>JAZHEH010000781.1:0-1200000 GCA_036589455.1 Ateles fusciceps
AGCAATTGTAATGGCCACCACCACCTGTTTTTTGGCATTTCATGTGCTATGAAGGGACTTAAGACCAAAGGGCCTTTCTGTGATATCTAAGTGGATACATGATAAAATCCAAACTAGGATAGGAACTTTGAACTACAAAATCAGTTTAATTTCCACAAATCCCCTCAGCACTATAATTTCATTGACATGTAAGATTATTATCTTAGTTATATTAAATGAGAAAAAATAACTTCCTCCTGGATATTAAGGTAATTTACAGATGAGAAATATGAAATCAGATATTATGCAAATATATGCAATAAATGAAAATTTCTTGCTCAGTTCTTGTTTTCTGGGCCAGCAGAAATTTAGCACAATAAACTGAGTAAAAAGAGCAAAGTAAGGAGCATTGTTAAATGTATTCACAGAATGCAGTATCTAATTTGAAGGGGGCTATGATCACATTAGTCCATGATGTGATAGTCTACAGTGATCACCACTTATATCCACATAAATTTGTCTTTTCCATTTTGTTGTTGCCTTCTTAGTAAACAGTAGCTTAATAGCATGATAAGGCAGCATATTAAAAATACTGTAACTTTGCTAACTGAAGATATCAGGGATGAATCGTTATAGTGTCCTAAATTGCTATACTTTCTATCAAGGCCTCCATAGAAGAAGAGCACTATATGTTTTATTCAAGCTACCTTTTGGGCATGAGTTCATATAACAACAGCATTTTAGTCATCTACATGTGTACATAGTAACAATAATCTTATTAATCCTTTATGTTCATATTTCCACTGAACTCATCTTTTTTTAAAAGATGTCTTAATAATACTGATATCATGAATAAAAATTTGAGAAATTTCAATGATGAAGTGAATTGGATGTTGCAACATAGAAATTATTTTAAATATATATTTGTATGCTCTTTTATCACATCTTACTCCACACTTTAGTTTTGTTCAAACGAACTTCCCTCTCCCCCAAAGCTCTGCTCATATAACCATCCCTTATTACTCTCCAGTCATTTTTCCCAAATCCTCCTTCCACCCTAGTTACATGGAAGCGGTGTCTCTACACTTACCTAAGATGAATTTCATGTCTGAGGTATGGACACTTTTCTCTTCCACTGCCACAAGCCAGTCAGCTGCTCTCTCCTCCCTCTTTAGCCCTTTCCTCACCCACTTGAGGCTTCTTCCCAGTAGTTCCCAAACACACTTACTCTGTGCTACCCTAAAGATACTCCTTCTCCCAGTCCAAGTTTTCACCTTCTTTTCAAACACAAACTCATGAGCTCAACAATCTCACAGTATCTTCCTCTACTGTGTCTCTCAGTAGCACAGGGCATTGGCCGACTATTCAATCTTTCTTCAAACAGTCCTGCCCTTGACTTCCAAGAAGGCATACTTTCCCAGTTTTCCTTCCATTTTTCTGTATTATTTTGTTAGTGTTAAATGCTAGGCCTTTTAAGTTTTGGTATCCCTTCAAACCTTGTTCTTTCCCTCATTCTACACATGCTTCTTGAACAACCTTATCTATTCCTTTTGTGTCGATTACTACCTGTTATGGGCTTAGCTGTGTCCCACCCCCTACAAAAAAATTGATATGTTGAATATCTAACGCCGAGTACCTCAGAAGGTGACTTTATTTGGAGATAAGGCCTTTAAAGAGATAATTAGGGGTAAAATAAAGTCATGTGGGTGAGCTCTAATACAGTACGACTGGCATTCTTATAAAAAAAAAGTGAAATTCAGACAGAGACACAGAGGAAAGACTATGTAAAGACACAGGGAGAAGACAGCCATCCTCAAGCCAAGGAAAGAGACCTGAGAAGCTATCGATCCTGACAGCAGCCTCCAAAGTGGAAGACAATACATTTCTCTTTTTTAAGCCATCCAGTTTGTGGTATTTTGTTATGGCAGCCCTAGAAAAACTAATACACTCCCTCCGATTAGACTGTAGCTCCTAAACTTATTACCGTGGTGCCAGCTCTGAATGCCAGACTGTATCCCTCTACCTACTGGATCTCACCACATGGATGTCTCAAAAATATTTCAAGAATTCAACATATGCCGGCTCATCCAGTTACCTGTGCCAGAAACATGGTCACTGTAAGAGACCCTATTTGTGCCCCACATCATATCCTCTTAGCCCACCTCAAATTGTAGTTTCACTTCAAGACATTCTCTCACATTTTTTATCTAGGCTTTCTTTAGAATTCTAACAACTTGCTCAGCAGCTTTCAAGTATAGAGGAGTTAACATCCCTGGAGGCAACCCTACACCAAAGAGAAATGAGAGTCAGAGAATAAAGGCTCAGTCTCCAGTCTTTCAAAGTGTCACTTCTGAAAAACTTGCAACATGGTTTCTCAGGGAATTCTTACAACATGTGCCCCAGGGTTTTACAGCAATAAACAGTTCAATAATGCACACTTTACTGGCTTTCTTCCTTCCCTGAATTAGCTTTTCTCTTTCCCTAACACACTCTCCTCATTCTCTCACTCTTGTTTTTGGGATCATCTCCAAAATAAACTCCCCCACATTCCAGTTTTTGACACAGACTTGCTTTTAGGGAGAAGCCACACTAAGACAGTCAATGTCATTCCCTTATCTTTCTCCTTTATATACCCTCTCTGTGACCATCAATTATCAAGTCATGGTAAGTCTACTAAGGCTCCCACTGCCTTTATCCCAGGATAGGCTACCATAAGCTCTTACCTGGATAATATGTAATCTTCTGTGTCCCTGCCTTGCAAATTGTCCCTTACCAAGTTATTTTCCATGGGGAAGTCAATGTGTGCTTTCTAAATAGACTATCTAATCCTCCTCACTCATAATAACCTTCAATTATTTCCCATTGTCTTTAATATGAGGTCCTTAATATGATTTTTGAGATATGTTCTAATAAAGACCTAGTTTTCCTCCACAGTCTCATCTCTCACCATTCCCACTTCTCCACCTGATACACTAGTCACACTGAGCTATTCTCAGGTCTCTGACCAGCCATGTGGTCTGTCACCTCAGGGCCTTTGCACATGCTGCCTCCTTCTCTTGAAATGCTCTTCTTCCCTCCACATCTCCACTTCCAGCTTCTTACTATTTCTGGTTTAGATGGCATTTACTCTTGAAAATCTTTTCATATTAATTTTTGCTTAGTTGCTCCTCCTATGTGTTCTTACAACATTACACTGTATTTTAATTGCCTATTTAGATTTGTTTATGTCATCTATTCAATTAGAGTTTTTGAAGTTTTCTATTTCCCACTGTGTCTAAAATACTCCACATATTTTAGGTATTCAATAAATACAGAATAAATGAATTCATGAGTAAAATAAAAATATTAAATAATGTTAAATTTTTTGACAACAAAAAAACTGGCAAACAAGTTTTCAAATCATATGAAAAGAGCTGAAGGAAATCAAAAGCAAGGTTGATAAATAGAAACTCTATAAAAATCTAGGACAAAAACTCTATCTTCAGAAATCTTTGCTATCATCATTGCTATAACCATGGATACATGCCCACTCAGATTTTTTAAATCCATTACTTAGAAAGCAATTTTAAAAGCTTATAATATAAAGCAGGCATTTTTAAATGGAAAAATTAAGTCAATCCCATATGTTAGTCTGAAATGGCATTTTATGGAGATGGCTTTAATTTATGACCTCGCCCAATGGAACTGTAGGATGTTGAACAGGGCTAGCCTTCACTAAGACTAAGAAGTAAGTAACATCTGTTCCAGGCCTTTCACTCCATAATTTCCCACTCTGACAGCACCCTTTCTCCTCTTCCTGCTTCTGCTGCAGGTCCTTGCTCTGAAATCTGAAGACTCCTGAGTCTGCCCACGGCCGCACCCCTTGGTGAACATAAGAGTCTCACCAGGATTTCCCGGTGAACTTCTCTTCCCAGCTATCACCCATGTAAACAGTATGTTATCACTGACACTCCCTGTACTTCCACTTCGTTGGATGCAAACAAATACCAGCATTTGAATGGACCTGTGGGGATTTCAGGTCAGCTGAAGTGAAGAGGCTGGTTTCCCAGGAAATCTACAGGGAACATATGGAGGGCAAGGCACAGCCTTGATGAACCATACAAACTGCTTTCAGTGAGTGGGTCTCATCCAGGAAGCCTCAATATGGTGAGGAACGCATGTTCTAGCTGGGACCCCGTTAGCAGCACATTGCTACCATCAAGTCAAAGTTATTTCCAGCATAAACCAGTGTTGTTTTGCTCAAGAGAATGCTTAATCCTTACCAGCCTCTTAGCAACAGTGTGCCATTATTCTCAAGAGAAGGGGCAGGGCAGGACAATATTATCCCATTACTGAAAAACCCTCAGTTTGCACAACCTGCTAATGATGAGCTAGTCAAAACATTGTCATCACTGACTATACAAATCATTTCCTTAAAAATACTGTAAGACTGTATGATTATTTTGATCCTCAATTTAGCAGGCAATAACTTTTACTAAAAGTAGGTTCTGGTTTGATTCTAAGGAATGGCTAATGAGATCACGCACATTTCAATAATACAATTCTTTCATTTATTCAAAAAATAGTTTTGGGTGCCCACCAGACATTCTTCTGTGTACTGAGGGATCACTGATGAACAAAACAGGTTGCTGGGGTGGGGAGCACAGGGAGTGGAGATGGTTAATGGGTACAAAAAAATAGTTCAAATCAATGAATACGGCCTAGTATCTGTGACTATCGTCAATAGTAATTTAATTGTACTTTTAAATTAAAAGAGTATAATTAGATTGTTTGCTACACGAAGGATAAATGCTTGAGGGAGTGAATATCCCATCTTCTATCATGTACATATAATGTTAAGTGGGGGAGAAAAAACAAGGGTACAAAACTATATAGACAGTATAATACTCAAGCTTATAAGAACAATTAATTGAGGCTTATATAGACATAGATAAGCTTTCAGACATAGATATTGATTTAGGAAAAGAAAAGAAAACGTAGATATACATACCAGCTACTACTGTTATCTTTGGGATGAGATTGCCAATAGTATTATAGTATTTTAAAAAATATCTCCTATACTTTCTAAACTTTCATAATGAATACATGATAGGTAGCAAATTAATACTACATCATGTATTTTTAAATGTGAAAAGCAAGGTAAGATGCCACTTTATTCATTACTGCCAAAAGTTGGAGGCAACTAAGATCTCCTTCAGTAGGTGAATGTAAAAATAAACGGTGGTACAGCCATACAATAGAATATTATTCAGAGATAAAAAGAAATAAGCTATCGAACCACCAAAAGACATGAAGGAAATTTAAGTGCATATTGATAAATGAAAGAACTCAATCTGAAAGGGCTACATACTATATGATTCCAACTATGTGACCTTCCAGGAAAGGCAAAATTATGGCAACAATTAAACTATCAGTGGTTGCCAAAAAGTTGTGGAGAGGCAGGGATGTTTAATAGGTACCACACAGAGCATTTTAGGACAGTGATACTATTCAGTAGACACGCTGGATACTATTCAGTAGACACCCTGGTGGATATATATTATATATCATCAAACCCTGATGTACAGCACCAAGAGTGAAGCTTAATGTAAACTGTGGGCTTTAGTTAATAATAATGTATCAATATTGGTTCGTTGATTGCAACAAATATATTGCACTAATGCAAAATGTTATTAAGAGAAACTTATAGAGGGATATAGGGAGGTTTATGGCAACTCTCTGCTCATTTTTCTGTCAACCTAAAACTGCTCTAAAACAGAATTTATTAATTTTTTTTAAGCAATAGGCTAAGGTGAACTCTATCATTGTGACCTTCCAGTGTTGTGGATAATACAAGTTTGGGCCATAATCCCAAAAGACACAATTCTGAAGGCCATAATCTGAAATGTTGAAATCCCAAAAGATCAAAATCCCAAAAATCCCAAAAATCACCATCCTGAAAGTCAAAATTCCAAAAACAAAACTCTGGAAAAAAATAAATTTAAAAAATTATTTAAAAGACATGTGTTTACATTTTTATTTTTATTTTTATTTATTATTATTATTTGAGACAGAGTCACTTTGTCACTCAGGTTGGAGTGCAGTGGTTCAATCTTGGCTCCTGCAACTTCTGCCTCCCAGGTTCAAGCCATTCTCATGCCTCAAACTCCCAGAATTACAGGCACACACCACCATGCCCAGCTAACTTTTTGTATTTTTAGAAAAAATGGGATTTCGCTATGTTGGCCAGACTGGTCTTAAACTCCTCACCTCAAGTTATCCACTCTGCTTGACTTCCCAAGGTGGGATTATAGGCATGAGACACCACACCCAGCCTACATTTTTTAAAGGAAACTTACTTGAGAAACACATAAAAACATGGCAGAACACCTCATAGACCACTTTTTGCAATAAAATAGGCAATGCTAATTACATATTTTTGCAAGAATAAACACTCTGGTATACTAACAACAGTTGCACAAGTGTGGCAGTTGTCAGCAGACCAACTGGCCTGGCACAGTGCCTCATGCCTGTAATCCCAACACTTTGGGAGGCTGAGGCAGGTGGATCACCTGAGGTCAGGAGTTCGAGATCAGCCTGGCCAACATAGTGAAACCCTGTCTCTACTAAAAATACAAAAATTAGCCACGCATGATGGCAGATGCCTGGAATCCCAGCTACCCAGGAGGCCGAGGCAGGAGAATCACTTGAACCCTGGAAGTGGAGGTTGCAGTGAGCTGAGATTACACCATTGCACTCCAGCCTGGGCAACAGAGCAAGACTCCATCTCAAAAAACAAACAAACAAGCAAACAGACAGACAGACAGATAGACAAGTTATATTTATAAAGAAATATGACTTGGGGGAAAAGCTGAAAGCGTTCCCCTTGAAAGCCAGCACAAGACAAGGATCTCCTCTCTCACCACTCCTATTCAACATAGTATTGGAAGCCCAAGCAAGAAAAAGAAATAAAAGGAATCCAAATAGGAAAAGAGGAAGTCAAACTATCCCTGTTTTCAGACAACATGATTCTATGTCTAGAAACCCTATAGTCTCAGCCCAAAAGCCCTTCAATTGATAAACAATTTCAGCAAAGTTTCAGGATACAAAATGAACATACAAAAATCACTAGCATTCCTATACACCAACAATGGTCAAGCCAAGAACCAAATCAGGAATGTAATCCCATTCACAACTGCCACAAAAAGAATACAATACCTAGGAATATCATTAACTAGGGAGGTGAAAGATGTCTACAATGAGAATTACAAACACTAGTCAAAGAAATCAGAGATGACACAAACAAACGGAAGAATATTCAATTCTCATAGATAGGAAGAATCAATATCATTAAAATGACCATACTGACAAAAGCAATTTACAGATTCAGTGTTATACCTATCAAACTGCCAATGACATTCTTCACATAACTAGAAAAAAATTATTTTAAAATTTATATGGAACCAAAAAAGAGCCTTAATAGCCAAGGCAACCCTAAGCAAAAAGAACAAAACAGGAAGCATCATGTTTCCCAACTTGAAACTATACTACACGGCTATAGTAACCAAAACAGCATGGTACTGGTACAAAAAACAGATGCATAGACCAATGGAAAAGAATAGAGAACCCAGAAATAAACCTGCACATTCACAACCATCTGATCTTCAACAAAGCTGACAGAAACAAGGAATGGGGAAAAGACTCCCTATTCAATAAATAGTGCTGGGGTAACTGGCTAGCCATATGCAGAAGACTGAAACTGGACTCCTTTTTACATCATATACAAGTATCAACTCAAGATGCATTAAAGACTTTGATATAAAACCCCAAACTCTAAAAACCCTGGAAGATAACCTAGGTATTACCAATCTGGACATAGGAACTGGAAAAATTTTATAACAAAGATGCCAAAAGCAATTGCAACAAAAGCAAAAATTGACAAATGGTATCTAATCAAACTTAAGAGCTTCTGTACAGCAAAAGAAACTATCGATAGAGTAAACAAACATCCAGAAACAAATATACTGAATGGGAGAAAATATTTGCAAACTATGCTTCTGACAAAGGTCTAATATCCAGCATCTATAAGAAACTTAAATAAATTTACAAGAAAGAAAACAAACATCCCCATAAGAAAAAGTGGACAAAGGACATGAATAGACACTTTTCAAAAGAAGACATAACATGTGGCCAACAAGCATATGAAAAAAAAAAAAACCCTCAATATCACTGATCATTAGAGAAATGCAAACCAAAACCACAATGAGATATCATTTCATAGCAGTCAGAATGACTATTACTAAACAGTCAAAAAATAAGAGATGCTGGCAAGGTTTCAGAGAAAAGGGAACACTTGTACACTGTTAGTGAGAGCGTAAATTAGTTCAATCATTGTGGAAAGCAGTGTGGTGATTCCTCAAAGAACTAAAAACAGAACTACCATTCAACCCAACAATCCTATTACTTAGGCATATATCCAAAGAAATAGAAATCATTCTGCCATAAAGACACATGTACCCGAATGTTCACTGCAACATTATTAACAATTGCAAAGACATAGAATCAACCTAAATGCCCATCAATGATAGACTGGACAAAGAAAATATGGTACATATATACCATGGAATACTATGCAGCCATAAAAAATGATCATGTCTTTTGCCAGAACATGTATGGAACTGGAGACCATTATCCTTAGCAAACTAATGCAAGAACAGAAACAAACACCACGTTCTCACTTATAAGTGGGAGCTAAATGGTAAGAACACATGGACACAAAAAGGGGAACAATAGACACTGGGGCCTATCTGAGGGTGATCCAGGGTAAGAGGATAGAGAGGATCTGAAAAAAATAACTAATGGTTACTAGGCTTAGCACCTGAGTAACAAAATAATCTGTACAATAAACCCCGTGGCAGGAGTTTATCTATATAACAAACCTGCACATGTACCCCTGAACATAAAAGTTTATTTTTAAAATAAGAAATATATCAAAAGCAAAATATATAAACCCATAGCACTATAGTTGGTAATTGTGAGCACCCAGCTTTATAACTTCAGTCATCTGAAATATCATGACAGACAACCTAATTCTTTCAATGAGATCAATCAAAGACCACCATGGGTCACCACCACATATGCAGTCACCAAAGAGTTGAGAGCTTGAGAATTTTATCTTTCAGAAATGCAAATGTACAAAATGGACATCTCTTCATTTATTGAGGAAGTTTCCACATTTCTATGTACATACACAATGCTTACACAGAAAGAATCTTGTGCCAGTGAATTTTATGGAGTTAAATTTGCAAAAAAAAAAAAATTGTGTAAAATAAATTAGCACTCTCTAAAAGTCATCACACAATTTATATCTCCAGTATTGGAAATGATGCAAAGATAAGATATGTAGCATAACAAATTGGCACTATGTGAAAGGGCTGAAGTCATATGCGATTGAATAATTTGGCAGAAGTAATTTCTTCCATGTTTTCACTTCTATGATCAAAATACTTGCTGCACTTGTATTAGAGAGTGATTGTGACCTATAAATTTTTTAAGTATATGCTGTCCATTTGAAAGTCTGTTTATTGCTTGGCCATTGCAATTAAACAATTTTCTACTTTCACAACATCAATAATAATTAGTTTTCAAACGTATATCTTTCATAGTTAAGTAGCTTTGTACGCTTAATTTATCCCAGCCTTTTTGCAAGGGGACAGTTTCACAGATCTCTTCCTTTGTGTTTCAAGAAATACGTAAGAAGGAATACTATTTGGCTTTCCCAATATCAAATCTGTGTTAGGTTAGTCAGAGAAACACAACCAGTAAAATATGCACATAGATACATGACAGGAGTTCTAACAGGGAAATTGGCTCATGCAATTATGGTGGCTGAGAAGTCCGACAGTCTGTAAACTGGAGACTCTGGAATGCAAGTAATGCAGCTTAGTCCAGGTGAAAAGGACTCAGAACCAGGAAAGCCAATATTATAATTCTGTATGAAGCCAAAATTCTCAGAAGCTGGGGGAAGCACTGTTCTAAGCTCGGGAGTCCAACAGTCAGCAAGCCTGGAGTTCTGATGTTCAAGGAAGCAGAAGAAAAGTCTGTCCCAGGCCAGGCACGGTGGCTCACAGCTGTAATCCCAGCACTTTGGGAAGCCAAGGCAGGAGGATCACTTGAGGTCAGGAGTTTGAGACCAGCCTGGCCAACATGGTGAAACCCCATCTCTACTAAAAACTACCAAAAATTAGCCAGCGTGGTGGCTCACACCTATAATCTCAGCTACTAAGGAGGCTGAGGCATGAGAATCACTTGAACCCAGGAGGTGGAGGGTTGCAGTCACCCAAGAGCACACCACTGCACTCCAGCCAGGGGGACAGTAAGACTTCTTCTCAAGAAGAGGGCGAGGGCGAGGGTGAGGGCAAGTGTGAGGGCAAGGGTGAGGCGAGGCTCTAGAGAGAGACCAACTCCCCTTCTGTATTTGTTCACTCTGGGCCCCCTGCCAATTAGATGGTGTCCACCAGCACAGAGGGAAGGATTTCCCCACCTAATCCACTCAGACGCACACACTAATCTTCTCCAGAAATACCTTCACACACATAGCCAAAATAATGCCCTACCAGGTTTCTACGTATTCCTTAATCCAGTCAAGTTAACACCTAAAATTAAATCCACAAAACTTGACACCCATATGCAGCTCCTTAAACCATACTTAATTTCCAAATAATGACAGTAACAAGGTAATAGTTCTGCCTAACATGATGCAACGAGCATAATGCAGCTATCTTGCATACAATCGAAAACACACTAATCCCTTCCCTAGAATTCAGCTTTCAGGATTTAAATATCTGGAATTTAATCTCTCAGGATCATAATTTTCAGGATTTTAGTTTTTATCAATTTTTAGGGATTTTGAGCTTTCAGGATTTCAACATTTGAGACTATGTCTTTTACGATTATGATTGATCCTGAACAAAACAGTGATTCCCAGATCTTGGAACTTTAGAAACAATAACATTTTCCCTAAAAGGTTAAGGAGAGAAAACAAAGAGTTTTCCAGGGAATGACATTTTATCACGTAAAAAGTATGATTTTTTTTTCAACTCTTTATGGCTTCTTTTTATTCAGCATAATTATTGCACAATTCATTTTTGTTGTATGTATCAGAAGTTGATTGTTTTTATTGCTTAATAGTATACCATTGTTTGGATATCCTACAATTTGTTTAACTGGGCATCTGCAAATGACTGTTTGGCTTTTCTATTTTTCACTGTTACAAATGAAATCGTTATTAACATTCATACACAAGTCTTGATCTGGATGCATGCTTATTTTATTATTTATTTGTTTGTTTATTTTTGTTTAATTACCTAGAAGTGGAATGGCTCCATTTTATGGTAAGTGTACTTTTTTATTTTATTTTTTATTTTACTTTAAGTTCTGGGATACATGTGCAGAATGTGCAGGTTTGTTACATAGGTGTGCATGTGCCATGGTGGTTTGCTGCACCTATCAACTCAGCATCTAGATTTTAAGGCCTGCAAGCATTAGGTATTTGTCCTAATGCTCTCCTGCCCCTGACAGGCCCCAGTGTGTGATGTTCCTCTCCCTGTGTCCATGTGTTCTTGTTGTTAAACTCCCACTTATGAATGAGAACATGTGGTGTTTGCTTTTCTGTTCCCGTATTAGTTTGCTGAGAATGATGGTTTCCAGCTACATCCATGTCCCTGCAAAGGGCATGAACTCATCCTTTTTTATGGCTGTATAGTATTCCATGCTGTAAATGTGACATATTTTCTTTATTAGTGTATCATTGATGGACATTTGGTTTGGTTCCAAGTCTTTGCTATTGTACATAGTGCTGCAGTAAATATACATGTGCATGTGTCTTTAAATTAGAATGATTTATAATCCTTTTATATACTCAGTAATGGGATTGCTGGGTCAAATGGTATTTCTAGTTCTAGATCCTTGAGGAATTGCCCCACTGTCTTCCACAATGGTTGAACTAATTTACACTTTCACCAACAGTGTAAAAGCACTCCTATTTCTCCACATCCTCTCTAGCATCTGTTGTCTCCTGACTTTTTAATGATGGCTATTCTAACTGGCATGAGATGGTATCTCATTGTGGTTTTGATTTGCATTTCTCTAATGACCAGTGATGATGAGCTTTTTTCATATGTTTGTTGGCCACATAAATGTCTTCTTTAGAGAAGTGTCTGTTCATAATCTTTGCTAACTTTTTGATGGGGTTGTCTGTTTATTTTCTCATAAATTTGTTTAAGTTCCTTGTGGATTCTGGATATTAGATCTTTCTCAGATGGATAGATTGCAAAAATTTTCTCCCATTCTGTAGGTTGCCTGTTCACTTTGATGATAGTTTCTTTTGCTGTGCAGAAGCTCTTCAGTTTAATTAGATCCCATTGTCAATTTTGGCTTTTGTTGCAATTGCTTTTGGTGTTTTAGTCATGAAGTTTTTGCCCATGCCTATGTTTTGAATGGAATTACCAGGTTTTTCTTCTAGGGCATTTATGGTTTTAGTTTTTACATTTAAGTCTTTAACACAACTTCAGTTAATTTTTGTATAAGGTGTAAGGAAGGGATCCAGTTTCTGTTTTCTGCATGTGGCTAGCCAGATTTCCCAGAACCATTTGTTAAATAGGAAATCCCTTCCACCATTGTTTGTTTTCCTCAGGTTTGTTGAAGATCAGATAATTGTAGATGTGTGGCATTATTTCTGAGGCCTCTGTTCTGTTTCATTGGTCTATATATCAGTTTTGGTAACAGCCATGCTGTTTTGGTTACTGTAGTCTTGTAGCATAATTTGAAGCCCGGTAGTGTGATGCTTCCAGCTTTGTTTTGTTTGGTTTGGTTTGGTTAGGATTGTCTTGGTTATACATGCTCTTTTTGGTTCCATATGAAATCTAAAGTAGTTTTTTTCTAATTCTGTGTAGAAAGTCAACGGTAGCTTGATGGGAATAGCATGAATCTATAAATTACTTTGGGCAGTATGGTCATTTTCACAATATTGATTCTTTCTGTCCAAGAGCATGGAATGTTTCTCCGTTTGTTTGTGTCCTCTTTTATTTTCTTGTGCAGTAGTTTGTAGTTCTCCTTGAAGAGGTTCTTCACATCCCTTTTAAGTTGTATTCTTAGGTATTTTATTCTCTTTGTAACAATTGTGAATGGGAGTTCACTCATCATTTGGCACTCTGTTTGTCTGTTATTGGTGTATAGGAATGCTTGTGATTTTTGCACATTGATTTTTGTATCCTGAGACTTTGCTGAAGTTGTTTATCAGCTTAAGGAGTTTTGGGGCTGAGACAATAGTTTTCCTTACTTATTATATTTTTTATTATTATTACTTTGAGACGGAGTCTCACTCTATCGCCCAAGCTGGATGCAGTGGTGTGATCTCAGCTCACTGTAACCTCTGCCACCCACGTTCAAGCAATTCTCCTGCCTCAGCCTCCCAAGTAGCTGGGATTACAGGCGCCTGCCACCGTGCCCTGCTAATTTTTGTATTTTTAGTAGAGATGGGGTTTCACCATCTTAGCCAGGCTGGTCTTGAACTTCTGACCTCGTGATTCATCCACCTCGGCCTCCCAAAGTGCTGGGATTACAGGCGTTAGCTACCGTGCCCGGCCAATTTTATTTTATTTATTTATTTATTTATATTTATTATTTTTGAGACAGAGTTTCACTCTTGTTGCCCAGGCTGGAGTGCAATGGCACGACCTCGACTCACTGCAACCTCCACCACCTGGGTTCAAGCAATTCTCCTGCCTACCTTTCCAAGTAGCTGGGATTACAGGAATGTGCCACCATGCCTGCCTAATTTTGTATTTTTAGTAGAGATGGGTTTCTCCATGTTGGTCAGGCTGGTCTCGAACTCCCAACCTCAGGTGATCCACCCGCCTCGGCCTCCCAAAGTGCTGGGTTTACAGGCATGAGCCACTGTACCCAGCCAACAATGGGGTTTTCTAAATATACAATCATGTCATCTGGAAACAGAGACAATTTGACTTCCTCTCTTCCTATTTGAATATCCTTTATTTCTGTCTCTTGCCTGATTGCCCTGGCCAGAACTTTCAATACTTCATTGAATAGGAGTGGTGAGAGAGGGCATCCTTGTCTTGTGCTGGTTTTCAAAGGGAATGCCTCCAGCTTTTGCCCATTCGGTATGATATTGGCTGTGGGTTTGTCATAAATAGCTCTTATTATTTTGAAATATGTTCCATCAATACCCAGTTTATTGAGAGTTTTTAGCATAAAGGGATGTTGAATTTTATCAAAGGCCTTTTCTGCATCTATTGAGATAATCAAGTGGTTTTTGTCATTGGTTCTGTTTATATGATGGATTACATTTAGTGATTTGTGTATGTTGAACCACCCTTGCATCCCAAGGATGAAACCGACTTGATTGTGGTGATAAGCTTTTTGATGTACTGCTGGATTTGGTTTGCCAGTATTTTATTGAGGATTTTTGCATCGATGTTCATTAGGGATATTGGCCTGAAATTTTCTTGTTTTGTTGTGTCCCTGCCAGGTTTTAGTACCAGGACAATGGGGAAGAGTCCCCTCTTTTTCTATTGTTTGGAATAGTTTCAGAAGGAATGGTACTAGCTCCTCTTTGTACCTCTGGTAGAACTTGGCTGTGAATCCATCTGGTCCTGGACATTTTTTGGTTGGTAGGCTATTAATTACTGCCTCAATTTCAGAACTTCTTGTTGGTCTATTCAGAAATTCAACTTCTTCCTGGTTTAGACTTGGGAGGGCGTACGTGTCCAAAAATTTATCCATTTCTTCTAGAGTTTCTAGTTTCTTTGTGTAGAGGTGTTTATAGTATTCTCTGATGGTAGTTTGTATTTCTGTGGGATCAGTGGTGATATCCCCTTAATCATTTTTTATTGTGTCTATTTGATTCTTCTCTCTTTTTGTCTTTATTAGTCTAGCTAGGGGTCTATTTTGTTAATCTTTTCAAAAAATAGTTCCTTGGTTTTTTTTGAAGAGTTTTTCGTGTCCCTATCTCCTTCAGTTCTGCTCTGATCTTAGTATTTCTTGTCTTCTGCTAGCTTTTGAATTTGTTTGCTCCTGCCTCTCTGGTTCTTTTAATTGTGACGTTCGGGTGTTGATTTCAAATCTTTCTACCTTTCTGATGTGAGCATTTAGTGCTATAAATTTCCCTCTTAACACTGCTTCAGCTGTGTCCCAGAGATTCTGGTATGTTGTGTCTTTGTTCTCATTGGTTTCAAATTACTTCTTTATTTCTGCCTTAATTTCATTGTTTACCCAGTAGTCATTCAGAAGCAGGTTGTTCAATCTCCACGTAGTTGTGTGGTTTTGAGTGTGTTTCATAATCTTGAGTTCTAACTTGATTGCACTGTGGTCTGAGAGACTGTTATGATATCTGGGTTTTTTTGTTTGTTTTGTTTTGTTTGTTTTGAGATGGAGTCTTGTTCCTTTGCTCAGGCTGGAGTGCAGTGACACAGTCTTGGCTCACTGCAACATCCACCTCCTAGGTTCGAGCAATTCTCCTGCCTGAGCTGCCCAAGTAGCTGGGATTACAGGCATGCATCACCAAGCCCAGCTAATTTTTGTATTTTTAGTAGAGGCAGGGTTTCATCATGTTGGACAGGCTGAACTAGAACTCTTGATCTCGTGATCTGCCCCCCTCGGCCTCCCAGAGTGCTAGGGTTACAGGCATGAGCCACCACGCCTGGACAGTTTCCATTCTTTTGCATTTGCTGAGGAGTGTTTTACTTCCAATTATTTGGTCAATTTTAGAATAAGTGCAATGTGGTGCTGAGAAGAATGCATATTCTGTTGATTTGGGTTGGAGAGTTCTGTAGATGTCTATTAAGACTGGTTGATCCAGAGCTGAGTTCAATATCCTTGTTAATTTTCTGTCTCATTGATCTGTCTAATATTGACACCATGGGGTGTTAAAGTCTTACACTATTATTGCGTGGGAGCCTACGTCTCTTTGTAGATCTCTAAGAACTTGTTTTATGAATCTGGGTGCTCCTGTATTGGGTGCATACATATTTAGGACAGTTAACTCTTCTTGTTGCATTGATCCCCTTGCCATTATGTAATGCCCTTCTTTGTCTTTTTTGAACTTTGTTGGTTTAAAGTCTGTTTTATCAGAAACTAGGATTGCAACCCCTGCTTTTTTTTTTTTTTTTTTTTTGCTTTCCATTTGCTTGTAATGTAAATATTCTTCCATCCCTTTATTTGGAGCCTAAGTGTGTCTTTGCGTATGAGATGGGTCTCCTGAATGCAGAACACTGATGTGTCTTGACTCTTTATCCAATTTGCCAGTCTGTGTCTTTAAGTTGGGGCATGTAGCCCATTTACATTTATGATTAATATTGTTAGGTGTGAATTTGACCCTGTCATCATGATGCTAGCTGGTTATTTTGCACATTAGTTGAAGCAGTCTTTATATTTTGGTGTGTTTTTGCAGTGGCTGGTACCAGTTTTTCCTCTCCATATTTAGTGCTTCCTTCAGGAGCTCTTGTAAGGCAGGCCTGGTGGTGACAAAATCCCTCTGCATTTGCTTGTCTGTAAAAGATTTTATTTCTCCTTTGCTTATGAAGCTTAAATGGCTGGATATGAAATTCTGGGTTACACCATGGAATACTATGCAGCCATCAAAAACAATGAGTTCGTGTCCTTTGTAGGGACATGGATGAACCTGGAAACCATCATTCTCAGCAAACTGACACAAGAACAGAAAATCAAACACCGCATGTTCTCACTAATAGGTGGGTGTTGAACAATGAGAACACATGGACACAGGGTGGGGAGCATCACACACTGGGGTCTGCAGGGGGGAAATAGGGGAGGGGACAGCAGGGGGTGGGGAGTTGGGGGAGAGATAGCATGGGGAGAAATGCCAGATATAGGTGATGGGGAGGAAGGCAGCACATCACACTGCCATGTGTGTACCTATGCAACAATCTTGCATGTTCTTCACATGTACCCCAAAACCTAAAATGCAATGCAATACACACACACACACACACACACACACACACACACACACACACACAAGAAAATTCTTTTCTTTAAGAATGTTGAATATTGGCCCCACTCTCTTCTGGCTTGTAGGATTTCTGCAGAGAGATTCACTGTTGGTATGATGGGCTTCCCTTTTTAGGTAATCTGACCTTTCTCTCTGGCTGCTCTTAACATGTTTTTCTTCATTTCAACCTTGGAGAATCTGATGATTATGTCTCTTGTGGTTGCTCTCTCAAAGAGTATCTTAGTAGTGTTCTCTGAATTTCCTGAATTTGAATGTTGTCCTGTCTTGCTAGGTTGGGGAAGTTCTCCTGGATAATATCCTGAAGTGTGTTTTCCAACTTGCTTCCATTCTCTCTGTCACTTTCAGGTACACCAATCAATTGTAGGTTTGGTTTTTTCACATAGTCCCATGTTTCTTGGAGGCTTTGTTCATTCCTTTTCATTCTGTTTTCTCTCATCTTGTCTTCATGCCTCATTTCAGTAAGTTGATCTTTAATCTCTGATATCCTTTCTTCTGCTTGATCGATTCAGCTAGTGATACTTGTGTATGCTTCACGAAGTTCTCGTACTGTGTTTTTCAGCTCTATCAGGTCATTTATGTTCTTCTCTAAACTGGTTATTCTAGTTAGCAGTTTCTGTCACCGTTTATCAAGGTTCTTAGCTTCCTTGCATTAGGTTAGAACATGCTCCTTTAGCTCAGAGGAGTTTTTTACCCACCTTCTGAAGCCTACTTCTGTCAATTCATTAGTTTCATTCTCCATCTAGTTTTGTGCCCTTGCTGGAGAGGAGTTGCAATCATTTGGAGGAAACGAGGCATTTTGGTTTTTGGAATTTTCAGCATTTTTGTGCTGGTTTGGCCTCATCTTCATGGATTTATCTACCTTTAATCTTTGAGGCTGATGACTTTTGGATGGGGTTTTTGTTGGGGGTTCTTTTTGTTGATATCAATGTTGTGGTTTTCTGTTCATTTGTTCTTCTTCTAACAGGCCCCTCTTCTGCAGGTCTGCAGCAGTTTGCTGGTGGTCGACTCCAGACGCTGTCTGCCTGGGTATCACCAGTGGAGACTGCAGAACAGCAAAGATTGCTGCCTGCTCCTTCCTCTAGAAGCTTCGTCCCAGAGGGGCACTGTCCTGATGCCAGCCAGAGCTCTCCTGTATGAGGTGTCTGTCAACCCCTGTTGAGAGGTGTTTCCCAATAAGGAGGCACAGAGGTCAGGGACCCACTCAAGGATGCAGTCTGTCCCTTAGCAGAGTTTGAAGAGTGTGCTAGGAGAACCCTCCTTTTCAGGATCCACTGCTCTCTTCAGAGCCGGCAGGCAGGAACATTTAAGTCTGCTGAAGCTGCACCTGAGGCCACCCGTTCCCACAGGTGCTCTGTCCCAGGGAGATGGGAGTTTTATCTATAAGCTGCTGACTGGGGCTGCTGCCTTTCTTTCCTAGATGCCCTGCCCTGTGAGGAGGAGTGTAGAGAGACAGTCTGGCCATAGCCACTCTGCTGTGCTATGACGAATTTCTCCAGTCCAAACCTCCTGGCTTCCTTAGCACTGTCAGGGGAAAATCACTTACTCAAGCCTCAGTAATGGCAAATGCCCCTCCCCCAACCAATCTCTATTGTCCCAGGTCGACTTCAGACTGCTGTGCTTGCAGTGAAAATTCCAAGTCAGTGGTTCTTGGCTTGCTGGGTTCCATAGGAGTGGGACCCACTGAGTGAGACCACTTGGCTCCTTGGCTTTAGCCCCCTTTCCAGGGGGAGTGAACAGTCTCACCAGGGTTCCAGGCACCACTGGGGTATGAAAAAACTCCCACAGCTAGCCGAGTGTCTGCCCAAACAAGCCACTCAATTTTGTGGTTAAAACCTAGAGCCCTGGTGGTGTAGGCACATGAAGGAATCTCCTGATCTGTGGATTGCCAAAACCATGGGAAAAGCATAGCATCTGGGCTGGATAGCACAGTCCCTCACAGCTTCCCTTTGGGGAGGGAGGTCCCCAGCTCCTTGCACTTCCTGGGTGAGGTGACGCACCACCCTGCTTCTGCTTGCCCTCCATGGGTTACACCCACTGCCTAACCAGTCCCAATGAGATGAACTGGGTACCTCAGTTGGAAACGCAGAAATCACCCACCTTCTGTGTTGGTCTCACCGGGAGCTGCAGACTAGAGCTGTTCCTATTTGGCCATCTTGCCAGATCCTTGAGTATAACCTTAAAATAATGAAAATTCCTTTAAATGTAATAATCTTGGACCTATTTACAAACTCACTCCATTTTGTGATTTTTCTCATTTCACCATGTTCTTATGAACACATCATCTGACACCTATACCACACTGGCTGGGAATCACAGGTCTGTGGCCCAGTGTTTTGCTTAACAACAGTTAGCATGGAAAGGGCTGTGCTGTAAAAGTCAGAACCCTTCAGCCTTGTCTTTCAAAGGATGGAGAGTCAGTTTCCTGAAGTCAGCCCTTCTGGGGCCCTCAGAGCAGTTGGCTGGTTGCATGCTTCCTATTGTTGTTCTTCATTGTTTATCATGGCTGTGGAGTCATGTGAAATGTGCAAATGCTAACTCAATGTAAACAGTGAAGTAGTCTTCCACAGTGATCATTTCATTTGTTTATTTCCTCGAAATTCTCATACCTGTTCCTATGAGACAGAACTATGAGTGTATGTTCACAGATCAGATCCTCCAGTAATGCCTGTAGAGTATGGTTCACTGAGGAATCAATGACGTAATGATGGAGTTCTGCCAGAGGAGGCAGGTGGTGTTACTCATCAGAAATCCCAAATAGGTACTCACTGCTCAACAAGAAAAGGCTCAGGACTTCCAGATCCACTACTGTGGTCCACTGCCTCTTCTGCAGATGCTCATCTCTGTCCAAGGCCCATAGTATCCCAAGGTTACTATGGCTTGGATAGCATTTACCTTTATATGTGAAAGAGAGTAGAGAGTGAGAGAACGTTTGTGTTGAGGTCCAGTAGTCAGACCCATCTGGCAGTTGTGGGTTATTTTATGATTACTGGAAATAAGGAAGGTTTCCTTGGCACACAATATTCAGGGGGAATTCCTGATTCCTCCATTCAGCTAAATTCTCTTTCCTTCCTTGTAAGGCAAGTGGGGGACTCCTGGAATACTGCAAGGCTTTGATGGCAAAGTCCCTGAACATGGGGAGGGGAGTCACACACATCCCTGTCTTCCTTCACAATTTCAGGCCAAGTCCACATTCTTCCTCCCAAACTCAAAGAAGAGATTAGCAATAGAGACTTTGAACTGTGCCTTGGGCATCTCCTTAGGCACTTAAGCAGGTATAGTTCTGAGAAGAAAGCATAACTAAAATGATGGCTGCATCATTCTATCTGGCTCCTGCTCTGAAAATTGACAAAGACAACCCATCTTTTATTCTAGTTCAACAGAATTTACTCCAAATTAAGGGGAAATTTTTAATGATAAATTTTAAGCATCAAGTTACAAATTTGTAAGCTTAATGCCTCTTTTTAAGAGAGGCATTAATAATAGATTGATGAAGAATACCTTCAATAAGAGAAGAATACCTTTCTTCTAAGGGTATTGGTCTTTCAAGAGAAAAGGAATCTTACACAACTGATACCAGGAGTCAGTGCTATGATAAAATGTAATACGTCCATTGTGCACCATTTAAATTATTTGACTTCACTCACTGACTCCTGTTTCTGCTAAATTGATACCTCAGATCTAAGAGTGAAATTGGCATATTCTAGATACAACAAAGTGGTCTCATGCAAAATAACCCTGTAGTGTTCATGACTGACACCTGAGCCTAGGCAAAATCATGGAGATGCAGACTACACACCAAATTGAAGCTGGCGATATGAGACACCTGGGATTATCACAGCCATCCAGAGAGCATCCTTCTCCACACACATAAACTTAGGCATGTGCCCTAAGCCCTTTCTCCAATATGATTTTCCTCTAATCTATGGAACCACTGGAAGAACACTAACTGCCTGACTCTCCTGTTCTCCTGACAATACCATGGATGAATTTTTGAACCAGTTTTCCTAATGCTCCATGTATTGGTTTGTTTTGACAAGTTAATCTAGTGAAGTTCAGTCTTGGCAACAAAAGATAGAGGACCCAGACTAAGCAACTTGCCTAAACCTGAAGACTAGAGTCGTTTTTATCATGGCTCATCAACTTGATATATTGACATGTAACTCTCTCCTAAGACAGTTACACTCCCACTCTCTCCCTCCATTCCTATTCCTGGTAATTCCAAACCTCACCTCTCCTGTCCTCCACCTTCCAGATGTACTGGTTAGCACCTTCTCCTCATGGCTGAGAAACAATGGATTACTATCCTATTTGACAATCCCGGATCTACCTTTCTCCCAGTCTTTCTTCCTTATTCAGAGAAAGAATGTTATTGCCTTTCAGTTTTTTGGCTAAGATTAAGTGAGAATGAATGAGTGAATATTAATTTTGTCTTGTACTTACTGAAGTAACTTCTACGTAAAATGGTAAAGGGGACATTTCTGTCTCAACACCCTCTTGCCTTTGGCAACCTTTCAGACAAACATCTCAGGCTTCCATATTTTCCCTACTCTCTGCTCTAATGTAACATGATTTCCAGGAAAGATAATAAATTACTCACTGTAAGGTAAAAGGTTGCAAATTTTATGCCTTTCCAAAGATATTTGCTTTAACACAGGACGAAAATTTTAATTTCCAATTCTAGAAATGCACCATTAGTAAGAGATCTTGAAGAAGGAAAACTGTCTGGTATCCTTTAAATTATACCCCTAAAACCACTGTATTCAAATTGAGAATGGTTTATAAAATCATTTCAATGGATTAATATCAGTATATTTTTTAATATAATGGAAGGAAACAAATATCAATGTACATCAGAATTAGAGTAAATATTGTTTCTTAGAATTTTCATTCCTGTTTTTATAAATGTATTATATATGTATACGTAATTATAAATGAAACATATAAATGCATTTCTTATAATGATCATCATCAAAAAGTTTGAAAGTTACCTGCCCCAGACCCCTAGATCAATTTACCAGACGCTTTTGATTCCTCTTGTGCAACTTCGCTAACAGCCATCCCTGCTTTTTCATCCCCTTCACTGTCTGCATAGATCAGATTATTCATTTCCATTCTGAAGTTCTACAATAATCACAAAGTCTGCATAACTGCTGTCTCTTACATTTTTCTGGGTGTTTACAGTTTCTACGGTAAATTATTTGCTAATTCAAACTCTCAAATCTTTGTAAGACAAAATCTGAATTCCTGTGTCTAGCACTCAACCACCTGGCCCATTTTTACCTTGCCAAACCTTATCTCCTTCAGTTACCCAACTTGCCTCTAGGCATTCTTCTCCTTTCTGTTCCAGATCTCTACTCACACCCTCCTCCTCCTGGTCTTTAACCTGAAATCACTCCCTTGCCTCATCCCCGTGGCATCCTATCAGTCCCCTTAATCCTCCAAGGCCCTGCACCCTTTCCATGTCTTTCATCCCCCCAGTAAATACATCCATTGACCACCCCTCACTTCTCAGAAAGCCTTAAATCTTATTATTTTTAACCTTTTCACTGGTGCACATTATTTGGTGTCCTCATATTTTCTGTTATTTTCTACATTCTTATCTTACCTATCCAAGGAGATTGTAAATTCCTTAAAGAAAAACATATCTTAAGTCTTTCTCACTCGTTGCATTTACAGCAAAGGTCCTCCACAAATGTTTTGACTGATTTTTTTTTCCTACTATACACATGATGCTTAGGTCACTGTGACCCAATAGTTGGAAAATTGGCCATTAATTTAAAAAATACTTCCTATTGTGTTTATTTTTTATTTTCCATCTTATTTCATTTTCTAAACTAATAGTTGTTATCCTTAAATAACTTGTGAGCAATTAATTTTAACTTTTTAACCAACTGTACTACTACTAAGAAGAAGAAGAATATTGATCTGTGCCATTTTCCTTGCCTCAGCCCTCTCTGCAGGAAGTTTTAATGAGAAAAATAATTTAAGTCAGTAAAACAATAAACACTTTGGGAGGCCGAGGTGGGTAGATCACGAGGTCAGGAGTTCAAGACCAGCCTGGCCAATATGGTGAAACCCTGTCTCTACTAAAAAATACAAAAATTAGCGGGGCGTGGTGGCGCAGGCCTGCAGTCCCAGCTACTCAGGAGGCTGAGGCAGGAGAATCACTGGAACACAAGAGGCAGAGGTTGCAGTGAGCTGAGATCACACCATTGCACTCTGGCCTTGGCCACAGAGCGAGACTTCATCTCAACAACAAAACAAAACAGAACAAAAAAGAAACAACGAATACTCTAAATTTAGGTGTAATGGGTGATCTTTATGATAGTTTCTTCTCACTAGAGAGATTGAATTACAGGTTTCATAAATACTTAGAAAAGCTATCTATAGGGGGATTCAAACATCAAATAATGATTGAACTTTGTGAATTTACCATTCCAACCTTGAAATCATAAAATTCTAAATTCCACTTCCTGAGTAAGTAGATTTTAAGCAACCAAAAGTTACCTGTTCCCTCCTTGCCACCTCACCTCTGAAATATGTCCTGTAATTTACTTACATCACAATGGTTCATTAAAGTAATGATAACAAAACTTACAGTTAATGATAAATTACAAGAAAACTAGCTCTTTAACATTGTGTGGATTATCTTTTGAATTTGTAAGAAATTACTGTGTATATAGATATTATTATATTTATTATCCTTGTCTGGGTTTACTTATATTTTAACAAAAAGAATAATTATTCTTTATATATTTATTAAAGTGTTAAGATAATGGATAGCCTGAGAAATGATAACAGTGAGCCCCCACAGAAGAGACTGAGTTGCAAATACAGTGAAGATATAGCTCACATTTTATAAATCTCTGATTAAAACAGAAGGGTCATCAGTAAGATCAGCAAAAAGAAAAGGATGTCTCCTTTTATGACTTCTATTGAGCATTGTACTGAAGGATCTAGCCAAGGCAATTAAACAAGAAAAAGAAATTAAAGACATCCAAATTGAAAAGAAGAAATAAAACTATCACTATTCACAGATGACATGATCTTGTATATAGAAAATCCTAAGGAATACACACATATACACACAAAAAAACTATTAGAGCTAATAAATTAGTTCAGTGAGGTAACAAGACACAAGATCAATATACAAAACTCAATTATCTTTCTGTTCACTAGGAATGAATAATCTGAATATAAAATTAAGAAAACAATCCCATTTAAAATAAGACCAAAAGGAATAAAATAGTTAGAAATAAATTAAACAAAAGAGTTGCAAGACTTTGCACTAAACACTGCAAAACACCATTGAAAGAAATTTTTAAAGGCCTAATTAAATGGAGAGACATTCTATCATCACCTGTCAGAAAAGACTTAATATTTTTCAAATGGTGATACTCAACAAATTAATCTAGAAATCCAATGAATTCCTATCAATATCTCAGCTGGCTTTTTTTTTAAAAAATTGACAGGCTTATATCATAATTCATATAAAAATTCACAGAATATAGAATAGCCAAAACTATAATAAAAAATGAGGAACTAACTTGGATGACTTATATTCCCAGATTTCAAAACTCGGCGTAAGGATAGACATATAGATTAATGAAATAGACTTAAGAGTTCAAACACAAATTCATACATTCACTAATGAGGTAACTAATTTTCCACAAGGGTGCCAAGACAATTCAGTGGAGAAATAACAGTCTTTTTCAACAAACGTCCTGTGACAACCAGATATCCACGTGAAAAGAATAATTTGGACCCCTAACTAACACCATATACAAAAATTAACTCAAAATAGATGAAAGACCTAAATGTCCAGCTAGGATTATTAAACTGTTAGAACAAAACATAGTTATAATTCTTCATGACCTTGGACTGGACAATGGTTTCTTGGATTTAACACCTAAAACATAAAAAAGAAAAGTATATGCACATTTTACTTCCTCAAAATTAAAAACATTTTTACTTTAAAGGATACTGTTCAGAACATGAAAAGACAACCCATGGATGGAAAAAGATATGTGCAAATCATGTATTCAATAAAGGTCTAGTATACAGAATATATACAGAAGTTGTATGATTTAACAATTAAAAAAAAAAACAAAACCCCAATTTAAAAATAAACAAAGTGTTTGAACAGACATTTATCCAAAGAAGACATACAAATGAACAAAAAGTATATGAAAAGTCATTCAAGATTGTTAGTCATTAGTGTTAGTCATTAGGGGAATGCAAATCAAAACCACAGTGAAATACTACTTCACAGCCACCAGAATGGCTGTAATGAAAGGAGGAACAAGATGTGTTGGCAAAGATGTAGAGAAATTTAAAACCTCACACATTGCTGTTGAAATGCGAAATAGTGCAGCCACTTGGAAACAGTTTGTCACTTCCTCAAAAAGTTAAACATAGAGGTACCATATGACCCAGCAATTCCACTCCTGGGTATACACCCCCCAAAGTTGAAAATGTATGTTCAGAGAAAAATTGTACAGAAATGCTCATAGCAGCATTATTGACAATAGCCGAAAAGTAGAAAGAACCCAAGTGTTCATCAACAGATGTCTGGATAAGCAATATGTGGTATATCAGTAAATTAAAATATCATTCAGTCATATAAAGGGAGAAATTACTCATACTTGCCAAAACTTGGATGAACCTTGAATATGTTACATTAGGTGAAAGAATTCAGACACAAAAGGCCACATATTGGCCACATATTATAGGATTCTATTTATAGGAAACGGCTAGAATAGGCAAATCTCTGTTACAAAGAGAAAAGGTAGAATAGTGTTTTTGCCAAGGGCTTGGGGGAATGGGGAAATGGGAGTGACTGCTTATGGGTTTGGGGTTTCTTTTTCAGTGATAAAAATGTTCTGGAATTAGATAATGGTGAGGAGTATACAACCTTGTGATATACCAAAAACTACTGAATTGTACATTTTATTTAAAGGGGCAGGTTTTATGGCATAGGAATTATATCTCAATTCAAAAATGATGAAAAAGAAAGATCAAATTACTTACAGAAGATCAAACCACCTGTAGTTATCTGTGAACACACTTGACTCATGCTTGCAACCAGTGCTATCAAACTATCAGTGATGTAGTGTCAATTTTTTTTTTCAATTTCCTCTGTCTTGGACCACTACTTTAAAAAAACAATAAGAATAAAATACTAGCAGAACAAAATGAACACACTTAAAATTATTCTGTTAAATTGCTGCAATAGTTCTTAAAAGTTTACTCTCCATTGCCATGCTTATTTCATATGGACTGAGTAAAAAACAGTTTGTAGACCAGCATGGGTCCATGGCCCACACTTTGAGTATCACTGCTTTAGACTATATATATTCTTCAAGGATGGGACATGCATTATTCACCTTTGAATCTGCTCAGATAGTGGAAAGTAGGCACAGGTAGGACAGATTGCTCACTGGTTAAATGGAATCAATCAACCTACTTCCAATGGCAGCTTCAGCAATAAATAATTCTATGGATTCAGGCCACTGGCGTTAGAAACTTGCTAAGATCAGCTCAACTCCTAATCAGTAGTGTATCGAGTCATGGGTTCATAATAGCAACATTATTCTTCTACATTAAATGGCAATTGTGCTTTCTTAATTTCACGTTTATACCTTACCTCCATTAAGTTGGTGACATCATTTAGGAAATAAATAACATACAATCAAAACAAAGTCAAAAATATAGACAAGAATCATTTTACCTCTCGAATGGCAAATCATTTCAGTGTTGAACTTTGATATACAACTCATAGATTATTTCCAAAAAGTGCTTTTTAATGTTGCTAAGAATAGTCCTAGTTTTTTTTTAAGATGGAAAACAGTGTGGAGTTTGAAATAATTTTTAAGTTTCTTTACATAAAATACCAGTAATTATGCAAGTAGCTACTAGACCAAGAGAGTAAGTGTTTGTGAAACGGAGTTGAAAACTGGGCTAGGATAGCACAACAGATTTTCTAATCCCTGTTTATTATGATTGCAAAGGGCATGGGGAACAATTATTTTAAATCTCTACACACCCCATCAGCTAGTCTGAGAGAATTTTAGCTGGAAAGGCCCTGGGGGACAAGATTTTTTTAGGCTTAGTTATGTTTCTGATTCTATCTGAGGCCTAAAAAATAAGCTCCATTTACTTGATCACCGCCAGAGAGGAAACAAAGATTCCTATGTGTGGCCCCCTTTAAAGAAGTGGAGCAGTGATATGCTAGGTATAATGGAGTCAGCCAGCCTGGAACACGAACCACAGCAGCTTGGCCCAGATGAAAGCTGTGATTCCATGTCCCAAAATGCCTGGCCACCAAAGGACAGCCTTTTCATAGCAGTGTGTTATTTCTTGTTATTTGTGAGAGGGGATGTTATTCTGCTCCCTGAATGAAAGAAATAAAGTGAGATTATGTGAATCTGACCAACTTTAGATCCTTACATATTAACTTTTAATTAGGTAACTCTGATGTATTATACTCCTGAAGAATTTGTAAAGCAAGTGAATGGCTACATAAAGTTTCTTACATAAATATAAGGATAGAAACTTCCATGAGGATAGTCATTTAATATAGTGCATTATGTCATAGTACAGACAAACAGCAGTAATTTGTATTGTTTTACAGAAAATTTACTGTGTGGAAAATGAGAAATGCTAAGTTATGTTAACTGAAGAACAATTATTTATCAACTTTTTTTTATCATGACAGTTTGTTTCTTCTTTGGCATGCGCGCACACACATACACACACACACACACACACACACACACACACATACACAGAAGGAGACACGCACAGTATAACTTGATAAAGAAGCCATTCTTTTAGAATGCCAGTACGATTGCTAGCATTTCAGGTAAAATAGCTTTTCCAATATTTATTCAAACTCCTTCCCTCTCTTTTGTAAAAACTATGTATATAAAACTAATTGCTTAGCTTCAGAGGATGATATAGAACCAATTTAGTATCTTAAAAACAGGTAAAGGGCTAGAATCAAACATTTATTTTGCTTTTTTTATATAAGCTGTGCTACTAGCCAAACAAATAGAAGATGAAAGAAGCATCTCTTTATAAAAGGTATTTCAACTGATAATTGAAAACCAAATGATAGAAATAGAACATCACCCTGTTGCAATCTGCAATGATTTAATGAATTGAGGCAAGGAGCGTCAATGTCTCCTAACATCAGAAAGAGACAAACAGCCAGGAATTATGGGTCAATGAAATCAAACCTGAGTCTGATCAAGCCCCTGGAATTAGCTGCCAATTTTCAGGAAATACAGAAGACAAAAGAGCATGTTAAACTTCACCATGAGGATTCAAAACAAAAATCCAGACTGCAGGACCTTTTGTGTTAAATGCCTTAAGTTTTACAACAGATAAGCCATAAGGCAAAGAATGAAATGGAAGATAAGCCCATAGATTAAAAGACATACCAAATTTTTTAAATAGGCAAAAACAGCTGGAGTGTCTAATAATGCACACAAGTGATGAATCCATAAAGAAGGAAGGAACCCAGCCCGGGCAACATAGTAAGGCCCGCATCTCTACAAAAAAAGAAAAAAATAGATGTTGTGGCACACACCTGTAGTCTCAGCTACTTGGGAGGCTGAGGTGGGAGGATCGTTTGAACCCAGGAGGTTAAGGATGCAGTTAGCCGTGATTACACCACTGCACTCCAGCCTGGGCAACAGAGTCAGACCCTGTCAAAAAAAAAAAAAAGAAGGGAGCAACTGCCAGGTTGCTGGCAGTTACTAGGATACCTGGTTAATTTTCAAGAGAAGGACAGGTGTGATGGGGGAAAGGTCACCTGGAGAAGCTGCTAGAATGGCTGGCAAAACTTTATATTTTGGATTGGGTGGAAGTTGAAAGTGTTTGACTTCAATAATTTAAAGCTAGACAATTCGTGTGGTTTTTCTCCATCTATATTTTATTTCATAATAAAAAAGAAAAGTATATAAGCCTTGTGTGATGGTTGATACTGAGTGTCAACTTGATTGGATACAAGTCGGTGGGGGTGTTGCCAAAGGAGATTAACATTTGAGTCAGTGGGATGGGAAAGGCAGACCCACCCTTAATCTGGGTGGGCACAATCTAGTCAGCTGCCAGTGTGGCTAGAATATAAGCAGGCAGAAAAATGTGAAAAGAGAGACTGGCCTAGCCTCCCAGCCTACATGTTTCTCCAGTGCTGGATGCTTCCTGCCCTCAAACATCAGATTCCAGGTTCAGTTTTGGAAATCAGACTGGCTCTTCTTGCCAGGTGTTCACGTTCATCAGTTTTTCTGAGTACATATCTTAGTACTTTCATATTCAAATCAATGTCTCTGTCTCTCTCTCTCTTTTTTTTTTTCCGAGCCAGAGTCTCTGCTGCCCAGGCTGGAGTGCAATGGCGCCATCTCGGCTCACTGCAACCTCCTCATACCAGGTTCAAGCGATTCTCCTGCCTCAGCCTCCCAATTAGCTGGGATTACAGGTGTGTGCCACTGATCCCAGCTAATTTTTGTATTTTTAGTATAGACATGGTTTCACCATGTTGGCCAGGCTAGTCTTGAACTCCTGACCTCAGGTGATCAGCCCACCTCGGTCTCTCAAAGAGCTAGGATTACAGGCGTGAGCCACTGTGCCTAGCCACAAATCAATCTCTTGTGAAGTACTGTGTATTCCGTCCTCTGGGTAGATTTTCATTGTCTTCTATTGCTAACTGGTTTAATTGTGCCTAATGTACTTTTTGCAATAAAGAGTTGAGAAGTTCAACATTGTGTTTAGTGACTTCATGAAATCCATGTTTTTGTGAGATTTAGAATTTCACTTTGCGATTGGTTTGTATTTTTAGTATGACATCCAAAAATTGGTAAAGGGCTGTTGGAGAAGGCACAAGACAGGCAGCAAAAAACCCTAGTGGTGCTAAAGGGAAAGGAAGCATAAGTGGAAATTAATCTTCTAAGTGGAAGTTCATTAGTAAATGTTTTCATATCATAAGGACTTTTGATTCCTTAATGCAAGTTTATGACTTTGGAACTCCCTTAATGAAATTTTGAAGCAAGCAAGAGCTCCCTATATGGTTATCTCAACCTCCTTTAGTGATTATTATTAAAACTGATTGCCCAGCTGTCAGAATGTTGAATTGTGACTCTCCTTGAGCTACAAATATTGATATCCTTTAATACATATATCTTTTATTATCAAATAGGGCAATTACAACTCTTTTCCAATATGGCTAAATCTGACAGTGAGATGAGTTATGGTATTTTAAGTAAGATTGTCACAGAAAACACTGAAGGAAGAATTTCAGGGAACACCACAACCTAGAAGAGCAGTCAGATATGTGAACAGGGCTGACTGGGAAGGGGATCATACTGACAGCATAGTCAAAGAGAAGACTATCATTTAACCTGTTCAGAAACATGGATCCAGGTTGTTAGCAGCATAAACAAATGAAAATAAAAGGAATGTATACTAGAACTACAAAAATTAAGCAACCAAGCAAACAAACAAACAAAATTCTACTAATTTGTAGTTTTCAATATTTTTTTAAGTCTTTGAACCCATAAAACTTGTAATCAAAAAATATTTGCCTTCCCTTGGCATCATTCAAGTCCTACTGTCCCATTTTATTTTACACATGTTTAGAAATTTCCTACTACTAAAATTATTTAGCAGCTGACTCAATTATTTAGCAGCTGACTATTCAAATAGCTGTATTTCTTGAGCTTTCTTTTAACCCTTCTTCTCTTTTATTTTATGTTGGGCAATTCTGTCCCGAATTTCAGTAGGATACAAAAAAGCAGAAAGATTAGTCACTCAGTTTCAGGAAGTCTAGTAAAAGTTTTGTGAAAAGAAAAGTGTATGCTATCCTCTTAGTCAGCATTCTCCAAAGAAACAAAACCAACAGGATGTGTAAAGAGAGAGTGAGGGAAACGGAGAGAGATTTAAGTAACTAACTCACACAGTTGTGAAGGCTGGCAAGACCAAAATCTGCAGGGCAGGACAGCAGGTTGGAGACCCAGGGAATTGCTGTTTAAGTCCGAAGGCAATGTACTGCCTGAATTTCTACTTCTTCAGGGGTCAGTGTCAGGGGTCAAGAGGAGTCATCTTTTTTTATTTTATGGTCTTCAGTGGGTTGAATGAAGCTCATCCACACAATAAAGCGTAATCTGCTTTACTCTTCTACCAAAATCTACTAATTAAAATATTAATCTCATCTAAAATATGCTTTTATGGAAACATCTAGAATAATGTTTGACCAAATATCTGAGTACAGTGACCAAGCCAACTTGACACAAAACATTTATCATCACAGGTATCCACTAAAATTTAGTACTGGTTGGAAGGAATTTATCTCTAGAGTCAGTTAAATTTCAGTAGAAATCCATTACCCCCAAAACTCTATGTGACCTTAGAGACTAAGCCAATAATAATTTCTTAACCTCTAAATATGGGAATAAATCTTTCTTTACTTCCTAGAATTATTATGAGCATTAAATGATTTAGTCAATAGTGTTGAACACATCCTAGATGGTCAATAAATATTACCTGATTATTATTTTGATTTATTATTATTTTAACACATACTTAGCTTTTTTAACCTGTACATTTTATAATTGAGATATGAAGCAGATAATTGTAAGATAAATGTATTTTTTATATTTTCACCTCAAATAACATTAGCAAATTAGCATGCATTCTTTACTAGAAGAAATATCAGAATATTTCAAACTCTCTCATAAGTTGTCTGCCTAGTTGTCTAGGCTTTCTTATTGTAAAACTAACACATGGTTATTATTGGAAAATAAGAAAATACAGGTAAACATAAAGCAGAAAATAATAATCAAAAATCTCTTTCTCCATACACACACACACTCTCTCTCTCTCTCTCACATACACACACACACACACACACACACACATGCACCAGAATATTAAATTGGCTGCAACTGAAAACCCAAGATACAAAAGGTACAAAAGATAACAGATATAAAATTGAGTTTTGAGGCAGACACTAAGATACAAATTTCAAAGGAACTATTCAAAAAACACATGCGTAACACTTAGCCTCCTTCCTGGATTGAAAGGAGAAGAATTTGAGCGAAATGTATGAGATTTCTTAAGTGACAGCTCTTCACACAAGAGGTCACAGTGAGCATCCAAGTGAAGGCTGGGGCCCTGCATTGCTCGCTCTGCCTTGAGGCACATTAAAGGCCCACAAGTAATTATGATCCTTAATTAAACCCTCAATACCAAATCTCTGGATTTAGTACCTTCTTTAATTGAATAGCATGCCTGGGCCAGTATAAAATATGGTAACAGCCCACAGTGGCAGCTCCTCAGGAACTCAGCATTTTGTGAGTGCAGCTTCTGTAGTCTCTAATCCTCATGGTGCTAAATCACTAACTCTCTGACATAGGATTTTGGTTTTGTTCATTGTGCTTTATTTGTTTTTGTTTTTGTAGCAGTGGTGCAACGTGGGTAAGAGAGAGAGCTATTACACCAAACTCCTCTTCCCTTGATTTAGCAAGGCTGACAGACCACTGACAACATTTAGAGCTGGGACCCACATCCATGTACTAGGGATTAACAGGTAAGTGTGTACGACAGTTTGTGCTGCCCAAAACTCAGCTGTTGCTCTGGCCATCTTTGCCAGCTCATGCATAATTTTTACATTCTGTAACATGCGAATAGATGTAGTCTCCTGCTTGAAGAACAGAAAGGGGGCTGGAGTCTTTACTGAAATCTCCTCCAGGAAGGTTCAGCTTCTAATTCGCTTCAGGGTATAAATTCATGGCATATATTTGCAGTACATTTAACTACTCGAGAGCCTAAAACCAGGGCTCATTATGTGACTTGCCTTTCTTTGACTGTTGATTGTTTTTTCTTTCTAGTTTGAAACTATAGTTGAAAGTTCTCTTGAAAGACAGTATCAGTCAACACATAACCTCAGAATTACCAGGGTTAGGCTGATATTCAGAGCTGATTGATTAGACAGATATGGTTGAAGGCCCTTCAGAGATGAGCTGTACCTTATCATTACTAGACTACTAAGTCACCCTGTGACCCTGAGGAATCTTGCTTTATTACCAGTTCCTAGGAAGTATGTCCTTTTGTCAAATAAAAAATCTTGCCACACCACAAGACTCTGGCCTACAAGCTTACAGTCCTCAAGATGAAACTTTTCTCTCACAGCAGCCTGTTAAGTCCTTGTCCTGCAACACTCAGCTTATTCTGTACTCCGTAATTAAGAAGATTTTCACATCAGCCACTTTTCTGCTTCCTCTTGAACCCCACTGAGAAGGCTCCTGCTGTGCCTTCTTATGTGCTGAATATGGTCCCACAGTTTCCATTTTAAGTGTGTATCTTCCCCTAACCTCCCAATTTTTAGGCCTCCCCTTGTATCTGTGCCCACAGCACAATAAAAAATAGAACCCTATTTTCCCTTACATAGATGAAAATTAAATAAGCCAGAGCTAAACATCTGTTTCATGATTAATCATTATGGTACTACCATCATCATGTGCATTTAACATCCCTCCTTCCTGCACCACACACACACACACACACACACACACACACATACACACACACACTTTATAGCTGGAAATAACTCTGGTGTGGGCAGGTATTGTCACTTGGGATAGAGGGCAAGGGAACTAACATTTTTTAAATGCTTACAAGACAGGGTAGCATCATGAGCCCTGTGATGCAATGGAACAAGAACAGGCTGTCAAGTACAACAGGTCTGATTTGAATCCTGGCTTAGCCACTCACTCATTATGACTTCAGGCATATTACTTACCCTCTTTGTACCTCATTTCTTCCTCACTTAAATGGGAAAATAGTTCATGCTTCATAAGGCAAGAAGATCTAAAATAATGAACATGCAACATGTAGCACATGATCAACAAAACATAGCTATTACAATTGTCTCCACTTTTCAGAGAAGGAAACTGAGGCTTAAAAAAATATAAACCAAGGCCACACAATTTCTTAATTTAAAATATCATTATGCACACATATGTTTTATAGCAGCACAATTTGCAGTTGCAAAGATATGGAATCAATTTAAATTACCCATGAACCAATGAGTGGATAAAGAACATGCAATATACACACACTATGTAATACTACTTAGCCATAAAAAGAAATGTCTTTTGCAGTAACTTGGATGGAGTTGGAGACCATTATTCTAATTGAAGTAAGTCAGGAATGGAAAACCAAATATGTTCTCACTTATAAGTGGTGAGGAGGAGACCCCCCTCCTCCCATTTCCCCTTTAGCCTTCTACCTTGCATCTCAAAAGGCGAAGTTAAAAGTCAGCCAGAGGAGGCACTGGTTGGTGCCTGCTGGTCAGGCCTAAAGGATTAAACCCCCTACCGCTACTGCTAACCACAATCCTCTCCATAGATCACGGATGTGATATGGAGGAATTTTCCCCAGAAGGTACTGTTCTTGCTTAATCACAATTAGATCCCCCACCTAAGCCATGCCCCCACACTCTCGACCCTCTCACATGTGCACCTCTAGACTGTAAGCCTTTAAAAGGGCCAGGGTTTTCTTTGTCGGAGAGCTTGGTCGGTGAGCCATCCATGACTGCCGTAGCTCCCAGCTGAATAAAATTACCACTTCCTTCCCTGTTCGGTGTTCAAGAGGCCCTCCTGCTTCAGTGGGAGCTAAGCTATGAGGTTGCAAAAGCATAAGAATGATATAATGCACCTTGGAGACATGGAGGGAAAGGGTGGGAGTGGGGGTGAGGGATGAAAGACTACATGTTGGGTGCAGTATACAGTTTGGGTGACAGGTGCACCAAAATCTCAGAAATCCCCACTAAAGAGCTTATTCATGTAACCAAAAACCACCTGTACCCCAAAAACTATTGAAATTAAAAATCAAAGAAAACTCTGATCTCTCTCTCTCTCTCTTTCTATACACACACACACACACACACACACACACACATATATAGTCATTCAACGTTCAGTTACCTTTTGATTGATATATGTGCTGGATTGTGGTTGATATGCATATGTTTGTTTCTTCAAGCAAGATTTTTCAAATAAGGTGTTTCAAAGGACAGGCCAGGCTGGGGAAAATTCTGCATGCCTCCCACTTCTCAGCACTTTCCTTTATTCTCTTCTCTCTTGGTGCCAAAACATCTTCTCAGATGCAAATTTTGTAACCCAATCATTACTACAGGACTTTGCTGTAAGCTACCTGTCAATTAAATTTCCCTGGAGTCTCTCAAACCACTCTACATTGCCTATTTTAAATCCATCACTGGATGTGGATAAGGATAAACATTGTCCATAGGAAAAAAACAAACCCTCAAATAAAAGAATGAGCTATACTTAACAGTGGGGTAGGGGCAGGGGAGATAAAGCTTCTAAGTCACTGTTAACATTTCAGATTATCTTTGAACAAAATAGAGTTTACTGAAAATCTTTTGATAGAAATATCTCCTATCCTTTCATAAATTGCTTCTTTCTTGTTAGATGCTTCATTTTTTCTTTTTTTCTTTTCATTTCACTAATTCCAGTATTGAGAAACTTATTAGATGTTTACTGAAAAGGCCTGGACCATGCTCAGAACTTGTGCAACATTCAAAATTCTTAGTTTATTCAATATGTAGAACTTCCACTATTGCTCAACTGCCACACCCTTTTCAAATTCCTTAGAAACTTGTATATCTGAAACCAATCAGAGATGGTTAACTCATTTCGTTCACTCACAATTGCCAAAATAATTTATTTTTCATGAAAAATTCAAGCTATTCCCAGATGTCAGCCATAAACATGCATTTCCCTCCCTTTTTCTCCACTGTCTGGGTCATAAAACTAATGCCACATTCACGGTAAGGAACCAATGGCTCTAATTTTAATCCTTCATTTTACTTTAGGATAAACTGGAGGTCAGTTTGAAAGGATATATTTGTTCCAGTCAGCCAACTTTATTGAGTGCTTACTATGCAGTAGGCATTGGGGAAAAGTAGGTAAATAGACCCAGTTTCTTACTCTTAAAGATCTCAGTCTATTATTGGAAACACATTCATAGACAAATAATTGTTAACAGTGAGAATCATTTCTACAGGTACAAAGGAAAAGATTAAGTCTGTGTGGCTTTTTGTGGCAGAGGTAGAAATCAGGAAAGGAGCCAGAGAAAATTGGAAGAGTGAACACCATGTGCCCAACAACCACTGATTGGATGAGCAGTTGTGGTACATCCACACAGTGGCATACCTAACAGCAGTAAGAATGAACTACTAATACAGGCAACATCATGGATGAATCTCAGAAACATTATGCTGGCTGGACACAGTGGCTCATGCCTGTAATCCCAGCAGCACCTTGGGAGGTGGAGGGAGGACTGGTTGAGTCCAAGAGTTAGACACCAGACAGGGACTATAGCGAGAACTTTTCTCTACGAAAAATTAGGCAAGTTAGTGGTGCACGTCTGTAGTCCCAGCTACTCAGGAGGCTGAGGTGAAGGGATCACATGAGCCTGGGAAGTGGAGATTGCAGTGAGCCAAGATCAGGCCACTGCACTCCAGCCTGGGCAACAGAATGAGACTCTGTCTCAAAAACAAAAATCAAAAACATTATGCTAAGTCCAATATGCTGGACGTAGAAGACTACATAATGAATAATTCAATTTATATGAAATTAATTTAAAGGTACAACTATAGTGATAGAAAACAAATCAGCAGATGTTGGGGCAGGGGGCCGGAGGAGGAGATAGACTGCAAGGTGACACAGGAAAATTTTTGCAGAGTAATGTTCTAGACTACAACTGTAGTGCTTACATGACTATGCATGTCTGTCAAAAGCCATTGAATTGTACATACACTTAAAAATTGGTAAAATCTATCATATATATTGTATGTTATTATGCCTCAACAAAGCTGACTTTTAAAAAATGAATAAGTACAACTTTGCTATATGTACACAGGGCATAGGAAAGGCTGGAAGAGGTTTGTGGAGGAGATTGTAGTTAGAGACAAACAAAGACAGGGAAACATAAAACAGCATCAGGAAAAGGAAGGGGTTTTAAGTGGTTCATTATTTCTGGAACGGAAGTAAAAGAGTGAGGAGGACTGAGACCAGAATCAGATCACGGAAGACTTTATGGCCATTCTCTTCTTCCTGTGAAAAGCATAGTTTTGGCCTTCAACAGGAGCCAGCAAAAGAGAAAAAACACACTCTCCTAATCGAAGACAATACAAGATGTTCTTGACGTAGATTGAGTTGGATATATACTTGAAATAAATAAATATAATTATTTACATTGCAAAATCTAAAGCACTAGCAACATTATTTCTCAGCAATGATGTTGACTACCAAGAGCAGTCCAGAAAATACTTTATTTTGAATTAGAGGCAAATTCATTTCATCAGAATTTAGCAATGTCCTGACTATACACCAGTCTCTAAAGTAGTCATTTGCCCCCAGCCAAGCCCAATTAAAAGTTTGTGACACTTCTACAACTAAATAATTTGAAAAGCGAATTATCCATGATTCATGGACAAAAATAAAAACAGTATTTTACCTATCATAAAAAATGTCTAAGCATGAGAGAAAAGGACAGAAGAAGAAAAGTAGATTAGGATATAAAAAGAAGCCAAAGAGATTAATTTTGTAAGAAAATAACTTGCTTCAACTGCAGCTTTTCTCAAAGGACTTCCCTCTATTAATCTACCTCTGAGTCTACCTATCATGAGAGCAACTGGCTCTTTTTCCCTCTATTATAAGAGCTGACCCAATCTGGGCCAGGTCACCATAACCAACCCTGCCCCAATACACACACACACACACACACACACACACACTCTCTCTCTCTCTCTCTCTCTCTCTCTCTCTCTCTCTCCTCCCCCCTTTTTGGATATACATGCCTTGCCCATGTGCTTCACAAAACATGCCTCCTGCTTCCTCTTCTAGCTCCTGTGTGTAAGCTCTGGCATCCGCCTCCCGGCAAGAAAGAGGACCACTTATAAGAGATTATAGGAGCTTGATTTTATTTACTAGGAAATTAATATAAGATATCCATAGGTTTTAGAGATAGACTCCAATTTGGGGGGCAGATGTGGTAATAAAAACCACAAAAGATCAAACAAATGTCACTTGTCTTCATGGTTAATACTTCCTCCTCTCCCTTTCCCTCTCTCACTCTCTTTCTCTCTCCCTCCTCCATCCCCCCTCCTTTTTAGCAAGCATAGCTCCTTCACTTTATACCCATGCAGATAGTATTGCCAAAATCAGCAAAGCAACTGTATCTAAGGTATCACGGGATAGAACCCCATGTCAATATGCAGATTGTCTTACCCTTCACACTGGAAGGATGATGATGATATTAATATTAGTAATTATAACAATATTTCCACTCATTAAACACCTACTCACAAGACACTCAACATCTCTAGTCCTTATAATCACCTGCAAAGCAGATGCTGCAATTCTCGTTTTACAGATTAAGCACTGAGACTCATAGAGATAAAATAAGGTGCCCAAGGTCAAGTAAGGTGACAGTTGCAGAATGAAGATTGCAACCCTGATCAGTCTAACCCCAAATCTTATACTTTTTCCATAAAATACTGATGAGAAGTGAGGTGAGAAGGAAGGAAACAACGAGAAGTCTGTTCTGTGTCCAGACATGCTCAGGACCACATAGCTCCAAAGTTAGAGAAGCAAGTGCTGATGTTTACTGAAAAGACTTCAGCAAAGTATCTATGCTCTATTTATATTCCACCAGTATTAATCCTGGCCACTGGGGAGTAAAACCTTCACCCATTGTATTAGTCTGTTCTCATGCTGCTATGAAGAAATACCCAAGACTGGGTAATTCATAAGGAAAAGAGGTTTAATAGACTCATAGTTCCACATGGCTGGGGGAGGCCTCAGGAAACTTACAATCATGGTGGAAGGCACCTGTCCACAGGGTGGCAGGAGAAAGAATGAGTGTCAGGTGAAGGGAGAAGCCCCTTAGAAAACCATCAGATCTCGTAAGAACTCATTCCCTATCACGAGAACAGCATGGGGGAAACTGACCCCGTAATTAAATTATCTTCCCCTGGTCCTGCCCTTGTCATGTGGGAATTATTACAATTCAAGGGGAGATTTGGGTAAAGACAGAACCAAGCCATATCACCCATCCACCAGTCAACAATTAAGGCAAGGGAAAATAATAGCTCCACCAAGGATGTGACATTTAATCCAAGTCTTAAAAATAAGCTGACATTTACCAGAGTAGGGGAATGAACATTATTTCAGACACAGCACTTTCCGTTACTAAAACACTTCCTAAATATTATGGTGCTTAATACTAAGAAAAAGTGTGTGAGACAGGTGGGATTGTTACCAATATGTTCATTTTAAAGATTAGAAGGTTTCGGATACTTAGGATCAGATAGGCTGATCTTATACCTCATCACACATTCCCTCAATAGTATACATAGAAACACATTGGAGAGGAAAACTGTTTTTTGTAGGAATTGGGTTTTAAATTTTAAGGCAAAAAAAGGAGGTATTTGCAGAGTGCTTTTATGCTTCAGTACAATTCTCCCTGATTTACCACAGTAATAAGTTTTAGCTTAAAGGATTTTTGAAGGAATAATAATTTTGAAAATCTTCCTATTATATCCTACCTTTTAAGGGTGCTAGGGTAAAAATGCTCTCCCAAAATATATGTGTGCTTGAATGCGACCCATCCTGTCAGCACAGGCAGGAGTAATCACAATGTAAAGACAGACTTTTGCCTATGGCTTATGCCAATGTTTGGATTTGATGAGGATTGTCTGACAGGCAGATCACATGCAAATAGTTGAGCTGGCTTCCTAGAAATGTGGGAACTGGGAAAGCAAAGATGAAAAGAAGAAGTTTAAAGAAAGTAGAGCAAGTTGCAGCACGTTTGGTGCAATTTGAAGGGAGCACCAGCACTGCTTTAATTGAGTTTATGCAAATCATTTAACAAACAAAAAACAGGACATGGGAAGCAGGATCAGCTATCAGAAAAACTTTTCTGCTGAGTCAGAAAAGACATAAGAGAGAGAAATGCAGCAGAATCCACGGCAGATAGAATGAGAGCATCAAGTCAAGTTTGGGAATGGTTGAGGCCAAAGGAAGCTGCAGAGTAGACCACCAAGACCAAGCTGGTAGGATTATAGGAAACTAAGAAATGACTTTTGAACAGAAAATATATATTTTTTTTTCAAGAGAGTAAAATGGCTTTTATGCTTTATATTTCTCATTATGTTTACAACAAACCCTGTAAGTTAGATGTTACCGTCTTTATTTTACGGATGAGGAAACTAATGATGAAAAAGTTGGGTGACTTGCTCAAAGTCACACTACTGGTTGAGAGCCAGAGCTGTGTTTCAAACACAGTCTTCTGGCTCTGTCGCCCATGTGCTCAGTCACTCTCTTCCCTTTTTCACTTTTGGAACCTTGACTTGTGCACTAAGCTATGTCCAACTTTCTCCAGATCCTCTAGTATGCTGTCTGCTATGGACTCAATTATGTCCCTCCAAATTCATAGGTTGAAGTCTTAAGCCCCAGTATGACTGTGTTTGGAGACAGGGGCTTTAAGGTGGTAATTCAGGTTAAATGAGGTCGTAAGAGTGAGGCTGTAATCCAATAGGACTGAGATCCTTAGAAGAGTGAAAGAGACACTAGGGATGATGGGATGATTGCACATGCAAGGACACAGAGAGAAGATGGCCATTTACCAGCTAAGGAGAGAGTCCTCACCAGAAACCAACCCTGCTGGAACCTGGATCTTGAACTTCCAGCCTCCAAATTGTGAGGATACAAATTGCTGTTCTTGAAGCGCCCAGTCAATATTTTCCTATGGCAGCCCTAGCCAAATAATATACTCTCTAGAAGTAAAAAAGGCCAGCCTACAATATGGAGAATCAAATCAATACAGATATATGACCTGAAGAGAAATCAGCATATGAAATGAGCAATGGTCCTTGGCTCTGCACCTGGGGTATTGTGCTAGACCTGGAGTTATACTGTAACTTTGGAAGGTAACTGGTGAGGAAAATTGAATGATGGTTTAGTTATCAAACTTGCATCTATTGAGTTCTCACAATGATCCAGATGTGAGGAATGTAGTGTAAAATTGGACAAGATATACATGTAAACAAATAAATGTGATGCCATAGAAAGAAGATCTATAAAGGAATAGGGGATAGAACATTGAATTGGAACCAGGTTTATCTGTGTTCACACTCCAGGTCTTCTAACATTATGAAATGAGGGAAATTACTTAGTATCCCTTTCCAAGCCTGTATTTTCTCATCTATAAAATGAGTTTAGGCTGAGGGCTGAGCACAGTAGCTCACACTATAATCTCTGCATTTTGGGAGGCCAAGGTAGGAGGATTGCTTGAGGTCAGGAGTTTGACACCAGCCTGGGGAACAAAGCAACACCTCATCTCTACCAAAAAGAAAAAAACATTTTTCAGTTAGCTGGATATGGTAGTGAGCACCTGCAGTCCAAACCTCAGGAGGCTAGGGTGGGTTGATTGCTTGAGCCCAGGGTGTTGAGGCTGCAGTGAGGTAAGCTACGATCATGGCACTGTACTCCAGCATAAGCAACAGAGTAATACTCCATCTCAAAAAAAAAGAAAAGACAAAAATAAAAGAAAGTGAGTTTAACACACACACACCATAAAACCATTGTGATATTAAATGACCTATTGTATGCAAAGTAAATTTAAAGTACATGGCACATGATAGGTGCTCAATAAAGTGTATGGGGGAGTCATCATTGTAATTATGTATGAGATCTAGTGGGAACAAACATAAGAGGATTATCATCGCTACATGGAAATATCAAGAAAGACTTCCCAGAGAAAGTAATATTTAATCTGAGTTTTGAAAAATGAGTAGTTTATCTGGCTGACAGAGAAATATGTATTTGAAAGTGCAGTTCAAATATAGAGAACAACGTGGGTAAAGATAAAAAAGACCTAAAACCAAATTGCAAGTTAAGGGCACTATATTTAATTCATGGTTGACCTAGAAATGGAAGGAATAGTGAATGAGGACATGGTAAACGCAGTTTATCACGAAGATCCAAAGTAGCAGTGGCCTAAGTCTGATAGTTTATTCCCGTCTCACATGAGAGTTTGAGCAGGTATGGTTCCTCTGCTCTACAGAATCATCAGGTCCTGGTTCCTTTTATCTTTGTCTTCATCCACATAGGCCAAGGTAGCTCACTACCAAGTCCACATTCCAGTCAGTGGGAAGGAAGAAAGACAGCAAAGGATGAAATCATCACTCTTTTCAAGGACAGAAGCCAGAATTTGAACGTGTGCCTTCTACTCATATCCTCTTAACCAGGAGTGAGTTACATGGATGCTCTGACCTTCAAGGGAGCCCAGAAAATGTGGTATATGCCAAGATGTTATTTTCCCATACCAAATTTTTACTTGAAGATTTTTACATTTTTGTCTTACATTGCTAAAAGTTTACCATAAAACTGTTTTATCAATAGTATTTCTAAGGTGATTGCTATCTTTGATACATCACAGTGTCTGCCACTAATTACTTGTTCCCCTAAAACTGGCTTCTCTTGGTGTGACTATAGTTGGGTTCGCTGATCTGTGCACTCAGTAATCTGCCCCACGTGCTGTCTAACCTCATGCTTACTGTGAGGAGAGAAGGGTTTTTATCTCATTTCAACTTGAAGGAGAAGAGTAATTTCCACACTGGGTGTCTGAGCAACCATGGATTGCCCATTGAACAGAAACACAAGGCCATGATATTGCCGAAGTGACCCTTTCAAATTCTCCCTAGGTCAGAAATTTATAGTTTAATTTCACAGCCATTTGATGGAAGTTGTAGTTATCATTTTAAATGTATGATGTACATTAGAATAGATAATTTACCTAAGTCATAATTAATTTATAAAACTACCTGGCCAAGCACCTTGGCTCACGCCTGTAATCCTAGCACTTTGGGAGGCCGAGGTGGGCAGATCACGAGGTCAAGAGATCGAGAGCATCCTGGCCAACATGGTGAAACCCCGTCTCCACAAAAAATACAAAAATTAGCTGGGCATGGTGGCATGTGCCTGTAGTCCCAACTACTCGGGAGGCTGAGGCAGAAGAATTGCTTGAACCTGGAGGAAGAGGTTGCAGTGAGCCGAGATTGCGCCACTGCACTCCAGCCTGGTGACACAGCGAGACTCCATCTCAAAAAACAAAAACAAAACAAAAAAGACCTACCTGACTAAACTAGAAGTTAATTTTTAAAAAGTCTAATTTTTCAAAGTAAAAGAAAGATTGGATACATTGCATACGTATTAAATGAATTTAAATGTCATAAGAAAAATTTTATCCATAAAAAGATAAATTACATTTTATGTAAATGTAATTTATCAAATAAAATCAAGAATCTGAAAACTGTAAAGCAAAATATGGCAACAACTAAGTTCATTATTTCTTTAAAAATAATAGACACCAAAACTCTCTTTGAGTTAGGACAAAAATTCAATTAACAAATGAAAGAATTATTCTAATTTAATTATAATACAGAACATCTAATGATATTGAAGTAGGTGATTAAGCCTAATAGTAATAAGTAATAAGAACCTATGCCTTGTACTAGGTTCTAGGAGGAGTAAAAGAAAAAAAAAAGTATATGACTGTATGTTCTTCTCTTTTTTTAAATTTAAAAAAAGAGAAGAACATACAGTCATATACTTTTTTTTTATAAGACAATGTATTATAGGCCCAGCTGCCTAACTCAGTGATTCTCAGTCTGTCTGCCCACTAGAATAACCTTGATGGCTCCAAAAAATATATACCAATGCCCAGGTCAAACCTCAGCACCATATAAACAGACATCCTAGAAGTGGAGTTCAGATGCCTAAGTAATTCTCAAATGCAGCCCTGGTTAGGAACTACTGCCCTTACTAGACTATGAGCTCCTTGAGGGAAAAGACTATGTCTGGTTTATCCCTAAGCCCATCATAGTGCTTGATACATATAGATACTCAGATATTCAATAAATGAATGGATGGATGGATGGACATGGTTGAAAGCTAGCATTTCCTGCTCTCAAGGTATTTATTATCAAGTAAGAAAACTACAACTTAAACACAAATAGTTAAGTAGATACAAGCCAGTAGATGTCGCATGATTACCACTGTATTTCACAACAGGGATTATTATCTGAAAGAAAGCCTAATTAAATGCTTATAAGGGAGAACTTTCATTTATAAGCAAACAGGAAAGCCTTCAATTACATGGCTGATTAACAATTTTAAAAGAGAAGGAAGAAGTCATCACATAGATCTTAACACTTAAAAGGAATAGAAATAAAAATGCTATTACCAATGAGGGAATGCAAAGACTAAATCTTGGAAGTGATGTTTTGAGTACTATAAGCCCTGTTTTAATCTCACCTTCTCTAGGACAGACCATGTGTTTGGTTTTGTTGGACTGGGTTTTGTTTGCCTTGGTTTTGTGGTAAGTTTTCTCCCCTATTATCATTATTTCCAGGTAAACAGGCCACTCTACTCTCTTTAAATCTACAATCAGTGCTTTCATCCAGCTAGATAATCTAATATTTGGATATTAATCTTTCCAGGGCACTCAGCCAGCAGCATTCTTACCTAACTCCTCCACACCCTAGTGCCACTTAGCATCTAAATTGAGCCCAGATCCTTTGATACCAAACACTGCTCACAAGGGACTATGCAAATTAAATGACTCCTTTTGAAAACTGGGCATTTATATTAATATACCTCCCAATGTAGATTAAATGAATAAATAAGGCGTGGAAACAAATCATATTTGGACAAGAATCTTTTTTTCAGGTCAGCTTGCATATTTATGTCTGATGAAGAAAGAGAAAATCTTACAGTTTCCTTGGGGGAGGAAGTTATTAGAAAAATTTCAAATATTTTTCAGCATAAAGTTGCATAATATATCCACTTAAAAATATCTCTAACAGAGTAGGGCTTATCAGAAAACAAAAGATTTATATTTAACTAGACACATTGGGCAAATAAAATGCAGGCACAGAACTGAAAAACTGTTTTAAAGTTAGAGCTAAACCAAGATGCAAAGACTATGCCTCATATGTTTTTCAGCTTTTGATAAGTAATGAACCAAGGTTCTAGAGTCCTCTCATTCTCAGAAGTAAGACCAATCTGGAGAGTGTTCTGATTCCACTCTGATTCCTGACTGATAAGAACCAAAGCGAGGGTCTGCGACCACACACATTGATGGCGCAACCATCAGTGACAACTTCCCAAGCAGCAGGGCGGACAACTGGCCCTTATTCTATCTCTGTCATCACATGTGCCAACATTTGACCCAAGCACTAAGAGAACTTTGATCAACACCACAGCAGCACTCCTCAAGTACTTGATCTTTCCTCCCTTCCAGGAGGCAAATCTTTGCTGGTTCTTCTCCTGGTTTGCTGATTCCACATCTCTGTTGGCCTTTTTCACCTCATTTCTTAAATATTTGTTTAATATTCTGTCCACTTGCCTTTTTATGGCCTCAAAAAAATGACTCTCCAGCATATCTTCTGTCCATTTTTAAGTTCAAATCAAAGTCTCCAACTGCCTCCTGCTGATCTTCTCTTGGATATTCAAGTATCCAAAACAAAACTTGGTATCATCTGTCAAATAATTTGCTCCTCTTTACCATCTCAGTTTCACGAGATTCTTCCAGCTTCCAGGCTACTGGGTTGCCAAATGTTCTTGATTCCATCTTAAAACTATATCTCAGAATTAATCTCTGAGGTATGTCCCCGCTTGCAGTCTCTTTGCTCAGACTCTCATTAGTTCTCATCCAGGCTAATGCAAGCATCTGCTAACCAATCCTCCTACTACTTGTCTTTTCCCCCACTGCCACAGTCATCTTCCTGGGGTTTCTTCCTAAAGAACAGCAAATGTAATTTTGTCACAGTCCTACTTGTAAATTTTTGCTGACTGTCCCTTACATACAAGATTAAGTCCAAACTTGGCCTGATGCAGTGGCTTACGCCTGTAATCCCAGAACTCTGGGAGGCAGAGGCGGGTGGATCACCTGACATCAGGAGTTTCAAGACCAGCCTGGCCAATATGGTGAAACCCTATCTCTACTGAAAATAGAAAAATTAATTAGTTATAGTGGCACACGCCTATAATCCCAGCTACTCGGGAGGCCAAGGCAAGAGAATCGCTTGAACCGAGGAGGCAGAGGTTGCAGTGAGCTGATACTGTGCCACTGCCTTCCAGCCTGGGAGACAGAACAAGCCTCCATCTCAAAAAAAAAAAAAAACTTCATTAGAAGAGCCATACCAGACCTTTCTCAATATGACCCCGTTTACTTTGCCAGGTGAGCTCTCCAATATGCCTCACCATACTCTTAAATGAATTTCTCTATTCCTTACATGATGCCCTTCCTATATTTTGCATGTGTTATACCTTCTGTGTAAAATATCTGATCTTCCCCACTCTACCTGCACCCAACCTGAAAAAATTCTATTTTTTTCATTTAAAAAATAGATCAAATGTCACCTGGTTAGAAAGTCTTCCCTAATTTTCTCAAGGTTTAATAAACCCCGCATTTGATAAGAACAAGCACACAATTCCAAGGTCCTCGGAAGCATCCTGCTATAAAGTTTGTTCCTTGCAACAGACATGAACTGCATCTGACTGGCTCACCACTGTATCTCTAGCATCTGATATTTTTCCCAGCATATAATCCTTGTTCAGTTTATATGTGTTTAATGAATTAATCTTTTCCTCTTTAGCCATTAGAGCACAGAGACAAGGAACATAGTTGAGACAGGACTTTGGTGGAAGGGGGAATGTTAGGAGAAGAGGAATAAAGAATCCAAGTTAGTCAGTAAACTAAAAAAATTCTAAGCAGAGGGAAAAACTGAACTTGAAGTCTATCAAAGAGACTGCCCAGGAGCCCACATAAAAGATAAGGTTCCAAGACTCAGGTGTGAACAGAGAGGAAGTAATTAAAAGTGTCAATCCAGTATGAACCCCAGGCAGGTAGACTGACTCCCTTTGAAATCCCATGGGTCTTTTACATGTAGTGTCTTGTATTGCAGTTTATTTGTTCACATAACTGAATCACCCAACAGACTGTGAGTTCCTTGAAGATAGCCAACTTATTCCTCCTTATATTTTGTACCTGGTACTGTGCCCACCACTTAGCCAAGATTTTACTATAAATTTCTTGTTGCATTAAAAAATCTTAGGCATAATAAGTGATTGTACAGGGGCTGAGACTCACTGTTAGAATCACTAATGAAGGCAGAGCTAGAGTCAGAGTAATCCAAAGTATGAATCTATTGAGCGAGATCCTGAAAGTTCAAATCACATGAGACACCTGAGAACCTTGAGCTTGCTTTTCACAGATTTATTTTTAGGGCAATAACCCTGAACTTTGTGACCCAGACCTACTTCTATTTGGTCCCAGGAAGTTTTCACCTTTAGAAGAATGGAGAAATAGCTCTAGCTGAATAAAGTACCTAATAAAAACTTCTTGTCATGATTTAGTCAAGGTCTTCTTTGACTTTGAGTTTGTTGACACTTACAGTCTCTAAGAGTATGGTCCTGCCTGATTAGACTCAGAATACAGTCAGCCCCATTTTTAAAAGACCAACTCTTACACACAATTATTGGCCTATTAGCTTTTCAGTATTGCTCTTTGATGGAATGCAAATATGAACTTCTCAGTTAAATATTTCATACAAGGACTCTATGGAGTGGCCACAAATTCTTTAATCTTCCTCCTTTCAAGAAGTGAAGCCCGTATGCTAGAATCTGTGTGGGCTCGTGTCCCCTCTAACCAATGGGGTGTAGAGGAGAAGATACCATCTGATTTTTAAGGTGAGGTCTTTAAAAAGCCATGCAGCTTCTGCCTTGTTCACCCTTGGAGCTTCCTGAGCCAGATAGAAGAATTCTGACTATCCTGAGACCACCATGCTGGAGGGTGCACAGGCAGACGCTCCACCAACAATTCCCACTGAGCCAGTCCTTCAGCCATCTCATCTCAGGAGGAACACGAGTGAAAAAGCTATCTTGAAAGTAAAACTCCAGCTCCAGTCATCTAAGTCACCCCAGCCATTTGAGTCATCCCATCTGAGGTCCCCGAGCCACCTCAACTTTCCAAATTGTTCACCACACCTCATTTCAGGGCCAGACTGGTTATAACAAATACTTGGTGTCCATAAGAACAAGAGTCCAAGTCCAGCTCCACTGAGATAGTGGAGGAGCTGAATTCAAGACCCATAGGATTTGAGCCAAACTTTCTGGGTCTCAGGGGCACTAAGATAGACAACCCCAGCAGTGATGTGGGCCTTGGAAGTTCGTCTTTCTGAGCATTCTTATGCACTGATACTATGTCCAGCTTCATTTCATTCTTGATTTTCTTTCCCTCTGTCCCACTTTCTTCATCACGTTATATAAATGAATTTTCCTAAGCCGTCTTCAATCTTTTTGAAGATCAAAGTAAAGAATAAATACACAAACTTATGTTAAAAAGATGTTGAAGAAAACAGAAGTCCAATCAATTTTTGTTGAATTCATTCATTAATGGTAAAAGCAGTGATAAAGCCCTACCTTTCTCTCTATTCTTAGGATAAGTGCTGTCTTATCGTTTTTACAGACAAGATGCTACAGATTGAACATTTGTGTCCCCCAAAGATTCCTATGTTGAAATCCTAACCCCCAAAATGATGGTATTAGGATTATCTAGTGGTAGGGACTCTGGTTGGTGATTAGGTCATGGGGGCCCTGCCAGCTTATTTGTTTGCACAAGTTAAAAGGGCACAATGGTATTAGCCTTTATAAAAGGGACCCCGGAGAGCTCCCTCACTCCTTTCATGATGTAAGGGCACATGAACACATTAAGGAGATGGCTGTCTATATGAACCAAGAAGCAGGCCCTCATCAGATACCAGATTTTCTGACACCTTGATCTTGGGCTTCCCAGCCTCCAGAACTGTAAGAAATAAATGTCTGTTGTTTATAATCTACCTATGCTATGGTAGTTTGTTACAGCAGCCAAAGCATAAGGGATAATATCCCAGAATAAGAGATAATGACAGCAAACCAACTTGTTTTGTTTCTCAGATTGATGAAAACCATCTGGAAGTTGGTAGGAGATATTCAGCTTATCTGTGATACATTCACAGTATGGAATATTAAGCAACTCAATAGAGTAACATGTAATTGGCCTGAAAGGATGTTTTGAAGGTGTGGAAATACAAAAGGGTAAACTATTACCTTGTGCATATGGTGAGATCCGATTTGGAAAAAAACAAAAAACAAAACAAAACAAAAAAAAACACTAGCCAAAGCACACACACATGCACATGAACATGTAGAAATGTGTGAAAGAATTCTCACCAGATTGTTAGCACTTGTCACTTGGGGACCCAGAGAGGGGAAGCGCAGGGTGTAAACGAGGTGAAAACATTTTAATAGCTCATTTTGCCTTTATTTTCCTTTATACTATTTCACTTATTGCACTAAGTTCACATTACTTATGCAATTTTTGAAGAGAAATTAAAGGGGGAAGGTGTTGTTTATTTTTTAATGCCTTAGAATATGCATTTTTCCCCTCTTTCTGCCATCCTCCCATGGTAATGGCTATTGATCTCTTAGCATCCTACATGCTACAGCCCATGATTTGGAATTTGAAATTCTTTTCACTTTTAAATAGCTTTATTGAGGTATATTTACATATAATAAAATCTGCCTATTGCAAGTGATTTTTAGTAAATTTATAGAACTGTGCAGTCAAATCCACAATCCAATTTTAGAATATTTCTGTCACCTGGCAAAATTCCCTTGTGCCCATTTGCAGTAAATTACTCCCACATATGCCCAGAGCCTCTGTCTCTATAAATTTGTCTTTCCTAGATATTTTACTGGAATGGAATTTTACAATATTTAGTCTTTTAAATCTAGTTTCTTTCAGGAACCATAATGTTTTTGAGGTCCTCCATGTTGCAGCATATATCAAATCTGTTCTTTTTTTTTTTTTTTTTTTTTTTTTTTGAGTTGGAGTTTCACTCTGTTGCTCTGTCACCCAGGCTGGAGTTCAGTAGTGTGATCTCAGTTCACTGCAACCTCCACCTCTCAGATTCAAGCAATTCTCCTGCCTCAGCCTACCGAATACCTGGGATTACAGGCACTGGCCACCACACCTGGCTAATTTTTGTATGTTTAGTAGAGATGAGGTTTCACCATGTTGGGCAGGCTGGTCTCAAATGCCTGACCTCAGGTGATCCGCCTGCCTCAGCCTCCCAAAGTGCTGGGATTACAGGTGCGAGCCACAGTGCCCAGCAATCTGTTCCTTTTCATAGTTGGTTTTTAATTTTATAGATATACCACCTTGTTTAATTTTTTTCACCACTAGATAACACTTGGGTTGTTTCCACTTTCTTGGCTGTTATTAATATTGCTCCTATGAATATTTGTGTATATACACCTACTATGTACTCACAAAACTGGAATTTGAAATTTCAACAAAGAAGGTGTGAGGTATATTGAGATACGATTTCACGCCAATTAGAATGGCAAGCATTAAAAATCAGGAGACAGCAGATGCTGGAGAGGATGTGGAGAAATAGGAATGCTTTTACACTGTTGGTGGGAGTGCAAATTAGTTCAACCATTATGGAAGACAGTGTGGTAATTTCTCAAGGATCTGGAACTAGAAATACCATTTAACCCAGCAATCCCATTACTGAGTATATACCCAAAGGATTATAAATCATTCTATTATAAAGACACATGCACACGTATGTTTATTGCAGCACTGTTCACAATAGCACAGACTTGGAACCCACCCAAATGCCCATCAGTGATAGTCTGGATGAAGAAAATGTGGCACATATACACCATGGAATACTATGCAGCCATAATAAAAGGATAAGTTAATGTCCTTTGCAGGGACATGAATAAAACTGGAAACCATCATTCTCAGCAAACTGACACAAGAACAGAAAACCAAACACCACATGTTCTCACTCATAAGTGGGAGTTGAACAATGCGAACACATGGACACAGGGAGGGGAACATCACACACGGGGCCGATTGGGGGTTGGGGGACTAGGGAAAGGATAGTAGGGGGTGAGGGGGATAAGGGAGGAATAGCATTAGGAGAAATGCCTAATGTAGATGACGAGGTGATGGATGCAGCAAACCACAATGGCACGTGTACACCTATGTAACAAACCTGCACACTCTGCACATGTACCCCAGAACTTAAAGTATAACAATAATAAAGAAGGTGTGAGGTCATTGGTAGAGGAGAGGGGCCATTTTATAAGTGATAGAGGCACAATTCATTATACGCATCTCGAGCCACTGAGAGCTCCTGTAACACACCATGTTTTGGTACATATCTAGTAAGTGAAAAATTAGGTGACCCCTGAGTACTTATTTTAACTATCCACATCTTTTGGATAACTGCATGGAAAAATTATATCATTTATAGTTTATTAATAACTTGTAAACAAACATCCAATTAGCAGTAATCTCATTGAAACTATCAGAAGCTGAAAGAAATCACACTCAATTTCATAACTCAAGTATGCAAAAATAAAACTAAAAAAAAAATTCCATGATAGTACTGGACTCAATACACTATTTTGCTACCAAGTAACCAATAAAAAAAGTTGGCATAAGGTCAATTATCTCTAAACACAAATTCACATTTTTGGCAAATATTCTCCAAGGTTTAATTGGTTTATATCAAAAAACTCCAAACAGCATGTCAGTCATTTTTATTAGTAAGGGGCACATTTCACAAGTAATTTTCTCTAGAGGGTTCACTGAGAAGCTTTCAAACTCAGACATTTCTCAGACAGATTTCTGAGATTTTTCTCGGTATAATTCTACTCTGAAAATCTTCCAGGCTAAAATTGCCAAAGCAATGGTCTACAGTGTAGACCTTTGGAACTTTGTTGACTGATCTGCCCTTATCCTGGAGCAGACCCAGAATTGTATTCTGAGAAAAATCTATTAACTGTCTATAGTGCTTTCAGGCCTTCTCCATGCAGAGGTAGACAATGTCTATTCAAGACAAAGTCTAGCTTAGGCACCTTAATTTTCATAAGGGGGACACTAACATTTTTCTCTTTGCTCAATCGATCTTTAAAATACATACTTTTTGAAGTATATGAGCTTTATAATACATAGGCTTCAATCATAACATCAAACAATCGCTCTAAGGCATTTTTTAGATAAGAAAATACCTGACAGTCACTAGCCAACTTTTATCAAAAGTCAAGATGTAAGAAATAATATTCACAGAGAACTACATAAAGGGGATAAAGCCTACTCAGCCCAATAAATAGTTTAGATTTTTATCCCTGGATCAGTCGAGGCATGCAATGTGACTGAAGTATAAGTTATGGGAAGGAAGAGGCTGGAGAAGGTTGTAGAAAGGCAGACAGGCTTGAGATTATATTAAAAAGACCTTATAGCCCATTTATTCAGTCACCATAAAATGCTATGTCATCAAAGGATTCGAGACAGGTAGGACACTGTTACGTAAGACCGGGTAAAAGGTGATTAGTACCTGAACAGAAACAGTAATAATTTGAATTTAAATTCAGTAGGATTAAAAACTGGTTGAATGTAGGAGACAAAGGAAAGCAGTCAAGATGACTCCCATAGCATGGGCCCTGAATGGAGAATACAGGAGAAACGGGTTAGGACAAGAAGTTAGTAAGGTCAGTGTTAGAAATGCTGAGTTTGATAGCCCATGGAGGATCCCCCAGAAATGACTTACTGAGTTATTCATGAATCTGAAGCTTGGAGACCATGGCCTGGGGGATGTAGGTTTGAGAATCATAAGCAAATAAAATAAAACTAAAACGATAACAGCTACTTACCTACTGTGTCTCTTAGGCCAAGTCACCTCTCTATGCCTCCATTTTCTGATTTGTAAAGTGAAGATTATCATACCTAACTGAGAGTTACTTAAGAAAATTACTATACTTTTGCTTAGTATGCTCTGGATATATGTGAGTTGTTTAAAAAACTCAATTAATTGCCAAGATCACCTTGGAAGACCACTTAGAACAATGGTTATGAACCTTTTAGAGGGGAATTAATGCTTTTGAGAATAGCTGTAAACTATGAACTTTGTTATTAAAAAATTACTCATAATCAAACACCCAAATTTTTGCACAGAATTTCAGGAGGTCCATGGGTCACTAAAGAAGCTGGGTTTAACATTTTTTGATGTAGAGGGGAGAAGAGGGAAAATCTGAGAATCGAACAGGAAAAAACAAATTTAAGAGATGAGCAGAGTAGAAGACCAAGGCCAGAAAGCCGCAAACATCAAATGGTATCGAGAAGAGGTTGTGACCAATTCTCCCAAATTTGGCAAAAATAGGGCCAATAAGATAAGTTAAAATGATAATTAGCAACTTTCACAAATTGTATTAGTCTAGTGATGGAAGAGAAAATTAGAGATGAGTCTGTTAAGGAGTGAAAAGGGAGTGAAAAAGTACTGGCAACTCATGGGCAAAGAGGAAGAAAAAAGATGGCATGAAAGGCAAAGGAGAGTTTGGGGTCAAAAAAGGGCTGATTTTCTGTTGGCTGTGTTTGTTTTGTTTTTGGTCATGAGAATTTATTTTTTGTTGTTTTGGCATATTTTGTTTGTCTGTTCATTTTTTAAGGATGAGAGAGATTTTGGGTGTATGGACTCAGGACTGGAGCCAACAGAAAGGCTAAGGTGGAAGGTCAGAGCAGAGGAGAAATGACTGATGAAGCAACATTCCAGCAACGGAGATGGGAAGGAAAGAAATGGAGTCAAGGGCCCCAGGAGAGGGCTTGGCTTTGTGCTAGGAAACCTCATTCTCCAAACACGGGGAAAGGAGTTAACAAAGCGTCTATATATTAGCACGTGCTGGGCAGGGCTGACAATTGATGGATGATCATAACTTTCTCAAGTAACAAACAAGGTAGTTTACTGAGAACATTGGCAGTTAAATGTTGAGGAGAATGATGAAGATTTGGAATAGAAGCCAAAGAGGATGATAAAAAAAAAAAAAAAAAGGCATCAAAACAAGTAAACTTGTATTTTTCTGGATTAAACTCTTGGAACTCGTTCCTCATAAGTTTTTAAAATCTTGATAACCACTGATGACAGAACACACCAAAGAAGTATTTTGGTAATTAGCCTTCCTGTTTCACTGGTTACTGTGTTTAGACAAAATCATTATGATTATACCTTAAGTATCTTGTAATATATTAGACTTACAAAAGTGCAAACATTATACTCAGTATTATGTATGTATGTATATATTATATTTACATGATAGACGTAGATCATATACATTATGTGATACTAACTGCCAAAATTTTACTTGATGTTTTGAAGTGCTTAGTGTTCAATGTTTATTTTAGCCAGCTGCTATGTTTTCAGATAGTGATTTGTTTTAGTCTTCTGTTCCTTCCAGAATCATAAGGAACCTCAGTTTATGAGAGCAGTTTCTTCAAGAATCTGCTTATTCCAGGAGTGGTTGCTCATGCCTGTAATCCCAGCACTTTGGGAGGCTGAGGCAGGCAAATCACTAGGTCTGGGGTTTGAGACCAGCCTGGCCAACATAGTGAAACTCTGTCTCTACTAAAAACACAAAAATTAGCTGGGGGTGGTGGCAGGTGCCTGTAATCTCAGTTACTCAGGAGGCTGAGGCAAGATAATCGCTTGAACCCAGGAGGCGGAGGTTGCAGTGGGCCGAGATGGCGCCACTGCACTCCTGCTTTGGCAACAGAGCAAGGCTTCGTGTCAAAAAAAAAAAAAAAAAAGAATCTGCTTATTAGAGTAAATAAAACGAATTTCATTTCCTACAGTTACTACTACAACATTTGATGATACCAAAAGCAAAATAAAACCTGAAGCATGCTCACATAATAAATTTCAAAATTTTCCATAAGTAGCATTCTTTATTTTCTGAATCCAAACCTCTGTGTCCCTTTGTAATAATCAGCATCAGCATCTCAGGCAAATGTTCTTATGAGGAGGCACATTTTTCCCACTGGATTTAGCACTTAAAACAGAAGTTGTCCCCACCACCACCGCACTTTCTAAATACAAAGAGCCCTGTTATAAGATAGTCTCATCTGAGTTGTTTTTCTTTCTTCTTTTAGATTATGTGGGAAATGTGTTGCATATTTCCACTTAGTATTCGTGTGAATGTTTTAAACATTTTTCTCCATGTTGAAGCTGGTTTTGGTTACAGTTATATGAATAAGGGGAGGAAAGAGGTGAAATGACATATAGTTTGAAGTATGTAAAGTCCTAAAAGTTCAAAAACCAGGAATTAAATCTGAAGGTATTCAGGTTTTTTATGACTTATGAAAATTTAAAGAGCAGTACCAAAAATATATCAGGTTTTCTTAGAAAATATAATGTGCTAACCTGAAAAGGAAAATAATCTATTTGCAACATTTAACATATACTTATGAACCAAGATAAAACAAATAGCCCATAAATTTGGAGTTGTCCCTTTAATGTACATGTCTATAGTGACACCAAGTGGTACCTCCAGTGTTTTAAATATTTCTAAATACAATAATTCAGATATTCTGAAAGTTAAACACTAGATGGCAGCACATTTCCCTTTAAAATTGTTACTCACATTTAAAGGCATATCTATCTTTTTATGGAATAGGTATAACTTTGTTAAATAGTAAAAAAAATGCAGTTTTTAAAATAATATGCTTTGTAACATAGGCTAATTGCATTAAAAAGTATGAGAAATGCTTATACTTTTAATCATCATTTATTTTCCAAATAGAAGCAAAATATTAAAATAACTACTTTCTTCCTTTATTAGCATGCCCAACCTAGGCAAAAGAATCACATCAATTTTTTCTTCTTCTGCTAAAGTCCTGTGATTATCACAATAAGATCAAACTGTACTGATTCTATATAATTTACTAATTAACAAATTTTACTAAGCAAAGACTTAGAGGCAGAAAAAGTACTGAGAAATTTATGCAACTAGTTAGCTTAGGTTCATTTAAGTACTGTCTTCAATGACTAAAGAAGAAATATTGGCAGGAGAGGGCTATGACTGCGATTCTATCTCCCTTTCATCCTGCTTCTGAGGCTAAGGGCTAATTTATCATGGCAATCAGAAAGAAATGCTCTATGCCAACCTGAAATACAAATCCAAGATGCATTGTTTAAGAGGTTTTCCTAGTTACAAACAGTAAGTGCTACATAATATATAAGCATCCAACAGAGCCGTGGCTTCTTGTATAGAAATTTGTCTTTCCCTTAACAGAAACAAAATCCAGATCTTCCAAACTGTCAAAGGATCACCAGACACACAAAAAAGTTAGCAGGAGCATGAAGCCCCATCTCTAGCTAACATATTAATTTCTCCTTAGGGCTCTTGCTTCTGACATCTGCCTCTACTAGGTAGGTTGAGACAAAAAGTAAAGGAATGCCCATTTACCTTTAATATCCTAGCCCATTTTTGGACACAGACCTTCCCTTTAATACAAACAAGCAAAACTACAACAGAATTAGCATATTTAAATAAGACTTAACTAAATAAAAGGGAATAACTATAGATAGCTTGATAGAAACAGAATTACATTAGTGCCATCAGAACTAGTTTCATGGTAGTTTTTATGATGAATATGTAAAAATATTTAGCTATTCCCTTGGTTTTTGAGTACTCACTGGGAGAAAATTAAACCATGTCCTTTCCCTGGAATGATTCTAATTCCTCACAAGAAAAACTAGACCTTGGAAATCTTGAGTCCTGATAGAATTTGATACCCTTGGAGATAGCACTGAGGGGTGGAAGGTGACAAGGAAATCGCCTTTTTGTGCTTTGGAATTAAAAATGTGTAAAAGTGATCCTCACCAATAACCCTCTCCTCACACACATGTAGAAAATCAGGCCTCCTCACACACATGTAGAAAATGAAGCAAGTAGGCTAAATTGTTTTAAAAGGGGCCTGTCATAATGGGTGGAGGGGTAAATGGCTGAGCCCAAGTATGTGAGTCCTCCGAGGAAGAGGGAGGACCAGGCTGCACGTTCCCAGCAGCTCCCATACAGATGGTGACCAAAACTTCACCCCAAATTGAACAACATTCCTGAACAACCAAAGGGTCAAAGAAGAAATTTAAAAAATACCTTGACACAAACAAAAATGGCAACACAACATACCAAAACTTATCAGGTGCAGCAAAAGTAGTTCTAAGAGAGAAGTTTATAGCGACAAATGCTGACATTAAGAAAAAGGAATGGTCTCAGACAATCTAACTTTATACCTCAAGGAACTAGAGAAAAAACAAAGGAAGGAAGGAAATAATAAAGATTGGAGCAGAAATGAATGAAATAGAGACTAGAAGAACAATAGAAAAGATCAACAAAGAGTTTGTTTTTTGAAAAGATAAACAAAATTGACAAACCTTTAGCTAGACTAACCAAGAGAAAAGAGAATACTCAAATTAAATTACAAGTGAAAAAGGAGACATTACAATTAATATCAAAGAAAGGTGAAGGGTTATAGAGGCCACTATGAACAATTATACACCAGTAAATTGGATAACCTAGAAGAAATGGATAGATTATTCTTAATGTACAACTTACCAAGAGAGAATTAGGAAGAAATAGAAAATCTGAACAGACCAATACCAAGTAAGGAAATTGAATTACTAATAAAAAAATGTTCCACCAAAGGAAAGCCCAATACCTGACGCTTTCACGGGTAAATTCAACCAAACATTTAAAGAAGAATTAATGCCAAATCTTCTCAAACTCTTCTAAAAATTAAAGAGGAGGCAACACTTCCAAAATCACTTTATGAGACCAACGTCACCCTGTACCAAAGCCAGACAGAGACATTATTTAAAAAAATATTATAGGCCAATATCCCTGATTAATATAGATGCAAAAATCCTAAACAAATATAATACTAGAAAACTTAATTAAATGGCACATTAAAATGATCATACACCACAATCAAGTGGGATTTATCCCTGGCATGCAAAGATGGTTCAACATATGAAAATCAATAAATGTAATACACCACATTAACAGAATGAAGAATAAAAATCATATGATCATCTTGATAAATGCAGAAAAAATATTTGACACAACACAACATCCTTTCTTCATAAAAACTATCAACATATTAGGCAGAAAAAGAAAGTACCTCAATACAATGAAGACCATAAATGTCAAACCTGCAAATAACATCATACTAAATGATGACATCTGAAAGCTTTTCCTCAAAGATCGAGAACAGGGTAAGGGTGCCCACTCTCACCACTTATGTTTAACATAGTACTGGAAATCAGAGCTAGAGCAATTGGTCAAGAAAAATAAATAAAAAACATCCAAATTACAAACATACACTTAAAATTATGTCTGTTTGCAAATAATATGATCATATATAGAAAAAGCCCTAAAGACTACCAAAAAAAGTAATAGAACTAATAAACAAATTTCAGTAAAGTTTCAGAATACAAAGTCAATATACAAAAATTTGTTGCATTTTTATACCCTAACAATAAACTACCAAAAAAGAAGTTTAAAAAAATCCCATTTTGGGAAGAAATTTATCCAAAGAGGTGAAAAGTCTGCACACTGAAAACTATAAATCACTGATGAAAGAAATTCAAGAAGAAACAAACAAAAAAAATTGAAAGATATCTCATGTTAATATCAGTATTGTTAAAATGTCCATACTACCCAAATTGTTAAAATGTCCACACTACCAAAAGCAATCTACAGATTCAATGCAATCCCTACCAAAATGTCAATGGCATTTTTACATAAATAGAAAAATCAATTCTAAAATTCATATGAAATCACAAAAGACAAAGCTATAAAACTACTAGAAGAAAACATGGGGAAAAACGTCTTGACATTGGTCTGGGCAATGATTTTTTTTACTTTATGACCTCAAAATCATGGGCAACAAAAGCCAGGTACAATGGTTCATACCTGTAATCCCAGCACTTTGGGAAGCCAAAGCAGGTGGATCACCTGAGATCAGGAGTCCAAGACCAGCCTGGACAACATGGTGAAACCCCGTCTCCACTAAAAATACAAAAATTAGCCAGTGTGGTGGCAGGCACCTGTAATCCCAACTATTCAGGAGGGTGAGGCAGGAGAATCCCAGAGATGGAGTTTGCAGTGAGCTGAGACCACACGACTGCACTGCATCCTGGGCAACAACAGCAAAAACTCCATCTCAAAAAAAAGGAAAAAAAAGCATGGGCAAAACCATAAATAGACAAGTGAGTTTGGATTAAATTAAAAAGCTTCTGCACAGCAAAAGAAACAATCAACAGAGGGAAGAGACAATGTGTTGAATGGGAGAAAATAAATGAAAATCATACATCTGATAAGGGCTTAATATCCAAAATATGTAAGAAACTCAAACAACTCAGAGCAAAAAACAAAAACAAAACCACAAAATGAAAATGGACAACGGACCTGAATAAACAGTTCTCAATGAGGTACAAATGGCCAACAGGTATATGAAAACAATGCTCAGCATTACTAATTATCAAGAAATATAAACCAAATCAATAATGATATAACACCTCACACCTATTAAAATGGCTATGATCAGCCTGGCACAGTGGCTCACGTCTGTAATCCCAGCACTTGGGAGGCTGAGGCAGGTGGATCACAAGTTCAGGAGATTGAGATCATCCTGACCAACATGGTGAAACCCCATCTCTACTAAAAATACAAAAATCAGCTGGGCATAGTGGTGGGTGCCTGCAATCCCAGCTACTCAGGAGGCTGAGGCAGGAGAATTGCTTGAACCTGGGAAGCAGAGGGTTACAGTGTGCTAAGATCGTGCCATTGAACTCCAGCCTGGGCGACAGAGTGAGAATTTGTCTCAAAAAAAGAAAAAAAAAAAGGCTATTATCAAAAAATCTAAAGATAACAAATTTTGGTGGATTTAGAAAAAATGGGATTTTTGCACACCACTGATAGGAATGTAAAATGATACAGCTATCATGAAAAACAGTAGGAGTTTCCTCAAAAACTAAAAATAGAACTACCATATGATCCAATAATCCCACTTCTGGGTATATATACAATGGAAATGAAATCAGTATCTCAAGGAGATTTCTGCACACACATGTTCATTGCAACATTATTCACAATAGCTAAGATATAGAATCAACCTAAGTGCCCATAAATGTATAAAGAAAATGTGGTATTATACACAATGGAATACTACTATTCAGCCATAAAAAATGAAGGAAATTCTGCCTTTTGCAACAAGGATGAACCTGGAGAACATTATGCTAAGTGAAATAAACTAGACACAGAAAGACAAATACTATATGATCACACTCATATGTGGAATATAAACAAGTTGATTTCATGAAAGTAGAGAATACAGTGGTAGTTGCTGGGGGTGGGGGATGGGCAAAAGAGGAAGATGTTGGCCAAAGGTACAAAGTTTCAGTTATGGAGGATGAATAAATTCTGAAAATATGAATTACAGCATGGTGACTACCCATAATGTACTGTCTACTTGAAATTTGCCAAGAGAGGAGATCTTAAGTGTTCTCACCACACACACACACACACACACACAATGGTCACTATGTGAGGTGATAAATGTGTTAATGAGCTTGATTGTGGTAACCATTTCACAATATATAAGAGTATCAAAACATCATATTGTATACCCTAAGTCTGTATGATTTTTATTTGTCAATTAGACCTCAACAAAGCTGGAAAAAAAAAAGACTCAAATATAGGCCTCTAGATGTGGCAGAACATCATATATAGAATGTACCACGGGAGCTTAGGCTGTCGTGGTAGACCTGGGAGCCTCAGCAAAAATCCCTGTGGCTGGGTTTAGCACAAGAAAGGAAATCACAGACAATGCCTCCTCTCTTTGCGTGGACTGCGGGACCATCCTGGGCAATGAAAAGTGATAGCAACAATACAGACTGCATGGGAGCTTCCCCCCATTTTTCTGGGTGAGTAAGGCCTAAGTTTCTCATGCAATGCAAAGGGGAGAGGGTGTCCTCTGACAATTTATTATATTAATATTGAACTTCTGCTGGGGGTAGTGGCTCCTGCCTGTAATCCCAGCACTCTGGGAGGCTGAGGCATATGGTTTGCTTGAACTCAAGAGCTTGAGATCTGGGAAACATGGTGAAACCTCATCTCTGCAAAAAATACAAGAAAATTGGCCATGAGTGGTGACACATCACTGTGGTCCCAGCTACTCAGGAAGCTGAGGTGGGAGGATTGCTTGAGTCCAGGAGGTTGAGGCTGCAGTAGCAGTGATCGTGTCACTGCACTCCAGCCCGGGGTGACAGATGGAGACCCTGTCTTAAAAATATATGTATGTATATATGTTGAACTTCTAGTCCACACTAAGGAATGGAGGGATGAACCAGAAAAATAGGGAAATGCGACATTTAAAAATACTGAGTGTAAACATGGCAGTGTCATTCTTTACATAGATAATATAGCTTATACATTATGATTTACACTTCTTTAAGCCTGTCTGAATCAAGGCTGTAGCATCCAAGTGACACACACTATCATAGAACTCACCGGATATGGTTTGGATATTTGTCCTCTCCAAATCTCATGTTGAAATGTAATCACCAAGGTTGCAGGTGGGGCTTGCTGGGAGGTGCTCAGGTCATAGGGGCACCTATCATGTCTTGGTGTTTCCTTATGATAATGAGTAAGTTGTTACGAGATCTGGTTGTTAAAAGTGTAGGGCACCTCCCCCGCACCTTGCTACCGCTCTCGCCATGTAATGTGCCTGCAAAGCTTCCAGAGGCCCCCGAGAAGCCAAGCCGAGATGCTGGTGCCATGCTTGTACAGCCTGAAGAACCATGAGCCAATTAAACCTCTTTTCTTTATAAAACCTCTTTTCTTTATAAATTACAGTCTTGGGTATTTATAGCAACACAAAAATGGCCTAACACACCACTCTCATAAGCACAAGCACAATGTCTCTAAATTTTTTAGACTAAGAGATTAAGACCCAGAAGAACAGGCAATTTCTTCTGCCAACTAATGTTAGTCCAGTTCTAAGAGGGGAATTTCTTCTTCCCACCAATGTTGGTCCAGTTTCTCACCTCCAGAAGAGGAGGTGAGAATCTCCTCTTCTCAGAGTGAATGACCTCAGGGATTACCACTCCCTTGACCAGAGATCATGTCTACCTGTAGGGGTGTGTCCTCCCAGTCTCCACAAAGTCTCACAATAAAACTGACTAACCACCTTTATTTATACAGAAGACAGAAAAAAAAGAGTATACAAATGTGTGTGTTTTGTTATATCCCCAAATCCCATTGTTACAATGTGACACAGCTTAATAATTATTAAATATTTTCCTTTTCAGAGGAACACTTTTTGTTCTAATCTTTAGTTCAGCGTGTTGTAATGTTGGGGAACAGCTGTGGAAAAATGAAATAATGCTTCTGTTCCCCCACTCCACCACCTCTATCACTATTAAACACATTTTTGTTTTCAGGTTCACGAATTTCTGAATGTGTATTCTCCAGACACTTTTACAAAGTGACGGTTTTTTTCAGATCTTGAAATTAATACTTCTTGATTTTAGTATGCAAGCATATGCAAATATTCTGGAAATGCAGCAGACCCCAGATGACCGGCTAAATCTTACAGACTATATGACAAATCACTTTGAGCTCCCCCAGACATGCCAGGGCCTTCCCAGAGAGTGGCCTTCCCAGGCTTGAAGAGTTGGGTTAACATTTCCTTCAGGTTCCTTGAATACTTCAGCTTCCTCAGGCTGCAGGCCCTAAAGTCTTTTGTATACATGGGGAATGGTTTACTACTTCTTTGAGTTCTGGCTTATTAATCATAGCAATTATTTTGTTCACCTCTACAACATGACAAAATGTCATCTATCTGCTTTATCAGCACATCAGGAAATAAAAAGCCATTTCCTGTGTAAGAAATACTGACCTGACGAAATATCTTGGAGGCATGCCTCAGTACTAATTAAAATAATAGACATCGTCACATGGTACAATTATTTTCCAGAAAAACAGCTGACGTGTACACACTGAGCTTGGCAAAATTCCTGGCCAATTTCGCAAGAATGTTTATTCCAAACTGAGATCATCTTTTTTAAAAAAAGAAAAAAAGACACAAACAAAAGGGGTAAGGAGGGAAGGGGAGATGAAAGTGAAGAGGAATAAAAGGAAGGAAGGGTAGGAGAGAGAAAGGAAGGAAGGACCAAAGGGAGGGAGGAAGAAAATAAAATAAGGAAGGGTTCTTAATAAATCAAGAGAAGACTTTAGATTTTAAAGTTGCCTTTTCTCTGTCTGACCAGATACCTACCTAATCCTGCAACAAAATTTTGTTAATTATAGAGGAGGTGAAATACTTCATTTTTACCAGATTCATTAATTTAAAATGTTCTAAACTCAAATTCACATTACAGAATCATAGCATTAACGCTTTTTCAGATTTTAATAATTTCCCCAATTAACATAGATGATTTTAAAGGAGATTACTCAAGATAAAACTTTATTTCAGAAAGGTTCATGGAAGAGGAAAATATACCATGAACATTTACAAATAAAGACAAACATTACAGAAATGCAGAGTCATGATTGATGCATTCCAATCTTGTGCGTGTCTGGAATACATCTGCAAATCATCTTCTCAGCCTTCAGTATAGTCTGTACACACAGACACAGCTGCACATACACCCAGAGAAACCCAGGCATTGTCAAGCCTGGAGGAAGCCAATGTTGACATGTCAGTCCTTTGTCTGGTAAGAAAGAAGCATGAACTGCTCTATCACACTTAATTTGCTTCTGATTTCTGGATCCTACTAAAAAGCAAGGAGGATGAACTTTTTTTATTCTTTTCTTTTGATTCAGAATCTGGAATTTTGACTACAAAAAATGTTTTTTTAATTCTTGCCATTAGTCTAAGGCAGGGGGTTACTTAGGATTGAAATGTATTAGCTGCTAATGTTTTAGCTTAGTAAGAATATCAGGATTTGGGGTTCTGAAGGGAAGTACAGTTTGTAGCTTGCTTAAAACTTACTGTAGACCCAAAAATATTAAGATTTTTAACATTTTTACTATTAATGATAATATTTTTTTTTAATCTGCATTCTGTTTTTCTAAATGTTGGGTTCTAGAGAAATATATTTGAATAGCACTTGCAACTTGCATGAGTTTCTCACCAATAGTAAAGTTATACGGTAAGAATCCCAGATAATGGTTTCACAGCTCAATTTGGAAGATTATATATAGTTTAAAGATAATACATTAAGTTTGCTTTAAGTGCTCATTCAGCAAGTTATGTGCAAAAAATGCAGATCGAATGATGGATAGTTAAATTATTGACTTCCTGAGCTTTCCACTTTATAGATTCTCACTCTGAAAGGATTTCAATTAATAGGAAGAAGTAGTGTAGGCTTAATGTAAAAGTATGAAGTAGGTTATGACTAAGCTTTTATTTTATGAGTTTCTTATCAATAAGCTCATAATTGTTCATGGTAACTCTTTTAGGCTAAACAAGATTATCAACATCATGGCATTTTCTCTTTGCTAGGTCTTCATTTTACATAGAGATTCTTCCCTTAGGAATAAAAACCAGAAAAAAAGTCATTACATTAGGTACAGTTTAAATGAGTGAATTATAATTATACTTTATTAACATTTTAATTGTATTAAAAATGGTCTAAAGAGATTTGTTATGTTTACAATGTTAATTCTTTCATATAACCAGCCTCTTTTATTCCCCGAGTGTATGTATTTTATCATATTTTCTTGCTAATTTGTATCTTCTTTCTTCCATCCACAAAAAAGTTTAACCCACTTACACTTTTTAAGAAAGCATTGATGAGACTAGAAATGATCAGTTTACAGGTGTCAAATTAATGTAACATATTTCTTCAATCCTACATGCATTGAGCTTCTACTACAGGCCAGGTGCTCTGTTAGATGGTGGGGGATAAAAGCTGAATAAGATGCATAGGCCCTTAACTCAAGGAGGTGGCAATCTATTGGAGAAGACACTAACAGCCAGAATACAATGTGAGCTTTTTATTGTGGTGGCGTAGCAGTTGGAACTCTCTGGTTGCAAATGACAAAAAACATGATTCAAACTGGCTTAAACAACAAAGAAATGGACTGGTTCACGTGACAAAATTGGGGAAGGGGGAATGGTACATACAGCATATCTCAATCCAGAGATTCAAGTGATGTCACCGGGATTGGTTTGTGCACTTCTCTTAGCTCTACCTTTATCTGCATTGGATTTGTTCTCAAGCTCCAGTGAAGACTCCTGGCAACTCTCAGCTCACTTCTTACTATGCAATATTTGAGGAGATTACTCTTTTTAGTAACTTATATTGACAGAGGTGCAAGATTTCTAGAACTTAATAATGCATCTTCATTTTGTCTTTCCTTTCCTCTTGGTTCCACACTAGTGCTTTCCAGAATCATGTTTCTAAGCAAACTTCCTGTATGTAAGTCTTTGTCTCAGGTTCTGCTTTGGAGAGACTCGACCTAAGCCTGGGATGTTATTTCAGCATATATCAACCCCTAAATTTGATTCTGACCTATGATCACAGACTCCCAACAACCACGCTTCTACTATGTAGTCATGGTCCCCTGGTCATACCTGATAAAACTAGGGAAAGAAGCCTAACAGACAAGGTGGGCCATTCAGAACTTTCTCCAGGGGTTGGGAAATGGATTGAGGGGAAAGTTGACCTCAGTGTCAGCTGGACGTGGACTAAGCTTAATGACTTACTTTGCGACTTTGCCAGAGCACACTCAGAGAGCTGATGGTCAGACACTGAGGAACTTCATCCATAAACAGTTGTCAAACCATTGGGAGTTGGAAATAGACCATGGTGAGAGTACCTACATTAGAAAAATCAGCAATTGTTACAAATCCAGTCTTTTTTCCTTGAGACAGCCAATTTGCTAGCACACCACTGCCTCCTTCCCTTTGCAGTATCCTAACACCTGAGAAAGGATGAGTGCCTTTGTTCTGTTTACAGAGCAAAGTGCAAACCAAGCAATACAGTTCAGGAAAATCAAATAATCCCCAAACTAAGAACTTCGTTAACTCATGTTGGGACACACAACTTTGGGCTGAGGTCTCTCCTGAAATGAAGACCTCGCCTGAAATTAATTCTTCTCAAAAAATAATTTCTCTGGGCCCACAGGGCAGGTTTTAATTGATCTACTAATCTATTATTGGGCTTAGAAACTAAACTGAGCTTACCAGAGACCATCTTTGATCTGCTCTAGTTACTACTAGGAGACAAAGGACAAGTGGCAACACAGGTCCACGAATTAACAAAAGACAAGAGAGACATGGGACTGTGCCACCCACATTCTGAAGCCATGACCTCACCGCTGCTTAGCAAACCCCAGTGTATTGCTTGATGTCACCAGTAAGATAAACCAGTCCTCCTCCTATGAGGAAGAACATGCCACAGGAATAGGAAGAAGGATGGAATTATTTCCTCTGTTGGGGTTCAGAAACCAAAACATGGCACTTTGACATGCTGAACGAAAGAAACAGCCTTAAGGTTTCTTTGACCTTCCCCCTACCTTCTTTCACTGAGTCCTCCATCTCTCTCAAAGCACAAGGTCAAGTTGTTCTCTGAAGATCCCTACCTGCCTGAAGACGGGACAATAAAGGAAACAATGACCTCTGTTTTCTTTCTTGAATTTTTATTAACCTAACTCATATCACAACAAGAAAAGCTGAAGTCTGTCAACAAACCTGGACAGATTTTGTCACAAACCATTGCAGGCTCTTCAGAACCGACTTTGTCCCAGGCCATTTTATGTTCTCTAAGCCCACTGAATTCCCCTAAAAATCAGTTACTATCCTCCTAAAATCATCCACACTTTTCCATTTCCCTTCCCCAGTTACCCATTGGGTTTTTTCTCCTGTGCACACTAATACATTGGGATGCCATTTCTCCTATTAATCTGCCTTTCATCAGTCGATTGTTCAGCAAACCTTCAGAGGGCAAAGGAGGAGTTTTACCTTGGCCTCTACGCCTTCAATACTGCTCCCTTCTGGAGAGAAAAGGAGAAAGGTCTACTCCTCAATTATAACGTGTAGCTGCCATGTTATCTGCCATGAGATCTGAGGAGCAGAGGAAGCCACTGCTGAAGAGAAAAATGAAGCAAATGACATGAGATGGCGACCACTGCTGCTTTAGGTTCCTGATAGCTTTCAGCTCCTTCGGAGGCCCAGCACGTAAAGCACTTAGTACAGTATAGAGAATGGCGTTCTATGAATGTTGATGACTATTAATGCCAGCATACTATTTCAAAGATTATAATTTTTAATTCATTTAGTCAATCTCCTCCCACTAAATATTTAGACTGCACTTTTAGTTCTCTCTCTAATACATGTGTATATATGTCATATATATATATATATATATATATATATGTAATTTTTCTGGCACTTGTTAAGACAGTAAGGAAGACTTTATTCAAGACTATTTATAACCAAGAAACAGAGTGAGGGGGATCAGTGGATGGAAAATTACTAAGAGGAGACATCAGGGTAGGAGGATTCTTGCTAAACTGACCTAACAGGATTCTTGCTACAGGTGGGCCAAGGACTTATAAATCAAAGGTAGGGGATGAACTTCGTCAAATATCAAGGGTGCTCCAATATCAGCGGAACAGGGGGGAGGGCACAGATTTTTACTGAACTGGGCTAGGAAAGGACAGCACAGGCACACAGAAAGCCAAGGCCAGAGCTAGTTGAGAAGAGGACTCAAAAGCATAACTAAAGTTTGGTCACGGAGGGAGTCCTTGTTGAGAGAGAAAAAAATTGTTTGATTAAAACAAATCTCTATCAGTACAATTCAGTGTACATGTATGAAGTATTTTTATAGTTTTTGTTACACAGTATCAATGGCTCTTTGAAAGAATTGAGCCTACTTACAATACAGATACATGAAAGTGTGAGTTTCTCCAACTTTTCAAAGCTTCTTTTACCAATTCTTAATATGTGTAAGTATACAGAATTCTTCAGTCATTCAGAAAAGAAAAGGTCTAAGCACAATCATCCAGTTCTTTTGTTTTATCAGCAAAACTGGATGTTTTCCTCATTAAACTCACAGTGCTTTTCAGGTTTTTTTGGCTTTGCAGCCTCTGTAACAGAGGTCAGGCATTCTTGTTCTCTTTGTTGTCTGAAGTAGACACTGGAATTTATTTTATATGAAATGGTTTCTACTTTCTAACCAATTATTACAGTAAAATCTAGACCACTGCTACATGCGAAAGAATTAATTTCCTGGTATTAGTAGTCTACATGTTTGTTTGTTTGTTTCTAACTGACTGAATTAGGAGCAAGATAACTCCTCAGTCACAGTTTATTTTTCTACCCAGTCTTTGAAGCATTCACTAGGTATTTACCTAGTCGTTTTCTTCATTCAGCTTCCTTCCCAAGTGCCTTATACATAATCAAATTGAAGCAGCACAGAAGATGAAGGTTTAATAAAGAGAGCTCTCCCTATCTTTGCCAAATGCAACATTTTCCAGTTTTCTTTTAGAAAATGCAAACAGTTGGAAACAGTTATAACAATGCTGTTTATCCACACAGATAATTCGAACATATCACTAGAGGATTCCACAGTGAAGTGTCTCTGGTATGGAGAACAATATTTCTCTGTTCTTTCACTGAAATACCTCTGCATTATTTTCCTACAACAGAGAACTACTAACTTGGACAAGGGCAGGCAGTTCATGCCATCCTATGCATTCACAATATCTAATGATAATAGCCTACCTTTATTGAGCCCTAGAAATATGCTGGTCTCTCTTTAAGGATTTTCATGTGCTTAAAAAGTAATTAAATTTCATTTAAAATTATTGCAATTAATTCTCCCTAAACCTATTAATTATCTCTAAACCTATGAAGTGAGGATGAGTATCCCGTTGCATAGATGAAGAAACTGAGGAACCAAGAAGTTAAGAACTTTGCCCGAGGTCACATAACAAGTAAGGGGCAGAGCTAAGATTTAAACTGAGAACCTTTGATTCCAGACATCAAGCTCTTAGATGTCTATCTCAAGGACAAGAAACAAACAGCAGGCTGGGCATGATGGCTCAGGCTTGTAATCCCAGCTCTTTGGGAGGCCAAGGTAGGAGGATCCCTTGAGCTCAGAAGTTCAAGACCAGCATGGACAATATAGTGAGACCCCCATCTCTATAAAAAACATAATTAAAATAAAAGGAAACAAACAATAAAGCCAAATTTTCCACAATGACACATTAGTGATATGTTTCCATTTACTTATCTAAAACCTTAAAAACACATTCATAAATTCATTCCAACTGCTCTAGGAACTTCCGTTAGTTTACAATCCAACCTCTAAAACTTTCTATTTACCCTAAACTATAAAAACTTAAATATTTTAAGCTTCATTGGTACTTTGGGATTATTTTGAAAGCCAGTTACATACTTCGTCACTTTTAGATGTCAGGCAAGTTCAAATTTATTGTCAGTCTTGTCTTCCTCAGTTGAAGCACACTCATTTGCTAATATGCCCTTACACAGCAGCTCTGCCATCCCTTTTCCATGTAATTGTTGGACTTTCGCTAACATCTTTACACATTTTTCTTAAGATGTGTTGACTGGAACCACAAAGAATATTACAGGCTTATATGTAAAAAATCCTTGTTGAAGTGCAGAGACATTTTGTTTTTACTATACCTCTCATGTTGAATCTTCTTGACCTTTTTGGCAATGGAGACACACATTGGCTCTTCTTGGAAATCTGTGTTTCCGGTATCATAACGAAATATCTAGAACTGTGATATCATAGAAAGAACTCTAGCCTGTACATGGGTATCCCAGGCCCAATTCCCTGCTTTGCCAACTTACAAAAGTATAATTATGGAGAATCTATTTAAATCTTGACTTCCTTACCCACAAAATGGAAAACTGATGAACCACCCTATGTGGGTAGTTAAGAACATAGATTTTGAAGCCAAATCACCTGGTTCAAAATCTAGCTTAACTTGAACAACTTACTTCACCTTTTTTGTTCCTCAGTTTCCTCATCTGCAAATGAAAATTATAACAGTAATGCCTACTTTCAAGCATCAGATGGTTGTTACAAGCATCAGATGAATTAATAAATGTAAAGCACTGAGAATCTAGAACATTGTCGAGAACAGTAAGTGTTAATTATTGTTACATTACAAGGATACCATGAGAAAGAATTAACAGGTAGTGCCTGAACTATTAGTACACACCTAAACACTGTTTTACGTACTCATCTACACTGAGTACTTATTACATGCAAGGCAGTATGCAAGACACAGGCATATAGACCAACGAAAGTATCAACAAGTCACTTGTCCTCACTAGTTATATTTTTATAAGAAAAAGAAAATAATAAACCACTAAATAAATATACCACAAATAATAACCACAAGATAATAAATATGCCAAAGCTCAAAACTATCACTATTAAAAAAAAAACAGATTGGAGTTCTGAGGGTACCCATGATGTCACAGAATCTGAATCTGTCTGAGTCAAAAGTCCCAGGCTTTTCCACGACCCTTTACAACCTTCTAGTAAACAATTTCTACAAAGAGTGAAAAGTACCAATATGGAGGCCTGCACATGTGTTGGCAGTTTAACTTTTCCAAATGCATTTTCTTTCTCTTGTCAGTAGCCTCAAGGCCTATATATGGACCTCTCCTCACGCAAAGAAAGGCCTGACCCCAGGCATATCTGCAGCTCCCCCCGAGCTGGTACACACACTGCACAAGCCCAGTGTTTTGGATGCCAGAGCTGACTTTGAAGATATCTACTTTAGATAAGCATCTCATTATGACGAGTAGAATAATTAACAACCACTTTAAGTGCTTTTCTGTACTAAAAATCTTAATAACTTTACGCAAGTTAAAAATAGACAAAATGTTCTTTCTAATAAAAAATATGCTGTTGAGTTAATAACAATTAAGTGAAAAGCAAGTGCATAAATTTACACATGGGTGATCTCAGTAAAATGTTTTTTGTTTTTGCTTTGTTTTGTTTTAAGACCTAACTGACTTGTGATAATTGCTTTCTCTTTCAGGAGCAGTTACAAATATTTTGTGGCAGGAAGTCTTCACTTAAGTGCTGAATCTGCACCCTGACAAGCATACTTTTAAAGAAGAAAACTGTATAAGCAGCAATGCATAGCCAACCACTGGTTCAATCATTTACAAAGTTTTTAATCAAGAAGCCCTAGAAGGGAGTTTTCTTTATAAAAAGCCACCATGCCCTTTGGGAGTGAGCCACCACGCCCTTTGGGAGGCTGAGATGGATGAGTCATCTGAGGTCAGGAGTTCGAGACCAGCCTGCCCAACATGATGAAACCCTGTCTGGCCAACGTGATGAAACCCTATCTCTACTAAAAACACAAAATAAGCTGGGTATAGTGGTGGGCACCTGTAATCCCAGCTACATAGAAGGCTGAGTGAGGCAGAAGACTTGCTCGCGCCACTGCACTCCAACCTGGGCAATAAGAGTGAAACTTCAACTCAAAAAAAAAGACCCCTGATTCACAGCTTAGGAGTAGGAATTCACAGTTTCTTTCTTTCTTTTTTTTTTTCCAGAGGTGGAGTCTTGCTCTGTTCCCCAGGCTGGAGCACAGTGGTCCAATCTTGGCTCAGTGCAACCTCTGCCACCCAGGTTCAAGCGATTATCCTGCCTCAGCCTCCCAAGTAGCTGGGATTACAGATGTATGCCGCCATGCTCGGCATATTTTTTTAATTTTTAGTAGAGATGGGATTTCATCGTGTTGGCCAAGCTGGTCTTGAACTCTTGACCTCGTGATCCACCCGTCTTGGCCTCCCAAAGTATTGGGATTACAGGCGCGAACCACCACTCCTGGCCAGAATTGACAGTTTCTAAGTCTGAGCAATCTTAGAAGAGAAAGAAGGAAACAAAGATGTGAAAAATTTATTTCGCATAGACTCAGTCAGAAAGTAGTGGGAAGTCTGGTCACAGAATAATTTTATTTAGGAAAACAAATCCATGGGACAATAAATTCTATAACTACATGGAAAATGGAAATAATAATGGCAGCTTAAGTGCTTTAAAGTCATACTTCTGAGACTCTAATGTGCATATCAACCACCTGGGAATCTTTTTTTTTTTTGGTAACTATGTATTTTATTATGTGGACTCACCTGGGAATCTTATTAAAATGCAGATTCTGATTCAGTAGGTCTGGGGTAGAGCCTCACAAGGTTCTTGGTGATGCCAGTGCTGCTGACCCCTGAACCACACTGTGACCAGCAACATATAAAGAGTACACGTGCTTATCATAAAGGTTATATCCACTGTTAAGTTTAAACACCATTTCATAAATTAATCTAAGAATCAGGCATCTTTCCAAATAAAAGAGCTAGGAATTAATTGTTCATTCAATGTTCTAGGTCTTATGGTGGGTACTTAGACATTCAATAAAAATGAAAGCAAAAAGTACCCTTGGGAGGTTGAGGTGAGGAGATCGCTTGAGCTAAGGAGTTCAAGTTCAGCCTGGGCAACATGGCAAAACCGCATGTCTACAAAAAGATACAAAAATTAACCGACATGGTGCCATGCGCCTGTGGTCCCAGCTACTCAAGAGGCTGAGGTGGGAGGATCACTGGAGACCAGAAGGCAGAGGTTGCAGTGTGCCGAGATCACACCACTGCACTCCAGCCTGGTTGACAGAGTGAGACCCTGTCTCAAAAACAAAACAAAACTACCCTTGATCAATCTGCTTTTGACTATTCTCTCAAGAGAGCAATAAACATGGATTACAAGAATTTTTGTCATTCACAATTCAAAATGTATCAGTCATGCTTCTTGTGTTAAGTTTTTCTTGATGTAACATTTTCAAGAATGCCTCAATTCAGATTGTTTACACTTTAAAAATAATTGGCAATTAATCCAGTGAATTAGCATTGCTCTATTTTATATAAACTAGTAATAAAATTTTAAAGGTTTTCATATGCATGGCATAGTTTACTAGCAGCTAGCTGCCTTATTGCAAATGTTAGTGGGTCATTTCAATTAAAATTAAAGCAAATATGTAGTAATGTGGCAAGAAATGTTTCACCTAATTTTGACTCTGTATGGCCAAGTGCTCCAGGTGAATGTCATGGCTTCTGCCTCAAATTTGTATGTAGAGTAAAAATAGTAGGAAAACGAATATTCATGAAAGAGGTCATCCTTTTTTTTCCTCATGAGCATCAACTACTGCCCTGCTACACATTAAATGGCCAAACAGAATCACCAGAAAGTTTCAAAATTCTATCAGGTTAGACACACTAAGAGAACAGATGACCTACTCAAGATTATTTTGCTCCCCCTGAAACTGGCCAACTCTAAGTGAGAAGAAGGAATAAGTACATGAAGGGCCATGCTCCAGTAGTATATTTGCAAAGAGCATCTGAACGAACTCTTTACTTACCAGATTTTACCTTTTCAAAAGATGCCAGGAGGTGGCAGCATTTGTTGCAGCTTGCGTGAGTTTTCTCATTAAAACACAGGTTCTCAGAGGAGTCTGGTGTATCAGATTTGGAGAAGGGTTGGTGACAAACATAAGGTGGCAGGAGTCTGTTTAGATCAAAAAGGCATTGGGACAATATTATAGCACAATTTTATACTTGAAAGCAAAATAAATCTGGTGTCAGTGGTGTTCTATTAAATCTTAAAATCTTGGGTAGCCATATACAAAAATTAACTCATGATGGATTAAAGACTTAGATATAACACCTAAAACTATAAACCCCCTGGAAGATAACCTAGGAAATACTATTGTGGATATAGGATCTGGCAAAGGTTTCATGATGAAGACGCCAAAGCAATTGCAACAAAAACAAAAATTGATAAATGGGATCTAATTAAAATAAAGTGCCTCTGAACAGCAGAAGAAACTAACAACAGAATAAACAGACAACCTACAGAATGGGAGAAAATGTTTGCAAACTATGCATCTGACAAAGATCTAATATCCAGAATCTATAAGGAACTTAAGCAAAAAAAAAAAAAACAACCATTTTTAAAAGTGAGCAAATGACACGAACAGACATTTTCAAAAGACATACATGTGGTCAACAAGCATAGGAAAAAATGCTCAAGATCACTAATCATTACAGACATGCAAATCAAAACCACAATGAGATAGATATTATCACCCTAGTCAGAATGGCTATTGATAAAAAGTCAAAAAATAACAAATGCTGGTGAGGATGCATTAAAAAGGGAATACTTATACACTCTTGGTGGGAATGTAAATTGGTTTGGACATTATGGAAAGCAGTGTGACAATTTCTCGAATAACTTAAAACACAATTGCCATTTGACCCAGCAATCCCACTATTGAGTATATACCCAAAGGAATATATTAAATAAATTGTTCTACCATAAAGACACATGCACGCATATGTTAATTGTAGCACTATTCACAAGGACAAAGACAAGAAATCAACCTAAGTGCCCATCAGCAGTGTATTGGATAAAGAAAATGTGATACATATACACCATGGACTACTACAGAGCCATAAAAAATTGACACAAAGAAAGGAACAATAGACACTGGGGCCTACTTGAGGGTGGAGAGTGAGAGGAGGGTAAGGATCAGGTACTATGCTTATTACCTGGGTGATGAAATAATCTGTACACCAAACTCCTGTGATCCATAATTTATCTATATGACAAACTTGCACATGTACCCCTGAACCTAAAATTTTTTTAAAAATCTTCCATAGTGGGAATATACAGAAGTTATCCATGTCTTTAAAGAACAGAGAGAGAAACACAAAGGAGAGCCCGATTTTAATTGAGATGCATATGACTAAAGTGTAGTTCCAGAACTGTCTCCATAAACAATTTCCTTCACACATTATATTTGCTAAGGGTTTGGTATGGTGCCAACTACAGAGTATGAAAACTCAGTAAATATTTATTTCCTTTTTTTAAACCATTCCCACTACTGAGAAAGATTCGCTCTAAGGCAGCTATTATTTCACTAACCAACAGCAGTGTAATTTCTGCTTCTCACACTTTTGTCATAGGAAAATTACAAATGTAACAGCCATAAATGTCTGAGAAATCATAGCAGATGAACCTGGCAGACAGACAATCAGGAATGAAGTAGCCCTTTCTGAGTAACAGTTCAGACTAAGAATAAGAATCACAATGAATGTGATTATTCTAGTTGCTACAGCCCTGCTCAATGTTCAGGGTTTTTTTTTGTGTTTGTTTTGTTTTTTAAATTTTGTTATTTTTCATTTTTTTATTGTACTTTAGGTTCTGAGGTACATGTGCAGATCATGCAGGATTGTTGCATAGGTACACACATGGCAATGTGGTTTGCTGCCTCCATCCCCCCTGTCACCGATATCTGGCTCAATGTTCAGTTTTAAAGTCTTCCTGCCTTATCATTAATCAGTCTCTTTACCTATGTTCCTAGTCAGAAATATATTCATCATATGCATCACTGTGTTTAAATTATGAATTAGGACACATTAGACAAAAGAAACCCTTTTTTTAGTTTTTTAAAAAAAGTTAATCTGCATTTATCCTGTTGGGATACTCTCTTAAGACTTGAGATTATATACATTAAAAGCCCTACTATTGTTCTTTTTCTATAAAATTCTACCTCATCATCAGTGCACTGTTTTTATTATTAGAACAGATATCAAAACTGCAGAGACCAAAATTTATTCTGGGGCAATGTCTTCATTTTTAAAATCTTGTGAATTCTTCATCTAGATTAAACTAAAAGATGAACAATCACTCACGTGTGGCTTGGTATGACTCAAAATTCTGAAGAATAGGCCTGTTAATTGTCACATATTCTTTTCCAGGAAAGAATATGTGTAAGTTTGTGACCCAAACTACCTAAAAATAAATCCACCAGGGAGCAGCGATCCAGGATGGCTGAATAGGAACAGCTCTGGAGTGCAGCTCCCAGCGAGAATGCAGAGGGTGAGTGATCACCGCATTTCCAAATGAGTTTTTACTGCCCACAGACCAGAAGCTTCCCGGGCAGAAAAGCACCACAAGTCACCAGCATGGACAGCTGGTGCAGTGGGTCCCCCACACAAAAACTCACACAAATGTGGGCGGCTGTTTCAACTGGTACCTGGAATGCCTGGGAGACACAGTCGCCCATTCAACTGAAAAAAAGAGGGCTGAAACAGGGAGCCAGGAGATCTGGCTCTGCAGGACCCACCCCCCACAAAGACCAGCAATCTGAAATTCTCTGGACTGTGAGTTTCACAGAAAGCGCAGCTGGACCCAGGACAGTACAGCTTGGTGGGGGGAAGGGTATCTGCCATTACCGAGATAGTTCACCACTGTAAAGGCAGTCTGCCATTACTGAGGCAGTCCGCCATTACCGAGGCAGTCTGCCATGACAGAGGCAGTCTGCCATTACTGAGGCAGACGCCATTACTGAGGCAGTTCTAACTATACCTCTATAAATAAAACCACAAGGAAGTTCACACAGTAGCTGGGCAGAGCCCACAGCAGCTCAGCAATGCCTCTGCTGGCAGACTGTGACTAGGCTACCTCCTCACTGGGCAGGACATCTCTGAAAAAAGGCAGCAGCACGTCAGGAACTTATAAATAAAGCCCCAGCTTCCCAGGACAGAGCACCAGGGGAAAAAAGGCAGTTATAAGTTCCACTGCAGCTGACTTAAACGTACCTTCCTTAAACATACCTGACTTAAACGTGCAACAGAGCTCCCAGCTCAGCACTTGAGCTCCTATAAGGGACAGACTGTCTCCTCAAGCAGCTCCCCAACCCCCGAATATCCAAAGAGACACCTCATAAAGGAGAGCTCAGGCTGAAATCTGGCAGGTATCCGTCTGGGACAAACATAACAGAAGAAGAAACTAACAGCAACCCTTACCATTCTGCAGCCACTGCAGGTGATCCCCAGGCAAGCAGGGTCTGGAGTGGATGTCCAGCAGTCCTACAGCAGAGGGGCCTGACTGTTAGAAGGAAAACTAAAAAACAGAAAGGAATCACTTCATCATCAACAAAAAGGATGTTCACTCAGAGACCCCATCTGAAAGTCACCAACTGCAAAGACCACAGGTAGATGAATCCACAAAGACGGGAAGAAACCAGCACAAAAAGGATGCAAACACCCAAACCAGAATGTCTCTCCTCCTCTAAGGGATCACAACTCCTTACCAGAAAGGGAACAAGGCTGGATGGAAAATGAGTCTGATGAACTGACTGAAACAGCCTTCAGAAAGCGGGTAATGACAAACTTCTCTGAGCTAAAAGAACATGTTCTAACCCAATGCAAAGAAATTAAAACCTTGAAAAAAGGTTTGATGAAATGCTAACAAAGGTAAAAAGCTTAGAGAAGAATATAAATGAATTGATGGAGCTGAAAAACATAGCACAAGAACTTTGCAAAACATACACAAGTTTCAGTAGCTGAAACGACCAAACAGAAGAAAGGATATCAGAGATTGATGATCAACTCAATGATATAAAATGAGAAGGCAACATTAGAGAAAAAAGTGTAAAAAGAAATGAACAAAGCCTCCAAGAAATATGGGATTATGTGAAAAGACCTAATCTACATTTGATAGGTGTACCTGAATGTGATGGAGAGAATGAATCCAAGCTGGAACACACTCTTCAGGATATTATCCAGGAGAACTTCCCCAACCTAGCAAGGCAGGCCAATATTCAAGTCCAGGAAATACAGAGAACACCTCAGAGATATTCCTCAAGAAGAACAACCCCAAGGCACATAATCATCAGATTTACCAGGGTTGAAATGAAGGAAAAAATGCTAAGCATAGCCAGAAAGAAAAGTCAGGTTACCCACAAAGGGAAGCCCATCAGACTCACAACGGATCTCTCAGCAGAAACCCTACAAGCCAGAAGAGAGTCGGGGCCAATATTCAACAACCTTAAAGAAAGGAATTTTCAACCTAGAATTTCATCTCCAGCCAAACTAAGCTTCATAAGCAAAGGAGAAATAAAATCCTTTATGGACAAGCAATTGCTCAGAGATTTCATCACCACCAGGCCTGCCTTACAAGAGCTCCTGAAAGAAGCACTAAACATAGAAAGGAACAATCAGTACCAGCCACTCCAAAAACATACCAAATGGTAAAGAGCATCAACACAATGAAGAAACTGCATCAACTAACGGGCAAAACAACCAGCTAGCATCAAAATGGCAGGATCAAATTCACACATAACAGTATAAACCATAAATGTAAATGGGCTAAATGCTCCAAACAAAAGACACAGACTGGCATATTGTATAAAAATTCAAAACCCATTGGTGTGCTGTATTCAGGAAACCCAGGTCATGTGCAAGGCCACACATAGGCTCAAAATAAAGGGATAGAGGAAGATTTACCAAGCAAATGGAGAGCAAAAAAAAAGCAGGAGTTGCAATCCTAGTCTCTGATAAAATAGACTTTAAACCAACAAAGATCAAAAGAGACAAAGAAGGGTATTACATAATGGTAAAAGGATCAATGTAACAAGAAGAGCTAATGATCCTAAATATATACGCACCCAATACAGGAGCACCCAGGTACATAAAGCAAGTTCTTAATGACCTACAAAGAGACTTAGAGTCCCACACAATAATAGTAGGAGACTTTAACACTCCACTGTCAACATTAGACAGATCAATGAGACAGAAAATTAACAAGCATACCCAGGACTTGAACTCAGATCTGGACCAAGAAAACCCAATAGAAATTTACAGAATTCTACACCCCAAATCCACAGAATATACATTCTTCTCAGCACCACATCATACCTACTCTAAAACTGACCACATAATTGGAAATAAATCACTCCTCAGCAAATGCAAAAGAATGGAAATCATAACAAACAGTCTCTCAGACCATAGTGTAATCAAATTAGAACTCAGGATTAAGAAACTAACTCAGAACTGCACAACTTCATGGAAAGTGAACAACTGGCTCTTGAATGTTGACTGGATAAACAATGAAATGAAGGCAGAGATAAAGATGTTCTTCAAAACCAACAAGAATGAAGACACAACGTACCAGGATTTCTGGGACACATTTAAAGCAGTGTCCAGAGGGAAATTTATAGCAATAAATGCAAACATGAGAAGCAAGGAAAGATCTAAAATTGACACCCTATCATCAAAATTGAAAGAGCTAGAGGAGCAAGATCAAAAATACTCAAAAGCTAGCAGAAGACAAGAAATAATTCAGATCAGAGCAGAACTGAAGGAGATACAGACACACAAAAAAACCCTTCAAGAAAGTAATAAATCCAGGAGCTGGTTTTTTGAGAAGATCAACAAAATAGACCACTAGCCAGATTAATAAAAAAGAAAAGAGAGAATAATCAAATAGATGCAATAAAATACAATAAAGGGGATATCACCACTGATTCCACAGAAATACAAACTACCATCAGAGATTACTACAAACAACTCTATGTACATAAACCAGTAAACCTGGAAGAAATGGATAAATTCCTGGACACTTGTACCCTCCCACGCCTAAACCAGGAAGAAGTTGAAACCCTGAATAGACCAATAACAAGGGCTGAAGTTGAGGCAGCAATCAATAGCCTACCAACCAAAAAAGCCTAGGTCCAGATGGGTTCACAGCTGAATTCTACCAGACATACAAAGAGGAGCTGGTACCACTCCTTCTGAAACTATTCCAAACAATCCGGAAGAGGGAATACTTCCCAAATCATTTTATGAGACCAACATCATCCTGATACCAAAACCCAGCAGAGACTCAGCAAGAAAAGAAAACTTCAGGCCAATATCCATGATGAACATAGATGCCAAAATCTTCAATAAAATACTGGCAAACCGATTTCAACAGCACATCAAAAAGCTTATCCATCATGATCAAGTAGGCTTCATCCCTGAGATTCAAGGCTGGTTCAACATACACAAGTCTATAAACATGATCCACCGCATAAACAGAACCAAAGACAAAACTCGCATGATTATCTCAAAAGATGCAGAGAAGGCCTTTGACACAATTCAACAGCCCTTTATGCTAAGAACTCTCAATAAACTAGGTATCGATGGAACGTATCTCAAAATAATAAAAGCTATTTATGACAAACCCACAGCCAATATCATACTGAATGGGCAAAAACTGGAAGCATTCCCTTTGAAATCTGGCACTAGACAAGGATGCCCTCTCTCAGTGCCCCTATTCAGTATAGTATTGGAAGTTTTAGCCAGAGCAATCAAGCAAGAAAAAGAAATAAAGGGCATTCGATTAGGAAAGGAGGAAGTCAAACTGTCTCTATTTGCAGACAACATGATTGTATATTTAGAAGACACCATTGTCTCAGCCCAAAATCTCCTGAAACTGATAAGCAACTTCAGCAAAGTCTTAGGATACAAAAATCACAAGCATTCCTATACACCAATAACAGACTTAAAGACAGCCAAATCAAGAATGAACTGCCAGTAACAGTTGCTACAAAGAGAATAAAATACCTATGAATACAACTAACAATGGATGTAAAGGATCTCTTCAAGGAGAACTAAAAACCACTGTTCAATGAAATAAGAGAGGACACAAACAGATGGAAAAACATTCCATGCTCATGGTTAGGAAGAATCAATATTATGAAAATGGCCATACTGCCCAGTGTAATTTATAGATTCAATGCTATCCCCATCAAGCTACCTATGAGCCTCTTCACAGAACTGGAAAAAACCACCTTAAACTTCATATGGAACCAAAAGAGAGCCCACATAGCCAAGTCAATTCTAAGCAAAAAGAACAAAGCTGGAGGCATCACGCTACCTGACTTCAAACTATAACTACAAGGTACAGTAATCAAAACAGCATGGTACTGGTACCAAAACAGATATATAAACCAATGGAACAGAACAGAGGCCTCGGAGGCAATGCCACACTTCTACAACCATCTGATTTTTGACAAACCTAACAAAAACAAGCAACGGGGAAAGGATTCCCCTGTTTAATAAATGGTGTTGGGAAAACTGGCTAGCAGTGTGCAGAAAGCAGAAACTGGACCCCTTCCTGACACCTTACACTAAAATTAACTCCAGATGGATTAAAGACTTAAACATAAGACCTAACACCATAAAAACCCTAGAAGAAAACCTAGGCAAAACCATTCAGGACATAGGCCTAGGCAAGGACTTGATGACTAAAACACCAAAAGCATTGTCAACAAAAGCCAAAATAGACAAATGGGACCTAATTAATCTCCAGAGCTTCTGTACAGCAAAAGAAACAATCATTAGTGTGAACCAGCAACCAACAGAAGGGGAAAAAATTTTTACAATCTACCCACCTGACAAAGGGCTAATATTCAGAATCTACAAAGAACTAAAACAAATTTACAAGAAAAAAACAAACCCATTCAAAATGGCAAAAGATATGAACAGACACTTTTCAAAAGAAGACATATATGAAGCCAACAAACATATGAAAAAATGCTCATCATCACTGGTCATTAGAGAAATGCAAATCAAAACCCCATTGAGATACCATCTCATGCCAGTTAGAATGGCGATCATTAAAAAATCTGGGGACAACAGATACTAGAGAGGATGTGGAGAAGTAGGAACACTTTTACACTATTGGTGAGAGTGTAAATTAGTTCAACCATTGTGGAAGACAGTGTGGTGATTCCTCAAGGACCTAGAAATAGAAATTCCATTTGACCCAGCAATCCCATTACTGGGTATCTATCCAAAGGATTATAAATCATTCTATTATAAAGACACATGCACACATATGTTCATAGCAGCACTGTTTACAATAGCAAAGACTTGGAACCAACCCAAATGCCCATCAATGATAGACTGGACAAGGAAAATGTGGCACACATACACCATGGAATATTATGCAGCCATAAAAACCCATGAGTTTGTGTCCTTTGTAGGGACATGGATGAATCTGAAAACCATCATTCTCAGCAAACTGACACAAGAACAGAAAATCAACGCCGCATGTTCTCACTCACAGTTGGGTGTTGAACAATGAGAACACGTGGACACAGGGAGGGGAGCATCCTGGGGTCTGGGGGGGGGGGGGACTAGAGGAGGGACAGTCGGGGGGGTAGGGAGGTTGGGGAGGGGATAACATGGGGAGAAATGCCAGATATAGGTGACAGGGATAGAGGCAGCAAACCACATTGTCATGTATGTACCTACGCAACAATCCTGCATGTTTTGCACATGTACCTGAGAACCTAAAGTGCAATAAAATATATTTTTTAAAAAAACCCACCAAATTCTACTAATACTAAGGTTTCAAATGGGAAATTTAGAGCTAGAAAAAGGTACATAGAGATAATATAATCCAACATTTTTATATGACAGATGGGAAAACTTAAAGAATTCAATCAAAAATATTTGTAATTTTAAGAATGTTCTTTTGAAATATTCATAGCTACATCATATAGATGATTACTATATATATTATACATAAGAATTTTTAAATATTTGGTTTGGATGTCTTCCTTCTTTCTAGGCAAAAAAGGCTCTAGTGTTAAAAATCAGAATAAACTATGATTTGCATATAGTTATATTTTTTGTTGTTTGATATCGCTGTTTCATGAGATTCTAGCTGGCTCAATCTGTCACAGGTTTAACTACAGTGGGCTTAAGAAAAGATACTAATATCTATGAATCTGTATACCTTGGAAAGACAAGAAAATGCTTAGGGTGGCACAAATATTTGGAAAAGCAAGAGGAAAAAGATAAAACAGAATAATACGATTTTGCAGCAACATGAAGTGCAAGCAAACTCTGCTTATGTCAGTTATTAGAAATTAAAGGTAGAAAAATTATTTGGTAACAATAAGGAAATTAAATTTTTTTTTCCAGGGACTTTAGGAAGCAGGTTAGATCTGCCTAATATATTTCTCCCCCAACTTTCCATTAAAATACCTGTGAATATCTTCTTTTTTAACTGGCAATAGTTCTGTAAACTCAGAAGATTTTTATGCCAAATTTCGGGTGGAATTTTCACTAAATATGGTATCAAGGGAGATAGACAGACTATATAGCAGTTTCTTCCACACCCTGAGCCACACGGACAGTCCCAAAGATGAGAATACTTCAATTCATCATCTATTTGGTACTTCAATTAATTTCACTTATCTTCCAAATGTAGGCACTGAACACTTGCAGATTCCTGAAACACATAAAAATCGGTGTCTAATATCCTCCACCACAGTTCAGACCACAAGTGAGGGAGTGGGCCCAACATACCCAACGTGAGACGAAATGTGCTTCAATATATAATTTCTGTAAGCAGGCAATTGCATTTTTAAATTATCAGTGTGCTTTTCTCATTCTTTTTTGAGACAAATGACTTTCACCTAGTCTTCCCTAAGTAATTACTTGCCTGGGTTACAAAAAAAAATGCAAAAAAAACTGGGCAGGTCATGGTGGTGCACGCCTATAATCCCAGCACTTTGGGAAGCCCAGCTGGGCAGATCATTGAACCCCAGAAGTTCAAGATCAGCCTGGCCAACATGGCAAAACTCTAAGACAAAACAAAAATTAGCCAGGCATGGTGGTGCATATGCCTGTAGTCCCAGCTACTTGGGGGAGGGTAGCAGGGAGGACTAAGGTGGGAGAATCACTTCACCCCAGGAGGCTACAGTGAGCCATGATAGGACCATTGTACTCCAGCCTAGGCAACAAACCGACACCCCGTCTTAAAAAAAAAAAAAAAGAAGAACTGGAGTATCATCAACAGTTGCATCCAAATATAAGATTTTGTAGCAAGACAATGAATAGTCTTGTAAGTCAGTTTAGACCATAAAGTTTTACATAAGTAAAAGGAAAAGTTCTCCCAGGTCCTGGGGGGAAAAAAAAAGGAGCTAGAATAGCCAGAAGAGCAAGATTATATTATAAATATTGTAATACAGTTACTAAATTGTTTGCAAAAGCCAAAACAATTTTGATATAAAATTGACATATTTCTTTTAAAAATAAATATTAAACTAGCTTCATAGCCCTGTTACATGAGGAAGACTGAATTTAGGGGTGGGGAATTGGAGTTAAAGTAAAGTTCTGCTTTCCCAAGTTCCTTGACCACATCCCACAAGTGTTAATAGGAAGTAAAGTCAGTTTAAATTTTAGTCACAAACTCAAATGCAGCATGTCTTAGTCTCTTTTATGTTGCTTATAATGAAATACCTGAAACAGAGTAATTTTCAAAAAATATATATATATTGAAAATCATATGTTGAAAATTAAGTTTCTAACACATGAAATCTGAGGAACATTCAAGCCATAGTACTTCACCCCAGCCCCAAAAATTCTTTTTTTGTTCACATGCAAAATACACTCGCTCCATCCTCATAACCCCAAAATCCTAACATGGTCCGGCATCAACTCAAAAGCCTAAAGCCTACAGTCTGCATAACGGTGGTAAAGGATTAAGGCAAATATTCCCATTCCGAAAGGGAGAAATAAACAAAAAGAAAAGAATAACAGGTCCCAAGCAAATCCAAAACCCAGCAGGACAGACATTACATCTTACAGTTGGAGAATAGTCTCTTTTGAGTTCACACACTGCCTCCTGGACACACTGGAGCAGAGATTGGGCCCCCAAGGCCTCAGGCAGCTGCACTCCTATGGCTTTGCTGGATGTAGCCTACATGGCTGCTTCTTTGGGTTGGAGATCAGTGCCTGACTCCAGGTAGATTCTGTCTACCAATCTCCTTAGCAGATGGTCTCTCTAGACTATACTCTTGAATTCCTCTCCTAAAAATGCTATTTTACATGGTCAGGCTGAGAAATTTCCAAATTTTTCCAGTTTCCCTTTTCTCTAAAAGTTTACCATTAGTAATTGGAAATAACCACACAGCAGCCTGAACACTTTACTGCTTAGAAATTTCTTCCATGGAATATGCTATTCTATTACTCTTAAGTTCAGCTTTTCACAAAGCCCTAGGATGTGGCCACACAGTCATGTTCTTTGCTATGGTGTAGCAAGGGTGATCTGTGCTCCAGTTCCCAACACCTTATTCCTTGTTTCCATCTAAGGTCTCATCAGCATGGCCTTTTGCTGTCTACATTTCTATCAATATTCTGGTCATGACAACTTCACCAACCTCGAAGGACTTCCAAACTATGGAAAGTCTTGTCCTCTAGTGCTTCACCAGAATCCAGGGTTTTTCTAGCCTACTTTTCCAATTTCTCCCAGCCCCGTTCATTACCCAGTTCCCAAGCAGCTTCCACACTTTCAGGTATTTGCTATCAGCACACCCCACTTTTCACTACCAATTTTCTGTTTTAGTCCATTTTCTGTTGCTTATAGAATACCTAGAATGAGTAATTTATAAATAAAAGAAATGCATTTTGTACCGTTATGGAGGCTGAGATGTCTCAGGGTGAGGGACCAAATCGGGTGAGGGACCAAATCTGGTGAGAGCCTTTGTGCTGGTGGGGACTCTCTGAAGATTCCCAAGATGGGGCCACAGGGCATCACATGGCGAGGAGACTAGTTGTGCTAGCTCAGGTCTCTCTTTCTTGTATAGCCACCATTAATCCATTAACCCTTTAATCTGTTTCTCCATTAATGGATAAATCCATTCCTAAGGGCAGAGCACTCATGATCCCATCACGTCTTAAAAAACCTCACCTTTTAATACTGCCACATTGGGTATTAAGTTTTTAACACAAAAGATATGAAGGACACATTCAATGATAACACACCAGAAATACAGCCTAGTTTATTTTTCTACAAATCAATTTAATGTCTATTTCAAGTCCCCATTCCACCAGGAGTGGAATTTGGGGCTCCATTCTTCTCCTCTTTAATTAAGGTTGTTTACATAGTGCCAAGGAAAGAAGCAGGTCTGCTCTTCAATGTCGGCCATCCACATAGGCATCTGCCAAGACATCCATCATCTAGTCTGGTTTTCAGGGCTTGATCATCATCAGTCCAAACAAGGTGACACTGAGATGTCACACCACCCAAAGGCACAGGCACTCTGGGGCCATTCAAATGATGAGTCATCATTTGAATCCCTAGATCTAGCCTTTGCTGAGGTTTATGTTTTGGAAATCCCTGTTATATTAATAATTCTTATTGTTACTATCTTTCTTTCATCATCTTGTAGTTTTACTTGCTTCTCTCTTCTTTTCTCAGGCAGGCTCTATGTACAACAAGATCAGCTTCTAGGAAATCTAGGCTTATATGTTCCTTACATATTGTAACCACAGGAATAGAGAAACACTCTTTCTACCAACACACAAATAAAGACAAGATAAAGGACTTTGATTGCCCCAGTTTTGGTAAATTGCCCACCTCTGGCCAATTCATAAGCAGAAAGATAAGCCAGAAAGCTGACTCTGATTGGTCAGCTCAGGCTATGTGTTATCTCAGGTCAAGTTTTACAGACTCACATCTTAAGTCAAAGATTACATTGAGAGTGAGTTCTTAAGGACATGCTCCTGAGAGAAGACAGTAAAAGAGTGTGGAAAGCTAGAGAAGGGGGAAAAACATCCTAGCAATTTCCAAAACCTGATATGGGAGCTGTGAAGAATAAATTATACCTCCTAGCATGTCATCCTGGGGCAAAGAATCCCTGGGTGTAGAGAGATTGGAAGGCCATAAAACTTCCAAGCACTTTTAGCTTTACATGCAGACAAGGCAGACCCAGTGCACAAGTTCCAGCCTCTGAAGGGCTCAGGTGCAAAGCCTTATTGGCAAAGCACACAAAAGCTGGGAATAGGCTTACAAAACTAGCAAAAAGAAATCCCAAAGAATTGAAGTGGAGCATCCAGTGTCCACTAAATTTGCTCAGAGCTTTGTTTGGGAAGATACAGTCTCTTGATCAATGGCACCAAAACATTCTCAGGGTTAGAAGAAAGGCAGTTTTCAAGGGAAAGAATGTGGGGCCAAAAAAACAAGTGACCACTTGTATCATTCAAAGCCTGAGATAAGGCTGTTAGATCTTCCTGCAGCTATAGCATTTCTGCACATTTCTCCTTTTCTCCTAATAATTTTTGACTATAAGTGTTGATGTTACTCAATGCATAAAATTCTATAACTGTTATAACTTCATTGTGCAATGTAGTGTTCATGCTAAAAAATAACCTTTTTTAACCATTTAGTGTTTTAACCATTCATGTCTATGTTGTCTGAAATCATTAATGATATCTCTTTTGAAACGGTGCTTTATAAATCTTTGTCTACTCTCGTTTTTATAAAATTATATTTGTTTTGTGGGAGATATCACAACCAATACCACAGAAATATGAAAGACTATTCAAGGCTTCTATGAACACCTTTACATGCATAAACTAGAAAACCTAGAAGAGACAGATAAATTCCTGGAAATATACAACTCTCCTAGATTAAGGCAAGAAGACATAGAAACTCTGAATAGACTAATACAAGAAAAAAGATTGAAATGGTAAAAAATAAAAATAAATGCCAATAAAAATAGTCCAGGACCAGAAGGATTCACAGCTGAATTCTATCAGGCATTCAAAGAAGAATTGGTATCAATCCTATTGACACTATTCCAAAAGATAGAGAAGAGGAAATCTTCCTTAAATCATTCTGTGAAGTCAGTATCACCCTTATACCAGAACCAGGAAGGGACATAACAAAAAAAGAAAACTACAGATTAATATTTCTGAGAAACATAAATGCAAAAATTCTCAACAAAATACTACTGAACTAAATCCAAGTGCATATCAAAAAGATAATCCACCATGATCAAGTGGGTTTCATACCAGGGATGCAGGGATGGTTTAACATATGCAAGTCAATAAATGTGATACACCACATAAACAGAATTAAAAACAAAAATCACATCATCATCTCAATACACACAGAAAAACCATTTGGCAAAATCCAACATCCTTTTATGATTAAAATCCTCAACAAAATTGGCATAGAAGACACAAACCCTAAGGTAATAAAAGCCATCTATGACAAACCCACAGCCAACATTATACTGAATGGGAAAACGTTTTAAACATTCCGCCCTACCAACCCCGAGAACTGGAACAGAACAAGGATGCCCACTTTCACCACTTCTGTTCAACATATTATTGGAAGTCCTAGCCAGAGCAATCAGACAAGAGAAAGAAATAAAGGGCATCCAAATAAGTAAAGAGGAAGTCTAACTGTTGCTGTTTGCTGATGATATGATTGTATTAGAAAACTCCTAAAGACATATCTAAAAAGCTCCTGGAATTAGTAAATGAATTCAGCAAAGTTTCAAGATACAAAATTAATGTACACAAATCAGTAGCTCTGCTACATACCAACAGTGACCAAGCTGAGAATCAAATCAAGAACTCAACCCCTTTGACAATAGTTGCAAAAATAAAATACTTCAGAATATACCTAACCAAGGATGTGAAAGACCTCTACCAGGCAAACTGCAAAATACTCCTGAAAGAAACCATAGATGGCACAAATAAATGGAAATACAACTTATGCTCATAAATGGGTAGAATCAATATTTAGAAAAATAACCATACTACCAAAAGCAATCTAGAGATTCAATGCAAGTCCTATAAAAATACCACAATCAGAAGGCATGGTGGCTCACCCCTGTAATCTCAGCACATTGGGTGGCTGAGGCAGGTGGATTGCCTAAGGTCAGTTCGAGACCAGCCTAGCCAACTTAGTGAAACCCTGTCTCTACTAAAAATATAAAAAATTAGCTGGATGTGGTGGCTGTAATCACACCTCCTAGGGAGGCTGAGGCAGAAGAATCGCTTGAACCCTGGAGGCAGAGGTGGCAGTGAGCCAAGATCATGCCATTGCACTCCAGCCTGGGCAACAAGAGCAAAGCTCCGTCTCAAAAAAGCAAACGAACAAACAAACAAACAAAATCACCATCATTCTTCACACAGTTAGGAAAAACAATCCTAAAATTCATAGGGAACCAAAAAAGAGCCCACATAGCCAAAGCAAGACTTAGCAAAAAGAACAAATCTGGAGGCATCATATTACTCAACTTCAAATTATACTTAAGGCCATCATCACCAAAACAGCATGATACTTACATAAAAATAGGTACATAGACCAATGGAACAGAATAGAGAACCCAGAAATAAAGCCAAATACTTACAGTCAACTGATTTTCAGCAAAGCAAACAAAAATATAAGATGGAGAAAGGACACCCTATTCAACAGATGGTCCTGGGATAATTGGAAAGCCACATGTGGAAGACTAAATCTGGATCCTCATCTGTCATCCTATATAAAAATCAACTCAATATGGATCAAAGACTTAAATCTAAATCTGAAACCATAAAGATTCTAGAAGATAACATCAGAAAAACCTTTCTAGACATTAACTTAGGCAAAGACTTCATTATCAAGAACCCAAAAGCAAATGCAACAAAAACAAAGATAAATAGATGGGACTTAATTAAGCTAAAAAGCTTCTGCACAGCAAAAGAATCAGCAGAGTTAACATAACCCACAGAGTGGGAGAAATCCCCATCTATCAATCAGACAAAGGACTAATATCCAGAATCTACAAAGAAATCAAACAAATCAGCAAGAAAAAATGAATAATCCCATAAAAAAAGTGGGCTAAGGGCATGAATAGACAATTCTCAAAAGATGATATACAAGTGGCCAACAGGCATATGGAAAATACCCAACATCACTAATTATCAAAAAAATTCAAGTCAAAACCACAGTGTGATCCACCTCACTCCTGCAAGAATGGCCATAATAATAGATGTTGGCATGAATGTGGTGAAAAGGAACACTTTTACACTGTTAATGGGAATGTAAACTGGTACAACCACCATGGAAAACAGTGTGGAGATTCCCCAAAGGACTAAAAGTAGATCTACCATTAGATCCAGCAATCCCACTACTAGGCATTTACCCAGAGGAAAAGAAGTCATTATAAAAAAAAAAAAAAGATACTTGCATACATATATTTATAGCAGCACAATTTGCAACTGCAAAAATATGGAACCAGCCTAAATGCCTATCAATCAATGAGTGGAGAAAGAAAATTACATATATATGTACATATAACGAAATACTACTCAGCCACAAAAAAGGAATGAAATCATGGCATTCACTGCAATGTGGTTGAAATTGGAGACTATTATTCTAAGTGAAGTAACTCAAGCAGGGAAAACCAAACATCACTTGTTCTCACTCATATGTGGGAGCTAAACTGTGAAGATGCAAAGGATAAGAATGATTCACTGAACTTTGGGGACTTGGGGGAAAGGGGAGGGTTGGAAAGGGATAAAAGACTACACATTGGTAAAGTTTACACTGCTCAGGTGATGGGTGCACCAAAATCTCAGAAATCACCACTAAAGAAATTATTCATGTAACCAAACACCACCTGTTCCCCAAAACCTACTGAAATAAATAAATACATAAATAAACTTATGTTTGCTTTAGATGTGCTTTTTAGTTGCAAAGGTTTTTTAAGCAGTTGTTTTTTAACCATATTTGGAGAACTCCATTTTAACTGGAGAGTATAACTCATTTAAATTTATTATCAAGACTGATATCATTCTTGTTGTTATGCTATCTGTGGTTATTGTTTCTTTTCTCTTTCTTTCTTTTTTCTTCTATTTTTCAGGTTTCTATGCCACTTCCTTTGTTTTCTGTCATTTGCTCTTTGGGTTGATTTTATCTTCTGCAGCTTTGTAAGATATCAACTCTGTTTTAAGTTCTATTGATAATTGTGTTTAAAACTTATTCTGTTTCATTCTTTACTTTCACATAATGTTTTTTAAAATAACTATCTTTTTGCTTTCTCCCAGTTCACATACTTCTCACTGAGTTATAGTCTTTCTTCATGTTACCTGGACATTCAGATCTACATCAACGTGATTTGGTTCTAATGTAATTTTTCCATTGTCCTCTTTTAAGAACAATTTCCAATGTTTGCATTTCATTTTTACAATCAAACTTACAACAATTATTTAAATCTAATGCGATGGTTAATTTTACGTGTCAATTTGACTGAACAACGGGGTGTCCAGTATTGCTTAAACTGTATTCCGGGTATGTCTGTGAGGGTGTTTCTGGATGAGATTAACATCTGAATCTGTAGACTGAGTAAAGCAAATTACCCTCCTCAATGGAGGTGGACCTCATCCAGCCCATTGAAAGCCTAAATAGAACAAAAAGGCAGGGTAGGAGAGCATTTGTTCTCTCTGCTTTAATGTTTTCAAGCTGATCTCCTGCTTTAGAACTCAAATGTGGACTGAACATATCATAGTTCTCCTGGGTCCCCAGCTTAGCAACTGCAGATCTTAAAATTTCTCAGCCTTCATAATCACATAGACCAATTCCTCATAATAAATCATATATACGTTGTATGTATATGTAATATGTATTTGATATTCTGTTGGTTTTATTTCTCTGGAGAACCTTGACTAATACACCTATTTTATGTTCAAACTATTCTAATAAACACTAAGTCCTCTTATAAGTGTAACTTTCCTGTTTTTAAATTTTGATTAATTTCATAGACATCTCAAATATATCTTCAAGTAATTTTTAAAGAAAAACCACATGGATAATGTGTTTTCTGAGCATATATATATATATATTTTAATGTCTTTATGTTGCCTTCATATATAAACAAAAATTGAGTTGACATAGAATTCTTGGGTCATGATTTTATCCTTTTAAAATTCAGTAGAAAAGATTCCATTGTAAACTGATATTTACTACTGTGAAAGAGAATTCTCAGGTTTGTTTGATTTTGTTTCATAGTTAACATGTTTTATTTCAAAACAATTATTTTTAAATTCTTTTTCTTTATTCTTAAAGATATGTTTCTCTCTGTATTAATTTTGTTTGTAACATGTTAAGCTCCATGTTAAACTTACATGTTAACTATTTTAAATCAACATACTTAGTGTTAGAATTTCTTTTTTCTGCTCAGGGAAGTGTTTGTTTGTTTACTAATTATTTTTTGTTTTGTTTACTAATTTTTATCTATGATTTTTGCTCCTGGTTTCTACTTTGAACACTTCTAGCTTTTAATATAGATTGTTGTTCTCTATTCTTTATAACTACCACTTCTCTATCATATTTTTCTCTTACATTCTGCAAAACCTTCTCAAGTAAGTCCACCATGTCACTGAGTAAGTTTTTTTTGTTATAACAAGTCTGCTTTTACTAACTACATTGTTGATTTTATTCTATTGCATCTTTCATTTTTGTGACAATTTCCTCTTCTCTGGCAGCTGATTTTATCTCCAGCACAGTTCTTTCTGTAAATTTCACACTACTATCTTTTTAGGTTAATATCTCCTTTCCTCTTGGCTTTTCTGTTCCAGTTTATAAAGATTATCTTACTGTTTCAATAACTGCCAGGATGTTTACCAAAACATTTTCCTGGTTCTAGTAGTATATCATTTTAAAAATATATACTCCCTCTGAATCTTCAGAGAAAAAAAAATCAGCTTTTTTTGTTATTTTCTTTCTAAAGGCACGCTCAAAATTTTTTTTTCCTCTACAATTCCATAAAAAAGATTTTGTTCCAATCCATATAAATGCCAACAATCAAAGTCCTTGATCCTACCTCAGCCCTCAGGCTTTTCTTTTCTTTTTTTCTTTTTTGAGACAGGGTCTTGCTCTATTGCCCAGGTTGGAGTGCAGTGTTATAATCTTAGCTCACTGCAGCCTTGACCTCACAGGCTCAAGCACTCCTCCCACCTCAGCCACCCAAATAGCTGGGAGCACAGATACATGCCACTACATCTGGCTAATTTGTTTTCTAGAGACAGGGTCTCACTTTGTTGCTCAAACTGGTCTTGAACTCCTGGGCTTAAGTGATCCTCCTGCCTTTAACTTCCCAAAGTGCTGGGATTACAGGTGTAAGCTGCTGTGCCCAGCCCAGCCTTTACTTTGGAGTTAATAGAATTCTATTTTTATGCTATTTCTTGGCGATAACTTGGCATGTAAATATTCTAGTTAAACCCTTATATCTTACAGGGCTTGAGTTGGGGTCTTCTCAGACCTAGGCTGTCAACTTCTTTGAACTTCTCATCCCACAGAATATGTAAAATTAATAGCCCAAAGCTTTCCTAATATCTACACTAACTACATCTAGTTTCTTTCAGGATTGTACTTCTCTGTATAGAGTGAGTCACTATCGTTCACATTACCCTCTGCCTAACACACTCACCAAAACTCCATATATCCTGTTGCTATGGTCTAAATGTTGATATCCCCTGGAAAAGCCATGTGCTAGAACCTAATGCCTAATGTGGTAGTATTAAGAGGTAGTGCCTTTGGGTAAGTGATTAAGTCATAAGGATTCCAACCTAATGAATGGGATTAGTGCTATAAGAGAGCTGCCTTGCCCTTTCCACCACAGGAGGACACAATAAGAAGGCATTGTCTTTGAAGCAGGGAAGGAGATATTATCAGACACTGAATCTATTAATGCCTTAATCTTGGACTTCCCAGCCTCCCAAAGTTTGAACACTAAATTTCTGTTCATAAACTACCCAGCCTAAGATATTTTGTTATAGCAGCAGAAATGAACTATGATAGAAATTGGTACTGAGAAGTGGAATGCTGCTGTAACAAATATCTAGAAATGTGGAAGGGACTTTGGAACTGGGTAATGAGCAGAGTCTAGAAGGGTTTGAAGGAAGATGCTAAAAAAAAAAAAAAAGCCTTTATTGCTGGAACGGATAGCAAAGTGAAATTCTGGTGAGGGCTCAGAAGAAAAGGAGGGCTGTTGAGAAGACTCAATCTTCTTAGACATTACCTAAGCAGTTGTGACCAGAATATAGACAGAAATATGGATGTTAAAGGCCATTCTGATGAAGTCTCGGATGGAAGTAAGGAATGTATTGTTAGAAACTGAAGAAAGGGCCATTCTTGTATAAAGTGGCAAATAACTTGCTGAATTGTGTTTATCTCCTAGTGCTTTGTGGAAGGTAGAACTTGGAAACAGTGAAATCAGATATTTGGAAGAAATCTCCAAGTAACGCGTCAAGAGTGCAGCATGGCTTCTCTTAACTGCTTATACTAAAATATAAGAGGAGAAAAAACAATCAAAGATGGAATTTATAATAAAAAAGGAAGCAGATCTTAAAGATTTGCAAAATTCTCAGCCTGGCCATGTTGTAAAGAATAAAAAGTTGTGTTCAGGACAGAACACCAAGGGTGGGGCCAAGTCACTGTTTGAAAAGGATATTTAGTATGGATGGGCAGAAGCTTGCTTGCTTCTTCTACTCATCAAGGCAATGGAAGAATGGCCCTGAAAACATTTCAGAAATCTTTGGGTGCTGCCCTGCCCATTGCAGGCCCAGAATACCAGGGCCTTGGGAGCAGAAAAATTTCAAGCTTCTGCTCCTCTCATTCTGGTGCAGCACTCCTTGCCCCCGCCCCCCCCAGCTGTGGCTCACATGGGCCCAAGTACAGCTCAGGTTTCTCCTCTGTGGAGAAGCCCAGGCAGTAAACCTTCGTGGTATCTGCACAGTACCATCTCACCAGAGTGTTTGAGCTGTGAGGACATGGCTACCTCCACCTATATTTCAAAGGATGACTTAGAGAGCCTCAGAGCCACTGGAGAGTCCCCACTAGAGCAATGTCTAGTGGAGCCATGGAGGCAGAGTCACTTCTAAAACCCCAGAAAAATAGAGCCAGGAGCAAGCAACTCCAACTAATAACAGCTACAGCATGGGCTGTACCCACAAAGCCATGAGGGCAAGGCTGTTCAGAATCTTGAGGCCTAGCCTCTACCCCCTGTCTGTCTGGAAGATGAGACATCAAGTCAGAGAAGATTATTCTGGAGTCTTAAAGTTTAATATTTGCCTTAATGGGTTTTGGATTTGGTTGGAACCTGTTATCCCATTTTAAAAATAATCTGTCCTTTTGAAATGGAAATGTCTATCCTATGCCTGTCTAACTATTGTGTTTTGGAAGTATAGAACATGTTTGATTTCACAGCTGGAGAGTAACTTGCCTCAGGATGAATCATACCTTGAGTCTCAGCCATATTCGATTTAGTTGACGTTTAGATGAAACTGAGTTTTAGACTTTTGAGTTGGTTCTGGAACAAGCTAAAATTTTGGGGGCTATTGGGATGGAACAAATGTGAGAGGGCTATGAATTATAGATGGTCAGGAACAGAATGCCATGATCTAAATGTCCCAAAATTCATGTTGAAACCTATTATCCAATGTGATAGTATTATGAGATGCAGCCTTTTGGGGAAGTGATTAAGTCACAAGGGCTGTGCCCTCATGAATGGGATTAGTGCCCTTATAAAAAAGGTTGATGAGCGCTGCCTTACTTTCTTCTGCTATGTGAGGACACAGCAATAAGACATCATATCTAGATGAGAGCGTGAACCCTTTCCAGATTCTGAGTCTGTTGCCATTTTAATCTTGGACTCCTCAGCTCCAGAACTGTGAGCAATAAATTTTTATTGTTTATCCGTTACTCAGTCTATGGTATTTTGTCCAACTGGACTAAGAAACTATCTTATTTTTTCTAAATGAATATATAAAGTTTACAGTTTCAACGTGGATATATAAAGACAGGTACCAATGGAACAAGATAGAGTTTGAACAATCCTCTGAATGCCTCAAAAATAATGCCTGGGTTGTAAAGAAACTTTTTATTCATTGGTGCAGAATCAAAGTTGTTTTTGAGAGGGGGAGCTTTTAGTAGGTTTCCCTACCTACTTTCAATATGTAGGTATATTCCATTTCAAGAGGAAAAACAATAAAACACAAACAGAACAAAACCACCCACACTGGCCATGAATAGTGAATGGTGTGATTATTATTTGAATAACCTTAAAAACCTGTCAGGCTTAGTTTTCAATGTTATGAGTTTTTATCCCTTCTGTGTCTTCATAAATATACATATATTCTGAGACAGGGACTCAAAATTTTATATTGATTTACCTGATTTAGTTGTATTATCAACTAAATCAGTTTGGTCCAGGTTGGTCTGTCTAGGTTGGTCTCAAAATCCTGTGCTCAGGCATTCCTTCTGCCTCAGCCTCTGAAGTAGCTGGGATTATAGGCATTCATAAATATTTTTGTGAGGAATTCAGAAATTACTGAAACAATACCTGGTAGCCAGATGCCATTTAAATTTAAAACTTGTGCAATATTTAAAATAATACTGAAAAATTAACTTATTTTATTTCTTTTTTCTTCTTATCATTATTGTTGTAGTTGTTGCAGAGTAATAATCACAGCTACAACTTATTGAGTGTTTTTTTTTAATCAGGTAGGCATTGTTGTAAGCACATTGTATGAACTTTTTCTAATTATTGTAATATCATAATTACTATTGATCTTACTTTCCATAAAGAAATTGAAGTTCAATGAGTTTAAGCAACTTGCCCAAATCATACTACTATTAATTTGTAGCACTAAGGTAATAATCAAACGGCTTTGACTCCAAGCCCCATATTCTGTCTCACATGATAATACCTCACCCAGCAAAGGATTCTATGGCTATATGAACACAAATGCCATCATTCCAATTGTACTTTTTCCTGCATGTAAATTTCAGCACAACAAGCTTTTTTTTTTACAGAACAACCTGCACAAGTTGCCAACAAATCTCACTAGTAATATACATGGGAGAAAAGGAGACAGCAATTGATAATACAACTGAATCAGGTAAATCAATACAAAATTTTTGATCTAGCATTAATGGCTGCACAGATGCATGTTTGATAGAAGTCTGTAATGCTGATTCTGGCAGTAAAAAGATAGTATTTTTTCAACCTCATCACGTAATTAAATAAGTTATTTCCTGCAACCAACTTCCTTCCTTCAGCAGGATTTAAGCTTTTTAATAAAAAGATGCTAACTGCTTGAGGGAGTAGAGTTTATTGTCCACATCCTTTCAGTTAATATCCAGACTTAGAATTATTGAGAACAAATGTTTGAATCAGCTCTATAAACTATAAATTAGATTATTCTATAAAATAATTGATTTTAAAAGATAAGCTTTTTAACTCTTTACCACATTTCTGTTCCTTGTTTTTTCTTTTTAAATCTAAACTCTAAACAGCACCTAAAGTTTTGTAAGAGCTGGAATTTATACCTCAAATATGCCATTAAAGTGCTTGATTAAAAAAAAAAGAGGCTAAAAATATATACTCAACTGTAAAATGAGCACACACATAGGTTGTTCTCAATCACAGTTGGTAGGTTCTCAGAGATAAAAGTGATTTTAATGGGTTAAAACCTCTCCTTTCACCTATGACAAAACTATAATCTGTGGTGAGGGGTGTTAGATATATTTGTAAGATGCTGTCACTACAGACTCTGTAGACATCAAAAGGCTATAAGGGAATACTATCAACAACTCTACACACAAATTCGGCAACTTAGATAAAATTGATCAATTTCTTAAAAATGCAAATTACCACAACTCACTCAGCATGAAACTTTGAATAGCCAAATAACTACTTACAAAATTAAATTCATAATTTTGAGACTAAAAAAAAGAAAAGAAAAAGAAAGAAAGAAAGGAATCTCCAAGCCCAGAGGGTTTCACTGGAGAATTCGACCAAAGTAAAAGAATTTGCCCCAGTTTTACACAATTTCTCCCAGGAAATAAAAAAAAAATAAATGCTTCTTAATTCATTTGTGAAGGTGGTGTTACCCTGATACCAAAACCAAAAACAGCACACACACACACACACACACACACACCCCAAAATGAACTATAGACCAATATCTTTTGTGAATATAAACATGAAATATTTAGAAAATAGATTCAGTAATATCTAAAAAAATTATATGCCATTACTAAGTGTGACTTATCTCTGGGATGCTATACTGCTTTAATATTTAAAATCAATCAATATAATCTATCATATAAAATGTATATGATCATATCAATTAATGAAACAAAATCATTGGCAAAATTCAACACCCATTCATAATTTAAATAAAAAACACTCAGAAAAATAGAAATACAGGGAAGTTTTCTCAACTTGACAAAGAGCATCTATAAGAAAATCTACAATTTCCATTATACTTAATAGTGAAAGATTGGATTCTTCCCCCCTAAGATTGGGAGCAAGGCAAAGATCCCACTCTCAATACTCTTATTCAGCATAGTGCTACAAGTTCTAGCCAGTGCATTATGGCTAGAAAATGAAAGAAAAGATATGCAGACCAAAAAGAAAAAAAAAAACTGTTCCTATTTGCAGATAACATGCAGATAACAGAAAATCCCAAGGAATCTGTAAAAAGAACTCCTAGAACTAATAAACAAGCTGAGCAAAGTCACAGGGTACAAGATATACATTCAAAAATCAACTGTTGTAGAGCACAGAGGGTTGGGGGCAGTGAAAATACTCTGTATAATACTATTATGGTGGATCCATGCAATTATACATTTGTCTAAACCCATAGAATGTACATTAAGAATGAACCCTGATGTAAACTGCAGACTTTGGGTGACAATATGTCAATGTAGGTTGATCAGTTGTAACAAATGCACCACTCTAGCGGGGATGTTGGTAATGGAGGAGCCTACTATGCATGTGTAGGAGCAGGGGATATATGAGACATCTCTGTACCTTCCTCTCAATTTTGCTGTGAACCTAAATCTGCTATTTAAAAAAATCATTTGTTTAAAAATTAATTGTATTTTCTATACTAGCAATGAACACTGAAATTTAAAATATGATATTTATAATCACTCAAAAAAATGAAACAGGTGTAAATCTAACAAAACATGTATAGGATTTACATGTTGAAAACTATAAAATGCTAATGAAAAAATCCCAGAAGATCTAAATAAATGAGCAGCTAGCACGGATTGGAAGACTCAACATAGTAAATATGTCAGTTCTCCCCAAATTGATATGCAGGTTTAATACAATTCCTATCAAAATCCCAGCAAGACCTCTAATAGATATGGAAAGAATTATTCTAAAATATAATAAAAATATAGAGAAACTAGGTAAAAAAGGATAAGTTATTCTAAAAAATATATATGGAAAGGTAAAAATATTAGAATAACCAAAAAAAACTTTGAAAAAGAATTTTTAAAATGAGAAGAAACAGTCTATCTAATTCAAGACATTTTGTAACTACAATAATCAAGATTGTGAGTTATTTTAAGTGAGATAGACATATAGATAAAGGGAACAAAATAGAGAATCCAGAAATAAATTCATAAATTCACAGAAATATGCTCACTTGGTTTTTGAAAAAAGTACACAAGCAATTCAAGAGAGAAGAGATAGTCTTTTTTGTTTGTTCTTTGTTTTTTTGGACACAAAGTCTCACTCTGTCAGCCAGGCTGGAGTACAGTGGCATAATCATGGCTTACTGCAGCCTTAACCTCCCAGGCTCAAGCAATTCTCCCATCTCAGCCTCCTGAGTAGCTAGGACTATAGGCACATATCAACACGCCTGGCTATTTTGTAAAATTTTTTGAGACCAAGTCTTACTATGTTTCTCAGGCTGGTCTCGAACTCCTGGGTTCAAGCTATCCTCCCACCTTGGCATCCCAAAGTGTTGAGATTACAGGAGTGAGCCACCATGGCTGGCCTTAAGATAGCCTTTTCAATAAATTGTGACAGAACAATTAGATATCCATAGGCGAAAAAACAAAAACAAACAAACAAACAAAACCGTGACCTAAGTTAAAAATCAACTCAAAATGGATCATGCACTTGAATGTAAAATGTAAACTATAAAACTTTTATTTAAAAACATAGGAGAAAATCTTTGGGGATCTAGAGTTAGGCAAAAAGTTCCTAGACGTGACACCAAAAGCATGATCTATGAAAGGACAAAAAATGATATATTGGACTTTATCAAAATATAAATCTTTGGCTCTGGAAAAGACAGTTAAGAGAATGAAAAATCAAGCTACAGACTGGCCACCAAAGGAATAGTATCTGGAATACAAAAAGAACTCTCAAAACTCAATGTAAACGCTGAATCCAATTAGAAATGAAGGAAAGTCATAAACTAAAACTTCACTGAAGAGGATAAATAGATGGTAAGTAAGCACATGAAAATATGTGCAACTTCATTGGTCCTTAAGGCTGTACAAACTAAAATCACAATGAAATATCACTGCACACCTATGAGAACAGCTAAAATAAAAACATAGTGACAACACCAAATGCTAGTGAGGGTGTGAAGAAACTGGATAACTCAGGTATCACCACTTAAAATGTAAAATGGTACAGCCACTCCGGAAAGCAGTTTACTAGTTTAGCAATTTCTTTAAAACTTAAACATGCAACTACCATATGATCTACCATTTACACTCCTGAGTATTTATTCCAGAGAAATGAAATTTTATGATCACATAAACACCTGTAAAAGAATGTTTATAGAAGATTTATTTGTAATAGCCAAAAAGTAGAAACATCAGGCATGGTGGCTCACATCTGTAATCTCAACCACTGGGAAGGCTAAGGCAGGAGGATTGCCTGAGGCTAGGAGAGCTCAGTCTGGGTAACATAACAAGACTTTGTCTCTAAATATTTTTTTTAATTAGCTGGGTGTGGTGGTGAGTGTCTGTAGGACCAGCTATGTCGGAGACTAAGGCGAGAGGATTGCTTGAGCCTAGAAGTTCAAAGCTGCAGTGAACTACGATCATGGCAACCTATATACTCCAATCAGGGCAACAGAGAGACATCTGGCCTCAAAAAAAAAAAAAAAAAAAAAAAAAAAAGCAGAAACAACTCAGATGTTCTTCAGTGTGTGAATGGGTATACAAACTGGAGCATCCATACCATAAAATACCACCCAGCAATAATAAGGAATGAACTATTGTTACACACAACCACGTGAATGAATCTCCAGGGAATTGTGCTGAATGAAAAAAAATTCTGAAAGATCATATATTGTATAATCATACTTACATATCTTTGATGTAACAAAATTATAGAAGTGAAGAAGAGATTAGTGACTGCCAAGGGTTAAAGAGGGATGGAGGAGGAAGAGAAGTGGGTGTAGCTGTGAAAGAGCATCAGGAGAGATCCTGTGGTGATGGAAATGTTCTCTATCTTGAATGTATCAATGTCAACATCCTGGCTATAATTTTGTACTAGGTTTACAAAATATTACAATGAGGGAAACTAGGTGAAACCTACACAAGATCTCTGTGTATTCTTCCTCACAACTGTACGTGAATCTACAGTTGTGTCAAAATAAAACATAATTTTTAAAAATGGATAAGAAGGAAATATTATAAACACCTTTATGACTGCAAATTCAATAACTTAAATGAAATGGCACATTTTTTGAAAGACATTAACTACCAAAAAATCACTCGAGAAATAGAGAACATGAAGAATAGAATATCTATTAAAGAAACTGAAATTATACTTTAAAATCTTTTAACAACAACGAAAAAATCCAGGTAAAGAGAGCTTCACTGGAGAAGTTTATTAGGCATTTGTAGAAAGAAAAAAATAATACAATATCTATATACAAACACACAGACATAAAAAAATGGAAGAGGGGAAAAAATGGCAGATAAGAGGCAGGACTAACTTGCAGCCCTTACTCAGATAGACAGAACAGCACGTGGAGACTCACACTGTGAACTTTTGCTCCAAGAACTACTGTGGGAACACACCAGGAAAACTGAAAAAATTCACAGACCCTTTGAAAGAACAGGCTTGCTGCTACAAACTCTGTGATTCAGCCAAAAAACTGTGAGTACTTAAAGTATGAGAGAAGGAAAGTCTGCTTCCAAACACACATCCTCACTGGGGAACCTGAAAATCCAGATCATGGGAGAAGGATTTAACCTTACCTAGAGCTGAAACTAATTTAGGGAGCCAAGAGAAATATAAAAGTAGGCAAAGCAACAGGAAGAGCCCTTAGGAACTCCCTGCTTCCAGGGGCAGCCATTTCTGACTTTATCTCACAGGGATTTTTGGGGAGGGCTGCCAGTGGAATTGGGGAAAGAACACAAGGAGAAGGAAAATTCCAGCTGACCTTTGTAATAATTTCAGCTGAGTACAAAATATCCTGGGCAGATAAGAAGTGCACACAGACAGGAGCACAGAAGTCTTGGCAGGTGGGGAGGGTTGAAGACTGAAATCTCTGCTTGCTTCCTCAGCAGGGAGGCTTGTAGCCTGGAGCAAGATCTCAGTCTTGCTCACTGGCTGCCTGGATATAAACTCGGTGCTGGTGGGGCATGGTGGAAGTGAGACTGGCCTTGCTGGCTGCATGGGAGCTGGGTGAGGCCTGTCACTGCTGGCTTTCCCCACTTCCCTGGTGACCTGTATGATGTGTGATGCAGGAGAAGCAGCCATAATTCCCCTTAGAAAATAACTCCATTGGCCAGAGAACCACACCTCCATCCCCCAAAGTGGCCATAGCAAGCCCTGCCCACGGAGAGTTTGAGCTCAGACATGCCTGACCCTGCCCTCACCAAATGGTCTTTCTCTACCTGCCGTGGTAGCCAAAGACAAAAGACATCTCTGCAGAGCTCTACGGCCCCACCCATCACCTGAGAAAACTGAATACTTATGCAGGTGACCTTAGAGCAAGCTAGTATTCCCCCTATATTACACTATCCTTAGGGCAAGCTGAATGTCCCCTATACTATCCCCCCCATACTACTCTTTTGAAAGCACCGCCTCCTGACTAGAGGAGAGTCAACTCGAGCTATTAAAACAACTCATTAAAGAACAACCTTGCTCCAAGAAAGGAGAAGACAACAGCTAATTACACCAACTGTAACATACTGGCTAACCAGAGGTCCTGAGTCTGTCCACATGACAACTTTACTGCTAGCACAACCAGCACTCAAGGAAACCAGTGCACTAAACAAAACTACAACCAAGGATGCTCACAGAGTCCACTTCATTCCCCTGCTACTTCCACTGGATCAGGTGCTGGTATCCACAGCTGAAAGACCTGAAGACAGATCACATCACAGGACTCTTTGCAGACACTCTCCAGTACCAGCCCAGAGCCTGGTAGCTCCAATGGGTGGCTAGACCCAGAAGAGCAAAAACAATCACTGCAGTCTGGCTCTCAGGAAGCCTTATCCCTACCAGAATGAAGAGTGCACCATATCAAGGGATTACCCTGTGGGACAGAAGAATCTGAATAGCAGCCCTTAAGCCCCAGATGTTTTCTCTGACATAGTCTACCCAAATGCGAAGGAAACAGAAAATCAATTCTGGCAATATGACAAAGCAAGCTTCTTTAACACCCCCCAAAAATATCACACTAGCTCACCAGCAATGGGTCCAAACCAAGAAGAAATCTGTGAATTGTCAGAAAAAGAATTCAGAAGGTGGAGTATTAAGCTATCCAAAGAGGTACAGAGAAAGATGAAAACCAACTTAACAAAATTGTAAAAGCAATAGAGGATATGGATGAAAAAATTTCCAGGAAAATAGCATAAATAAAAACAATCACAACTTCTGTAAATGAAAGACACACTTAAAGAAATGCAAAATACACTGGAAAGTGTCAAAAATAGAATCCAACAAGTAGAAGGAAGAACTTCAGAGCTCGAAGACAAGGCTTTAGAATTAAACGAATCAGACAAAGACAAAGAAAAAAGAAAATTTTAAAAAAAGAACAAAGCCTCCAAGAAGTTTGGGATTATGTTAAATGACCAAACCTAAGAATAATTGGTGCCCCTGAGGAAGAAGAGCAATCTGAAAGTTTGGAAAATTTATTTGAGGGAATAATCCAGGAAAACTTCCCTGGTCTTGCTAGAGATCTAGACATCCATATACAAAAAGCTCAAAGAACACCTTAGAAATTCGTTATGAAAAGATCATCACTTAGGCACAGAGTCATCAGGGTATCTAAAGTCAAGACAAAAGCAAGAATCTTAAGAGCTGTGAGACAAAAGTATCAGGTAACCTATAAAGGAAAACCTTTCAGATTAACAGCAGATTTCTGAGCAGAAACCCTACAAGCTAGTCAGGATTAGGGTCCTCCTTAGACATAACAATCGTGAGCCAACAATTTTGCACCCGGCAAAACTAAGCTTCATAAATGAAAAAAAAAGTCTTTTTTAGACAAACAAATGCTGAGAGAATTTGTACCACTACCAAGCCAGCACTATAAGAACTACTAAAAGGAGTTTTAAATCTTAAAACAAAACCTTGAAATTCACCGAAACAGAACCTCCTTAAAGCAGTAATCTCACAGGGCCTATAAAATAATAACACAATGGGAAAAAAACATATTTAGGCAACAAGTAGCATGATGAATAAAATAGCACCTCGCATCTCAATACCAATGTTGAATGTAAATGTCCTAAATGCTTCACTTAAGAGATACAGAATGGCAGAATGGGTAAGAATTCACCAACCAAGTATCTGCTGTCTTCAAGAGAATCACCTAACACATAAGGACTCTATATAAAGTTAAGGTAAAGGGGGTGGAAAAGGAAGTTCCATGTAAATGAACACCAAAAGCGAGCAGCAGTAGCTTTCCTTATATCAGGCAAAACAGACATTAAAGAAACAACAGTTAAAAAAGACAAAGAGGAACATTATATAATGATAAAAGAACTAGTCCAACAGGAAAATATCACAATCCTAAATATATATGCGTGCAACACTGGAGCTCCAAATTTAATAAAATAATTACTACTAGACCTAAGAAATGAGATAGACAGCAACACAGTAATAGTGGGGGACTTTAATACTCGATTGACAGCACTGACAGATGATCAAGATGCAAGTCAACAAAGAAACAATAGACTTAAACTATAGCCCAGAACAAATGGACTTAACAGACATTTACAGAACATTCTACTCAGCAACTGCAGGATATATATTCTATTCATCCACACAGGGAACATTCTCTAAGACAGATGATGTGATAGGCCACAAAACAAGTCTCAATAAAGTTAAGAAAATCAAAATTATATCAAGTACTCTCTCATACCACAGTGAAGTAAAATTGGAAATTAACACCAAAAGGAACCCTCAAAACTTTACAAATACATAGAAATTAAATAATCTGCTTCTGAATGTTCTTCAGGTAAACAATGAAATCAAGACGGAAATTTAAAAATTCTTTGAACAATAGTAGTGACACAACCTGTTAAAATCTTTGGGATACAGCAAAAGCAGTGCTAAGAGGAAAGTTCATAGCGTTAAATACCTACATCAAAAATTCTGAAAGAGCACAAATAGACAATCTAAGTTCACACCTCAAGGAACAAGAGAAACAAGAACAAACTAAACCCAAATCCAGCAGTAGAAAAAAAAATAAGATCCGAGCAGAACTAAATGAAATTGAAACAAAAATGCAAAACATAAATGAAACAAAAAGCTGTGTCTTTGAATAGATAAACAGAATTAATACATCATTACTGAGATTAACCAAGAAAAGAAGATCCAAATAAGCTCAATTAAGAACAAAACAGAAGACATTACAACAGATACCACAGAAATACAAAAGGTAATTCAGGGTTATTATGAACACCTCTATGTGCACAAACTAGAAAACCTAGAAGAGTGGCTCATGCCTGTAATCCCAGCACTTTGGGAGGCCAAGGTGGGTGGATCAGGAGGTCAGGAGATTGAAACCATCCTGGCCAATATGGTGAAACCCCATCTCTACTAAAATCCAAAAGTTAGCTGGGCATGGTGGTGTGTGCCTGTGGTCCCAGCTACTTGGGAGGCTGAGGCAGGGGAATTGCTTGGGCCCGAGAGGCAGAGGTTGCAGTGAGCTGGGGTCATACCATTGCACTCCAGCCTGGTGACAGAGCCAGAATCCAATCTAAAACAAAACAAAAAAAAAGGAAGGGGAAAAGAAAAGAAAACCTAGAAGAGATAGATAAATTCCTGGAAATACATGCTCCTAGATTAATCCAGGAAGATATAGAAATTTTGAATAGACCAATAACAAGCAGCAAGATTGAAAGGGTAAAAAAAAAAAAACAAAAAAAAACTGCCAACAAAAAATAGTCCAGGACCAGACAGATTGACAACTGAATTCTATCAGAAAGTCAAATAAGAATTGGTACCAATTTTATTGAAACTATTCCAAAAGATAAAGAGGGAATCCTTCATAAAGTATTCTGTGAAGCCAGTATTATCCTAACACCAAAACCAGTGAGGGACATAACAAAAAAAGGAAAGCTACAGACCAACATCCTTGATGAACATAGATGCAAAAATCCTCAACAAAATACTAGTGAACCAAATCCAACAGCATATCAAAAAGGTAATTCACTATGATCAAGTGGATTTCATACAAGGGATGCAGGGACGGTTTAACACATACAAGTCAATAAATGTGATACACCACATGAACAGAATTAAAAACAAAAATTGCATGATCATCTCAATAGATGCAGGTAAAAAAAATTGGCAAAAGCCAGCATCTTTTTATGATTAAAACCCCCAGCAAAAATGACATAGAAAGGATATGCCTTAAGGTAATAAAAGTCTCCACAGCCAACATTATAATGAATAAGAAAAAGTTTAAAGCATTTCCCCTGAGAACTGGAACAAGACAAGGATGCCCACTTTCACCACTTCTATTCAACATAGCACTGGAAATGCTAGCCAGAGCAATCAGACAAGAGAAAGAATGGGCATCCAAATCAGTAAGGAGGAAGTCAAACCGTTGCTGTCCACCAAGGATATAATCATATGCCTAGAAAACCCTAAATATGCATCCAAAAAGCTCCTAGATCTGATAAATAAGTTCAGTAAAGTTTCAGGATACAAAATCAATGCATACAAATCAGTAGCATTGCTATAAACCAACAGCAACCAAGCTGAGAATCACAACAAGAACTCAATACCTTTTACAATAGCTGTAAAAATAAAATAAAATACTTAGAAATACACCTAACCAAGGATGTGAAAGACCTCTACAAGGAAAGCTATAAAACACTGCTAAAAGAAATCATAGATGACACAAACAAATAGAAACACATCCTATGCTCATAAATGGGTAGAATCAATATTGTGAAAAATAACCATATTGCCAAAAGCAATCTACAGACTCAATGCAATTCCCATAAAAATACCACCATTATTCTTCACAGAATTAGAAAACAAAATCCTAAAATTCATATAGAACCCAAAAAGAGTCCACATAGCGAAGCAAGACTAAGCAAAAAGAACAAATCTGGAGGCATCACATTATCTGACTTCAAATGATACTCTAAGGCCATAGTCACCAAAACGGCACGATACTTATATTAAAAATTGGCACATAAACCAATGGAACAGAATAGAAAACACAGAAATAAAGTCAAATACTTACAGTCAACTGATTTTCATCAAAGGAAACAAAAACATAAAATGAGAAAAGGACACCCTATTCAACAGATGGTTCAGGGATAATTGGCAAACCACATATGAAAGAATGAATCCAGATCCTCGTCTGTCACCCTATATAAAAATCAACTTAAGATGGATCAAATACTTAAATCTAAGACCTGAAACCATAAAGATTCTAGAAGAAAACTTCAGAAAAACCTTTCTAGACACAGGCTTAGGCAAAGACTTCATGACCAAGAACCCAAAAGCAAATGCAACAAAAACAAAGATAAATAGATGGGAGTAAACTAAAAACCTTCTGCATAGAAAAAGGAATAATCAGCAGAGTAAACAGACAACCCACAGGTGGTAGAAAATATTTGCAAACTATGTGTGATGATTAATATTGAGTGTTAACTTGATTGTATTGAAGGATGCAAAGTATTGTTCCTGGGTGTGTCTGTGAGGGTTTTGCCAACGGAGATTAACATTTGAGTCAGTGGACTGGGAGAGGAAGACCCACCCTCAGTGTAGGTGGACACCATCTAATCCTACCATGTGAAAAAGGATGTGTTTGCTTCCTCTTCTGCCATGATTCTAAGTTTCCTGAGGCCTCCCCCAGCCCTGCAGAACTCTGAGTCAATTAAAGCCCTTTCCTTTATAAATTACCTAGTCTTGAGTATTTCTTCATAACAGCATGAGAATGAACTAACACTATGCATCCAACAATGGACTAATACCCAGAGTCTACAAAAAACTCAAACAAATCAGCAAGAGAAAAAACAAATAATCCCGTAAAAAAGTGGGCTAAGGACATGAATAGATAATTCTCAGAAGAAGATATACAAATGGCCAAGAAACATATGAACAAATGCTCAACATCACTAATGATTAGGGAAATGGAAATCAAAACCACAATAAGAAACCACCTTACTTCTGCAAGAATGGACACAATTTAAAAATAAAAAAATAATAGTTGTTGGCATGGATGTGCTGAAAAAGGAACACTTTTACAGTGCTGGTGGGAATGTAAACTGGTACAATCACTATGGAAAACAATATGGAGATTCCTTAAAGCACTAAAAGTAGACCTACTATTTGATCCAGCAATCTCACTAGTGGGTATGTACCTAAAGTAAAAGAAGTTACTATATGGAAAAGACATTTGCACATGTATGTTTATAGCAGTACAATTCAAAATTTGCAAAAATATGGAACCAGCTCAAATGCCCATCAGTCAATGAGTGGATAAAGAAAATGTGATACTACCCAACCATAAAAAGTAACAAAACAATGACATTTGCAACAACCTGGATAGAATTGGAGACCATTATTCTAAGTGAAATAACTCAGGAATGGAAAACTAAACATCGTATGTTCTCACTTATAGAACTAAGCTATGAAGACACAAAGGCATAAGAATGATACAATGGACTTTGGGGACTCAGAGGGAAAGGGGGAAGGGAGGTGAAGGATAAAAACTACACATTGGGTACAGTATATACTGGTCAGTTGATAGGTGCACCAACATGTCAGAAACTACCACTAAAGAACTTATCCATGTAACCAAACCCCACCTGTTCCTCAAATACCTATTAAAATATTTTTTTGATTGGAAGAAGAGAGAACACTTTTCAATTCATTCTAAAATGCTAACATTACCCTGAAGCAAAAGTAAGATAAAGATATCACAAGAAAAGTAAACAACCAACAAGTGTCCATGAACATGGATGCAAAAGTGCTTTACAAAATTTTGGCAAATTGAATTCAACAGTATATAAAAAGGATAATATACATAAAAACTGGGATTTACCCTAGGAATGCAGCCTTCATTTGACATTCAAAGATCAATGAATTTCAATATATTAATAAACTAAAAAAGAAAAATAATATGACCATATCAATGGATGCAGAAAACTCATTTGACAAAAGCCAATATATTCATATTTAAAAAAATTTCCCAGCCAAGTTGAAATAGAAGATAACTTCCTTAATCTGACACAGGATATCTACAAAAACTTAGATCGAACATCAGACTTAATAGGAAAAGATTGAATGCTTTTCCTTTAAAATCAGGATTAAAACAAAGATTTCTGCTCGCACCACATCTATTGAACATTGTACCAGTGATTCTAACCAGCACAATCAGGCAGGAAAAGGAAAAAAAGGACATCTATGTTTAAAAAGAAGCAAAATGATTGTTATTCCCAAATGACGTGATCATCTAGGTAGAAGATCCAATAGAATTTACCAAAAAAAAAAAAACAAAACCTAGAGTAATGAATTTATCCAAGTAGCAAGATACAAGATCCATAAATAAGAATCAATTGTATTTCCATATATTAGCAATGAAAAACTGAAATTAAACATTAAAATTTTATTTTATTTTATGTTTTGAGACAGTCTTACTCTGGCACCCAGGCTAGAGTTCAGTACTGTAATCTCGGCTCATTGCAACCTCTGCCTCCTGGGTTCAAGTGATTCTCCTGCCTCAGCTTCCCAAGTAGCTGGAACTACAGGTGCACGCCACCATGCCCAGTCAACGTTTTTTTTTTGTTGTTGTTGTTGTTGTTGTTGTTGTTTTAGTAGAGATGGGGTTTCTGCATCTCTACTAAGGAGGTCTACCAGTCTTGACCTCCTTACCTCAAGTAATCTGCCCACCTCAGCCTCCCAAAGTGCTGGGATTACAGGCATGAGCCACTGTGTCCAGTCTAAACATTAATATTTTAAAACACAATTTAAATAGCACTAAAAATATAAACACTTAAGGATAAATCTGACAAAAGATGTGAAAGTCCTAAATATAGAAAAATATAAAACACCACTATAAGAAATTAAAGAATGTCTAAGTAAATGGAGACACACATCCTGTTCACAGGACAAAAAAACTCATTATTATGGTAGCAATTCTTCCCAAATTGTTCTGGAGGTTTAATGCAATCCGAATCAAAACCCTAGCATACTTATTACAGAAATTGACAAGCTGGTTCTAAAATGAACTGAGAAATGCAAAGGACCTAGAATAGCCAAAACAATCTTGAAAAAGTGAACAAAGCTGGAGGACCAACACTCCCTGATTTCAAGACTTATTGTAAAGCTACAAAGTAATCAAAAAGGTGTGGTATTATCATAAAGATAGAAAAGATCAATGGAAAAAAATAAAGTCCAGACTTACAAAGACAACTGATTTTTAACAATTTGCAAAGGCAATTTAGTGAAGAAAGGATAGTCTTTATCAACAAATGCTGTTGAATCAGATGGATATCAATACTCTAAAAAAAAAAAAAATTCAATCCATATCTTGCACCACTATATGCAAAACTTAACTCAAAATATATCATAGACCTGAATTTAAGTCCTCAAACTATAAAAGTTCTAGAAGAAAACAGAGGAGAAAATCATAGTGAGTTTGAGTCAGGCAAAGAGTACTTGGATATAACACTGAAACCACCATGAGTAAAAAACTGATAAATTATACTTCATCAAATTTAAAACCTTCTCTGCAAAAGAGGATGAAAAGACAAGTCACAGACTAAAAGAAAATATTTGCAAATCATATATCTGGTAAAAGTCCTTTATCCAGAATAGAAAATGAACTCTCAAAATTCAATAATCAGAAAATAAATTCCACCAAAAGTGAACCAAACATTTGAACATGCATTTCACCAAATGGCAAACAAGCACATAAACAGATGCCCATCACCATTAGACATTAGGGTAAAGCAAAGTAAATCACAATGAGATACCTCTAAACATATCAATTGAGATTATTAAAATAAAAAAGACTGACCATACCAAGTATTGCAAATATATGAAGGAGCTAGAACTTTCATATGCTGCTAGCAGAAGTATAAAATTATACACTCTTTGGGAGAACAGTTTGCAGTTTCTTAAAAAGTTATATGTATGCTAACTATATGCTCTAGCCATTTCACTCATAGGTATTTCCCAAGAGAAATGAAAGTATGTGTTTAGCCGGGCGCTGTGGCTCACACCTGTAATTCCAGCTCTGAGGGAGGCAGAGGCGGGAGGATAGCTTGAGCCCAGGAGTTTGAGACCTGCCTGGGTAATATAGCGAGACCCCGCTCTCCACAAAAAAGAAAAAACACAAAAAAAGAAAAAAAAAAAAAGAAAGTATGTGTTTATATAAATAGTTACACACATGTTTTAGTGGCTTTATTAGTATATCCCAAAATTGGAAACAACCTGTCTATCAACAGGAAAATGGATAAAAAAAATAGCGACTACCCATACATTGGAATGCTACTCAGCAATAAAAAAAGAATTAACTATTGATACACACAACAATGTGCATGAATTTTAAGATAATCATACTCAATGAAAGAAGTCAGATAAAAAATAGTACCTACTGTATGATTCAATTTACATGAAACTCTAGAAAATGCAAACTAATCTATAATGACAGAAAGCAAATCAGTGGTTGCTTAGGAACGTGGAGGAGTGAGGAGTGGGAATGAGGAACTGCAGAGGGCCATGAGAAAACTTTCCAGGTGATGAACATGGTCACTATCTTTATTGTGGTGATGGTCTCATGTGTATATATATGAAAAAACAACTCTCTCTCTCCCAGCTCCCCCAGCCCCCTCTCTTACAACAAGGAAGTATGTTGCCCATAGTATATCAGGAAGCCCTCTTTTGACCAGGAGAAAAGCCAGCATGAGAAAACTGTTAACACAGAGACAGAAGAAAAGAAAATGTCTCTGAAACAAAGAAAGCCAAGATTCTGTTTGCATTAGACCTAAAGATTTCCAACAATGTGACCTAATGAAATTACATAATGGTTAAGTCATTTTGAGTCATAATTTTATCTTGTCAGCTTAGGTGAAAAGCATCCTAACCAAGATAAGTATATCCCTCAGAATTATGTTGATAATTTATAGTATGCCATTGCAATAAAACTATCTTCCTGGTATTTAATTTTATTACTTATTTCAAAGAAAATACAGTAGAAAACTGATCTGTATATTACTGATATGTCTATCAGTAAAACAGATAAGTATATCTATGTGTATCCACTGTGTTTAAGGCTTATAGGTGCTACAAAGAGGGGATATCCGCTGTTTATACTCTTTGCCTTCCCTTCTTCCTTCTTTTGATAACAGTACCCAAATTTACCCTTAGGTAACCATGATCTAGCACTCCTAGTTCATGTCTTTCAGATGAGACATACCTCCTTGTCACTAAAAGTAGACATATGACTCACAGCATTGTGAGAAGATAGTAATGGAACCCAGGTCCTCAAATTTACCCTCCCAATCTCCTCTTAAATACTTTCCCCAACAAGAAAAATTGCTGCAATAAGTAAACAGGGGCATCTAAAAGGTCCACTTGTCACAGACTCCAGGGTCTCTGAAAGGAAAGGGATACTGTCACTCTTCTTTGTTTTAGGTAGACTGGAGGGTCCTGTTATAGAGAGGCCTAAAACAAAGGTCTAAATTTTATGGCTTCCAGAGAAAGTTAGCCTGAGGAAACCTATGAATACTTTTAGGAAAGCATTATATGGGCTTATTTATGTTTGTTCTTGGGAAGGTCAGCCTAATTTGGGGTGACAGGTAATGTGGAGGAGCTCTGCACTCATGGAAGTGTTGCTCGTAGTCCCTAAGGCTAGGCAAACATTCTCCCTTTCACCTAGGGAGCTCTGGGAGAAGAAAGAGTTTTTTCTAAAGCTTCAGCTGGGTGTGGACAGATTGCCAGTTGGTTTAATGCCAGCCCACAAAAGTAGAAAACTTTCCCCTGGACGGTTTGCCACTGCATAAAGACCCTAACTACTTGGCCTGTAATTATAGGTCAGTGCATACAGAGCCTGAGGTCTGAACAGGAAATGGAAAATAATAACTTACCCTAGTAGTACTAGCAAGCCAGAGAGGAAAACTAAGATAAACACTTCAAACAGGTGTTGCGTTGAAGCAGAACTGTTGGAAGAACCAGGAGAAAACTTTTTTAAAAAGTAATAAGTGCACTCAAAAAGATATAATTAAAGATTAGGAGTTTAAGTTAAATATATGATAGATGCTAGAATAAATATATATATATATATTTTAAAAATATGTAATGACTCCATGTGTTTCTGACAGTATGCCCTTCCTGATTGAGATAACTAAAATGAAATAACTAATGGAAATAACTGAAATGCTATGTAGCATGTAACATATTTTTAAAAATTAATGGCTGGCATGAAACTTAGGAATTGAAACATTTCCCAAACTGAAAAACTAGAGGGAATACCTGAGAAATTGCCTTAATCTGTTTTGTGTTGCTATAACAGAAAACCACAGAGTAATTTATAATGAAAAGAAATTTGTATCTCATAGTTCTGGAGGCTGGGAAGTACAATATCAAGGTGCTGGCATCTTGTGAAGGTCTTCTTGCTGCATCATTCCATGGTGAAAGGCAGACGGGCAAAAGAGCACATACTCAAGAGAGAAAGGAACCTACTCTACAATAATGGCATTGATCTATTTATGGGAGTAGAGACCACATGACCTAATCACCTCTCAAAGGTCTCACCTGTCAACACTGTTGAATGGGGAATTAAGTTCCAACAAAGGAACTCTGGGGGAAATGCTCAAACCATAGCACTGCCTATCTAGACCTTGTCACTGGACAGAAAGAGAAGAAATTCTCACATATGAATTCATAATCACTCACACCATATCTGATAATCAAAAGTATACAAGTAAAAATTTTTATTTTAAGTTTTTCCAAGTTAACAGTATACCCAGATAACAGGCAAAAAGAAACACAAACATTGCTTACTCAATTTTAAACTAAGCTTCAAATAATTTCCAGAGATTGTTTCAAGAAATATAAGCAATTTATTATTTATAATTCAGTTGACATATTAAACAGCATATAAAATGTAGCTGAAAAGAGAACTGATAAACTAGAAGGCAAATCTAAAGAAATTACCCAGAATGAAATCCAAAGAGATAATAACAGAAGTGATGTTAAAAGACACAGAGGTTAGATTGAAAAGATCTAACATATACCTAATTTAAATTCTAGAAAACAAGTCTAGAGAAAATGAAGGAGAAGAAATGTTACAAAAGATAATGAACTAGGAATATAACTGTTGAAACATCAAATCTTGAGATCCAGGGAGTCGTACAAATGCCCCCAAAATCCAAGTTTATTGCATTATATAAATATATGAAAAATTAATATTAATATTATACATTAATGCTATTATTAATATAATCATATTATGTAAATACATAATTTATACACAAATCAATAAGTAATTTTGATTTCTAAATTACATATTGATTTATGTATAAATTATATATGTTGATACACAAATCAATATATATAATTTTTAATATATTATATAATATAGAACTTTTAATGTTACATATTATATAATATATAATTTTTAATATATATATTTTATATACTATTTTCATATAATATATAATTTTATATATTTTTATACAATAAATGAAATATATATTTTATAGATTATATAACATATTGTATATTATAAATTATATATATAATTTATATATAAATCAATTATTATATATTGATATGTATAATTATTAACATTTTATATTAATAATAATCATATAATAATTATTATATAAACATTATTTTATATTAATATTAATAATTACATTATTATATTATAGAGTACATAATTATATTATAGTAATTAATATTAATAACTTGTATTTGTTAATATATTAATAAATTATATAATCTCAGATTTCCATAATATCTATCAGGAGTTTCGTATATATGCAAAACCACATTTATCTTATTAAAGAGGCATGTGTAAGTGTCGGGCCATCACTTATGAATAGATTTGACAGCCAGATACAGAACCTTTTAGAAGACAGAAGCAAACCTCTTCCATAAAAACAAGTAATTGGCAGTTGACTCAATGGGATGTCCAATAACTAGCCTTATTTCACTCAGAACAATTTTGTCAGCTTCATACAGCATGACCAATCACCCTAATTTACTAGAGACTGAGGGTTTCCTGGGCAAGGGACTCTCTGTGCTAAAAGCAAGATAGTCCTGAACAAACTGGGATGACTTAAGTCTCTATTTCCATGCCTTCATGCAAATCATTAAAAGGTATCCCTCTGTTATGGGCTGAATAATGTTCTCTGCCCTGAAATTCCTATGTTGAAGTCGTAACCCCCAGTACCTCAGAATGTAACTGGATCTTGAGATGGAGTTTTTAAAGAGGTATACAAGTTAAAATGAGAACAGTGGGATGGGTCTTAATCAAATATGACCAATGTCCTTATAAGAAGAGGTGATTTGGACATGGACACAGAGGGGCAACCACATGAGAACAGGGAAAGACAGTCATCTGCAAGCCAAAGAGAGAGGCCTCCAAGGAAACCAACCCTGCTGACACATTGCTCTTGAACTACAAGCCTCTAGAACCATTAAATAAAAGAAAATAGGTTGTTTAAGACACCCAGTCTGAGATATTTTGTTTTGGTAGCCTTAACAAACACATTCTCTAAGAGTTTATTCTCATTTTTGGTTTAGTGCATTTCAGCTGATGATTAGAACCTAATCCTCCCCCCTTTTCTGTGGCCTCTCTTCTCTGTACTCTTCCTTCTTATGTCTCACACAGGCAGATCTGTTGCTGCTTCCTCACCTAGATTATGAGCTTCACATATTCTCCTTTCTTCTGGCTCCTGTTTCCCTCTTTAATCTTTCTGTTATTAACTCTATTAACTCGTTAAACTATCTCTCCACCTTTCCAAACTTCTGTTAACTCTGGCACTCCATAAATGTTAGTTAAATAAATGAAAAATCACACTAACTCCTCTTTCCTTCCCTCTCACTCCAAACTCTTGGTGAGATTCTTTAGCATTTGTGCCCTTGTTTCCTCATTTCCCACTCACTTGTCAGTCTCCTGGTTCTTGGTTCTGGGTTCTCCTCATTACATTGAAACAGATCTAAAAATGCGATATAAGACCACAGCCATTGTTATCAGTGCTCTTTGAGAATTAATAAAGCTCCCTTTTCCTCTGAGACAGTGAGCAGAGTGAACAGAGGGCATACTGGTTTCTGCCTTTGGCTGCACCGCCATCCCCTGAGGCCAGGCTTAGGATTTTATGATTCTCAACTGTCTCTTCTCCTCCCCATCCTTTAAGAACTGCCTGCAGTATATGACACTATTGAGAGCTCTCATACCCTTTAATCTTTCTCTTCTCTGGCTTTCTGAGTTTTCCTCCTACCTTTGATGGCACTTCAGCAGTTTTTAAGCATCTCTCTCTCATACCTACTCCGGAGATAAAGTCAGTCATCAAATTCCTATACTTAGCCCCTTGTCTCCTAACTCTTTGGCCACTAATGTTTTAGAAACAGCCTCCTGACGACTACCACATCTTTGGAGATTTTGATCTCCAATGCTATGTCTCTCTGAACATCAGCCTTGAGTTTTCAATTGCATATTTATAGTCATTTCCATATGGACATCTCACTGATTCTGTCATACTGAACATGTCTAAAATACGTATGTTTACATGTTACATGTATGTTTGGTATGTGGGAATGCATTATATTCCCAGTTATGGTGTTACTAATCACTCAGACTAGAAAACTCAGCGCTATCTATGAGTCTTCCTCTCACTCAAACTGCATATACGATCTATAAACAGGTCCTGTTGACCCTATCTTCTAAAAATCTCTTACATGCTCCTTTTTATATCATTGGATAATAGTTTAGTGTAGTGGTTAATATCATGGACACCGAAATCAAATCTATTAGGTTCAAATCCTGACTCTCCTACTAGTTACTCATTATGAAACCTTACAAAACTTATTCAACTTTTCATCTGTAAAAATGGGGATTATAATGGTGATCCACTTTATATGACTGAAAACCAAATACGTGAATACATATATAGCAGACATTAACCATATGCTTAGCTGACCTACTTCCACCTTCTAAGCAACCAAAAGAACTATATTTCCTGGCTCCCTTGCATCTAAGTGGGGCCACGGAATGTGAGCAGAAGCGTTGTGTCACCTCTACTCAAAGGCAATTAAAAAGAAGACATACTTTTCCTATGTTCTCATTGCCAATGAACACACGACACAGATTTCAACCTCAGCATTCTCTGCACACTGACATTTCCAACATAGCTTCATGAGAAGGAAAATTTGTGTAGTTTCAAAGATTTTGTGATACTATTGTTTGGATATTTGTCCCCCTCTAAACCTCATGTTGAAATTTGACCCCAATTTTGGAGGTGGGGCCTAATGGGAGATGTTTGGGTCATGGAGGTGGATCCCTCACAAATAGATTGATGCTCTTCCCTGCAGGGAGGGGAGGATGCATGAGTTCTCACTGTATTAGTTCCCACGAGAGCTGGTTGCTAAAAGGTTTGGCACCTCTCCCCTCTCTCTCTCACCCTGTGATCTCTGCACACACCACTTGCCTTTGCCTTCCAGAGTGAAAGCACCCTGAGATCCTCACCAGACGCAGATGCTGGTGCCATGCTTCTTGTACAGTCTGCAGACTGTGAGCCTAATAAACCTCTTTTCACTATAAACTACCCAGTCTTGTGTGTTCTGCCATAGCAACACAAATGAACTAAGATAAGTGACAAACACAATATAACATGTCTTTTAGACAATATTGATGCCTGAAATTTCACACTGAGGCATTTTTTTTCTCTTTGTAGCCTGATAATGGTAAATACTTTCTGACACCTTATGATGGATGAATTTGTAAGAAATATTACTGGAAGCAGGTTTGTACAGAGTGTAGAGAAAATGTTGGGCAACAAAGCAGGAATGGAGGAAGGTTAGTCAGAGAGCCAAAAAGAGTGAACTGAAGGCTTTTATAGTTTTGTCTGCTGTGGTGCATGAAATTACATCCCCCCCCAAAACACATGTTCAAGTCCTAACCACAGAGGTACCTGTGAACATGAGTTTATTTGGAAATAGAATCTTTGCAAATGTAATCAAGTTAAGATGAGGTGATGCTGTATCGGGGTGGGCTCTAAATCCAATGACTTGTGTCTTTACAAAAGAAAGGTTAGGGAGATTTGAATATAGCGACACAAAGGAAACACAGGAAAGGAGACCATGTGACAATATAGGCACAGATTGGACTGTTGCAGCAAAGCCAAGAATGCCAAGGATTGCTGGAGCCACCAGAAGCTAGGAAGAGCCAAAGGATCCTTTCCTAGAGCCTTCAGAGGCAGCATGGCCTTGATGGCACCTTGAGTTCAGAATTTTAGTCTCCAGGACTGTGACAGAATAAATTCCCATTGTATGCCATCCAGTCAATGGTACTTTTTACAGCAGCCCAAGGAAACTAATACGCCTGTTCAACACCCTACCCTCAATTTTAAGTTCATTTTATGGGATCATTTTGAGTTTGGAGTTTGATTTAATCCTTTTCAGTAATTAACACTCTTCATTTTTTCCCCCATATATGTCACACTGACTGTACTCTTGCAACAATTCTATTTATCTATTTTCTGGCAATGGGGCTGCCACCCCTTGCAGAATGAAAAGTGAAGTATGTATGCTCACACCTCCAAAAGTGGGGGAACCCACTCCCCTTACACTTTGTTGTTTCATGGGAGCTTGCAGACTTTTTACTCATGTCACTGGCAAAAATCGTTTTACATAAACTTTATCTCAATCTATTGTAGTATTGGCACAATTTCTAATATTGTCCCATAAATAATAACACAGAAATTCTTTTCTTTTCTTTTTTTTTTTAGTATTGCTCTGTTGTGCCCAGGCCGGAGTGCAGTGGCACCATCTCGGCTCACTGCAACCTCTGCCTCCTGGGTTCAAGCGATTCTCCTGCCTCAGCCTTCCAAGTAACTGGGATTACAGGCCCCCGCCACCACGCCCGGCTAATTTTTGTATTTTCAGCAGACACGGGATTTCACCAAGTTGGTCAGGCTGGTCTCAAACTCCTGACCTCAGCTGATCCGCCCGCCCCGTCCTCCCAAAGTGCTGGGATTACAGATGTGAGCCATCGCGCCTGGCCCACAGAATTTCTTTAAAAGTCATTGTGTTCAATCTTTATGAATCCTCTGAATCCCAGCTGCTCAGCCTCTGGGAGCTAAATGAGATCTCTTAAAGGTCGACTGCTGGGTGGTTTCAAGGTCACGTCCGAGGCTCACCTCATAGGCAATCAAACGGATCTCTGTTTTTGGGTTTCGTTTTGTTTTTTCCAGAAAAACACTCCACCAAGAAGGTTCTTATGACCTAGTGGAGAAGGAGGACAGAAAGTGGGCATGAAAGGACTAAGATGAGGAGAGAGATCCAAGATGGCCGATTAGCAGCAGCTCAGGATTGTAGCTCCTACTGAAAGTGCAGAGAGTGAGTGGACGCCACATTTTCAGACGAATTTTCATAGCCCACGGACCAAGAGATTCTTGGCGGAGGAGCCCCACGGGTCGCCAGTGCGACCCTTTTGGAGGGCGTGGCCATTTTGCAGGCGCCCCCGACGCCGCAGTTCTCAGTCCGGAGTATACGGGACTGAGTGCCCTTTTGGTTGGCGTTGGAGCTCCGGGGAAAGCAGAGTCTCCCATTCAGCTGATTAAAAAGCGGACTGAAGTGGGGAACCAGACCGGGAGATTCCCGGGCAGAAAGCGCCACGAATCTTAATGCCGCTATTTCAGCCAGTGTAGTGGGTTGCTGCAGGGGGAAGGCTGGTACCCCCCTCCCACAAAAAAAAATAAAAATAAAAACAGCAGTTGGAACTGCTGAAGATTGAGAGTTTCACAGCAAGTGCAGCTGAACCCGGGAAGGTCCAGCTCTGTGGGGGGAGGGGCATCTGCCGAAGGAAAATTAAGAAATAGAGGAAACTTTATTACCAGCAAGCTGGACGTCCACTCAGAGACCTAGTCTGAAGGTCAACAATTACACAGACGACAGGTGGATAAATCCACAAAGATGGGAAGAAACCAGCGCAGAAAGGCTGAAAACACCCGAAATTAGAATGCCTCTCCTCCTACAGAGGATTGCAGTGCCTCATCACCAATTGAACAAGGCCTGATAGAAAATGAATGTGAGGAATCAACAGAATCAGGCTTCAGAAGGTGGATAATGAGAAACTTCTGTGAGCTAAAAGAACATGTTCTAGCCCAATGCAAGGAAACTAAGAACCTTGAAAAAAGGTTTCACGAAATGTTCATGAGAATGGACAATTTAAAGAGGAATATAAGTGAATTAATGGAGCTGAAAAACACAATACGAGAACTTCGAGAAGTATGCACAAGTTTTAACAGTCGAATTGATCAAGCAGAAGAAAGGATTTCAGAGGTCGAAGACCAACTTAACGAAATAAAACGAGAAGACAAGATTAGAGAAAAAAGGGTAAAAAGGAATGAGCAAAGTCTCCAAGAAATATGGGACTATGTGAAAAGACCTAATCTACGTTTGATAGGTGTACCTGAATGTGACGAAGAGAATGAATCCAAGCTGGAAAATATTTTTCAGGATATTATCCAGGAAAACTTTCCTAACCTAGCAAGGCAAGACAATACCCAACTCCAGGTAATACAGAGAACACCACAAAGATATTCCTCAAAAAGAGCAACCCCAAGGCACATAATCATTAGATTCATCAGGGTTGAAACGAAGGAGAAAATACTACGGGCGGCCAGAGAGAAAGGTCAGGTTACCCACAAGGGGAAGCCTATCAGACTCACAGCTGATCTCTCAGCAGAAACCCTACAAGCCAGAAGAGAGTGGGGGCCAATATTCAACATCCTTAAAGAAAAGAACTTTCAACCCAGAATTTCATATCCAGCCAAACTAAGTTTCATAAGTGAAGGAAAAATAAAATTTTTTGCAAACAAGCAAGTACTCAGAGATTTCATTACCACCAGGCCTGCTTTACAAGAGCTTCTGAAGGAGGCACTATGTATAGAGGGGAACAACCAGTATCAGCCACTTCAAAGGACCCATCAGTAAGCTGCATCCAGATCCATCTTACATGCAAGGATATACAGAGACCCAAAACAAAGGGATGGAGGAAGATTTGCCAACCAAATGGAGAGAAAAAAAAAAAAGCAGTAGTTGCAATTCTCATCTCTGATAAAATAGACTTTAGAGTAATGGAAACCGAAAGAGATAAGAAGGACATTGTGTAATGGTAGAAGGATCAATGTAACGGGAAGAGCTAACGACCCTAAGTTTATGCGCACCCAATATAGGAGCACCCAGATACATAGGGCAACTTCTTGGTGACTTACAAAGAGACTTGGACTCCCACACAATAATAGTGGGAGACTTTAACATTACATTGTCAATATTGGACAAATTAATGAGACAGAAGGTTAAGAAGGATACCCGGGACTTGAAATTAAACCTCAAACAAGTAAACTTAATAAACATTTACAGAACTCTCTATTCCAAATCCACAAAATATACATTTTTTTTTCAGTAACACATCACATTTATTCTAAAAGTGACCACATGGTTGGGAGTAAATCACTCCCTAGCAATTGCATAGCATTTCATAGGTTTAAATGAAATATTGGTTGGCTGTTTGTTTGTTATTTTCCTCCCTTATTCCTTCCTGTCTCCATTGTATAACACAATTATTAGTATAAAAAAAAGCTTTTGGTATCCATTTGTAGACTGCATTCTAGCCTGGGCAATGGAGCAAGATTCCCGTTCTCTCTCCCCCTTTTTTTTCTTCTTCTTTTTCTCTTTATTTCATTCTTTTTTTTCTTCTTTCTTTCTCCTTTTCTCTTTTTTCTAAAAAAAAAAATGCAGATTCCCTGCATTTTTTTCCTTGGCCCTATTTGTTTATGTCATCTTATGTAAAAAAAAAAAAGAAAAAAAAGAAAGGACTAGGATGAACATTCCATAAGCAATCTAAATGCCACTGCGACATTCCCTGGTAAGGACCTGATTACTGATATTTTAAAGCTAAGCTTTCAGTTGTCACTCGACCCAGTAGTTAAACAATGAGCTCTAAAATATCTATTTCGGCTCAAGATGTCTTATGTGGGGAGGTAGTCCACCACCAAGTTATCCCCAGCCTGTGCCTAGTACAGTGCCCAACACTAAAGCAGTTCAGATGCCAGTGAATGGTGGTGGCCACTGGGAGGCCTGTCTGTGGGTGCCAGTAGCGGTCTCTTCAGAGAAAAAGAAAACTCCCCCTCTGCCAGATCAGTATTTTATGAGCTGTGAACCAAATACATTCCTACTACCATCACTATAATTCTATCCACAGTAATTATCAAAAAGGCCTAACAATATCTTGTAGATGAATGTTCTGAGTAAGTGTCCTATAACCAGGAGATTTAAGACTGCACCAAAACCAGTAGAGGTTACTTCACTGGACACAGGTCGGTTATGATATCTAAATTCTAGTTTAATCTGCGAAGAGATTTGAGTGTAACTGATACACACTTAAATGGAATATACAGATGAGCTTTATTTTTATATCTGGCATGCTTGGATCCATGCCGACCCTCCAGCTGCTCGGGCCTGCCCTTAGGGGCTCTGGACCGCATGACTCTATCAGCTGCACCGCCGCCGCCTCCGCGCTGCCTGCGTTCCCGGACCATCGGGCCGGGCAGGCGCTTCCTGGGGGCGTCCCTACCGGCTCCAGCCATCGGGGTTCGGGAGCGCCCGGCTGGGAAGCCAGAGCCCTGCAGGAGACCGCGACGTCCTGGCCGCGTAACGCGCGCCCCTCGCCCGGCACCCCGAAACGGCCCCGAGGGGCGGGAGCCGAGCCCAGAGGCGAGGCCGGGCCGGGGGCGCAGGGCGCCCCCATAAATGCGGGCTTCCCCCACCCCCGCCAGCGACCCCACCTCCCGCCCCCGCTGCGTGCGCGCGTGTGTCCGTCTGTCTGTATGCTCTCTCGACGTCAGTGGGAATTTCCAGCCAGGAAGTGAGAGAGTGAGCGACAGAGAAAAGAGAGAAGTGCACCAGCGAGCCGGGGCAGGAAGAGGAGGTTTCGCCACCGGAGCGGCCCGGCGACGCGCTGACAGCTTCCCCTGCCCTTCCCGTCGGTCTGGCCGCCAGCCGCCGCCGCCCTTGGCCTGCAAGCCGCCGCCAGCCCCGCTCCCGGAGCCCAGCGCCGCCGAGGCCGCAGCCGCCCGGCCAGGAAGGCGGCGCCGCCGCCCGGCCACAGCGCGCCCTGCGCTTCCCTCCGCCCGCGCTGCGGACATGGCGCGGCGCTGACTGGCCCAGCCTGGCCCCGCTAGGCTCTCGCTCGCCCCGACCCGCACCCGGGCCCGCTCGGGCTCCGGCCGGCCGGCCGCCTCTTCCTTCTCCAGCTCTTAGGCCTGCGCCGCCGGGGAGGGAGAGCCCACCCGCGACAGGAGGCCGAACGCTGACTCGTCACCCGGGTAAGCCAAACTCGGGCAAGTGGGGGCCCGGCAGGGGACGCGTGGCCCGAGTCCCGCCACCCAGCCCTCCGCACCCCCTCCAGCCCCGCTCGGACTTCCTTATTCCTGCGCTAACCGCTGGGCTAGACCGTGGGAGAAGGTTGACAGTAGCTGAGAGGCACATGGGATTGGCGACAGCGGGGAAAGGCACATCCGGACCTCGCAGGGGCTAGTTGGCTGAAGGGCCGCGGCCGCCAGGCAGTCATTTCTCTTCACGTCCCTCCGCGCATCCGGACCTCGCAGGGGCTACTCGGCCGAATGGCCGTGGCCCCCGGGCAGTCATTGCTCTTCACGTCCCTCCGCGGGGCGGGAACGCGAACCGGAGGGGAACTCTTACAAACTTTTAAAATCCCCACCCCCAGCCCCAGCTGGGGGATGGTGAGAAGGTTGAGGTGCGCTGCGGCGTGGAAGAGAGAGGGAAGGTGGTTGGTGCAGTGCAGAACCAGATTTCACCTAAGGGCGTTCCATGAAATGAAAGCAGAAGTCCTTGTCAGTCCTCTTGGCTGGGAAAGCCCTCTCCAGCTCCCCAGAATTGAATAGGAGAGTCTATTCATCCCTCTCCTACTTCTAAAAGAAGCCTGTCCCCTCCCTCCCTCCCTCCTTCTCTCTCTCTCCCCCCACCACCCCCCACCTTTCCACCACACACACGATATAGTCACCTGCTATAGGACTTGATTCTGATCCTCCGGGGCCTGACATTTGAGAGAGAAAAGATATTACCTACTTGCATACTTAGAGTGCTTTTTAGACTTGATTATGTAAAACTCTTGGACAGAGTCACCATGCACTGTGCATGACCTCCGAAACAAAAAATAATGTAAAAACAACGCCTAACCTAAATGTGAGTTTTCCTATGGTCCTTAAAAACACACACCAGGGTATGTTTGCCTTGACTTACTGGTCTATCCTGAAACTCAAATGGGACTTAATGATACAGGATTTAATTATCAAGATTTAAGACATTTTCATGGACTCTGTTAAGTAGAGGTTTTCAGCATTACAGTTTATGAAATAACTGTGTTTAACTCAAACATTTTGTTATAAAGCTCATAATCTGAGAAAATGCTTATGGTATTACTAAAACATTGAATAGCTCTGGCATCAAAATATTCTACACACTGGTGATCTTTAGTAAATACTAAAGGTTGGGGTCAAGATGTTTAATACGTTTTTTCTAGCAGAATCCCACAACTGAATATTGTCAAGCAGTTTAAACTGTATTCGTGTTTGTTAAAACTTTAAAAGGAAAACTTAAAACTGAAGTATGGTTTTTTTCCTGATTTTAATACTGTATTTTCTAGAGATGAATCCTTTTACTGTTTGAGGCACTACAGGAATTATGTATTTAAATGTATGTATTTAAATTTGAAGCAGAGTACTTTTTTGAGTTTATAAACTTGGGAAGCCAGGAAGTAAAAAGATTTGTTTCTTGTAGAATTTTACATTCATGATTTAATTGAATTTCCAAAATGAAAAGAGCTTATACGATTAATGGAAACATGAAATCTGAGATTATTCATCCATATTGATATACCTGCAATCCTAAATACACTCCCCTGCTTGTTTAGATAAAATGTCTTCCTGGGCTACAGCCTGCTGGACAAACTTGAACACAAAGGAACACATGTTATATGTACGTTTAATACTGCTGCTTGCAGTGAAAAACCACTTCTAAACTCTTTGAGACTTTTTAAAGAAAATAGTATAATCCTGGGTTGGTGGTGATTTGAAAATCTATTATCTTTTTTATTTTTATTTTTTGAAATTTCTTATGTTCTGCGTTGGCACTCACTTGTGCTGAGTAAATGCCCCTGTTTTTCAAATCCAGGTAGTAAATATGGGGGGTATACATACAAAAATAGTCCTTCCCCTTTGTAAGCATTGCTTTGATCTTTGCACTTCCTTTTTACTCTACCTCTTAAACGAGATCTGTGATGATTGAGTTGATTAAAGCACAATTAATCTGAAATAGGCAGAATTTTAGATTTAAGGATCATATTCCTTACATTTCTCTTGTTATTGTTCCGGAAACAAATTGAACTAATTTGAGAAACTAATATTTATGCAGGTTGCTTTAACCACATTTTTAGACTTGCAGATAATTGATGAAGGAAGTTACTACCTTGACTTTCAGGGATTGCACATTGTGGTAGATAAAAGGTATAGATAGGGAATTGACAGCTACATGAATCTTGGACGACCATTCCATCAGCAAGGTCTTATTTTTACCTAATTTATGAGGGGTACTTCTCTGCTAGAGGAGGTGAAAGTTCTGGCTTCTGGGGGAAGTGGTTGCTTCATAACCTTCAGTTGGTTTGAACTTGGGAGAAGTAAGAAAAGTAGTTGATTTTTCAAACCATAACATAATTGTATCTGAGTTGCTATATAGATTTTTGATAAAGTACTCAAAAATGTCATCTTTTTCATCTTCAAGTCTTAGTAGATGTGCTATTCTGAGCATAGAATTGACTGCAGTAGGAAGTGTATCTGGAAATGCACAGTACTGTTGTATAACCAATCAAGTAAATACTCAGATTATGCTCTTCTGGTCCACAGATTGATCAGAAATCACATTAACAGGAATGGAAATATATGAATCAATGGCTTTGCAGAATTTCTCATTAACATTTTTACTTTTAGTCGGAGTTTGTTGTATTCGGTTGGTCTGTTGGTTTTCTGTTTACAATGTGAATTGTCTACAGTAGTGGGATTGTTACATTAGAAGAGGAGAAGGAAAAATAGAAGTTAGTGCTAGAGGATACATTAAGATGTTCTGCTCCTACATCTACATTTGTGTCTAATCAGCATTAATTGATGACTGTGTCTTGGTAACCAGTAGACCATACTGGAGCAATTTACTCTGCTTTTTGGGAATTAGTTCTCATTTGCACTCTTGCACCTCCCATAAATACTGAACTCACTTGTAATGGTCTTAGAGGTGAGCAGTAAACCATTAGGAGTATGTGATATCTCTTTGAATTCTGTCACTGCTTTGAAGACAGAGACTTTTAAAGAACTGGAGGTACTCAGCCTCACAGAGAAAGGTTTGAATGTTTTGGCATAGTCTTGTGAATCAGTTTGGTTCCTTGACTGTGAATTTTTTTATGCAAAAAAGATTAATATTTGAAACCACATAATTTGGTACAGTTCTGGTAACATAACCAAACCATTTATCTTCGTAATATTTCATTAATTAGTATCCAGTGCCTCACTTTCAGAAGAAAAAAGAGAAAAAAGTAGTGACATTCTTTTAATGATGATGAAATTACTTCATACCTTTGGTCTCTGCTGTATTGGAGGTTGTTCCTGGGTGCAAATTAATATACTGTCTTTTACATTTCCGGAGGTTGTTGACTTGTCCTTGAAGATCAGCCAACAGTTTAGAAAATAAGTTGTGCAAATTACATTGCTTCACCTCAAATAATTTAAAGCCTGACAGTTCTGTACAAAATAAGAGTCACATAAGATGAGAATTGCTAAAGATTATAGAAATCTCAAAAGATAGATTATGGATGAAAATATTTGTTTAATTTAGAGTACTAGTAATAGAAAGTGTATTTTACATTAAAAAAATAATTTTTATTCTCATATTTTCTGTAGTAACACAGAATTAATTATCAGTAATACAGATTTCATCTGCTTTAATGTATTGCCTGTTTTTGAAATTAGAATAATCATATATTTGGTTTAATTATCCATTACAGATTGCCTTATTATTTTTCATTTCTTCACCATTAATCCAGAAACCTTAAAATAGCTTTTATTTTGACCCTTGCTTTCAGTAGATATCAACAGACTTGAACTCACTATGATCCTATTAGTTTAAACTGTGAAAAATTTTGGCTGATGGAGCTTTAAAAAAGAATTTATGTATTTTATATGGCTTATTCTTTAAAATAGCCAAAATTATAAACAATGAAATAAAAAGAAAGGAAAAGCTGTTTGAGAGAATCATATTCTATAGTTCAACTAAAAAGAAATAACATCTAATCTATACTGACAAAAGAAATATCTGATGCTTAGCGTTGTACTTGTTGGTACCTAGTAAGCAATCAATAACTGTTTAATGAATGACATGAAGTTGTTGCATTTTGTTTTTTTAAATGGACAGCCATCTTCTATAAGGAATAATAATTATATTATTTTGCTTTGCCTTCTGGAAAGAAAGAAGCCCAAAACAGTCTTTGCATCCTAGCTATTATGGAACTCTTATCTAAAAAGCACTTGAAGTTTACTAGAACAAATCATGTATTAAAAAGTACCTGGAGCTTTCCAAAAGGGGAACATTTCATTCTGAAAGAGGCATTTATGAACAGGGGAAAAAAAAATGCCTTTTAGTTTCAAAGTTTTAGAGCTATCAGAGCAAGATAATAAATTAACTGGAATGATAAAAGGTGTTTGTACAATTGAAAAATGTAACTTCTTGGTGAAATTAGAATTTCTGTACATTCCATTGAAACTGTAATATCAAATACTAATACCTCAAAAAAAGAAACAATGCTACAAGCACTGCTTGATAATCTAACAATTGTTAATGCTTATCTAAATTAATCAACCAAAAAGTTAAAACAAAATATGTTATGACCTCTAGAATTAAACACCTATCACCCATAAATCTGTGACTGTTAAGAGTTACTAGATGGCAAACCTCAGGAACAAGCAGGCAGTTAGCAGGGTTTACTGTACTTTCCATTTTCATACTTTAATGATTTTTGCAACGCTATAGAAGCTGAAGCCTCATCCTGGCAGAGCTTGTTCATTATTTTTCAGTTGTAGTATTTTTTAGAAGTTGGCCTTGAAATTCTGAATTGAACCATTTGTTCTTTGTGGACAATTTTTGAAATGAAATATACCATCTAGATGAGAAAAGGGCAAAATGCCAATACTCCCTGTCCCTACTGTGCCCCCTTGGAGCCCTAATGCAGCCCTTGTGGGAAAACAACCATTTTATTGAATGCTGCTCACTTCAGTCCAGTCTGCTTTGCTGCCACTTAATTCTGGTTCTGACCCTGGTCTCCCCTCATATCACTCACAAAAAACATTCAAATTAAAAAATTAATTTAAAAGTTAGTTACATGTATATGTAACAAATGTGTATATTAAATATGCTGATATATATTAGTTATATATATAGATATGGCAACAACAAAAAAGATTGTATATAGGCATATTTGTAACTAACACATATGTTAAAGATAATATGTATTAAATATAATATATATGTATATATAGATATATTTTTTGTTGTTGCCAGCTAACTGAGGAAGAAATTAAATGTTAACTTATATAACAATTGCCATGTAAAGCCATCATTGTTGAAAAGTACTCAGAAGATTAATAGCAGCAGTGTTCATTAAAATAATACAATAATCCAAGCACTCTGCCTGTGACTTCCACTTGAGATGGCTTCCAGAAAAAGATAAAATTGTCTGTCTTCCATTACATGATGAGTTCAACCTGCAGCTTCTGGGCATGAAGAGAAGCATAAAACAAACAAGGCTCGAGGTTTGTCATAATCCTTTACTGTACTAGTAGAAATATATGGACAATTCATAAATTTCATATTGGAAAATATAGATTTTTCTTTGAGATGAACCTTTTTTTAAATTTTTTGGTTTTTTTTTCAGTAGAGATGGGATTTTACTGTGTTGGCCGGGCTGGTGTCAAACTCCTCACCTCAGGTGATCTACCAGCCTCTGCCTCCTAAAGTGCTGGGATTACAGCCGTGAGCCACCTAGCTTAGCCAAGATGAACCTTTTTGATAAATGAAGCTCACTAATGTTTCAAAGATAGATTTACTTTTCACTGACTTGAACTAAAGAAATTCAAGACCTGCATAAAGTTGAGCATACCTCTATACCGTCCCATTTTAAAAAGCAATTTGTTTTTATGAATTTTATTTGTTAAAAATAGCAGATATTTCAAAAAATTAATATTTTTATTATTTATCATATCAATTGGTCTGAAAATACTATACCATATTTGAATATTAGGGCACACCTATCCCTCATTTATCTCAGACATCAATTCTACCATATAACAAGTATGCAAAGAAGAAAACATAAAAGTGATGACAGACTCACTAATCAACCTATTTATTGGTTCTGAACTCAAGCCTGCAGTTCATTTAAATAGTGAAAATAAATTACTTGTCTTAGAAAATATGTCTTCCATAACAAGAATTTTAGGAATGAGAAAATAACTGTTTTTGGATGTTTTAACACAAATTCCTAACTCATGTTTTATTGATATTTAAAGAACCTCTTTGTCTACCAGTTCTTAAGTATAGGCTTATTTTGTAGGGTTTAACCATTTATTGGTATTTGACTGTTAAGATTTGATTTATAAGCTTCGGTGTCTTTTTCTTTTAAATAGGGTGTAGACTTGGTAATGAGGTCAGAGGAAAATACATTACAATTTATAGCATCTAAATACAATACAAGAACCTTCATGATTTATAAAATTAAAATGATGATGTGGGAGGTTGGAAGAAGTATGGGTGGCCATTTATATAGAGAAAATTAGAATTGTTAAGAATAAAAATTAAACTTAATTTTTTGCTTTGTTAGATAGTCAGGAAAGTACTTGAATCAGCAATTGATTTACATGAAATCAAAACTGAAAACTGAATATAGAATCTAGGAAATAGGAAAAAAATTTTAATGTGTTCATACTGCTAATTTCAAACCAATCAGAAAGCCTGGGGAACTACTTTTTCAGAGAAGATGGCTTAAAATGAACCAAAAATATAGCCATTTCTCTACCCTATTTCTTTAATTCACTCATTTATTATACTGCTAATACATGATAAGGTATAAAAGTCAAGTATTGTTTGTATATGTGTACGTGATTTTAAACCTGAGAGTCTTTTGAAAGATTGGTCAAATCAAAGGATAATGAAAGCATAAAGATTTAGGGGGGAAGAGTCCGCTATAAAATTAAGACTTGAACTTTGTTATTGACTTGAATGTGAAGATAAAGAAATAATCTAGAAAGTGAATGAGAATTATAAATAAAAGAATAAATCATATGGGGGTCATGATGAAAGGAATAAGAGAGGTTGCCCTTGGATAGAACTTTTTGGCAGGCATTTCATAATGGATTATCATATTTTTGGTAAACTGGTAAGAATGGACATTTTCACCACATTATGAAAAAACACTTTAGAAGTCAGTTGTAATCAAGTAAATAAGAGTAGCTGGGAAATTAAAATCAAAAGCCCTGTATCCAGCAATAATCAAATGCATTTTCTTGCTCTCATACCATATCATAGCATTAATTTGACATAATATCTTTATGGTATGTCTCCATATATTTACTCTGTTTCCCTTTTAAGACGTAACCAAATTTAACAAGCAATTCTTAGAAACTTTAAAAATATTTCCTATTTTAAACCATTACATAATAATTTACCCTCCAGTTACAAATCTTTTTTATGATGGGTGGGGAAGTATCCCATTTCTCTTAGAAAGTCTCCTGTAATAGCCAAATAGGAGTCAGTCCAAGTTGCTTAGAGAGGTAGTTCAATCCCGTGTTGAAATAGATGGATGACTTTTGGAGTAATTATACTATATTTACTAAATATCTGTTGAACTGTAGGAGTCCAGTCATTCAAGGCAAGCCACAGAAAACGAAAAGTGCTGAGGCACTTAAGTATCTTTCCATAGATGTCCTCATCGATATGCCAGTATTAATTTTCTCATCATCTCTGACCCCCACCCCTCTTCACAGATTGGTATCCCCAGCATATTAGGGAATGCAGTTATTAGCCCGTTAGGCATTTGGTAGATTTTCCGTGCCAGAAATCTAGAAGCCCGTCTTACACATTCAGCTTTCTTTTTCAGTCAGTCACCAAGTTCTATCAAGTCAACCTCCTCCTCGTCTCCAGAATCCATCCCTTCCTCACTGAATTTCTAGATTTTATTTTTGCATTATCTCCTGCTCCTAATCCATCTGTCATTTCGAATAATAGTAACCTTTCTAAAGCGTAAATCTGATCATGTCTCTGCAGTGAATCCCAGTTGTCTTCACAAGCTTTTTCCTGCACACCTCACCCCCTTTCTCCCTCCCCTGTTCCCCAACCATCCCCTGATCTCAAATCCTCCACACCAACTTTCAGTTTCCTATTTACAGTTTCTGGCTTTGAAGACCTTTGCTTATGCCCTCCCTGTGTGAGTAGTGCCTTTTCTTTCCTAGTCATCCTGCTAACTACTAAACCCTTAGGTCTGGTTCCAGCATCACATTTCTCTCACTTGCCTTTCTGTTTTCTCCCTCTCCTTTCCATAAAGAGTTATGTGCCCCCATTCTGTGTTCTCCCGAATTCTTTTGGATCCTAGAAAAGAAACATCTTGAAGTCAGGGAGTTCATCTTACTTACTTTTTATTTGCACAGCACCTGGTATGTTTGCTGAGTAAGCAAGTAACTGAACAAGATGTCAAGAAACAGTGTTGCCAACTAACTGTGTAGCTCTGAGCAAGTTAACTTCTCTGAGTCTTATTTTTGTTCTGTAAAAAAATGAGAAGGTTAGACCAAATGAGTGTCTCTCTCTAAAACTATGTGTTTCTTTGATATAAATGTGTTAATTGGAAGACTTCAGATTTTCTTGCCATATTGAGGTAGGTCAACTTAAGAAAAATGCATGTAAAGACCAAGTCAATTCTTGATTGTCAATATGATAATAGGAGGAACTGCCCATTTTGTGGATAGTGAGTTATAATTTTTGGTCCTAGTATAGCTTCTTTCTCAAATTCAGATGTTTCTGGGGTTGCATTTTTTCATTATTAATCAGTCTTTCACATTCATATTTCTCTAAAGAAATATATGGAAAACTTGAGATAAAAATTGAACATAAAGTTTAATATTTAAATGTTAGATTGATTCAAGGTCTCATTAAAACTATATTCAGAGGGAGAAGAAGGGGAGGTGGTGGTAGTATCAGCTGAATCCTACTCTGTCATGGAAGGAACACAACATCCTACATCACGAAAAAAAGCATATCTTGGAGATAAAAAAGAACCACCAGGTAAAGCAAAAAGTTAAGAGTGTTAGAAAGTAAGCCTTTGAAAAGCAGGATTGGAGGTGAGGAGGGGGTGGGGCAGGGGAAGCCTTGCTTGTTTATAGAAGCTCTTCCATCTTTGCATAGTAGGATTTTATTTTTTTCTTCCTGTTTTTTTTACCTCCAGCTTTAATGTGACTATAATATAGTACAGTTGATAGAAATTATATATATTTATAGTGCACAAGATTATGTTTTGATATATATATGTATTGTGAAATGATTAAATCAAGTTGATTAACATAAGTAGGGTTTTATTTCTTTAACAGTAATTCATTTGAATATATGTTGAGTCCTTTCTATGTGCCACACACAGTTCTAAGGGCAAGGCATACAGTGCTGAACAAGACAGAAATCCAGAAATTCATGGAGCTTAAATCATGTAGTCTTTTCAGTTTTTAAAATTTTCTTGCTGGGCACAGTGGCTCACACCTGGAATCCCAGTACTTTGAGAGGCTGAGAAGGGAGGATTGCTTAAACCCAGGAGTTTGAGAGCAGCCCAGGCAAAATAGCTAGACCCTGGTCTCTACAAAAAATTTAAAAATTAGCTGGGCATGGGCACGTTCCTGTGGTCCCAACTCCTCAGGAGGCCAAGATTGGAGGATCGCTTGAGCCTGGGAGGTTGAGGCTGCAGTGAGGGGCAACTGTGCCATTACAATCCAGTCTAGGCAACTGAGCAAGACTGTCTCAAAAAAGAAAAAAAAATAGAAAAAAAATTTCTTTTTACATCAGCCTTTTTAAGTTGAAGAATCCGATAACTAAAAAAGTACACAAATATTAAGGCTGCAACTTTAGTGATTTATCTCAAGGTGAACATGTTTAACCTAGGTGGTGGTCAAGAAATAGAACATTGTCAGCACTGCAAAAGCATCCTGTCTGCCCTTTCTTAGTTAGGACCCCTTCCCTCCACTGTCATTTAAAAGATTTCACTAACAACTTTTGGATTATGTGTATGTCAATTCTGTGACTCATATATATTCACATAGACAATGGAGTGTTGACTGAATGAATTCATTATTTCCAGGTGCTAATAATGAGCTTCACACCAGAGCAAACTCTGCTGTGTCAGTTGGGCCCTAAGATCAGTTCATTTCAGATATTCCTCGCTAAACAAAATACCGTTTTTCCTAAGTTGTCAGTAAAAAATATAAAACAGATCACATTCTCATTATTACTTATGAATTTAAAAGTAAATATTTTGCTTAATACCAAGTCGTCAGGGTGACTGACAAAGAGGGGGAGAAAGAAGTCTTCACATCTGATGTTACCAGACACAGAAGAGAGAGTGTAGTTCACCTGTTTCTCCCCCACTCACTTTATACATTGACATCTGTATGTGTGTTGTTTTGTTTTTGTTTGTTTCTTTTGAGATGGGGTGTCACTCTGTCACACAGGCCAGGGTACAGTGGCGCAATAATGGCTCACTGCAGCCTTGACCTCCTGGTCTCAAACTATTCTCCTACCTCAGCCACCCAAGGAGTTGGAACTACAGGCACACACCACCACGCCTGGCTAATTTTTTATTTTATTTTACTTTTTAAGTTTTTTGTAGAGATTGGGTCTCCCTATGTTGCCAAGGCTGGTCTCCAAACACCTGGACCTCTCAAAGTGCTGGAGTTATAGGTGTGAGCCACCACACCCAGCCATGCGTATGTTAAAGAGTTTATCTATATGAGTGGTCAGTGTAGAAAAGGCTTCATAGAGCCTGATTTTGATGGCTTGCAAATTATTATATTGTGTATGTGTAACTGAAAGGCCTTCGCCATGATTATTTCTTCAAGGAAACCCTTTCTCCCTCCAGCGTGATTGTGCCCATGTTCATAGGACCAAACATTGATGGTTCACATAATGATGTTTTTTCTTTAAAACATAAAGGACATATTTTTATGGATGTTTGAGGATTAATAGAATAAAAATCTAAAATAAGTCATATTCAGATTCAAGAGAACTGGATCAGTTTCTGTATATTTGAACAAAAGAATACTAATCTCTAATTCATAATGCATGAGGTCTGCTGCTTCCTCAGTCTGAAAATATGAATATTCCAAAATGGTACTCAAGTCAGAGGCCCCAAATCAAAATTAAATTTCTCTGATACTATGTTTTTAGGGAAGAAGAAATCTGTAGCATTAGAAATGTAGAAGCAAAGGGTCAGAACAAAGTCCAGTATGTCAAATCGCTTTTTAATGCTATCTGAATGAAAGACCTCACACCATGAGCAGAGGCATTGAAGCAGTTTTTATATGGAAATGGAAGGTGGCAGCAATATCTAAGGAGTGACTTTAATTATAACAATTTAAGGTTTTATCTAACTTACTGTAATTTTTAGAGAACGTCTCTAGCCCTACAAGTTTATTCTTGGCAGAGTTTGTCCTAAGATGTATTAAAAATGAATTTTACTTAGAATATGGTATAAATTATTCTTAATTACAATTTTAAAATGTCCAAAACATCTTTTGATCTTATGGATTTCAGTCAGCTATGATTAAGAAGACAACTGTAGGCAAAAATTTGTTTCTTATGGAACACGTTGGAATGCATTCTAATCACTTCTCTAAGAAAATCCCTGTCCCCCACGGTTATAGTGAACGTGATACAGCAAGAATTAAGCTGCTTCTTTCAGTGGGATGAGGTTATATATTCTAGAGTCTGTTGATTCTAAAAGGCACTTTTTTCTCCCCCCTATTTAACACTTTTGCTTAATTATATACATTTCAGGATTTTTTGATATTTTCCTATTACTGGTTTCTGATTTAATTCCACTGTATTTAGATAACATACTCTGCATTCTTTCAATTCTTTGAAATTTATTGAGACTTATTTTATCACCTGGGATGTGGTCTATCTTTGTGAATATTCCATGTGTACTTAAAAATAATGTGGACTCTACAATCATTCAGTAGGGTATTCTAGACATACACTAGGTTCTTTTGATAGTTTTGTTCGTAAGCCTTCTATATCTTTTCTGCTATGGTATGAATGTGTCCCCTCCAAATTCAGGTGTTGAAACAGGATGGCGAATGTGATGGTAGCAAGATGTAGGGCCTATAAGAGTGATGGGATTAGGTGCCCTTATAAAAGGGCTTGCTGGAGGAAATCTGTCTCCTCTTGCCTTTCCGCCCTCTGCCAATGTGAGGACACAGCATTCCTCCCCTCTAGAGGATGTACCCCCTCATCAGACATCAAATGCTGGTGCTTTGATCTTGGACTTCCAGTCTCCAGAACTGTGAGAAATAAACTTGGGCTCTTTATAAATTACTCAGTCTCAACTATTCTGTTATAGCAGCACTGACAGACTAAGACATTTCCTGGCATTCTGTTGATTTGCTTTTATCAATTACTGAGAGAGGAATGTTAAAAATCTTAACTGTAATTGTGGATTTGTCATTTTTTCCATTAGTTCTGCTACTTTTTGCTTCATGTATTTTGAAGCTTTGTTAATTGGTGCATACACAATAAGATAATTGTTTTTCTTTGATGGGTTGACCCTTTGATCCTTACACACATTGTTCCTCTTTGTCCCTGGTAATATTTGTTCTCTTGAAGTCTACTTTATCTGATATTTTAGAATATAGCCTGTTTTTCTTATACTTAGCGTTTTCATGATATAGCTAGCACAATGTTCCATCTTTATACTTTAAACTGTGTCTTTAATATTAAAGTACAATTTTTATGAAAAGTATATACTTGAATCTTGGTTTTTTAAAATCCAGTCTGATTATCTCTATCTTCTAGATGAGTTTAGTCCAGTTCCATTTAATATTATTATTGGTATGTTGGGTTTAAGTCTCCCACCTTGGTAATTAATTATCTGTTTGTGCTATCTGTTCTTTATTGATTTTTTTACTTCTTTCCTGCCATCCTTTGAATAAATCAAGCTTAGTGTTTTAAATTCCATTTTATCTCCTTCATTGGTTAAATTCCATTTTATCTTCATTATAATTTGTTTATTACAATATGCATCTTTGAGTCTACAATTAATGTGAGAACTTGACAGCGTTATACTTCTGCTTGTTCTTCTGTGCTATTATTGTTGTACATTTTACTTCTTTATATTTTACAGACTGCAAAATATATTGTGTTGTTTTGCTGTGACCAAGCAATTGTCTTTTTAGGAAGTTAAGAAAGAAGGACTCAAACTCTTGTGCTTACTCACATATTTTTCACTACTGATGCTTTTTATTCTTTCATACAGGTTCAAGTTTCCATCATTTCCCTTTAGCATCAAGAACTTTTGTCAGCATATCTTTTAGCAGGTCTGCTGGTGATGAATACTTTTAGCTCTTGTTTATTTGAAAATGTCAATTTCACCTTTATTTTTAAAAGGTATATTTGCCGAATATTCTGGATGAATCTTTTTTTTTTTTTCCTTTATCACTGTAAAGGTGCCTTTACATTGCCTTCTAGCTTGTACTGTATCTAATGATCATCAGAAACATTATGCTTATCATGCTTACCATTGTTTCCCCCACACATAATATGTCCTTTCTTGACCTTTGCTGTTTTAGAATTTTTTTTTTTTTTTTTTTTTTTTTTGCTTTAGTATTGGTTTTTAACCGTTTGGCTGTAATATGCCTAAGCATGGTTTTATTTGTCTTTATCTAACACAGGGATCTTTGAGATTCTTGGATATGTGGGTTGATTGTTTAAAAATCAAATTTGGAAAAATTCTCAACTGTTATTTTTTTTGAATTTTTTTTTTTTCTGGCTTTTTTCTGTCTCCGGGATTTATGTTACAGATTTGTAAGACTGCTTAATATTGTCCTGTAGGTCACTAAAGCTGTGTTCACTTCTTTCTGCCTTTTTTCTCTGTGATTCAGTTTGGATAGTTTTTATTGATCTTTCTTCTAGTTTATTGGGGCACTTTCTTCTATAATGTTAAATATGCTGATAAGTCCATCTAGTGAAATTTCATTTCAGTTCTAAAATTTCAGTCAATCTAGTGAAATTTCATTTCACTTCCAAAATTTCTGTTCTTTGCTGATATTGCCTGTTTACTCATTATGTTCATCTTTCTTTACATTATTGAGCATATGCTATTAGCTATTTTAAAGTCATTGGTTGCTAATTTCGTCATTTGTGTCATTTTTTTTCTGTCTTATTTTCCTGCTTCTTTTCAGGCTTCATTACGTTTTTATTTTACGTTGTGGATATTACATTGTGGAGAGTTTGGTTTTTTTTTTGTCTTCCTTTAAAATGTGTTGAGTTTTGTTGTAACAGGCAGTGAATTTACTGGTGGATCACCTAGTTTTATTAAGATGGGTTTAGAGTAGCGCTTATTTTAGGGTGCTTCTAATTTCCATTATGTGGTCTTTCTGAAATCACAACTGAATGCTTACAATGTTAAGTGGTGTCTTTCCATCCTGAATTATTACAACTGCAGTGTCTCTCAGCACTGTATGATGTCTGGAATTTCAACTTAGCTCTTAGATGCCCAGAAACCATTTTCTATTAGGTTTTTCAGGGTCTTGTCCTACACTATCACAACTTAGTATTTGGCCAGTTACCAGAGATGACCCCTATGTAGATTTCTGAGGCTCTTGCTTTTTGTGTAAAGCCTTTCTGTCTGATATTCTGCCCAGCAAGATTGCTGTTCTCTCTTTGGGCTCTCCCTGTGCCATGATTTGGAAAGTGATCTCAGTCAAAAAATGAGTGTGACTTTAGAATTTACCTAAAGCACCTTATAATGTTTAGCCCTATGATGTGCAGTATCTTAAATTACAGCTTTAGGTATTTTGTATGGTTTCACAGTTGAGTATAGCAAGGAGGGAAGTTCAGATAACTGTTCATCTGTGATAACTAAAACCAAAATTTGACATTTTGACAAATTTGAAATTGCAATACTTCTTAAAATTAATGCAGTTTTTATAAAAACAGTGTTTTCCAATTTGGCAATACAGAAAAAGCAAAACTCCCATCTCTGCTTTTTAGGCACTTCTATCCATTTGAGAAGATGACAAATATATAGGTTAAGTTAGATTACAGTAAAGCTATGCTGTCTAGTGTTAAATCACCAGTATATATAAGTGTTATGGGTGTTATGTGACTACAGGGCTATAGGTTACAAGCAATATATAGGATTTCCTGGCAGAGATTGGATTTAACTAGAGCCTTGAAGAGTGGGTTTTATTGAGGTAGAAAAGATGGTATTTCAGGATGCAGGGGATGCTGTGAACAGATGTACAAGATGTAAATGAGCAAAGCATTTTGAATGATTAATCTGTCTTTCATAGAGGGTTTTGGGTGCTTATAATATGATTTAATATAATAATGTAATGTGCTAAGTGGTTGAAGTCTTTGGACTTTATCTTATAAGTAATATGGCAATAATGTGAAAGATACTTAAAGAGGAAGAAACCCTGCAGTGAGAGAGAACAGTGCAGAGCCTATTACTGTCATTCAGAGGTGAGGCAATAAAGGTCTCTCCTAGGATGTTGGAAAGAAGGGGCAGATACAAGAAACAACATGAAGAAAATCATCATCAGAAATTAGTTATCGACTAGATTGGTTTGAGAATGATATATTGGCAGAAATTGGAAAGTCAAGAATGGGGCTCATTGCAGCAGAAATGATGAAACTGGTTTTAGAGAGGTGAAGGGATTTAAAACATTAACTTGTTTTATAAAGGTATCACTGCTTACAGCTAACAGCGATTTATTAACATTTGCACTCTGAACGTTTTAACAGTTTTAATTTTCTGTATATACCACAGTGTTTTGGCTACTATATTTGCCTCTTTTGCTCAGTTGGGAATTGAATAAACCAATAGAGTAAAAAAATGAACACAACGTGGGCTCTGACTAGAACTCTAACAAAGAGAGTGTGACTACTGAATCACCGAGATAATTAACCTAAACCACACATATAGGGAGCCAGCCCTACATCACCCGTGGGTACCCCGTGTTTGGTGGCGACAAAGGAATGAGAAAAAGACAGGTTAAGAGAGATAGTGGGACCGGGAGGGCCAACACTTATTACTCTGGAGGAGGCAGTGAAGGCTCTGAGCTCTGATCATCCACACTATTTATTGGTTACAATCACTTTGCTCTATAGGGTAGAGGTGGAGTGATGGTGTGGAGAGGGTGATGGTGGAGCGAATTAGTGAGCTGGAAGTGAATCAGTGAGCCAGAACTGGGTGTGTCATTCTAAGGACTGATAACAGTTGCCGTTTGGGAGTTTCACAAAACAAGAACATGTGATTATCTTTAGCTTATTATCTGTGTGCAGCTAATGGAACTTGGGCCTTACAAGGAGCCTACAAGTCTGACTATGTTATAGTGCTACGAAGGGGTTTTATGTCCTTAATCTATCCAAACTGTTATTTGTTGTCCCTTATTTATATGTTACTTATAACCAGTCTATGTAGGCACTCTGTAAGTCCTTTCTCCTTTGTTGCTTTTCCCAACACCACATACACTCCACTTCCCGTGACACATATTATATTGCATTGCTTTTGCCTGTTTCCCTTCTTCCTTCCTAAACTATTGCATTAGTTTGCTTTTATCGTATAAAAAAATCACCACAAAGCAAAGTAAAAGACAAACACTGATTATTTCTTCCAAGTCTGTGGGCTGTCTAGGTCATCTGGCCTGGCCTCATTTGACTAATCTCTGAGATCTTTTGGTGCTGTTTGTAGCTACTTAGCTGGTGCCCTACTGCTGTTTGTCTGAAGTTTGCTTGGCTACTCAGCTGGTGCTAGGAAGCATCAGCTAGGACCACCTCTCTCTGCTCCACATGGTCTTTGATTTTCCAGTGGCTGGTGCAGGCTTGTTCACATGGTAACAATTTTCCAAGTAAGCAAGAATGATCATTGCAAGGCATGTTGAAAGCTGGGTTTAGAACTTGCACTAACGCTTGTTCCTATTGCCAAGACTCAAAGCACAGAGAAATAAGATTTTTCGTCTTGTTGAGTGACACATAAAGAAATGTGTAGACACTGTTTTCAATCTACCACAACTGTAAGCTCTGTGAGTACAGGAACAGCATCACTCTTGTGCACTTTTGTGTTGTTGGTAACTGGCATAGTATGTATAATTATTTTTAGGTGGATGACTAAATTAAGGAAGGAAAACAGGTAGTATTTCAATATACTGTAGTTTTCATTTATATATATTATATACATTTGATATAATTTAATATATAATTATATACATAATATAAATAAATGTATATATATATATTATGTATATATACATACTTTCATCATATCATCAGTGAGTATAGACATGGTTCAGGGAGAATCTCTTTATTCTCCTCTGTCTTTTCAGATTGACCAAAGAAAATTTTTTTTTAAAAAAAGAACTATCACTTGAGTTAACATTGTTTGATATTTTTATCTTCACAGGCGATTGACTTGTGAAGAATTCATTTTGTGCATTGTCAGAATCCTATCCTGCTTTTTAGGCTGTGCTGTGGGTAGACTAGCTCCAACCGGAACACTTGGGAGACCTGAAGCAAACATACTATATTAAAATAAATAATGTCATATGCCAAAGAGGAAAATTACTTTTGCCTCCTAAACAATTGAAAGAACCAGAGACTGTGGGGTTAGATTAGCCAGCATTACTCTATCAACCTGAGCAAATGACTTAATCTCTTTCAGCTTCAGTGTCTTATCTGGGACGGTGGTTCTCAGGATTGGTGTGAAAATTAAGAGAAATATGTGAAGTTCTAGCTACAGTTCTTTACCCATGAGGTAGTCAGTAAAGTTTACTTCTTTTTCCGTGTAAACCAAAGCACTGTCACAATGTGATGATGTTCATTAGGATTTCTCATGCTCAGCATTACTGATATTCAGGGTTGGATAATGCTTTATTGTGAGGGGCTGTCCTGTGAAGTACAGGATGTGTAGCAGCATCTCTACCCTCTATACACTAGATGCCAGTAAGACCACCCATCCAGCTATGACAGGCAAAAATGTCTCCAAACATTGCCAAATGACCCCTGGAGGCACAATGCAAATAGTTTATCTAGCAGTGACACATAGCCAGCCACCATAGAGAGGGAATGTGTCAGTGTACCCATAAATGTAGAATGGGAAACAAAATACTGAGTCTTATCAGAATGTCTAAAGCTTTTACTGTCTATATTCCTCTTCCTATAATATACCACAAACATACTGCTTATTATGCCATCTAATAAAATGGCTAACATTTGCTGTGTATTATTCTCAGTGTTAATAAGCTTTGTATCAACTGACTAGCTGAATGTTGTATATGTATCTGCCATCCCTATTGGATTGACATTCCATTGTAAACAGGAAGTTTATCTTTACCAGCTCCAAGCACAATGTATTTGTGTTTACTAGGTAGCAATTCTACATGTTAATTCATCACATTGCACCCAAATGAAACATGGATGTGGAAATGGAAGGAGGAGCTTTAAAACGTGGAAAATAAGTCTATACAAATCTAAATATGGTAGCACACAAATATTGATTCCTTTTTAAACACTTTCGGAAATAAGCTCTTCTGAAAAAAAGTAACTAAGCCACCGCCAACTTTTCTTTCATCATCACTAAGACAATATCAGAAAGTTGTCAATCAACACCTCTTTTAAAGTTGAAATTCTTCTGTTCTATTTCTTATGGAGATTTCAGTAGTGCTTAGAAGTTTTTGGCTCATTTATGACATTTTGTTCACTATATGCCATTACTTGTTGAAGATGTCAGAGTTAAGCCTTAAATTCAGGAGATGTTTAAATTTATCCTTTTTCCTATTAAAATATATATTTCTAATTACATAATTCAGTTAGAAAATTACAACATAGAAACATATAACTTAGTGAGTAAAAGTTTCCATGTTACTGTATACAGATATGTATTATTATTTTTACCAGTTGCCTAATATTTAACTTATAAATGTAGGATAATTATAGTTAAACAATCTGCTGGCCATATAGATTGTTTCCAGTTACTTGCCACAGTGACAATCCTTGTACTTATTTTTTTACACACTTGTTCAGATAATTTTTAAGTATAAATTGCTGAGGTAGAATTGCAGAATCAAAGATATTCTCATTTGAGTGTTTCACATTTTATGCAGTGTGTTTTGTTTCCTCCAGAAAATTCCTCTGTGGAAAAAGCCTTCCTCGTATTCTTTATCAGTTTATTAGTCAACAGAGAAATGATGAAAAGTCACCCCTTTTCTTGTAGTTTCATCCTCATTGCTATCCAAGATGAAGTATTAAAATCACACCTAAGTGGTATCTGTTGTGGCTGAATATAATCTTCAAAGCAGAGACACTTCTCTCTGATTCCCAACTGTACTCTCTGGATGGCACCTAAAATTTTACTTTTTCAAACTACAAATCATTTTAATGAGTTTAAAAAGGTATATTTTAAAAAGTGAAATTCCATAGAATAGAAAGAACGTATTTTCTTTTTTTTTTTTAATTGTACTTTAAGCTCTGGGGTATATGTTTACTTCCTGCAGGATTGTTGCATAGATACCCACATGCCATGGTGGTTTGCTGTCTCCATTCCCCCATCGCCTACATCAGGCATTTCTCCTGATGTTATCCCTCCCCAACCTCCCTGCCCGCTGCTGTCCCTCCTCTCCCCTGCTCCCCCCCCCCCACCGCCTACCCCTTTGTGTGATGATCCCTTCCATGTGCCCAGGTGTTCTCATTGTTCATCACCTGCCTTTAAGCGAAAACATGCGGTGTTTGGTTTTCTGTTCTTGTATCAGTTTGCTGAGAATGATGGTTTCCAGATTCATCCATGTCCCTACAAAGGATGTGAACTCATCATTTTTTATGGCTGCATAGTATTCCATGGTGTATATGTGCCACATTTTTGTTGTCCAGTCTATCATTGATGGGCATTTGGGTTGGTTCCAAGTCTTTGCTATTGTAAACAGTGCCACTATGAACATACGTGTGCATGTGTCTTTATAATAGAACGATTTATAATCCTTTGGGTATATACCCAGTAATGGGATTGCTGGGTCAAATGGTATTTCTATTTCTAGATCCTTGAGGAATCGCCACATTGTCTTCCACAATGGTTGAACTAATTTACACTCCCACCAACAGTGTAAAAGTGTTCCTGTTTCTCCACATCCTCTCCAGCATCTACTGTCTCCAGATTTTTTAATGATCACCATTCTAACTGGCATGAGATGGTATTTCAGTGGAGTTTTGATTTGCATTTCTCTAATAACCAGTGATGATGAGCATTTTTTCGTATGTTTGTTGGCTTCATATATGTCTTCTTTTTAAAAGTGTCTGTTCATATCCTTTGCCCACTTTTGAATAGGTTTGTTTTTTTCTTATAAATCTGCTTTAGTTCTTTGTAGATTCTGGATATTAGCCCTTTGTCAGAGGGGGTAGACTGCAAAAATTTTTTCCCATTCTGTTGGTTGCCAGTTCAATTGTTTCTTTTGCTGAACAGAAACTCTTGAGTTTAATTAATCCCATTTGTCTATTTTGGCTTTTGTTGCCATTGCTTTTGGTGTTTTAGTCATGAAGTCCTTGCCTATACCTATGTCCTAAATGGTATTGCCTAGGTTTTCTTCTAGGGTTTTTATGATGTTAGGTCTTATGTTTAAATCTTTGATCCATCTGGAGTTAATTTTAGTGTAAGGTGTCAGGAAGGGGTCCAGTTTCAGCTTTCTGCTCGTGGCTAGCCAGTTTTCCCAACACCATTTATTAAACAGGGGAATCCTTTCCCCATTGCTTGTTTTTGTTAGGTTTGTCAAAGATCAGATGGTTGTAGAAGTGTGGCATTGCCTCTGAGGCCTCTGTTCTGTTCCGTTGGTTTATATATCTGTTTTGGGACCAGTGCCATGCTGTTTTGATTACTGTAGCCTTGTAGTATAGTTTGAAGTCAGGTAGTGTGATGCCTCCAGCTTTGTTCTTTTTGCTTAGGATTGTCTTGGCTATGCGGGCTCTTTTTTGGTTCCATATGAAGTTTAAGATGGTTTTTTCCAGTTCTGTGAAGAAGGTCATTGGTAGCTTGATGGGGATAGCATTGAATCTATAAATTACTTTGGGCAATATGGCCATTTTCACGATATTGATTCTTCCTAACCATGAGCATGGAATGTTTCTCCATCTGTTTGTGTCCTCTCTTATTTCATTGAGAAGTGGTTTGTAGTTCTCCTTTAAGAGATCCTTCACATCCTTTATTAGTTGTATTCCTAGGTATTTTATTCTCTTTGTAGCTATTGTAAATGAGAGTTCACTCATGATTTGGTTCTCTGTTTGTCTGTTATTGGTGTATAGGAGTGCTTGTGATTTTGTATCCTAAGACTTTGCTGAAGTTGCTTATCAGCATAAGGAGATTTTGGGCTGAGATGATAGGGTCTTCTGACTATACAGTCATGTTGTCTGCAAATAGAGATAATTTAACTTCCTCTTTACCTATTTGAATACCCTTTATTTCTTTTTCTTGCCTGACTGCTATGGCTAGAACTTCCAATACTATATCGAATAGGAATTGTGAGAGAGGGCATCCTTGTCTAGTGCCAGTTTTCAAAGGGAATGCTTCCAGTTTTTGCCTGTTCAGTATGATATTGGCTATGGGTTTGTCGTACATTGCTTTTATTATTTTAAGATACAAGAAAGAATGTATTTTCTTACAGTAGGTCATTGTTGAAAGTGTGAATATCTCTGATCCTAGAAAGTTTCCCCAGTTACAAGCACAGGAATGCCCCCAACTCCATCCTTAATGGCTCAACCCTGTGGCTTTCAAGTTAATCTACTCAGTCCTACAGCCTTCACCAAGAAGCTCATGTGCTACACTTTGGTGTTAATGGGGCATTGTCACAGAGGTTCAGAAAATAACCCATTAGATATTTCATAGAACTCATCACATGTTCAGAACTAAGCTAGTTGTAACATGCTTTTCATGTGAAAAACACAAGCAATTCACTATTTTATTTGTTGTTGGCTAGCTACACTATTTCTTTTTTCTCTGGTGTGAAAATCTTCCTAAAAAGCTCATTATTGGGAAAAGAGATGCAGAGATTAGTACCATCTTCTCACCAGGAAACTTAGTATCACCCTTTTGGCTTCAAGGTCCTTCCTCAAAAGCAACGAACTGAGCAAGGGAAAGTGAGGGGAAGGGCTGGGGGAACAAGGAGGTAGAAGGGGTTTTCCCTGGTCTTTTCTAATCCTTTAGTTCCAGAGGCTTAGTTGGTATTTCAACATTTTAGAAATAAAACCTGCTTTTACAATTAATGCAAATATTACTTAGTGATTCATCATTTCCAAATGATTCTTGGTTTCTTTTGACATTTCATTTTTAAATTGTGAATTAACATTGACATCACCTCAGCTCTTCACAGTGAACTTAACTGTCTTGAAAAGGTTGTAAAAGTTCAGATTTTAACTATAATCCAAGAATCCCTTGGGCTGCTATTAGTTTTTTAAAACTGTGATCTTTTGGCAAGAATTGGTGTATAAATCATGGAGAGGATATTGAAGGGGAAGACCATGTTTAATTTGGCAGTTTGGTGCCTGCAGTTGACAGATCTTCATTAAGCTTTTTGCTATAGTAGTGATCATGCATCAGGTTCTAATAAAGTAGGTTTAGTTTGAGTTTTAAAAATTAGAGTGAGGACTGCTTTATGTTAACTTCATATATTCAGAGGTCTGGGAAACCATCCACAAGTTTAAATGTATATAATCAGGATAATTAGCAAGTCAACAGCCTCACCTCTGTTTTTGAGGACTATAGGCTAAAATTGTTTATGAAGATTGAGGAAATTGGTCTAGATTGACAGAAAGCTTAAAGACAAAGATGATTTTAATATTTTTCTTGGAAGTTTGAGCTTCTGTGGTATTCTAAGGATAGGAATTTAGACACTGATTGTTCTAGCTGGTATTCTGTACTGTATTTAAGTGTAATTTTTTTACTAGTATTCTTCATATAACTGATAACTGTGCTAATGATTCTTTAATATAGATATAGAAATATATCTAAAAATCCAAGTTTACAAAAAAAAAATTAGGATTTAGGGGATTTGTTCTTTGAATAGTCATTTATTAGCTAGTTAACATATTCCAAGCTCAAGATTATATTCTTTTCAAAAGTCCATTCCATCAAAATCTGTCATTTTACAGAAGAAACAAAGGCTACAGTGACTTTAATTAATATTCAAGGTCACACACCTAGCATGATAGAACTCTTAAATTTCAAGTGACTTACCATCTTTATTATATCAGGTCAATTTTCTCTTTTTTTAACTGCTTGTCTTAATTGGGATTTAATTGTGGCTTTCTGTATATCTTCAATCAATACTTTCTGGTTTTAGGCAAATGTTTCCCTGCAAATCCACATGAACTTCATGTTCTGAAGAACTCAGAGCTGCCCTTTCCCTTTTGTTAAAGTTGTACACTGCTCTGCATTTCCCTAGAATGCTCATCAGCTTTCTCGCTTTTCCTCACTCACACAGTGCTCCAGCAGAGAGGATTTCTTTGAAAATCAGATTCCTTTTGGGGGGACTTTGTGCTTATTGGAATATTTTGTGATATATTCATTAGGGTGAGAGCTAAACTATCTGAACAGAGACCTGACAGTGCATTTGGGTTAAAGAACAAAGTTTATTTCTTACTCTCATCACCACCAGCATGAGCAGCCCAGCTGGTCAGAGCAGATCTGTCTCATGTCATTGTTTGGGGATCTTCATTCCTTCCCCCTTCATTTATCTGCCATCCCCTAAGCTATACATCATCATCTTTTCGGTAGAAGCCAGGTCTTCTCCATGTCTGAGTTTATATGGAGGAAGCATATCAAGGGCCTTAAGCCCAGACCTGGAAGTGGTACACAAGAGTTCTGACATTGCACTGGTGAGCATTTGGTCAGATAGCCATCTCTAACTCCAAGGAAGTGTTGGGTATACACCAAGTAAGCAGACACATTTCCAGCTACAATACTAATATTGTGGAAAAGAAGACAACACATTTTGGTGGATAGCTGACATTCTCATCTGCAGTCCTAAGTACCCATGACTTCTTGATAGACTTTATGAAAAAGAAAAAAGAAAGAAAAAATTACCCCAGGAATATTTACCCTCAGCCTTGTTTTTGTTTAATTTTCTCGTTTTTCATGTCACATATCTAAAATTTGATCTAAATAAATTTAAATAAAATTAACCTTTATTTAGATAATAATATTTCTCAAGCAAGTAAATCTCAAATGATACATGATTTTAGATACTATCTTTGTCTGTGGTTCCTCAGTTTTATCAGGGCCTCTGGGTAACAGAAGATTGCTAGGGCCTGCAGTATATTAATGTTTAGCTGAGGTTGATTAAATCTGAGACCTATAGCCTTGATAATAAGGGCTTTTATTTTTGTATTTTTATTGCACTTTTACTGTTACAGAGTTTCTATACCAGCTTGACAATGGCAGGAACATGGCTTGCTTCTGTGGAACACACTAGAGCAGCAGTCCCCAACCTTTTTGGCATCAGGGACCAGTTTTGTGGAAGACAGTGTTTCCACAGACTCAGGGTTGGGGGATGGTTTTAGGATGATTCAAGCACATTACATTTATTGTGCACTTTATTTCTATTATTATGTCATAATATATAATTAAATAAGTATACAACTCACCCTAATGTAGAATCAGAACCTGAGCTTGTCTTCCTGAAACTAGATGATCCCATCTTGGGATGATGGGAGACAGTGACCCATCAGGAGATAGCGACAGTGATCGTCAGGCATTAGATTCTCATAAGGAGCGTGCAACCTAGATCCCTTGCATGCACAGTTCACAGTAGGGTTTACACTCCTGTGAGACTCTAATGCCACCACTGATCTGACAGGAGGTGGAGCTCAGGCGTTAATGCAAGCGATGGGGAGCAGCTGTAAATACAGATGAAGCTTGGCTGGCTTGCTATTGCTCACCTCCTATTGTGCTGCCTTATCTGTGGCCTCGAGTTTGGGGACCCTTGCATTAGAAGAAAGAGCCTGGTAGCAGTCCTCCGCTTGTGTTATGCAAAGTACTGATCAGTCCCTTTTGAGCTTCTCAACCTCGTAGAAAACTCTGAGATAGTTCTAGGACCATCACAAAGTTTATGAAGGGTTGGAAAATAATATACTTAAGGAACTAAGACTGTAAGTCCTTGAAATTCCGAGGGTGATAAAAAGAAATGGCTTCTAAGAATCCCAGTATGATTTTTTATACAAAGCATAAAGATCATTTATACCAAACTCAGGACACTGTGGTGAGCTTAACACCAGGGTATCGTGTCATACGTAAGTGGTAATTCCTTGATTATGCAATCTCCTTGCTGTTAGATTTAGATACCAAAGAGGAACTACATCATGTCCCCCTCCTATGGTTTCAAAAAAGGATTATATTTGGTCTTACTGGTATAATACAGTTTATTCCTGCATGAATTCCATGGTGATAGAATTTTTAAAGTTTATTCTAGTGTTACAGTTTTGTTTGTTTTGTTTTACTATACAGTTTCAGAATGGCAGAAGATGATCCATATTTGGGAAGGCCTGAACAAGTAAGTGTTATTATCTCACTGATAATTCTATTTAAATGTATTCATATTTCAAAATATACAAAGGCAACATTAATAAGTTAGTATTAGGAAAATTCTAAAATTAGTATTTTTTTTTAAATTTCAGTTTCTCTGTTCTTTTATGTGAAGTTGGAGAGGATACATCACGTAAAATGAGTAACTTAAACATTATATGTGCTACAGGATAGCTATTGTATTAGTTTTCTAGAGCTACCATAACAGATCACCACAAACCTGATGGCTTAAAACAACAGAATACATTATTTCACAGTTCTGGGGTCTAGAAGTGTGAAATCAAGGAGCTCGCAGGGTTGGTTCCTTCTGGAGGCTCAGGAAGAATCTGTTCCATGCCTCTCCCCTAGCTTCTGGTTGGTTGCTGGGAATCCTTGGCTTGTAGCCATATCGCTCCAATCTCTTCCTCCATTGTCACATGTGCTTCTTCCCTGTGTGTCTCTACCATGTCTCTAAACCTAAATCTCTTTCTCTTTTTTTCTTACAAAGTTATCATTGGATTAAGGGGGCACCCTTCTCCAATATCACTTCACTTTAATTTGCTTATATCTGTGAAGACCCTATTTCCAAATAAAGTCACATTCATAGATACTGGGGATTAGGACTTAAAGGTGTCTTTTGGGAGGGAACACAGTTTAACCCACTACAGCTCCTTGACCTATTTATTTAATGTGTACACATGGATGTAGAGAGTGGAATGACAGACCATGGAGATTCAGAAAGGTGAGGGGTGGGAGGGCAGTGGGATGGGGGTGGATGATGAGAAGTTACTTAATGGGTACAATGTATGTTATTTGAGTGATGGATACCCTAAAAACCCTGTTTTGACCACTAGACAATCTATGCATGTAACAAAACTGCACTTGTACCCCATCAATTTATACCAAAAAGTTTATTTAAAACTCACCAAGTAAGGAGATAGATTGTCGTAGTGAAAAGATCTTTGGACTCAGAGTCTGAAGATCTTTATATAATAAATACTGACTACTACAGATCAGCTCCTCAGACTTGAAGAATCACTTAATCCCCTTAATCCTCAATTTTCTCATTTGCAGAATAGAAATGCTAGCACCACGCTAACAGGAGTGAGTCAAGAATAGTCAATGAATGTGCTTTGGAAGTATAAAACTGTTCATATCATTATATTAGTAGTTATGAAAGGATAGCAGTGTCCTTTTTTTTTTTGCCTATATTATTTTGAAAAATGTCAAGCCTATAGAAATATTGGAATAGTCTAACAAATCTTTGTTGGTTCTTAAAATGAACGTTCTTGCTTTTCTCACTTCTCTCGTATGTATACGTATATGTGTATATATATGTATGTATATGTATATATGTGTACATATATATAAAATCATTTGAAAGCAATTTGCAGACTTGAATAATTATAATGGCCATATTAATTTTTTATGTAATGATTTAAGTATTTAGAACATGGAGATTTGTTCACTCATCAGCTATTTATTGAGGCATTATATGTGCCAGAACATTGGCTTAGTGTGGGAAAAATAAGTGATATATACACTGTAATTTCAGGAAGCTCCTATTTTCATAGGAAGAACATAGGCATTGTTTTCATATGGTGATGTATGCTGTAGTAGTAGTTTGCGCAGAGTGGGATAGAAAAGTTAAACAGCATCACTAGGTGCTCCTTTGAGGAAGAGCAGAGTTACAGAGGACTTTCCAAGGAAGTCTTTGTAAGCTGAGATTTCAAAGATGTAGTTTGCTAGACTAGACAAGGAGAAGGAACACTAGGTGTCAGGATAGCCTGGTCACATTTAAATTTTAGTGGCAATCATTTAAAGTACTGGATTTCTGAAATTACACATGCACAGAATCAGTCAGAAAAATAAAACCAGAAGTGGAATACATTATAAAGGATCTGGTATTATTTCTATAAATAAAATAGGCATATATAACATTGATTACTGCTGGTAATGTTCTGATTGACTTAGAAAGAATGAATATGCATTGCTTTTCACATTAAGATGCTCCTTTGTAATTTTATTTTTAAAATGGTGATTTAGGATAAATCTAGGAACATTTATTTTATTGCAACAAAGACATTTGGCTACTCGTATTATCAAAACCCTTTGTTTTACCTTTCGCTTTTAACGTGCTCTCTCTAACAATTCAGGGCGAACTAACCAGCATGAGGATTGTTTCTACTAGATTTTAAACCATCCTTTCCTGTCTATACACAGGAAATCTTATCAACAAGAGATGATTCTTTGTGCCACAGAAGAGTAAAACCTGCTGAAAACATTCATTTTGAAAGTTTTTCTTATGTGGGCATCTTTGCGATCATCAGTAACAGGGGTGGAGCATGTTCTGACATTTCCAATTTTGAGGCAAGAGGTCCTTTAAGTTTTTTTACTTTCTTGGCTTGAGCTTGATAGCTTATATTTCCTAAAGTTTGCATGTCCCCCAGTGTTTTAGCGGAGTCTGGAATTTGCTCTCCACCCCTGACCTAATAAACAATGCAAGCTACAGCACCACACAACTTCACTCTTCTTAGTCTGAAGTGGAGAGTATAATCTCTCTCCTAAGATGGGCACTTTTGCCCCCCTCTCCAGTCATTTAGCCACCCCAGGAAGAGTTAGTTTTCCTGCTAGGTTATCACGTTTGCTCTGAGACTGTTAAAATCCTGTATGAAATGAGGCCCATTTTTGCAGAACATGGTTTTTCATTCCTGTATTTCCTTTTGAGCAAACAATGAATAGCATCAGTGAGCTTTTACTCTTAAGCATTGAAGTGAAACGCATTCTTTGTTCCTCAATTGAAAATTTGCATCCCTTAAGTGGATCTGAAGTATTCTTTATTTAAAGGGCATTTTCTTACTCTAATTTTACCAGGCATACTAAGTTCTTTGGTACCCAAGAACCTCCAATAATTTATTACCGAGGACAGGAGACAAGCTGTAATACTAGCTATTAAAAGAAACAAAAAGCTAGTTCAGCACACTTACTAACTAGTCTCTCATAAAAAGTAAAATATGGCTGGTTTCCATGCTGTCCACAGACATTTCAGACATATAACTTCTTTGGGCTAAAATAAATAGCAAATTCAGAAATATGGTTTTAAAGTCCTAAATGAACCAGCAGTTAAAAATTTTGTGATAAGTAATAGTAATTTATTAAAATCAGAAGTGCAATATGTTATAAATGATATGGTATTATTTCTGTAAATAAAATAGACATATATAGCATTGATTACTCCTGGTAATGTTCTGATTGACTTAGAAAGAATGAATATGCATTGCTTTTCACGTTAAGATGCTCCTTTCTAATTTTATTTTTAAAATGGTGATTTAGGATAAACCTAGTAACATTTATTTTATTGCAACAAAGACATTTGGCTACTCATATTATCAAAACCCTTTGTTTTACCTTTCACTTTTAACATGCTGTCTCTAACAATTCAGGGCAAACTAACCAGCGTGAGGATTGTTTCTGCTTGATTTTAAACCATTTACTTTCATCAAAATATACTGCATCCCCACTCTGTTGCTGCCCTAACAAATTACCACTTACTTATGGCTTAAAGCAACCCAAATTTATACTTCTGAGTCAGGAACTCAGAAGTCTAGGATCAAGGTGTTGGCAGGGCTGCTTTCCCTCTGGAGGCTCTCATCTCTTTGCCTTTTGAGCTTCTGGTGGCTGCCTACTTTCCTTGTGCACTGGCTCATCACACCAACCTCTTGCTTCCATTGTCACACCTCCTACTATTCAGTGTGGTTTCCTGAATCCCTCTCATCAAGCCCACCTGGACAATTCAAGACACACTCCTCATCTTCATATCATTACCGTAATGACATATGTAAAATTCCTTTTGCCATATAAGATAGCACCCCCAGGTTCTGAGGATTAGGATGCAGACATGTTTAGGGGGTCATTATTCAGCTAACATACCCACTAAATTCTAGATATTTTGTGTTATGCTAGGAAAGTAAAGGTGAAAGAAATGAATGAGCTAAGTACTTAGTTATCTGCTCCTTGTACTGTAAGTTATATTTTCAGTTATTCTGTAAATAGTCCCAGAAGTGCTCTCTGTCGTTCTTTCAGCCCTTGACATTGGATAGCTAGATTAGGGATATATTTACCACCATAGATGAAATATTGATTTCTAAGATTATATTCTTTTGTTTGTATTTCTAAGAGTGAGAAGCTTCAAATCATTCATTCAACAATTATTTAAGTATCTGTTCTGTGATAAGCATGTACTTGGCCCTGAAGATATACCAGTAAGCAAGCTAGACCAGGTCCCTCCCTCTGGGGACTTTATAGCCAAGTTATTTTTCTCAAATCCCTTTGTTACGTAAATGTAGTCTAACCCTATATAAAGTTTTGTACACATGAGAATTTACCTAGGTCTCATGAAGATCTTTTAAAATCCTGATTTAAAATATTTTCAGATTTTTGTTTTTGGCTTTAGTTTCATTCCTGTTATTAAGTTTTAGGTGTCCCAACTTCAAATTTTTCATATAATATAGGAAAAATAATGATTGAGAGATTTAAATTTTCTTCTGTAATCTTTACAGATGTTTCATTTGGATCCTTCTTTGACTCATACAATATTTAATCCAGAAGTATTTCAACCACAGATGGCACTGCCAACAGGTAAGAGAACTCATCCCTGTTACCCTGTTGTTCTGCTTTCAGTCTTAGTAAAATGCAGGATTTGTTAATAGTCTCTCCTAGAAATTCAGTTGTGTGCCTAGAAAGGAAATGGTGATTTGTTTTAAAAACCAGTCTTTTGGCCAGGCGCGGTGGCTCACACCTGTAATTCTTGCACTTTGATAGGGCGAGGCGGGTGGATCACGAAGTCAGGAGTTCAAGACCAGCCTGGGCAACATGGTGAAACCAGTCTCTACAAAAATACAAAAAAATTAGCTGGATGTGGTAGCGTGTACCTGTAGTCCCAGCTACTCAGGAAGCTGAGGCAGAAGTTGCTTGAACCTGGGAAGTGGAGGTTGCAGTGAGCCAGGATCATGCCATTGCACTCCAGCCTGGGTGACAGAGCTAGACTCCATGCCAAAAACAAAAAAAAATCTTTTAATATACTTTCTTGAAATATACTTGCACAAAAATATTTCATCTCAATTATCCCTTGTATGATTTACCGTGTTTCATATCTTCTAGGACCACTCAGAAGGAATTTCTTTATTCAATATAAGGATTTTTTTCATTCAGTTTGTATTATCTATGTATTCCTTTTATTTCCTTTCTTCTATCCCAGATTCACACAAGGCAGTCTCTGCTTTTCATCTGTTTCAAACATTAAGAGGGCCTGTTGTGTGCTAGCCAGTGTGCCAGTCACTGGGGAATCAAAGTGTACAGAAATAGTAAAAATCATCTCAGCAGAAAAATCATCTTTATAAAAGTTTATAACTTTGCACTCTAACAAGTTGGATAAAACTCACAATAATAATCCTTCCTTCTAACATGACTACATTAATTTTCCCCATCAGCAACTGTTTAATTTCATAGAGTAATAAAAAGCAACTCATTTAGCCTTTCTTTAAAAAAATGGATTTATTTGTATGTAAGTTTGGTGTGATGGCTCTTTTTATGTTCTGTTTCTCTCCTCACTTCACCCGTCACCACCCGTGGGACTTAACAGATATGTTGAAAAGTAGTATGAGTGAATTATGGAGGTTATGTGTAAAACAGAGTTTGTTAATCACTGAAGTGGGCATCAGCTCTTTTATTTACCAGGTACTTGCTTGTCTTCATTGGGATACTTCATCCAATTTGTATTATTCTCATTTAAAATTATTATGGTTACTCCAGTACTTACTTTTCATTTTTTTTAGATGAGAATGCTTTTTCTGCATTTGTATCTTTAAAATTTCTAGGAGTTCATGGGAGGGAAAAAATTAGATCTACTATACTTTCACCTTCCCTAGTGAAGGTGTATTTCAGAGGTTTTTCTCTCTTTACCTCTAGAAAACATAATTTTTAGGCTGCCACGTCTGAGGTCTTATGAAGTGCTGTCCAATTTGAGCTCTAGGTCCGCTTCCTGTGAACAAGTAAATGTGTTGGTAGTGTGTGTGTTTCTTGTGAACTTTTAAATTCTAGGGTTCAAAATATTTTTCTTAGTATTAACGTATTATTGAAAATATAAAAACTTGGTTCTGTCCACAGGAAATACACATATTTCCATTTAGTGTCTTGTGAATACCAAACAGTATCCTGAGGCAGATGTTTTCTTAATTTTTTTTCCTTCAGGTGTATGGGCATGAAAATAAGATAATCAAAATAACCATCTCAGTAAATATTCTGTGGTCACAGCTTTATGTTGTAGAAATTATTTTGCCATAATATTAGAAAAACTATTAAAATTACACCCCAAAATCTAATTTGCTAGTTATTGTTACCCCATCATTTTTATCTACATTTTTTCCCTCTTCATTGCAGTGTCATAGTATAATTTTTATAGTCCAAAATATATAGGATGTTGTATTCAAATTTGTAAAGAGGTAGACAGGTTGATTATCTAAACCAATATTAATTGTAAGTCAAAATGGATTTTTTTAGTCTTCTAGATTTTTTGAAATCTAAAACCTTTAGTAGGTCTAGTACTTGTTGAAGACTATGGGATGCGCCATAACTCTTAGGTCTGAAGTTAAATTTCTCTGCACAGTGGAATGTCACTTTCATGGCACAGAAATGTGGCCAAAAGAATGTTGGCCTTAAAACAACAAATATATGCATATCAAATCTAATTTTCTAGTTGATTTAACTTTTAGTGTGTTGGCTGAAAGAGAGAAATGGCTCATTTTACATGAATTTTCACATATTTAAAGGAAATTAAATCATACAGGAAAAATAATAGCAAAATTACAGGTGTTTTTAGCAGAGTTAATAAAAAGTGGGGGACTTGAAGTTCAATGTAAACATGCTTCTAACTCCTCTATATTTTTCATGATCCAAATATTGCTCTCTTAGAAGACTGTCTTCTTGATATCTTCTTTTACTATTGTAACAAGGAATGTTTTTGTAAGTGTCAAATTGTCATACAGGCTCTATCTTAGTGTGAGAGTATTTCTATTTGTAATCAATTTTATTTCCTTCTCCAAAATTAAATGCTAGCCATTTGGGGGAAATTTTAAAATTACGATTATGTTTCTAAAAGTGATTTAAAATGTCCAGAGATGAATTTCATGCAGACAAAAGATGGTAACTTAATACATTGACCAGTGACTACCCCCTTTTTTGTCTTGTGTATGTTTCATCTCAGATGCAGTCATTTTTCAACTGGCTTCCTTGTATAATTTCTTGAGTAATAACAGGAAGTAGTTATACCTTTATTTTCTCCAGTTCTGTAGCCTTACCCTGTTTCATCATAATATTGAAAAGATAAAAATAAATTATCTTCTATGGTATAGTTTATTTTTAATTTTAACCTGAAGATTTATCTCTTCGCAAATTTATTTATCTAAAAATAAGGGGTCTTGAGCTTCCTCTTGAGAGAAAATGAAGATTAAAATGGACATACAAGCATCCTCCTAGAATATTTTTAGCACCAAACATCTTAATTTACATTCAGATAAATGAGAACCACCTTTTTCTTTTATTTATTGCAGAGCTATGGGATATTGTACTATTGACATAAAAATCAGCTGGGAAGCTAAGGGACTTTTTCGTATTGAACGATTTGTACTTATGTTGTCAGAGACTCTGATTTTCCTTTGAATTTTTAAGTCAGATACCTTTAGGGTATGGATTAAGACTCTAGTTTTCTTTGTGTTTTTACAGTAATTGATTTGTACACACTTACCTTCAATTAAATTATTTTCAGTATCTTATAAAATGCCTGAGCTGTTTTAGAATAGAGTTTATGTGACAGCACAATATTCAAAAATTGCATATAAACATCAAAAGTTATGGATTAATATGAAAATTTTACCACATCTGATAGACCAAATTACACTGGGAGTGTCAGGGAGGAAATGAGAAACAAACTAACCGGTTAAGGAATGAAGGCAGTAAGGAAAGGAACAGAAAACCTATTGTAAGGAAAAAAAGGTAGCCTGATGCCTATCACACATGCAGGTTGCTAGCTCAGTATCTTTTAATTTCACATTAATCACACTCTCTTTGAGCAATGAAAGTCAATGTCTAATGATGTGCAAGCCAAAGAAAATGTCATAGTGCCCAGGAAGTGGTTGCTGCTTTTAATTGGTGTTTGTCATTTTAAAATGCTTTGTTAGGAGACAAGATTATGAAGTCTGTTGACATCAATTCTTGCCAGCCATATGCCTTTTGTTGGGTTGGAAAGTGTGCCATCACCATTCTACAAACATTTATTTATTGTGGTTCACTAAACTTTTAAAACTATTGTTAAAATAAGGGTTAATATTTTAAACAAGGAAGAGAAATTATATCCTTGTGGAATTTTAGCCAAAAATTTATTTGAAACTTCTACATAACAACATTAATTTCAGTTTTTGACTTGCTTTCCATTTTATACCAAATTTGAGAAGCCTCACAGTTTCTTTTGGTTTCTGTTTGTTGTTTTTGTTTTTAGCAGATGGCCCATACCTTCAAATATTAGAGCAACCTAAACAGGTAAGATTAAAGGGGTGGGACTCTGATTTAAGTGTTAGATTCCAGTGTCTAATATTGAGATCCTAAGCACTGAGTAATAGTAAATGAATTATATGAAGGAAGTAGCTTATCTGGAAGATCAACAACCTGACAAATTATGTAACAGCTTTATTCATTCACTTTACATATCTCAGTCATTCTTCACACTGTCCTGAGCCTCAGTACATAGTTCTGTATAACTCCAGTTAATTACAGTATTATAATTACAGTTAATTACGGTATCCTGCTGTCTCTACCAGCTTAACTTACCAGCCACTCCCAGGAAAGGCAGAGGTTATTTCCATTCATTTTCATTTATAAGGAAATACGTATGCATACAGTTCACATGCAGTGAGCATGGACATCCATCCATTGTATCCTTGCACATGTAGTACCTCTTAGCCTTCCTCCTTCCTTTGGTAGCCCCAGCCTTTTCTGTGCTGCCTTTGGAACATGTAACCTAACATACTAAAAGTACCAGTGGGAAGTAAAGTATCAGAATGAACTATTTAATTCTCTTCCCCCCTGGTGTTAACTTTACACTCAGCCTCTTTGGAGTCAGGAGAGGAGCAGTTTATCAGGCTCTTCCTCTTACCACTAGATTCGGTAGAGTATACCTCAGAACTGAAATGGCCTCCGCACCATATCCAATTCTGTGGATATTTATAGGAAATTGGATGGGACCAATTAATTAATTAACATCTGCCTATAGGAGGTTTCAATTATTAGGGGTTAGAAGTAATCAACCCCCAAAACTAATCGTATAGTTCTCCACAGAAGGAGGACAGTCAGTAAATCTCTGGGTAGATAAACTAATCACCTTTGTATGAGACCAAGGATATGGATACTGTCCTCTTGCAGCTATATTACCCAATCCATTTTCTAAGTATTCTTTCCATTAGCTCAGGTAAGTGAAACACTTTTGCATTTTGTAACATTTAACACATGCTAAGTAGGTCATGAGCTTAAAAGCATCCACTGTCTTGTGGTTTCCAGAATCATGGCATTATATAAGTATTAGATTTGGTCAGCATTTAAATGATATAAATATCTTGATGATTACCTCACAGGCTATCCTTATAAGGTTGAAATTAGATGAAAGTTTTTGCTGCATGGGCAAGAATGCCATGTGAAACTTTGGGGCATGGTTCTAGTTCTTGCAGGTGTCACATCCTGACTCCACAGGCTGCCAGCAAAACTCCATCGCTCTACCTCCTGTTCAACTCTTTTTAGCAGTTATTTCTCACAGAAGGTCATCAATTCCAGTGGAATTTTATCCCTTAAAATTCTGTGGGATCTAGCATCCTGGAAAGTTTCCCAGCTTTTAAAATCTAGGTAGTCCATGAAACAAATATCAACCAAAATTTATTTGTCTGCATATGCCAAAGTATTTTTTCAAATATCATTTTCATAAGCATAGCACTACAATAAGAATTTTTTAATGTAATTCCTTATTATGGATCCAACAGTCATAAGGAAAAATTGGCATTTATGATTTACCTGAAGGATTAATATAGTTCCAAAATTCAAAATTTAATTCACATAAAAGCTTGTGCGAGTAAAGCAATGTGTTTACCAAAGTGATGCTATTTTGATGTCTGACTTCAGTGAAAGTATGAAGGTTGTATTCACGTCAGACTTTCTGACTGAATGGATGTAGCCTTGCCTTTGAGGTTGATGACTCATTTTAAGCAAATGGAGTTACTGAGATGAATGACTGTGGATTAGAGGCAGACCTTTAGTCTCAGAAATTTAGAATCAGAAATGCCTCCAGACAATGCATTTGATGACATCTTCCTGAAAAATGTTATAAATTTTCAGCCTCAGGTTAAAAACATCTGAGGATTTAATGAAACTCTAGATACTCTTATGCAACCATGAAAAATATCTATGAAGTATTTATAGTCTCTTTTACACCATTCCCAACAAAATGTAAACACATATGTGTCTATATATTTCCAACTATCTCAGAGGAATTTTGTGATTAAAGATAACAAATTTCTTTTTTTAAGTTAGAAAAAGGTTCTTCTTTTTTTTTTTTTTCAGGACCTCTTAGCCACAGATTTTCCCCAGCTCTGACAGAGATGAGTTATAGCACAGACTACTAATTTTTAGAACATCCAGTCCTGTTGCGTATTAGTCAGTGTTAATTAACTAATACGGTTCAAAAACTCAAGTTGCGTTTAAATTGATTAGCAGTCAAGTAAATCCCTGTCCTTACGGTTAGCTAATTCTGGAGGCTATTATAAATGTGTTGTTTTTTTCATGGTTTTAGAAATTTCATTTAATTCTTTAAACAACCAACAGTGTTTGCCTACAAAAGACATAGGGCTGAAATTATAAATTATATTTAAATTTGAATTTTGTGAGAAGCAAAACAAAGGAATTGCCTCTGAAACTTTATTTCGAAAGGCTTCCCTTGTGTTTAGATCTAGAATCTCCCAAGGAGTTGTTTTAGGTCTCACTGTGGTGAGTTGATCACACACTTTAGACCTATGTGAGCATTGAGGAGGTTTCCCAGACTAGGGAATTTACTTTAGGCCTTACTTATCTGGTAAAATGTGTTTTAGGACCGATTTTTGGAAATCAGGAAGTTTTTGGAGAATATAGGGACAGTTCCAGATGCTTCCCAGAGATTTAAACCAGTTCAAGGCACTGGACTGCTCAGAGACGGGAAGACCTTACTAGGCATAATGAAATGTAGTATAGTCTAAGTAGTGCACAAATTTTACATTGGTTCGTGAGCTCAAAGCTGTCAAAATCTTCATGCTTGCCAGGGTTCCACAATTTAATGAGTAAGATAGCGAGCCCCCCACCAGCAACTAGTGGGTATGAGGAGCTGATGGCTAAATAATCTAGTGCTGTATATGCGGAGTTGGTCCCACGATAGAAACAAAAGGTGAGGATGTTTCTTAAAATATCTTAACATATTTTCTTTTCACCAAAAAGTGAATTGGAACAAAGAAAATCATCTGCTTAAGCAACTGTATGGTTATAAACTACTAACACTTCCACAAATTGATGGATATCATTATAAAATTGAATCTTTCAGGAAATACAGTGAAACCTCCCTTAATATGATGGTGTGGTCCATTTGCATAATTATCCTTGTTTATTCTTTGTTTACAAATATGAATAATTAAGTTAGCTTTATAAATCATAAAAAGTTAGAACTGGAGTAGACCTTAAAGACAGTCTGGTATAATCTTCCCTTTTGTACAAATGAAAAAACATGGCACGTCTTAGGTGTTTATCAGCCCACAGTAGTTTATATGGTGAAGGCTTCCAGCTAACTCTTCGTTAATTAACTACATCTATAACCCTTCTGGGTCAGATAGTATTTAAGGGAACTATCTAGTTTTTGAATCATTCTGGTAGGTTAATATTCAATCTTGAGCTTCACCGTATCAATAATCATAAAAACAAATATCCTCTGAACTGCTGAAAAGCTCAACAGATTCAGGGTCTAGCATAGGGTGTGTTCTACAATGCTGAAGCAATATATTTAAACAAACATTTCTGCAGTCCCTCCTGAAACCAACTGTAATCAGAGTAGATAAAGGAATTTCTTCAAGTAAGAGTCAAGGAAGCATAACTTTTATTAATATGGTAAAGTTCAGAGCTTGGCAGCAGCAGTTTAAGACAAGGAAGCTCTGATTAGAACAAGCTGTGACATGTTGAGTCTAAAGCCTAAACTCTTCAGCAGACATTCCACAGGCTTTTTAGCCACATCTTAGTGTACAAATATCAATACCATTTTCATAGTAAGATTATGGGAAAAGTGATTCTCATTTACAGAGCCCTCTTTCACAGTTTCATGTTTTTCTTGTTTAGTAGACATAAGATTTAAAAATCTGTACACATCTTTGTTGCTGTAATTTTGAATAAGTATTTCTCAAACTTAATTGGCTTTAACGTTCACCTTTGCAGAGAGGATTTCGTTTCCGTTACGTATGTGAAGGCCCATCCCATGGTGGACTACCTGGTGCCTCTAGCGAAAAGAACAAGAAGTCTTACCCTCAGGTCAAGGTAAGTGTGTGGTAGCTCTCCTTCTGTGTGAATTCTGGAAATTTGATTTCCTAAGATTTCCAAGGAATTGCTTTAAATGAATACAGGTTGCCTTTGCCCCTACGCTGAAATGTTCACATGATTATTAAAATTTTTAAATAGAAATTTGTCTGCTAGCAATAGAACTGACAGATATTAAAATTTTGTTAACATTTCCATTTAATAGAAATGTCTTCAACATTAGTTAACAAATGTTTACTATTTCTTGATCATCTTAAAGGTTTTTTAAAATTATATACTTACAAAAGTCTTTAGTAAGTCTTTGAAAGAAATGGTTGATTTTGACTCTTTGGAGATTTAGTGAAAAACCAAACAGATGACTGAGTGTATGGATTATATAGTATATTACTTAAGATTATGATTTCCGATCCAGACTTTGTTATTAGCTGTGTGGCTTTCAGTAGGTTTATACAATACTTCTAAACTTCAGTCTCCTAATGTATAAAATGCAGAAATATTAATAATATATACTTCATAAGGTCTTTTAGAGATTAAATGAGAAAATGTATACATGCTCCATAGAGAATCTGAAAGTACCCCAGGGCCTTGGCCTGAGCAGATGTGTAGCCCTCTTAGAATGAACTGCTACTGACATGCTAGTAGTGTGCTTGGTCAAACCATGTTCAGGCTTTTTGTATATTTGTTGATTTGAGAATATTTTTCTCCAAGTTAATATGAGACTTTTAATTTCATAATATGGTACTGTGTTTCCTAGACTGGCTGATAATAAACATAAACTGATAATCATTTTGCAGATAAACCCAGTCAACAACTATAATTTAGTCTTTTATAAAAGTTATTATTTGGTCAGTAATTCAAGGCTTGGACAAAGCAGTTCTCGCTATGTGTGTGTGTTCCTCGGGATGTAACATACTTTTGGACTCAGTCTTTGTTGGTTTGTTTTTGTAAGTAGCAGGCCTTCAGCAAAGTTGTGATGTAAAGAAATCTGTCTTTGGTTTTGCCAGCCTTGCATTTTGTTTCTTCCTTTTCCTCTTATCCGACCTCTAGGCCCAGGCCTGTCACATTTCTTATTCTTATTCCCAAATAAAAGACAAAATACCATGATGTCAGTCTTTACCTTTCAAGTGAAACTAACCCATATTATTTAGTATGGGTCCTACTAGTCGTATTTGCATTTTAAGTCTCTTAGTTCCAATAGTGGAATGAAAGATGTTTTTTCTATTAAGTGTAATTAGGTAGATAAAGATAATGTCTTTAGTCCACAGAAACAGACTGTGGTCCTATGGCCTCAAGTCCTTTAGAACCTTGATGAGGAATGAGGAGCAGCAATAAAGAACTAATTTGCACTTATTAAACACCAAAGACTTGCCAAGTGCTTAACATAACATTATCTCTTTTAATTTCATAAAAATCCCAGAAGGTCAAAGCTGTAATGCCTGTGAACCCAAACAGACTCAGAGGAATTATAACTGGCCTTTCTCACAAGACTAGTGGCTCTGCATCCTACAGCAGGCCACTGAACCTCTCAGCTAGAATGTGTGCATTTGGGGTGCCAGGAGCAGGGAGATAAGGAACAAATTATGGGAGGACAATGTTGTAAAAGGGCACAGTGAATGATAACTCTTGAAAACCAGGGAGATAGAGGCTCAGGGGTCAATGGGTACTCAGGTATTGTGGAGCCAGGCCCAGCACTTACCTTTTTAACACATGTGTCTGTGTGTCATATGTATAAATATTGTGTGTTTATGTATGTGTATATTTGTGAGAAGGAGATTGAAAGACAGATGTTATCAGCATTGACACTGACTATAATGACTAAAGAATTTAAGTGAAAAACCGAGAGTTTTTTCTGACTGGCTTGGCACAAAAAATATAAATTACGGCATTTTCATCAACTGTTTACTTCTATTACTTTAGTATTTTGTGACTAAGTAACAATTTGCTAACAAATGCATGGCATTAACTTTCTTATAAATTTATTGGCTAAGAAAAAACTTTATACATGTGTTTATTCCCAGTCTTCATTCATCTTTCTCATGTAGAGGTAGGTAATCATCTACTCAAGAACATATTGCTGCCTCAGTCACAAAATAATTTACGAATGAAACAACTTAACAGATATTAGATGTTCTTGTAGAATGAGTTTCTATATCAAGGAGTTTAGTACTTACTGGGAAATATAGATATGTAAATGACTAATAATAAAGCAGGTTCAACTACAGCCACATTATTTCACCATATCATGTATTTTTTATTCACTAGTCTAGTATCCATTTATTAAGTTAATCAACTTGTAGGAAGAGGAGGAACTTAGAGGTTAGAGAATCTGACTATACAAGCTGTCATTGTTACCTTAGGTTGTCATTGTTCACTGAAAATTGAAATGGTTCTGCTGGTCCTAACAGTTAAAGGAGGCAATAAGAAAGAGACAACAGCCAGGTTTTTTTTTGTTTGTTTGTTTTTTTTTTCCCAGAGCTCTTCTCCAAATATCCCTTTGTTGTTTCTGCTCAGGATGACCTTTAAGTTTACAAAAAATTTTGAATCACATTTCCCTCTAATATTTAAGCTGAGGAAAAAATTGTTCTCCATGCATCTTTCCTATCAGGAAAATATTTACAATTGTATGTGTCTTTTCTGTGGTACTTTACGAAGCCCCTGCTCTGTGAGAGACTGTAAGGGAAACAGTTGGATGGATTACATCTAGAGATTCCCAAACTTGGCGTTATTGACATTTGGGGCTTGAAAAATTCTGTGTTGTGGAAGGCCGACTTAGACATAATAGAATATTTAGCAGCATCCCTGGCTTTGACTCACTAGGTGCTAATAGGATCCTTGTAATTGTGACATCCAAAAAGTCTCCACATTGACAAATGTCCCCTTGGGGGGGGGGAATCCCCCCATGTTTGAGAACCACTGATGTGGATGCAACAAGGAATCAACCTTAACCTTACCCATTTGTGTCCTTTTCTACTATAAAGGTGTCTCTCATAGATTACATAGAATTTTCCAAGTATAGTATTTTATAAACATGTGCTTTTCTTGATTATTAGTAGGTATTTCTTATTTTCAAGATGATGATCATGGTGTCTGCATAATTTATCTTAGAAGATCAGAGTTAGTGTACCTGGATGCCAAGGAGAAAAATAGAAAAGGGAAAATATGTATCTTCAACATTTTATATTCTATGATAACTTCACATCTAAAAGCTAATGTGTTCTATTGACTGTCTGTTAGAAACAATTATAAAAGAGAAAGTGAAAGTGGAGAGTTAGGTCCACTCTGTGTGAACAATGGGAGAATATATGGAATGATGCTTTCAGGTGGTCAAAGGCTTCATGGAGGGTGCCCCACTCTCACCCCCAGAATCCAGAATCCATTCCCACAGGAATTTCAGAGGGAGGGCATTTACATTTACAGGGAAGAAATGATACTTCTGAGCCTTACATTTGCCACATATTCATTAATTGCATTTGTTCAGGCTTAAAGCAACAATACTAACAAATACACGCATTAACTAAAAGCAAAATGCTATGGTCTCTGCTTTCCCTCAGCTACAGCCTCTCTCCCTCCAGCCTCACGCCCTGTTTTACTGTCATGCCTTTGTGAGAGCACTGCCACTCTGCGGTTCCTGGAGAGGAACCTGGAAACGCTGGTAGTTCGGTGTAAACTCGGTCATATGGAGATGGCAGGAAAGAGTCAGGGGCCAACTTGAAAGCTTTGGGGGCTGGCTATGGTTTGCAGGCTGTAGACACCAAACTATACTTTACAGAACATGTAAAAATATATCCTGTATGAGTTACTCTCTTACTGATTGTCTAAAGTTGATGCCTCACATTAAATTTAAAACCAACTCTAGAAGTCTACTCAAATCCTGCATTTTCTACTGGAAATGTGTCCCAGGCATAAACCGTTTCGCATAGGTGTAGTCTTGGCTTATACACCCTCGTACCATGTTGAAATTATTTTAGAACTCAGACTACTGAACCATCGCTGCTTGTTTCTTTCACATAGCTAAGAAAATTTCCATTCAGTTTTCTAATGTCTTGCTGTGCAAATTTTCATAGTCTTTTTTTAAAAAAAATTATAAATTATTTCAAGCATATAGAGTTTAAAAATTGATATAACAGAAACCATGTACTACAACCTAAATTTAGTAGATACTAGCATCTTACCATATTTGCTTTTGATAGTTCTCTCTCCTCTCTCAAATAAATGAGTTACAGCTATCCATCACTTTGTCCTCCTTCCTTCTCCTTGGATAAACTGCTACTCTGAACTTTCATTCTCCAAGATGTTTTTATATTTTTACTACATAAGAATGCATCTATAAATACTGGCATTTTCAAGAAAATTAATTTTTACTAACTTCAACCCAAATTTGCCATTGTATATACAATAGCTCCTTTCAGGACAAACGTGGTTTAAAACTGCACTCCATTGAAGATTAACTGGTGCTCACTTTGATACTATTGATTCCTCTTTGCTGTCTAGATAAAAAATATGTTTATTCACAATGTAGAGTTTATACTAACTCTTACAGCAAAAAAAAAAAAAAATATTCAGAGAAAAATCTAGGGAAAGTAAGTATGCAGACTCTTATGTCTTGTCCTTTCATAAGAAAAGTTTCCTGTCACTAAACATTTTATAATCTACTGTACTACCTATAAAATTTCCCTTTAAAGTTTTTTCCATTCTAATTTCATCATGGAGCTCCTAGTGGGAGAGGCTGGCAGAAAGCACAGGAACCTTCCTCTAGGCCAAGCTTGTCCCTGCCTGTTTTTGACTCAGCAAGGAGTGCCAGGGGAAGGCTCACTTCCCTCTTTTCCCGAAAGCTGCGCATGAAGTTTTAAAAATCAAACTGCCTTCTGTTTCACAGAGGTAGGTGACAAGAGGCGTAGCCCCATGGGACTTCAGAAACTCTCACCAATTTTCCTCTAGAGTGACCAGAAAGCACCCCCTCCCATCCTCAACTAATGTGACACATCCTTCTGTGTGGTCCACTCTGCAAAAACAGAAATCGTTAAGAATGACTTTGATTGTAAAATACAAATAGCTTACTAGTTAATATTCTTAGTTTCTCTTTAGTTATAAATATCAAATGCAAGGGACTTGAAACACAGCTGATAGAAGTGTAACTATTTTTAAACATTTTCTGAAAGATGGTTCTCACATATGTTGTCTTTCCTGCGCGTTTTATGTTGAGTGAAAGACATGCATTGAAATGTTTAGGTCAACAACAGCTTTTTGTTGTCCCCTTATACTACTGATTTAAAAAAAAAAAAGTCTTCACTCTTTGTACCTTTCCTTAAAAATCCTAAATGTTAAGTTTCTATCAAGGTCAAATAAAGACTATTCGATCTACTGTGGCATTTGAGGATATCACATATCCTTGCATAATCTCCCTTTCCTTTGTATAGACTTGTCTGATTTAGGAGGTTTGCCATTCTAAGGATCTAGTTGGAGTACTAATTTTAATTTAATCTGACTCAATTACTTAAAACAACACGGGAGAAAATCACCAATAATCAGCTAGGTGTGCATATAGAACCTAGTTCATATTATTTATTAGGATTTCCATTGGACCCCTAAGCTATTCACTGCACACATATGTTAATTAGGGAAAATAACCATATCCCCTATGTACAATATACCTTGTGCTTTTCACGGGAAAAGCTGCTTATTGAATAGAAGGGCTTTGTAACCTGGGGATCTATGGATCCCTCTTGGTGGTTTCAGAGGATTTTTAGACTCCTGAATTTATATACAGACTTATACATGTATGTACCTGAATTTTTTCTTGGGAGATGAGTATAACTTTTTATCAGATTTTCAAAGGGAAAGACTTAAACATGGTTAAGAATCACGCTATAGCTTATATCATTTTAGACTTTTGATAGCAGCTATCTTTTAAAATAATCTGTTATAATGTCTTTTAAGTTTTCTTTTTTATTCTTGCATTTTTAATCAATTTTAAATTACGTGAAATGCTTTACATTGCTCAACACATAGAGACGCCTCCCTTGAGTTTTCCAGTAGGTGGAAAAAGGTGAAACTGTATTGATGGTCAAAAGAGTTGAATAGGCTCTACTGCTTTACCTTTCCTCCTCTTCCATACATTTGCAGATTAAGCATGAAGCTCACCATTAGTGATTGAAGCCAAAACAGAGAAGGCAATACATTGAACAAATATTGATTGAGCACTGTGTGTCAGGTACTGCTCTAGACAAGCAGACAAAACTCCTCCCTTATGTAACCACAATCTAGACTTGTAGGTAATTTTTGTTGCAACTACTTCAGAAGTTGTATATTTTGTCCTAAAACAAAATATTACTTTGTAAAATCGTAGGCCTCTAAATCCACTGTATGTGTTCAAAGTTACCATTATAAAGTGGAGAAAGCTACTCATTAGAGGAAACTTCTAGTACAGATAATAGCTGGGAAGCTTAACTCTTAGAAATTATTAGGAGATCTCTATGCTTCTTGAATTTAAGAATTGTCTGAATTTTACATTTTGTTTTGTCAGTTCTGGCTTGGTGACCTTCCTCTGTTGGCCATTCCCATTTTCCTGCCCTCCACTCTTCCCTAACACATGATTATTTCTGGGACCACTGTTCAATCCAAAACAAATCTCTGATGGCTTCTTCTAAACCAGTGGTCTCAGTCTGAAGACTGTGTAGTGGGATGACTCTCGCTATTCCATTCTGGAGTCTTGGCCTCATAAAGTCACATACTGGCAGTTCACCTGGATAAGGTAAGGTTGAACACACAGAAACACCAAGGTCCCCACATGTGTTCCACTGCCTCCTCCACAGACAAGTTGTTTTTCAACCCATCTGCAGGTCCAGAGGTGAAGCTGGAGGCTACCCTACCATCTAAATCTTTTCTCCCCACCCTCCAGGTGGATTCCAAATAAGAAGTCTCCAGCCTACCTTTACCTCCCTGGGGTCCCATGAACATGGGCTAGAAAGTGCATGCAGACTTTCACAGACAATGCTTTTCGCCTTTAGGTCCCCTTCCACCCAACAGAATGATTATAAGAATGGCTTGCTTTGCTTTCTTACATCATCTCATTTAATCATCACAATAATCCACTGATGCAGGTTCTATGATCCTCATTTTATAAATGAGGAATTTGAAACCTAGAGAAATTAAGAAGCTTAACCTGAGTCTCATACCCTTTTAGAGATGGAGCCCAAGATTTCAGTTCATGCCATATGGTTTAAAGGCCTGCACTCTTAATCATCATGGAATACCATTCATTATCATAATATTAAGGATCTGTCTCTACTTTGTAACAATCTTTTAAATCTGTGGTTCACAATCATGGGTGGGCTTCAGAATCGTCCAGAAATGTTCTAACCACAGAGACGTCTGGGACCCACTGCACACTTGCTAAATCACAGTGCATCATCTAGCCAATCTTGGATTCTACAATAATTCTATGATGGTTTCTAAGAACACGTCATTGTATAATGGCAACATATTATAACAGATAATTGAATAGGTATTCAATGTATAACCATGGAATAGAATATTATGCCACTGTGTTTTAAAAAGATAATTAAGAGGACACTGCAAAACATGGAAAACTGCTTACAACATAATATTAAGAAAAAAACCTCAGCCAGTCACAGTGGCTTCTGCCTATAATCCCAGCACTTTGGCAGGAGGATTGCTTGAGCTCAGGATTTTGATGCCAGCTTGGGCAACATAGTGAGACCCTGTCTCTAAAAAAAATTTTTTAAAGAAAAAAAGCAGGATTTCAAATTATTCATAATATTTGTATTGATTACAAATATTAGCTTCTTTTTATAAAGCCCTAGGTGGAAGCATATAGAGGAATCTTTAGCTTTATTTATCCATCCATGACTTAAAGTAGATTAGTTAACACTTGACTCCACCTTGAGTAGCAGGACGCTGGACTGAAGGAAAAAAAAATATGTGAAGCTATCTTACCTAATTACAGTTTCTATCATGTTTTAGTGGAAATAATAAACAGATTTTCTCAGGAGATCTATGGGAGGCAGTGCATTGTGGCTCTCAAACCTTACTATGCATAAAAATCTCCTTCAAAATGTATTTAAAATTTCAATTTTATTCCATTTCCAAAGCCTGGTAGAGTAGATATTTCTGCTACTACACTACACTTAGAAACGCTAGAACAAAAACATAACATTGTCTTTAATGCATAGTTGAGTTTATTAGAAAGTATGAAAAGTACGCAGGAGCCATAAAACAGAAGAAAAATTTGGGAAAACAACAGGATATGGATGGACTTCGGGGCCACAGCTACCCTGGAAATATTTGCTGACCTAGATTAATTGAGAAACTTGGTCTTTAACAGCTTCCTAGAGACAAAAGATAAGACCTTGGGCCTTTCCAATCTGAGGAATTGAAACTGCAATTCCCCACTTAAGTTAGGACTCTCTCAGAGCTATAGTTTCTGTTGATGGGTGATCCTCACACAGAGGTGTTGAGGAAGTTGCCTGTCTCAGCGTAGGGAATCAGAAGATAAAATGCCTTTCTCAAAAATCAGTAACTACAGGCCCAATTCTTACAGATACGGAGTTAAGTTTATGCTCCCTGAATCGAGTAAGAAACCCCAAGTCTAGAAATGAATATGAATTGGTTCCACATTGGTGATACCCTCAGATCCTTGCAGAAGCACATAAAAATGTATGTAGCTCAAAGAATCATAAGCTCCTGATAAAAAAAATTAGAAAATATGTATGCAAATAAGCCACTGTGTTTTAAGAATTGGCAGAAAAATGAAAAGCAGAATTAAATTCCCAGAATCTTCAGATAATTGAATTACCAGTTGTTTGATATATAAATACAAAATAAGCTTGGAATAGAAAACAGAACAGGCAGAATGAAAATAAAACCAAGTGGAATTTTTAAAATTAAATGTGCAATACTTAAAATGATTCAACATAGTTAACATGGATAATTTGAAAGAAAGGGTGAGCTGGCGGGTAGAAGAGAAGGCATAAGAGGTGTCAAGTTGAAGTCCTAGAAAGAGGTATTACAACTGCAGATTTCTGGTTCTACATTTACAGGTTCTAGGTCTGGGGTGAGGTTTAGGTGGTTGTGAACCGCCCTTTTATGTTTTGAAGTGTTGGCCCTGAAGTCATTTGGTTCAGGGCTGGGCGTAATGTTGATTCCTAGTGTTGCGACTCGCATTATTACTTAACTTGGTTAAGCATCAGCTTTTTCATCTATAAAATTGAGAAAGAATACCTACTTAATAGGATATATGTGTAAATCAAGTTATTCAGTACATGACACACAATAAGCACTTAAAAATGACAGTTGCTTTTATTTTTATGTAACCAAATACACTACTACAAATATTGAGTGGCAGGCAGCTTTGCTGATTCATTTGTAGATTCAGGGAGCTACACAAAATCTTCACTAGTCTATTAATTCATTTTTAGTACAGTCTCTCTAATGAGTATTGCTTCCACTGTATATTTATGCTATATCCTTTCTTCTGTATGGGGTTATTGAGATAAGAGATCAGATGCTGTGTCAACAGTTTTCTTTTAGATGCAACACATGATTTCTTATGAAAATCTCATAGGTAGGAAACCAGAAAGGAATTTATTAAATTCTTGTTAGGCTCCTTAGTTGTTATTAGTTTCCTAGGGCTATGTTTTAATTTAGGATACTTATGATAGAGAGCACCCCTTCAGTAATTAGGAGAAATACAATATGGAAATAAAGATTTTATAACTTGCTGGTCCTGGGGAGCACACAGCATGCCAGGGGGCCACACACCAAGGTCAGGGAGCATGTGAAGAAAGAGAGAGAAAGGAACTCATGGGCCAATGCCTTTACTGGGTCCAGGACATTATCCAAACAGGAACAGGTTTCCCACAGGGAGTTTTAATAGGTGGGTTTCAAGCAAGCAGGTATGAGTTCCAGGAGGTCACACTGTGACTAAGAAGTCACTGTGGCATATCTGCACAGCCCATGCAAGGTGTGAGCATCAGTGAAGGCCAGTCAAGTAAGCTATATGTAGCTGGCCCATGGGGGAGGCGATCACCAGGTGGCCATTGTATAATGCAGATACCTAAATCGGCCACATAGAGGAACTGGGAGGAGGCGTAGAACTGGAAACTGTGTAGAGTGTCACTGAACCCTGCTTTTGGCATGGGAATGTCCAGCTTATATTCAAAATGGATACAAAGGCAGCATAAAGTTACAAGCATTCACTGCTGGCTGCCATAACAAGTTACCACAAACAAGGTAGTTTAAAGCAACAGAAATTTATTCTTTCACAGTTCTGGATGCTAGAAGTCCAATATCATGCTCTTTGCAGGGCCATGCCCCCTTGAAGGCTCTAGGCAAGAATCCTTCCTTGCCTGTTTCTATCTTCTTATGGTTGCTGACAATTTATGGCAGTCTTTGACTTATAGTTGCATCATTCCAATTTCTGTCTCCATCTTCACATGAATGCTGTCTTCTCTCTGTGTCTCTATATCCAAATCTCCTTTCTCTTAGAAGAGACCAGTCACTGTGTTTAGGGCATCCATAACCCAATGTGACCTCATCTTAACTAATTATAATTGCAGTGACCCCATTTCCTGATAATATAATATTCTGAGGCTCTGGGTGGACATGAATTCTTGGGGAACACCATTCAGCCCATAACAAACATATTGTGGCATTGAGCTTATAAGCCAGTAGCCCTGAGAGTATAGGATGATGCCCCTTTCAGCCTGATGATACACTCAGAAAGATATCACATGTATCCAGGTATTCATTTTTATTTATTTAGGGAGTAGTAGAAAATCTTTCAAGTTGGAGAAGTTTGCCAGTGTTTTGAACAACTTATTTAGGATAGAGAACTTCCTATGAAGGTTCTCCATTGAGTAGATGATAGACATGCTAGTAAATATTTACCAACTGCACTTGAGGAAAAACAAAACACCCTGATTTTGTAGCATTTGCCAATTTCTCTAGTGTAATGAGTACTTACCATGGTCAGTTTGAAGCTACCAACCTGAAATCAACTGGCTTGCAAAACTTCTGAAAATTTAACAATCAACTCTTATGAGCTGGTCAAGCCAACTCCAACATAGCACTACAAAATTTCATAAAGAAAAACAGATATGAGATCGCATTTTAGGTATTAACCCAATGCATAATAGATCAAAAGAAGATTAAAAAAAATTGCTTCATATAAGGTTCTTTACTCGTGTTACATAAGAGTATTACCAGGGACTTTGCAGAATCTGACTAAACCCATTAAGTTGCTACAGTAGAGACATCTATCATATAGTAGCTAAATAGAGCTGTAGTTTAGTGGGCAAAACACTATACTTGAAAGCAAAAGCTAGATTTTACTGCAGACTGTGCAACTTACAGATGGTGTGATCAAGTTGTTCTAGCTCTTCAAACTTTATTTTCCTTATTTATAAGATGAAAATAAAAATATCTACCTTGTAGGAATAGTGTAGGGATAAATAAAGTAATTGACAGAAAAACACCTAGCATAGTCTCTGACACATCTATCGTACTGAGTGTCCATTTGGGACAAGTTTATATTTTTAATTTAAAAATCATTTTAAAATGCCTGTAATATGACTGTTAATTACATGAGGGCAGCGATTTTTGCCTGTTTTGTTTACTGCTCTATATCTAACACCTGGCATAGTATCTACTATATAGTAGGTGACTACTAATTATTTGTATAATGAATGAACGGTCACCATGCAGAAATCTGCTAGAATCATCTTCCCAAAAGAAGCACCGGTACTATCATGATACGGGCAAAGAAGAAACAGATAGCATGATATATAAATAATAGGTTATTACTGGCAACAGCAATAGTCTTTAGCCAGCCTTCAGGCTTCCCTTCAACTACTGCTCCATCTTGTTCTCCCCTTTGCACCAGCCTTCTTTTCCTTTTCCTACCCATCTTCACCTGACTAGGAGTTAGGAGACCCATACCCTATTCCCAGCTCAGACACTATAATTTAGATCTTTGGCATGTCACTTTTCTGATTAAAATGAGCTTTTCTGCCTCAGCTTCTCTATCCATTGGAATCTTTCCATAGCAAATGAGATGAAAAACCAACTAAAACTACCAGAGCAAAAACAGAGATTTAAAAAAATGGAAACTTCCAAGAGTTGAGCTTGCTAGCTTCACACGCCACTGTAGGCTTCTATTTCCAGCCCGCATCTCCCATTTCCAGGCTTACTGTGTTAGGACACCAAGCCCTGCAGCAGAGAGTTGGCTTTCCTAGAGCCTGAAACAGAGACGTAAGAGGTCTCATATTGGAGGTTCCTAGCCCCAATTGGTCCAGGTTGTTTCACAACCCACCCCTGAAGATAACACTGGAGACAGGGAATATGGGATGAAGTGATCATGTTTACAGTCATTCCCAAGCTCCACGCCTAGCGTTCCCATGCTAAGTGTCATTAGCTGACCACAAGCATGTGGGCCGAAATGGGATTGTGGATCCCCCAAGCAAAAGATCTGTATACTGATAAAATGTAAAGAGGGGAGCAAAAATGATAAAAATCAATTAATTTTTCCCCTCCCAGGATCAGCATATGAGACTGCTTAATCTCCTACATTACTTGAAATGGTGTGATCTTGTGTACTTCCCCTCTAGAGAATGTCTAGTCTGTGCCATTCCCAATATGTAACTTTTACATTTTAAAGGGTAAGAGCTAGAGCTGAGTGAGGTTGCTGGCACCTGTAATCCCAGTGACTCTGGAGGATGAGGATCACCTGAGGCCAAGAGTTAGAGACCAGCCTAGGCAATGTCATAAGACCCTGTCTCTAAAAGAATAAAAAAGTTAGGCATGGTGGCATGTGCCTGCAATATCAGCTACAGGGGAGGCTGAGATGGGAGGATCACTTGATTCCAGGAGTTCTAGGCTGCAGTGTGGTATGATTGCACCACTATACTCCAGCCTGGATGACAGAGTGAGACCCTGTCTCAATAATAATAATCATAAAGAACTAGTTTTTATGTATTTAAAAGTATCAGATACATTTAATAAAAATACAAGTAATACAAAGGTATACATAGGACAACGTAGATTTTCCTTCTATCCAAGATCCCTGTCCTCCCCAGAGAGAAGCACTGTTATGTTTTTCAGATAGGCATCTAGAAATATTCCATGTATATACAAGCTTAGTTGTGTGTTCATGCCTGTGAGCACATACCTATTTATACACCCAAATGTGTATAAAACACAAGCTATAAGCATATGTATTTATACACACATCCTATTAATTTTCTAAATATTCTGTTTCTTGATTCTTTAACTTAATGAATTTGGAGTATTCTTCAGCAGTTCATAAACCTCTAGGGAAGTGAGATAGTAAAGTGATTAATAGCAGACGATAAAGCGCCACCCTGGGTTCAAATCCAGTTCTGCCCCTTATTGACTGTGTAACCTTGGGCTAGTTAGTTAACCTCTCTGTGCCTCTGTCAAATTGGGCTAACACAGCACCTACCTCGGAGTAGTGTAGGGAAGGTTGAGTGAATTAGTATATGTAGAGTAGTGCCTGGCACATGGCAAGTGCTCTGTCAGGTCTGAGTATCCACCTCATTCTGTGTAAGGACTGCATAGCATTTCATTGCTCACATGTGGCTTCTCATTGCTGCTTTTGTGCATATTCTCTTTTCTAGCCTTTGAATCTATCTATTTTCCTCTCTTCTGTCAAACTCAAAAGACCTACCTTGATAATCCTGTTTGATCCAGATTACTCCCTAGGCTGAAGTGTTTAGATTTTCAGAGAGTATTCTGTCATTGAGTTGCCTTTAATGTCTATGAAGATTTCTTCTTATAAATGTTCAATATTTCTTATGAATCGTGGGGTCTTTATCTAGACTTTGTTTTAGCTCTTTGTCATATCATGTATTTCTTATGTATTTTTTGCAAGAAATAGGAAATTTTTAATAAGACGTATTTTTCATCCTAACCACTTTTCCCAAAAGCCTGCCTTCAGTTGCCCTCATTCGCCTGACTACACTAGGGGAACTCAGTATCCTTCCTTACTAACTCACATTCTCCTTGCTGTCTCTGTTACTATACCTACTATGTTGTTTCAGTTATCCACTTACATGCCTGTCTCCCCCATCTCTCTAGACTTTATGTCTTGAGGGCAGGGACCGTGTCTAATTCTTCATTATATATTCTTCTGATGGTAGGTGTACAATAAAAATTTACTAAATTAAACCAAATTCCTTTTCATTCGTTGGGCACTCAATTGTTGCCTCAGTCAATCACAGAAATACTCAGTTAGTGTAGAAATGAAAAGAAAAATGCTATGTTATTCTCATGTGTCATTTATTGAGTTCTTACTATGTATCCATTATTAAGTATTATCCTTATACAGCTTTGTAAGAAAGATGGTTTTATCCCAATTTTTAGCTTAGAAACTGAGGCTTCATGAGCAACTTGACCAAGAATGGCTTCTCTTTCTCCATTTCCTCCCTCTCATGTTTTATATATGAATAATAATATTATCATTCTATTAATATATATTAATATATGTCTTTTTTTTTTTTTTAGTTTTGAGACAGAGTCTCACTCTGTCACCCAGGCTAGAGTACAATGGTGCAATCTTGGCTCACTGGGTTCAAGCAATTCTCCTGCCTCAGCCTCCCGAGTAGCTGGGATTACAGGTGCTTGCCACCATGCCTGGCTAATTTTTGTATTTTTAGTATGGACAGGGTTTCAACATCTAGGCCAGGTTGACCTTGAACTCCTGACCTCGTGATCCACCCGCCTCAGCCTCCGAAAGTGCTGGGATTACAGGTGTGAGCCACCATGCCAAGCCTATATGTCTTTATATATAATATTTAATTTATATATGTGTAAGTTTTATGTATAAAGCTTGTATTTTTACATTATATAATTCTATTAACATATATATATTTTCAATTTATATATTTAAAACTTAACACTATTAAGTCTCTAGTGTTGAGTTTATATATAGTTGTTCTATTAAATATATATACACACACACATATATATTTATGGTGGGGAGGGGTATTTCTCCAGCCTAGACCTTGTACTTTGAAATTTAGCCTCCAGGCTCAGCTGTTTGTTTGACATTACCACTTGGATGTTTGGTAGACTTATCATATTCGCATCTGAATTTCAAATCTTCCCCACCAATCTGCTCTGCCTCGTAGTTTCCCCTTCTCAGAATGTGGCTGCTCCATCCTTCCAGTTGTGCAGGTCCAAAGTCTTGGCGTTTTCCGTGACTCCTCTCTTCTTCTGAAACCCCACATATAATCCGTCGGGTAGTCTTATTGGCTATGCCCTCACAATTTTTTTAGAAGCTAATTAGTTTTCACCACCTCTAATGCTGCCACCCTGGTACAAGCTACCCTCCTCAGCATCTTTCTTCCAGTGGATTTTAGCATCCATGAATGATTATTTTCTAAATCAATTAACAATAATTGATTATTATAAATTTGTGATTTTCTGTTTCTATCCTTCATGACACTTTTTAGGGTTTCTTAAAAGAGCTTTTCTTCATGCTTCTTTAAAAAATAGCATCAGTATGCACTCGTGGATTCTTTTGCTATTCAGTGTACTATAAGCCATTCCTGTCATTATTCATTTTGATTCTCAAATTGTCCTAGTCTTGGCCAGTGGGAGTCTTTTATGCTAGCTCCTCTGTCTTTTTGATATGTCCCCACCTTTTTTTTCTAACACTTCTTTATTTCTGAAATTGTAAGATATTCTAGGTTCACACTATACCTTCACTACCCCAATACAGGCATCATCTATCTCTATAAATAGTCCTAGTTCCTTTTAGCAGGAGAAGTTTTTCTAGACACTTTCATTAGGCAGAGCTACAAAATTGATTATTTAAAAAGTCTTGAGTTCATACTTTAATTCATACCTCTAATTCCAATCCAACACTGCAGGCTTCTTCCTTCCCTCCCCTCATCCCATATTTGTATTTGTATTTGTATTTGAGATATGAGATGTGTGTATCTCATGTCCCATATTTCTCCAGTATCTGAAAACGCTCATCATCAATGATAGCAGCATACTTACTCATTTTGCTCAGTCCGATAATACACACACACATTTGTAGAGAAATAGAATAGTTTTAGAATTGTTATACCAATAGCTACAAACTTACTACAAATTTCGGTTCAAAATTTCCTCGTAGTTCTTTTGACCAAATATATTCAAACATATTTTGAATATTCTATATATTCAACATATAGAAATATTTATTTGAGGACATTCAAATAAATTTGGCAGAGGACATTCAGTCAGAGTAATGTGTTCAAAAGTTACTTGGATTAGATTTTCCTTCTGATTTATATTTACATTGGACTGTAGAGTTAAGCCAATTTTTTGTTTCTATTCCATTTTATGGGTTTTCCCATCCCTGTTGATTTAATAATTATTAGAATATCAATATTTATCAGTTTCACATCTTTCATTTACATGAGATTAACTAGACCCTTTATAAATCATTATAAAGTCAGGTTGTTCTACTAATTTTTACAATAGGTATATAAAAACCAAAGGGATCAATCAGAGCCTTGATTTTAAAAGTATGTTTTATATTATTATTTCAGAAACCTGAATCCATCTAAACCCAGAACATTTCATTTGTAGATTTCAGAGATTTCTCAGCCTTCCTACCTTCCTTACGTTTATGTAGCATGTGTTTATCCAAGGCACACCACCTGCCAGGCACAGTGCTCGGCTCTGTGTTGACACACATGAATGTGATCATCTTTCTGTAGCCCCCAGGTTTCATGGCACCACGGCCAAGATACAGACATGTGAGACAGTAATCAGGGTGTTACCCAGGATTTGCTGGAGGAATGTCTCTTTAAAAAAATATTCTGAAGTGGGGTGTGTGTGTGTGTGTGTGTGTGTGTATTTTGAGGTGGACTGGGAGAAAATATACCTTCCTTGAGATCACCTCCTGGCTAGTCTCACCCCTCTCTATTTGTGATAGAATGCTAATGGAATTTGATAAGCTGTATTTGTCATACTAGAAACTAAGGAGCTGGGTGGCCATCTCAGGCACCGTAATAAGAACAAATCACACCAAACCTACATCATTGTCTTCTTTGACAGGGTTTCTAGAATGGTGAGATAGAGATGCTGAAAATCCCTGTTTTGGTAGTTCAGGGATTCACAGCATCTTCCATGCTGGTTATGTCAACCCGAAGAGATATTTCTAGTGATAAGTTACAGGGATCTTTCCCCAGACACTTTAATATATTTTATTGGTGACCTGAATAGAGCCCTAGAAGGTTCTTATTAAATTTGCAGGTGACATGAAGTGATAGACAACAAACAATTTAAATTCAAATTAATTTTGAAAACTGGGACAATGGACCCAATTCTTCAGCAATTATATTTAAAACGCATGCAGAAAACAGATTACAAGTATAGAGTGGAAGAGAGATGATTTAGCAGCAGTGCATGTAAAGAGATCTAGGAGTTTTAGTTAATAACAGACTCAACGTGAACCAGCAATGCGACGTGACTACCAAACAAGCAATTCCTCATTAGGCTGCATTAATGGAAACATGATATGTAAGACCACGGAAGTGGTGGTCTCATTTACATTCAGTGTTGAAAGGCTACACCAGGAATACCATGTAACACTGCTGGGCACCACATTTATAGAGAAATAGAAACCAACTTGAGTGTCTTCAGAGAAGAATGATGAGTAGTTACTGAGCCTGAGAAATTGATAACCTGGAAGATTTGGTTGTCTTTAAATATATGAATGGCTGTGATGGGGAAAAAAAGGATGAAATGTGTCCTGTTAAACATGGGATGAAATAAGGAGCAGTGAATGGAAGCCCCAGGAGATAGAAGTCTCAGTTGCTGCTGACAGTCAGGGCTGTCTGAAGGGTGGAATGTTTCACCTCAGGACGAAGTGAGTTCATTGTCACTGGATTAGTTCAAAAATGAATGGGATGACTGCAGGGCAGGGAAGCTAACTTGCGTTAAGACCCTTTATTATAAGTAATTTTCTTATTTGTATGCCCTTAGGAAGATGTTCACTTAACTTAAAAAATGATAACTCTGTAACAAGGGATAATCAAGATTTGGTTATAGGACAATTATAATTTTCTGACAGATCCCCCAAAATAATAGAAACTAATAGCTTACACACAACTTTATCCAAGCTGGAGGGTGTCTGACTTGTTTCATGGACTTTGTGTTTTAGTCGGTTTACACAGGCTGAACAATATAGAGTTATGATATTAAAGGGGTTTTTTTTTTTTGCAGGTTTAAAGTACTGCCATTTTTCCAAATTACTGGCTGATCCTAGAACTTGTGAGAAATTTTGGTGTTTCCCCTCTTCCTCCTTTTGTTTACATCATAGTACGCAGATGGTACAATATTTTGGTTAACCTCAGTCTGACACTTAGATCGTGTTCTCTTTGCTCTGTTAACATCTAGAGTGTAAAATGACCAGTCAAGTAGCACCAAGAAATCAAAGAAAATTTCCCAGTTCTACTCACTCATAATTCTCCTAATTTAGTAGGGGTTTTCCACAGGAAATCACAATAGAATAGTTGAAATGCTATTTATCTTATGTACTTTCCTTCTGAAGAAAGAAACAGTTAATTGTCTTCTTCTCAACATGGTCCAAATTCTTGTACAGGGCAGCTCTATTTACTGTAGTACAAAGGAAATTCTACACAGAATGATGTCTCTAAGTATTTTCAATCATTAAGAACCTAATTGCTTCTCTAACCAGTGGGTTTTAGTGAAGGTGATAAAATAGATTTTATAAGCAAGAAAAATAGATCATGTGGGTGATTTTATACCTTTAAGAAAAAAGGGCCGGATGCAGTGGCTCACTCCTGTAATCCCAGCACTTTGGGAGGCTGAGGTGGGCAGATCACGAGGTCAGGAGATCAAGACCATCCTGGCTAACATGGTGAAACCCTGTCTCTACTAAAATACAAAAAAAAAAAATTAGCTGGGCATGGTGGTGCATGCCTGTAGTCCCAGCTATTTGGGAGGCTGAGGCAGGGGAATCACTTGAACCCAGGAGGTGGAGGTTGCCATGAGCCGAGATCACGCCATTGCACTCCAGCCTGGTAACAGAGCAGGACTCTGTCTCAAAAAAAAAAGAAAAGAAAAAAGTAATCAGTGATATTCAATCCCAAGTAAATTTAGGTATCACAGAGTCAGAGATATTCTTAATTATTTTAAATTAAACTTGAGTAAAAAACAATGTGTTGAGACTTTAAAATGATTTTAAAAGAATGTTTGAAATTTACATTAATAACTTCTATTTTCAATGAATAAATAAATGAGAAACCTATAATTTTTATTTTGGACACACTTCAATCATATCTAATGTGTTCTACTTCCTCTAATTATTTTTATGTGATTTATAAGGACTTTTTAAAACCTTTTAGATTAAAATTTCTCAGTGCATCTTTGTTTGCCTGTCTGTTTTTCTCTCCCCCACTTGTGTAATTGAAGCATTTCTGACATATCCTCAGAACAGACAGATTCTTTGTTATCAGGACTTAACTACCCAGGGCAGGGCCCTCCTTGAATTGCCTGAAAATAAACACTTTGGGTACTCAGTCTCAGTTTTAATGACAAAAGTTGAAATCTTTGCCTAACATGAAGGTTTTTCTTTGTCTCTAAATTTTGATTTTCCATGCTATCAGAGGTCCCATTGCAACAGGTAATTTGAGTGTTGATTGTATGTTTTCTCAGTTTGTAATTGTGGTGAAATGTATTTAAAATGTTCACAATTTTAAAATTAAGTTTACCTATAAGGTTCTTTCCAACTCAGAAATTCTGTGATGGTAAACTTTTTTATTGTAGTTTGAAAATGTGATCTTTGGGTGTTGTCCTCTGTGTCCTATGCCTATGACCAGGAATCATAGAATTTTAGAGCTGGAAAATGAGTAAGACATTATCTAGTGATTCTGCAAAGAATTAAGAGGCCCAAAGAGGTTAGGTGACTCAGGCAAGATCATAGCAGTACCTGGTGACTAGAACTCTGGCTACCTACTGCAGCACTAAAAATTAACTCAAATGTTTTTATCTGAAAATTTGCAGACTTCAGGCCAGGCCTCTAAATAAATGAATAAGAAGTTAAAGTATTTTTGAGAAAGGTAAGCTTAATATGCCATATTCAGGAAAAGGTGTGTCTGACACAAATGTGTTTGGTATAATAGAGAACATTCTTCTATTATTCCAAAGTGAAAATTTTGAACATTCTCAAAATTTGAGAATTTTGAGACATTTATATTAAGCACAGTTTATTCAGACTCTCTGTAAACTGTGCTGTCATCCCTGTTGTTTTCTCCAAACGGAATCATACTTAAATGACACTTTGGGGAGTTTAATGTTTCCTATTTTTGCACTCCTGGGATATTTTTCAGTGACTTTGAAGCATAAACTGATGCTGTGAAGTTAGTGGGAGTGACAGCATGTCTCTAGGACGCCAGTGGGGGAAAGCCCTCCTCGTGCAGTTGCCTTGCAGAGTCTCGCCTGCCGGTGGTGAATGTGAGATCACACAGGGCCTGCAGCCAGGGCAGTGCATGGCCTCTCGGTCTCACTTCTGGTTTTACCTAGAACCAACCCTTGACAAATGTCTATCTCCTTGGCCAAGCCCCCACACAATAGGAAAACTGTGTCTTGAGGTCAAATGCTGTTAATACCTGAGAGGTGAATTTATAACAATTTAAGATGTTTTAGCATCTCTGCAGCCACTGTCTCTGTAAATGAAAATTGTTTCTCGAAGTGGAAAAGCGTAAGGGAGTACAAGGTCTTCAAAAAATAATCCTCTTAGAAATAAGAATATTGCCAGGGTTAGGTGTTCCTAATTGTGGTTTCAAGCAGAGCAGTTAGTAAAATTCCACAAGTTAATTGGCTTCATGTACTTAACTTTTGCTAAGACTTTGCAGAAACTCCTCAGGGATCCCTCAGAGTTAAATTAGGGAGATGAACCCTGTCATAGGACAGTAACCATTCAACAGTAGGATAGCCTGTTAGGCCCCGCTGTCCTCAGCGTTTCCTAATTTTGCCTGGGAACACTACTTTTCTGATCCCTCCTTTTTCAGTGTAGCCTGGAGACAACGATTTATTTATTCACTAGCTCTTTTAACAAATATTGATTAAGTAGGTACTGGTTCTGTTCTAGGGGTTGGAAAAACAGAAGAGTGCCTTTGTCCTCAGGAACAATCCATTTTATAGAGAGACTAAGATATGCCCTTAAACACCTGAATCACCATTGCATAACCAGTACCTGTGGCTGCCATGTAGAAATTGTTGAACAAAATAATTTTTGAATGAAAGAATAAATGGCCTAATTGCTCTAATGTAAAGATAAATGTCTAAGAGTCAGCTAGTTGGGGTGATTATGGAAGGATTCAAGGGAGAGATGTATGAAAGCATAGAGAAAACAGCACAGCAGAAAAATCAGCAGCAAAGGCTCAGAAATAGAAATCTCTGAGATCGAATGGAGGATAGTAAATAATTCTGCTGGAATGAAGAGCACATGGAAGGCAAGGGTGGTAATAAGGCTGGAGAGATGAGATAGGGCCAAATAATGCAAAAATTTAAACTGTTTTTAGAAAATGGGTAAGCAATAGAAATTTTATATAGGAATGATAAATCCTATATATTTTATACAGGAATGATAAAGCAGCATTGTGCTTTACGGTTACAAATCTGGTAGCAACTGCTAACAGATATTGGAAGGGAAAGGCCCAGAGACACCAGCTGGAAGAATTGCAGTAATTCTTCATGAGCTAAGCTAAGATAGATAAACTAAGGAATGAGAATGGAGGAAATGGACAAATACTGAGGTTTTGGGGTGGTATTCAGCTGAAATTTGGCAACTGGTTAAATGTAAAAGACAAGAGACAGAGAAGAATCCAAGATGATAAGAGGATTTTGCTGCAATTTTTTAGAAGGCAGCATTTCTATTTCCATTCCAGGAGGCGGAGTAGCTTTGAGAAGAAAGGTGATTAATTAAGTCTTGGGCACATTGAGCTGTAAAGCTATTGTGGACAGGAAGATACCCTACAAACAGCTGGAAATGTTGCACATGCTTAAAAAGAAGGTGAGAACATAAGATTTAAACTTAACTATCATCTGAATGGAGTAGACAATTAAGTCCAGGAGACTTGATAAGAATGTTGAGGGAGTGATCATGATAAGAAATGGACCAAGGATTGATCTCTGCTGAAAGATCTCTTTAAGGAGGAAGAAGAGTGCCTAAGCAAAAGCAGCCAGTGAAATGGGGAGTTGGGGGAGAGTTTTGAGGAGAGAATGGTAACATATTCCATTCCCAAAGAGGTCAAGTGGGGGGTGAAGAATAAGAAATGGATAGTGGGTTTGGAAACAGAATCTGGCATGACCGTTACACTCTTTTTCATTTGATGGCTGGGGGATTACTTACATTTGCAAAAGGCCTCAGATTAAGTGGTGGTGGTTCAGCATTAGTAATTAAAGATTTTCTTATGTACTTGGTAGGGAGAAATAGAATGGCATTCAAACAGGTATCAGTTCCTCTTAAGAACCTTTCTCACTGGATTGTAGAGAAGATCAAATGAAAGAATCATTCAATATTTCCTGGTGTCATGCCTGGCCCATAGGTTTCAATAAATGTTAACCTTTGCAGTTGTCATCATTATCTAGAAGGGGCTTTTTTTGTTAGGGTAGAACAAGGAAGAGAAGTAGTGCACATCTGTAGACAAGGGAAAGGATCCTTTAAAGACAGAAAGAGAAGGGTAATTCAAGGAGATCAGGAATAAATATTAAGAGTAAGAACAGAATGGTTAGCCCTGGAAAAGGGAACAAACATGTTTCTCTGAATCAGGAGAGGATGTGTGAAGTAACAGGGATGTTTTGAGCCTCAGTAATAGTAAGGAGAAGAGAGAGTGAAGGAACTTGCATGCAATGACTTCTGCCTTCTCGTTAAAGTCAGAGAATCTCAACTGCAGATACCTGCTTAAGGAAGAAAGAGAGAAATAAGAATTGCTCTCATTTACTTTGTGCTTTTAATATAGCAAAAAATGTATGTTTACCTCCTTTAATCCTCATGAAAGTTTAGAGATTATGTACTTGTATTCACATTTTACTAATGAGAAAACAAGTAAAAAAGTTAAGTAACTCTCCTAGAGTCCCCCAGATGGTCATGGGAGCCCAGATTCAGAGCCAAGTATGTCTTACTCCAAAGCCCGTGCTCTCTATTGAAAGAGATCTTGGAGGTGTACCCCTGCACTACATCATGATAAAGTCCTGTGTGGTGGATGTTCCTATCCATCACCACAGTGAACATCAAAGAAGGGCCCTCTTATTGGAGTAGTAATAAAGTGAAATTGAGGTGGACCAGAAATGCAAATCCTGGATCCCTAAGGGAAATAACAAAATGAGGCATAGAGGAAATATTTGAGTCAGGTACCAAGACTCATCAGTACAAGAGAGAGAATGCCTAATGGGCAACAGCAGCTAGGGTAGGAAGAGAGAAGTACAATTTGGAATTTGAGGGAAGAATTGCTGCCTTAGTTTTCCAAGGTGATAATTCAAGAGTTGCCTCCCCTTCACTTTCCCACAGCTGGCAGAATTCCTACCTCCTAGTGGTTAGATTCCTGTTACCAAATACTGTAGGGCCAGTGCAGCAACTAGAGCCCCCAGCCAGAAACCCTGCCTCCAACTGAGGCAGGTGTTCTGCTCTGGTGTGTAATAGCCTATTGAGATGCCACATTAGTATCTAGCCTTTTTTTTTTTTTTTTTTTGCTTTTAAGTTCAGGGGTACATGTGCAGGATGTGCAGTTTTGTTACATAGGTAGACATGTGTCATGGGGGTTTGTTGTACTGATTATTTCATTACTCAGGTATTAAGCCTAGTATTCATTAGTAGTTTTTCCTGATCCTCTGTCCTCTCACACTCCACCCTTTGATAGGCCCCAGTGTGTGGTGTTCCTTCTGTGTGGCAATGTGTTCTCATCATTTAGCTCCCATTTATAAGTGAGAACATGCAGTATCTGTAATACGAGTTTTCTGTTCTCGTGTTAGTTTGCTAAGAATAATGACCTCCAGCTCCATCCATGTCCCTACAAAGGACGTGATCTTGTTCTTTTTTATTTCTGCATAATATTCCATTAGCCATTTTTTAAAAGACAAAATACCAAAGAAAGAATACAATTATCTCTACTCCTCACTCATCACCCGCCACCTAACACAACTCTTTATGTTTTAGTAATTGTCTTCCATAATCTTTTATCATATCTTAATTAATTATACATTCATTGGTGTATTAATTATTGAATGCCCACAGTATGACAAGCATTATTTCAAGCACTGAGGATACAACAGAGAAGAAATCAATATCCTCACTGTTTTTATTTCATTTTTTTTTTAAGAGACAGGATCTCCCTGTTTCCCAGGCTGGAGTACAGTGGTACAATCATAGCCCAATGCAGCCCTTGAGCTTCTGAACTCAAAGGACCCTCCTGCCTCAGTCTTCCAGGTAGCTGGAACTACAGGTGCACACTACCATGTCCAGCTTCCCCACTGTAAGCCTCCATTCAAAGAGAGGCAATAATAAAAATACATGAAATATTTAATTATTAGATGGTAATTAATGTATATAGAAAAATTAAGCAGAGAAAGGAGCAAGGGATTTGGGGATAAAAGTTTTGGTAGGGGTAGAGTGGTCAGTGAAGGCCACCTTGAGAGACAGCAATTATGTAAAGCCTGAAAGCAGGTAAGAAATACACACATATACAGATGTCCCTGGAAAGAGTGTTCTAGGCAGAAGACATAGAAAGTGTGAAAGCTTTAGAAGACTGCTCACCTGGCAAGTTCCAGAACAGTGAGAAACTGATGTGGCTGCATAGAAGAGAAAGAAGAAAAAGGACAGAGAGGACATGAGATGGTCAAGTCGCCTAGGGCCTTGTAAGCCTTATAGTGATTTTGTCTTTTAATATGGAGAGACATTAAAGGTTTTTAACAGAAAAATTTAATTGTATACATACACAGAATAGTATAATGAGCCCCCTTGCACTAATCACTCAGCTTTAACAACTTTCACTTTTGGAGGGTTTTGAGCGAAGGAGTGGTAAGACATGACATGGCATGACTTGAACAGGATCACTCGGGAAAATAAGCCAGGGGGAGGCAGGACAGGCAGAGGAAACATAGGAGCAGAAGCTTAGGAGACAGCTGACGGTGGCTGGAAACCAAGGGAGTAGCAGTGAAGATGGTGAGAGGTGATCAGATAGAGGATGTTTTTTGAAGATCTGAATATTATATATACTATATTTTGAAGAAGAATTTGAGAAAACATGTAGTGTAGTAAAGAGGGTAAGAAATATAGAAAAGAGGCCAGGCACAGGGGCTCATGCCCATAATCCCAGCACTCTGGGAGGCCTAGGTGGGAAGATCCCTTGAGGTCAGGAGTTCAAGGCCAGCCTGGGCAACATAGCAAGACTCTGTCTCTGTAAAAAAGAAAAACAAAATTTAACCAGGTGTAGTGGCATGCACCTGTAGTCCTAGCTACCTAGGAGGCTGAGGCAGGAAAATTGCTTGAGCCCAGGAGGTTAAGTCTTCAGTTAGCCATGATCACACCACTGTACTCCAGCCTGAATGACAGAGCAAGACCCTGTCCCCCTTCCCCCAAAAAAGAAAAAGAAATATAGGAAAGAAATGGCACTAGAAAACCCATATTTTATACATTATTTCTGTTTAAAAATCCACCCAACTAGCAAAAAAAAAAAAATGACTTATACATGAACATTTGTAAAACAATGCATTCATAAACTACAAACTGTCTACTCTTCCCATATTCTTTTGTGATGATGAATGATTAGGCCATGTACATATAAAGATTTATTTGTAATTTGCTAATGATGTAATGATACCTGTTGAGGTACAAGTTCCCAGCAGTTCTTGGAGTTAGCAATAGTGTATTACTTCCTTTTCAGAAAGAAGAATGATTCGTAAGCAGCTATATCTGATGTGCTAAAACTAAAAATTAAAATATAACAAAAAAGGAAACTCTAAGTCAAAGTATGAGGGAAAAGATAAAACTTTCAGAGCAGAGTTATACATAGAGATTTTGTCTTCTCTGTGTAAATGACGAGAACTTCTTAGCTTGTTTATTATGTCAAATGGCAGTTTGCTCTAATCTCAGCCTGATATCATGAGCCATATATGCTTCTGGTCATTCAAAAAGGGCACTAAACAAGGTGAAAGAATGTCAGTGAATCAATGCAAATTCATGAGTACTGCTGGAAAACAACAACAACAACAACGTGTCATCAACAGTGGGTCAAAGAGGATTTTTTTCATGCCATCCACTACCTTGCTGAGAATACCACATTTATATTCAGAGGACTTAGAGTGAATTCCAGGGTTCTTTTTGTCTTGGCTATATGTCTTTGGGTTATATCACTTTGTTACTCAATCTGTTTGAACTTCTGTTTTCTTGTCTGTAAAATAGGGGTGATAGTGTCAATTCTGCCTCCCTCACAGGGACTTTCAGAGGTCCAGGGGGTCTTTACAAATAATAGGGAAGGAAAGAAACTGGCACTTTAATAGTACCTACCATGTGCCAGGCACTGCATAGTCCTCACGACAGCCCTCTGAAGTCACATGATTGGCCCACTGTGTAGATGTGGAGCTGAAGACTCAGAGAGGTTGTCTAGTTTGTGTAAGGCCACAGAGCTAGGAGGACTGGATCCCAGACTGGATCAACTTGAAATCTCTTGCGTAACAGAAAAGGAAGAGACTAACTTTACTAAGCATCTTTTTATGCCAGAAACTGTGTTGGACATGGTTCTGTACTATCTTATTTGGTAAAGGTCATTCTGTCCTTCCTGGTTGTTCAACAAGTAATAAACAATAACATCTGTTTTTCATCCCCCGAGAGAAGAAATATTATTAAAATAGTGTTCTTCTCTTTCTTTCCTTCTTTTTTTTTTTTGGTACTTGCAACCTCACAGAAAAGAATGAATACATGGTTGCATGTTTGTGGCATGGTTTTATAAAGGAGCTTTGCGAGGGGACAAGTACGCTTCTGCTGCTTCTTATAACCATTCCTGAGACCTCTCTCCTCACAACACGTACCAGCAAAGCCAAACAAACAAGGTGTTTAGGAATAACTGTCATCTACCAACATTGTCTAGGCAAAGTAGAGCTATAAAACACTGAGGAGACTGACACACACACACACACACACACACACACACACACAAGAAAAAATGACCATGTCACATGGTAGCACAGAGCAATGGGAAATGTGAATAGTTTGTGGAGGTGGACAGACCCAAGCTCAGGGATTGCCCGATCGCTCCATTTATAGGAACCATGGCCACTTACTTTTATCTGAGCCCCAGTTCCTCCAGCTGTGGAATAGGGTATCACCTCTGACCCCACAGGGCTGTTGTGGGGGATTATCTGAGTTAGCATGTTCCATAAAACACAGTAAACTAGGAAGTGTAGCTGTGTAGGCTCTGGGGAATTTAGCAAGCAAGAGAAGTATGATGGTAATCCTTTAGTTACTAAACCCTGTCTTCATATTGCAATAGGTTGCATGTGATTTTCCTGCCTTGTCCCTTCCAATCACGTTTCAAAAAAGGAAGCAGTGGTGGAGCCTTGTGGGCTAAAGTGGTGAGGAGAGTGTCATGGAAGATTCAGGTTTAGTTCTTCCTCTTGAAAAATGGGTGCTTCTCGATAGGGAAGCGAAAGGAACAATCTGGGAGTTGTCCACTTGAAGAAAATCCTGAGATGTGGTAATGGGTAGGTCCGAGGTCCTGAAGTAGGACTCAGCACAGAGCCTTTGCATGTGTTGTTTTTCCTGCCAGGAAGGCTCCCTAAACCCCTTGGCCTCACCTACCCCATCCCTAGTTAAACTCCTGGCCTTCTTTTAGATCTCCGCCCTCAGTACTCCCTCAGGAAGCTTTTCTAACTTCCCCACCCACTCAAGTGCTGCTTATATATCTCCTTTGTAAGCTCTTCTCAGTTACACTTTTACATTTATTTGTGAGAGATTATTCGATTAGTGACAGTCCCACTCTTTAATTCTCCATGCATTTATCATGCATCGCTTCATCCCCTAATTTACTGTAGTGCGTAGAACTTGGGAGGGGCTTTAAATACTCACTGAATAGACAAATTTTGGTTATTAGAGAGGTAATAGCCTAGGTGAGAGAGAAGATTTATATTTGGGTCACTAATCACATTAAGTGCCAAGCACTGCATTAACTCGTTTAATCCTAACAAAATTCCTATGAAATCAAGTGTATTATTCCTTTTAACTTTAAAGACAGAGAAACTGAAATCCAGAGATGTTAACCATCTTTCCCTGTTGATACAGCTAAGTGGCAACAGCAGGTCTTGAGCCTGGCAGCCTGGCAGCCTGGCTTCAGACTTCCTAGACTTTACCACACTGTTGTTCTGCTCAGTGCAGTAGAGGACAAAGCGAGGTGCACACGTGAAGTCAGGATAGATTGCTGTTTAAAAATTGTGTATTTTTCCCCTCCTCTTCTTATCATCATCATTTCACTAGAAAAGCTAGGCAGAAAAGGACTACTTCATATGTCACCTCTTACATTCATGTTAACTCTGCATTCTGCCAAAGTGATTTGGCCGAATTTACCCAAAGAGCAAAGCGGACATTTCAAATCCTGATTCCTAGAAAATTCTAGACTACGTATTGTAACCACCTTTGAAGAACCAGCATGTACTTTGCCCCAACATGACAGAATTGTTTTAAATAAAGAGAGATAATTTGACTAAGATTGGTATTATCTGAGACCCTTGGTTTCTACATCTTACTCAAAAAGCAGATCCAGCCTATGGTCAGCAGTAGATATTGTATCATAAAGCTCCTGGAAGAAAGTCTTAAATTTCATAAGAATGCCAAGTCCTGGGTATCTCCAAGAATGACAGCTGTTACTACAATAACATAATTATTACTGGAAAATTAACAAAACCCAATAAAATATGGCATGCAAAAAAGATTTACCCTAGAAATAGAAGAGACCTAAATCAGTTGTTAATTCCAGCCACCTGCTTTACATAGAACTTTAAAAAAATAATCTCAGGACAGTCATATTGTTTAAAGATCTCTAGATAGAAAAGTACCTTACAGTAATAAATTAATAAACAAGACAAGTTAATGCTTTTAAACTACTGTGATTTGCTGGGCATTGTTGTAAAGGTTTTACATGTGTTAATGTATTTAGGCCTCACAGCAACCCTTTGAAATACTATTAATATCCCCTTTTTACAGATGAGGAAACTGAGCAGTACCCAAAGTCACACAACCAGTAAATGGGGAAGTATCTTCAAGTCCAGCTAGTATGCCCCTAATGTCCATGCTCTTACAGTGTCCCTGGGTAGTTGATTACTCAGTTTTGTTACTTTTGTCTCCTTGGCTTTAATTGAAAACTTTTTTTTTTTTTTTTTTTTTTTGGCTGGAGTCTCCCTCTGTCACCCAGGCTGGAGTTCAGTGGCTCAATCTTGGCTCACTGCAACCTCCATCTCCCAGGTTCAAGTGATTTTTCTGCCTCAGCCTCTTGAGTAGCTGGAATTACAGGTGCCCACCACCACGCCTGGCTAATTTTTTGTATTTTTAATAGAGACAGGGTTTCACCATGTTGGCCAGGCTGGTCTCAAACTTCTGACCTCAGGTGATCCACCCATCTCGACCTCCCAAAGTGCTGTGATTACAGGTGAGAGCCACCATACCCGACCCAAAAGCTTAACTCTTAATGTTGAGTAAGAGCCTGCAATGTTCAGACTCATTGAAAAAACCTAAAAGACACAGTTGCTCTCTATAAACTTAATTTTCAAAGGAACCACTATTCAAAGAAATAAAAGGGAGGCTGAATAAAAAGAACTGAATTCTCTGTAGAACAAATGAATTTTTGAATTGATTGCAAACAGTTCTCCATCATCATGGCATCCTATGAGGCATGGTCTCCCCCCATGTTGGAGCGCCAATGTCTTCATGTGCTGTGTAACTTGCAAATAGTATCACTATTTCCTCTTCTCACATTTCAGTTTTCTTCTTTCAGTCAGTATTTTGGAAAGTCCACAAAACCCAGGGGGCTCCCTGTCCGTTGCCCTGTGGTCTGTGTGAAAACCAAATGATGCCATGCTGACTTGGACTCTTTCAAATGGATCCAACAGCACATGAGTCATTGGCAGCATGTTCAGCTCCTTTACCTCAGGGACTACCCAGTTCCTCATTCTTACCACCCTTCAGTCATGAAGTAGTATGAAAAATGCATGCGTACTTTTTGAGGATACCTCACACCTCTTTCCTTCTGTACCAGAGACTAATTCCCTCATAATGCTAACATCAAAGGGGCCAGTTATCTGACGTGATTGGGCTTTAATTATGGATTCCTTCTGGTGTCCTGTTTAAGTGGAAAGCCTACCTGATTTCACCCAAATGAAGCATTACCTCATGCCTTGCTTTCTTCCATTCCTGTGCTAGTGTCACTTAAAAGTGTAATTACATGGTTTATTTCATGTTCCTTTACTCTTCATATATTGCTGAAGACGTCCCTGTGGGGATGTCATCATAACAAAGACTGATTTCAGATGTCAACACCAAAAAACACAACTGGCATCAATAATCTATAGGCAGCATCTAGGGACAGCAGTCAGCTTTGGAGCAAACCCAGAACTTCTCATTCCCTGTCCTACATTTGAGGGCAAAGTCTTTCTCCTGGTTAAAAGGAAAGTACTGAGTTCATAACTAGCTCTATACCCAGAGTTTTTTAAAGTGTTATACCTATTTAAGAAATTATTTGTGCTTTGAGATGGTCAAGATAAAATTTAATTAGAAACCTTCTTTGTAATTGGCTTGCTCTGGGGGCCCTGCTCTTTGAGAAGGAGGTTAGGTTTAGAAGCAAACCTTTGTAGCAGTTCTAGCCAAGGTGCATGCATAGAGGGCTTGAGGTGTAGCTGCACAGTTGATTGCAGGGAAGTCTATCCTCTCTTGATGAGTGAAACTTCTCTCCCTGCAAACCCTCTGGGGAATAATGCCAACTCTGATCAGCTTTTCAACTCTTGGATGAAATATTAGATTGGGAAAAAGTCCCTACTAACAAAATCCTACCCAAACCCTGCTTCAATAAAATATGAATCCACTTGATGCAGTTTATAGTAGAAGTAGGCTGGTTGAAAAGGATTCTGTCTCTTTCCAAGAAGTATTATTGGCAGGTTTAGGTTCTTCTTCAAGTTTATATCATTAGGACTTCCATCAAAGAGTCGTCTTTAGGTGTGATTCCCATCCTTCCTCCTTCCCTCCCTCCCTTCCTTCCTGCCCTTCCTCCCTTCTTCCCTTCATGTTCATTTTCTTCCTTTTTCTTCTTTCTTTGAAGCTGTGGGCTGCTTGTACAGATTATACATTTCGAATTATTGTATAGTTGAGAGATTTGGGGCTTAGGTTATGCAGTTCTTCAAAAATTACTGTATGAGCTAAGGAGATAGGGTGACTAACTAATCTAGGTTTTGGCTCCAAAAGTCTTGTGTCCCAGAAAACCCCTCAGTCCTAGGCAAACCAGGATGGTAGTTCATCTTTTGAGGACATTATAGTGCATTTCTAAGTATTTAGCTGAATTTGTCACAGGACTCTGACTTGATAGGACTTCAGAGGGTTAAAAAAAAAAAAAAAAAAGGTCTTTCCTGTTATGTTAGTATGATTTTAGTCTTGACACTTTCTCAAGGAAGGAATCTGGTCTACTGTAGGGGGTTAGATGACTAAGAAGAAAGGATATCTAAGTGTTCTTTGCTTAAAATGTCATTATCTCCATGCTATTTCCTTTTTATTGCTGCTGTCATCATTTTAAAGACATGCCAATAAAAAAATAAATTAAATAGAAAACTCTAATTTTATTAAACAACAGCAAAACAAGGTAAAATCTAAGGATTTGTACTTAAGGGGTGCACTTTTTGAATTGAAGAAACTTACTATGACCTGAGTGTATGTAACTCAATTATCAGAACTCAGAGAGGGCTACTGAAAGCTCAGGTATCCTAAGAGATGACTGGAGGCCAAGTCCTCAGGCTTGAGTGTTTATAGCCAAATTTCAGAGCCAGGTCCCTGGGCAAGACTCTCTGTCTAATCACTTGGCAGAGTTAGGATACACTGTTTCTGCTTACCTCCCTTCTTCCGTTGATTTCTGTCAACCACCAGTTTCCTTCTTATCAATCATTTACTCAGTTTTTGTGACCAAGAATTGTGATGAGGGTGCAGAGGAAAGCATGTTCTTGGTTAATAGGAAAGGAGGCTTCATGACAACACAGCATCCTCTAAGATGTGTTGCTCCAACTTTCACAATATGTACTGTATTTTCAGTGGCCTGCTTCTTGGAGTGTATCTTCCCACCACACAAAACCACCACCATTAACGTTTTCATTTATTTCCATCCTGTCATTTGTTCATCACATACTTTTAAAACAGGGTTGTAATCATGTATATGAATAATTTTATATTGTACTTTTTATAGTTACTGGCTTATCATAAATATTTTTCCATATTGCTGGAGAGTCAGATGTGCTAACTTTTAAATTGTGCTTCTTATATAGATCTGCAACTATGTGGGACCAGCAAAGGTTATTGTTCAGTTGGTCACAAATGGAAAAAATATCCACCTGCATGCCCACAGCCTGGTGGGAAAACACTGTGAGGATGGGATCTGCACTGTAACTGCTGGACCCAAGGACATGGTGGTCGGGTAAGTGGGGGCATGTGATGCTGTGGAAGGCAGGAACAGACAGAATATGGGACACGGGAATTTGGAATAAACAGGCCCCTTTGAGACCCTCAGATGGCCTCAAAAAACTATGTAAACTTGTACTCTCATTTGTACTCCAAAATGTAAGGTGACCGCATGTCTGGATTTGCCTGAGACAGCCCAGTTTGCACCTGGCCTAATTGTTTATAGCACCCTCTTCTACTCAAAGGTGGCCCAATTTGGATGACCACTTATATGTGGTTATTTGACCTACAAGGTATTTGTGCCACTTTTAATATATTCCTTCTCCTAGAAATAAAGATAAGGACAAATTTAAACAAACCTAACTATAGCAGAAATCATTACTTTATGGATAGTTTTACATTCTTGATGATTTCTTTAGTGGATTTATGGTGTGAATATTTGGGGCTAGAAGTGAATGAATAAATATCATTTCAGCTTGTGCTGCTTAGAAAGTATGCACAGATAAGAAGCCAAGCAATGCAAATTTATCTTGGCTTTTGTTAGGCTTGAAATGTAAGTAAAAAAATGACATTCGTTTAAGGATTGGTCAGATAAAATAAGCAATTTTTTTTTTTTTAAGTGCATAGATTTTTTTTTTTTATTGCATTTTAGGTTTGGGGGTACATGTGAATGAATGGAGTTTATAGAAGTAATTTCAATCCAAAAGAATTAAGTTTTTAAATAAGACATATTTATTGTGCTAAAAAATACTTTCGTCTTCCTAATACACTAAAATAGCACACAGAATAGTAGTACAGCACACAGTATAAACTGTTATGTACAATCAGTAATTCTAAAAATTGTTTCAAGTCTTTCTTTGGGACTCCTTAAATGCAAAAGAAGAAATTTTTAATTAATTTTGTTTACTTTTTAAAAACATTTTTCAGGGTTTTCTAATCCTGGTTTAAATAGTTTATGCTAAAATCCCAGTTAATCTGGATTATTCCCTCAAAGGAATTGTTTAAGTCAAATATAATTAAGCTGATGATTGCATTTCAGGCTTTGAATTCCGATCAAGTTTCAAGTTGGTTGTTATTTTGGAGGTTGTGCTTTCATGTTCCTAGGTATTTCTTTGCTTGACTGTAAACATATTTAAGTGTGAAAAACCTAGAGAGAGAGCTTTAAGTCACTAAAATCAGATTCTTTTGATGTTAGGAAAAAAAGACTCTAGATTGAAAGAAGAAGCTTAAATTGATTTGAAAAATTCAAGTGTGCTTTATATAAACTTGTTTTAACATCCTCTTGAAAGACTGGCGTGTTTCCTGTTGTATGTCACAGTTTGTTCATCATGTGTTGTGGAATACCCTTCCAGTTCCTGACTGACCTAGGAGAGCTTTGAAATGCAGGGTAATTGTCACAGTTTTAGACTAATTGATCACTTAAGTGTTTCTGCAGATTTATTCCAGTGGGCTTCTGTCAGTTTGCAGTGTTTATTTTCTTTGGTCTTGTTTAATCTGTATTATAATCATATCCTTTAGAGGAAATTTTAGATAAAGTCTTTTACTAATATTTATTATTATAAAAACTTCAGTATGTTGTCTGTAATTTGGTGTTTCTATGGTTTGATTTAGTAATCTTTCAGGATTTTAGAATGAACTAATGGTTATTTAATTTGAGGCCTTAGAGCAGGAATAGAGGTAAATTGTCTCTAAGGAAAGTGAGGATTCTTTCACTGTTGTAGTGCAGTGGGATGTGGGCTCAGTAGTTGGGAGTACTCATCATTCATTCATTCAGTCAGTCAGTCATTCAACAAACATTTTGAGCATCTCAACTCCAGAGTTTGATCGTCATGATGTCTGGTTGTAGTGCAGTGAGATTTTCTAACCCTAAACAATTTCAGCGAGAAATGATGCCACTTGAGAGTCACAATAGACTCAGTAGGCTTTTGTGTTTAGTGTTTTCTATGAAAGTCGGTACTCACTTTCTAATTTGATTTTTAGCTGAGAAATTTTTGCTTACAGTGTTTCCCAAAATACACTATTTCCTTCATAATTCATTTGTTTCTATCTTTCCTATATAAACATTTTTAAGGTTTTCAATGTCAAAACTTATTGCATTTATGTAGAAAGAACATCATGCTAGCATTCTGGAAACCAGAATTTCTTTCCCATTACTGTCACTCTCAACAGAGGACTGAGAGCAAGTTACATGGCGTCTTGGGGACCTTAATGTCTTCCCTCATAAAATGCGACAGTTTCACTAAAGAATCTTCTCTTTAGGCCCTTTACATCTCCAGAATTCTAAACCAAACTAACATTAGGTAATGTTATGAAATAACATGAGCAAACTTGCCAGGTACATATTTATGGTATGACATTGATTATTAGTATTTAGTTCTGACTTTAGATAAGAGAATCACATAGAGCAACTTAGGAAGATAGCCAAAACTACGACTTGTCAATACTAGAAATGAAGCTAAGATAACCTGTTTTCAATAATACAGATTAGGCAAAGCATATAAATTCACAAGGAGGGCACTAGTCCAACACACCATTAAAGACATCTAAAAAATGGCAATGAGAAGATAACTTTTAAATTGTCAAAACCAAAAGAATTACTTTCTTTGGATTGTTTATCTTCACCTTTCTCTCAGTATGAACTCTTAATAAACTTAGTTTCTATTTTCAAAAGTATCTTATCTATATTATAAGTAGTCATGTTTTAAATAACCAAGTCTTGATTAGAGGTTTGATTGCTGTACGGGATTTGTCATTTTAATTTTTTTTAAATTAGCTTTAATTTTTTCTTTGTATTTCTTATTCACTAATATAATCAGCCTTTACTGCCTTTCTTGGTAAAAAAATAATAATAATCTTAGTTTGATGTTTTATTTTAAATCCTGAATATCAGCAATTTGTTTCAGCATATTTTAGTTCTTTGATATTTTTATTCCATGGAAAATATCTATGTTCCTTGGTTTTACGTTAGGCCACACTCCCTCACCAGTAATCACCACACCCTCTCTGCTTTCTGGGAGCTCTGATTTAGAGATGTGGAATTTTTTTTCCAATTAATGTATATAGCGTATACCAACTGGTAAGCACTAGAAGTAGATATGTAAACATGAAAATACAGAGGAGAAACAAGGCCTTCTTCAGTGTCTGTTCTTCCCCCTCTTTATGTCCGTAAGTTCTCATCATTTAGCTCCCACTTACAAGTGAGAACATGCCGTATTTGTTTTTCTGTTCCTGCATTAATTTGCTAAGGACAATGGCCTCCAGCTCCATCCATGTTCCCACAAAAGACATGATCTTGTTTGTTTTTTATGGCTGCATAGTATTCCATGGTGTATATGTACCACATTTTCTTTATTAGGTTGTTGATGGGGAATTTAGGTTGATTCCATGTCTTTGCTATCGTGGATAGTACTGCAATGAATGTTCGCATGTACGTGTCTTTATGGCAGACTGACTTACATTCCTTTGAGTATATACCCAACAGTGGGATTACTGGGTCAAATGGTAGTTCTGTTTTTAGCTCTTTGAAAAATCACCACACTGCTTTCTACAATGGTTGAACTAATTTGCACTCCCACCAGCAGTGTATATGCATACCCTTTTCTCTACAACCTTGGCAGCATCTGTTATCTTTTGACTTTTTAATAAAAGCCATTCTGACAGGTGTAAGATGGTATCTCATTGTGGTTTTCATTTGCATTTCCCTAGTGATCACCGATATTGAGCTTTTTCCATATGTTTGTTGGTGGCACGTGTGTCTTCTTTTGAAAAGTGTCTTTTAAACAGTCAATTACCTTTTAAAGAAGATTATTATTTTTAAATCAGGAAAAAGTAGTTTATATTTAACCACATATTTATCATTTGCAGTGCTCTTCATTCTGTTTCATAGGTCAAGATTTCTATCTGATAGCATTTTCTTTTCCTTGAGGCACTTCCTTTTATTATACTGCTGATCTGATGCTGATGAATTCTTTCAGTAGGTGTATGTCTTCACAGTTTTTTTTTTAAATCTTTTGTTTTTCAAAGATATTTTGAAGAGTATAGAATTCTAGGTTGACAAGCCAGACACGGTGATTCATGATTGTAATCTTAGTACTTTGGGAGGCCAAGGCAGGTGGATCATTTGAGGTCAGGAGTTCGAGACCAGTCTGACCAACATGGAGAAAACCTGTCTCTACTAAAAATAAAATATTAGCCGGGAGTGGTGGCACGTTCCTGTAATCCCAGCTACTTAGGAGGCTGAGGCAGGAGAATCACTTGAACCTGGGAGGTTGCAGTGAGCCAAGATCACACCATTGCCCTCCAGCCTGAGCAACAAGAGAGAAATTCCATCTCAAAAAAAAAAAAAAAAAAAAGAGTTCTAAGTTGACAATATTCTTTCACATCCTTAAACTATGTTGTTCCACTGTCTTCTGACTTGCCTTGTTTCCAAGAAGTCACCTGTCAATCTAATCTTTGTTCCTCTGTACATAATTTTTTTTTTTCTCTAGCAGCTTTTAGATTTTCTCTTCCTCACTCGTTTTAAGCAATGATGGATATTAGTGTGGTTTCCTTCATGTTTCTTGTACTTGGGGTTCATTGAGATCCGTGGATCTCTGGGTTTATATTTTTATTAAGTTTTAAAACTTTTTGGCCATTATTTTTTCAAATATTTTTTCTGTCCACTCTTCTTCATCTTCTTCTGGAACCCCAATTGCACATACATTTGGCTATTAGAAGTTGTCCCACAGCTCTCTGATGATCTGGTTTTTTTTTTTTTTCATTTTTTTCTGTGTTTCATTTTCAATAGTTTTATTACTGTATCTGCAAGTTCACCAATATTTTTCTCTGTAGTGTCTAATATGTTCTTAATTCCGTCTAGTGTATTTTTTCTTCTTAGACATTGTAATTTTCATTTCTATAGGTTTGTGATCTTTTTTTTTCATATCTGTCATGTTTCTCCTTAACATTCCAATGCTTCCTCCTTTTTCTGATCATATGATCTTCCTGGTAGTTTACTGGATGACAGATATTTTGAATTTTGTATTGTTGAGTCCCAGATTTCTCTTTTTTTTTCTTTTTTGGTATGCCTTTAAATATTTAAGAGGATTGAGATGAAGTTAAATTTGGGAACAGTTTGATCCTTTCTAGTCTTACTTGTTAATTTGACATCATTACTAAGCCAGTACCTTTCTGAATTTTCAACCTGATACTCCATGTATTACAAGATTTCTTTAACTGTTCCAGCCCTGTCTGTGTTACGATAATTTTTCTGCCTGCTCCTCTATGGTGGTTCCTTTCCCAGGTTTGATGTACTTTCCCCACACACAGCATTCAGCTGAAGACTCCAGTGGGTCTCCGAGTGTATCTCTGTGTGCAGTTTCTTCCTCTCTGGTGCTCTGCTTGTGAGTTTTAGCCTCCTTGGGTTCCTCTCATGTTTAACTGTGTCTCCTCAACCTTGGAGATTACCAGACTCTGTTGGGGTTCCTCCTTCCTGTACTACAGCCTGGGACTCTCTAGGCATTAAGCCAGAGTAATTACAGGATTCACCTTATTTCTTTTTTCGTAAAGATTACTGTTCTCTACTGCCTGTTTTCTAGTCTAAAAACCATTTCTTCGTGTATTTTAGATATTTATGGTTCAATCTAGTCTGTTTACTCTATCATTACCTGAAGCAGAAGACTGACTCCTGTACTGTTTTGTTAACCAGAGTAAATCCTTCATTATTCACATAATAAATTAATAAGAATGATGTTTTTCTCACAGGGACTAAATTTGGCGATATACATGGAAAGCATATTACAGACAGTAAAGTGTAAGGTGTTACACAGATGTTTATCATTGCTATTACCTAGAAGATAACCCAATTTTCCTGCAGTTAGGGAAGTTCTATATAGGAGTAAGGTTGAAAGAGCCAAAAAATAGAAGTATTGTTTCTGAAAAACTGCCTATGCTTCTATGCATATAAGTATGTCATGTTGCATATTCTTCTGTGCTGTGTTAATTCATGCATTCAGTTATCAACAGATACTTATTAAACACCCCTATGTCAGGCATTGTTCTAGGCACTGGGGATCTCTACCTTCAGAGAGCTTATATTCTAGTGGTGTATTTTTTCTTTTTCATCCTCCTGGACACATGACTTACTCTGTCTCTGGGCATCTGGTATGAGTGCTCATTTCATTCTGCCTTATAACTCCTATTTTCTTCCCTAGTTTTTCTGACCTTACCCCGTTAGCTTGTTCTTTATTTCCTTTAGTCCAGTTGTCATGAAATCTCTCTTTCCTCTACTTTTTTCTTTCTTTCTGAATAAAAGCCAGATGAAAAAGTCCTTAGAAAAGCTTACAAGGCTTTAAAGGATCTAGCCCCCTGCTTACCTCTCTGAACTCTCACACTTTTGACAACTTGCTCATTTCACTCCAACTACATTGACCTCCTTGCCTTTGTTGTGTTTTGAAAACACCAGTGTGGTCCTACCATAGGAATTCTGCACTTGCTGTTCCTTTTGCCACATTCTCCTTTCATATGTTCATGTCTTCCCCATTGCTTCCTACAATTTTTGCTCGGTTGTCATCTTTTCACTGAGTGTCCTTCCTGACCTCTCCCTATTTTAAAATAGTATGCTTTTTCTACTACCTCTCCTATTCCTCATTCCTACCTTATTTTTCTGGATAACACTTACTTACTGCCTTCTAAATTGTATTACATAATTTACTTCTTTGTTTCCTCTCTGTTGTCATACTAGCATATAAATTCAGTGAATATAGAGCTTCTTTTATTGCTGACAAAAACATCTATGATATTTCCTGGCACATACAAGGATCTTCATAAATATTTGTTGAATGAATGATCTCCTCGATAAAGTCCTTTTTTGTCTGTTATATTGTTTATGTAATACAATATAACAATAGGCCCGTTTCATGTACTTTAATTTCAAAAGTGAATGGAACATTTTATATGTTTTCTTATAAATCCCTTTAATTGCATTTTAAGCTTATCAACATATTTTGTTTTATAGATATGTAGCCTTCATGAGATACAAGATTCTCCATCCCTGTTTACATGTATACTTAGATGACAACTCTAGTGGTCATAAATAATTTTAACCTTACAGATAACGTAAGAGAAGATGAGATTCCAGGTTGACTTTAAATCCCATTCAGAAATCGAAGGATGATTCAAAAGGAAAATAATCACTCCAAATATACTACTACTCTTATTCTTAAGAAATGTTAGGATTATATTTTGAATTTTGAAATTTTTTTAATACAACTCCCACAGAAAATACTTTAAAATGAACCCAGTAAGACTCCCTTATTAAGACATATAGACACATGCTCCCACTCCCTTAATCACAATTTGGAAGTCAAATAAGCTCTGAAAACCAAAACGTTCTTCCAAGTTTATCACAGACTCATTTGGTAGTAAAACCCAATTTAACCTGACATGTAGCTATTTATAGTCTTTATTTTTCCATTTGGTGAGTCTAATTATATATTTCACTGCAGAAATATTAACATGTTTGACTACATTGTGTGCCCCACACCTGCTTAGAGTATTATGTAATGTGCAGTATATGCCGTATATTGCCTTTCTAACATCAGAAATACCTACATTCTGAAATGCCTCTAGCCCCAAGGGATTTGTATAAAACACTGAGGGCCTGTGCATTTTTTAAAAATTCACAAGTGAAGCCAGATTCTCTAGACATTAAGTGCCTAACTTTTCGTTGTTGTTGCTGCTGCTGTTACTGTTTTTCCTCCAGCTTCGCAAACTTGGGTATACTTCATGTGACAAAGAAAAAAGTATTTGAAACACTGGAAGCGCGAATGACAGAGGCGTGTGTAAGGGGCTACAATCCTGGACTCTTGGTGCACCCTGACCTTGCATATTTGCAAGCAGAAGGTGGAGGGGACCGGCAACTGGGAGGTAAGCATCATTCTCCTGGCCTTGCTCCTCCAAGGGGTCCAGGCTTTGGTTTTCATCTGTATGAATTATATGTTCATCTGCATGCCTTCCAGTCTCTACCCCACACTGCTGTCACCTTTTCCCTGCTTGGAAACCTTTGATGGCATCCTGCTACTTCTTGGGATAAAACCTATACCTCCATACAAAGCCCACCCCCCCACTGCACTCTGGCCCCAGCACCTTTCCAGCCTCATCTCCAGCCCACCTTGCATCCTCCTCTCTCCATCACTGCTCTCTGAATAACTGAGGCATATTCATACTATGTGTCTTCCTCTACCGAAAACACCCCCACCATATCCATTTCACACTCTCAGAAACCAATGCAGAAATCAAGACTTTGTCTAAAGGACACCTCCTCTGTTTTACCTTCCCCAACTCACCTTATGACAAGGCATTTTTTTTCTTTGGACTCTGCAGGCACATTATAAACTATTACCTTTATCATAAAAATGGCATGATTTTCCATTTTCTTGCCTTTCTCACAATTTTTCTTTCAACCCTATTCCCTGTCCCACCACATGCCCCATTTCTACTTTTATATTTTGCCCTTTACTCTGCCTGTCCAGTCATCATCTCATACTCAGGTGATTCAAAACCAATTATCATTGTTTAACTAAATATAGTCCATCTTCTGATACCCAAACTCAAAGCCTTCCCATCCTGTCTGACTCCCCCCGCCCTCCTCGCCTGTGTGCTGCATCTCCAGGCTGTGGCCCAGCCATTCCGTGCTCTCTGGCATTCCACACTACACTCCATTTCCATTGTTCCACCTGTAGTAGTCTTCTGCCCTGCTCTCTATCCCTCCCCCACTTGTAATCCAGTTTACACCTTGTAGCTGGATAGATATTATTACTTAAGTTCTGTATCTTGTCACTGCTTGGTGTCTCCTTGTTGCCTACAAAATCCAAATTCTGTAAGTTGGCTTTTTGGATCTCCCAAGAGCTGGCGCCCAGGCTGCATTTCCAACTCTATTTCCCATTTTGCCCCTTTAGGTCAAACTGAACTACCTGATAGGAGCACCATGATTTCTGACTTCCCTGCCTTGGCACATTCTTTTTATTTTTGCTCTCTCCTCTTCCTGGAATGTCTTTATCCACTCTCTTACATGATTTCAAATTCTGCCACCTTTTCAAGATTCAGAGCAAATGCCTCTTCTGCTCCAAAGCCCTGTGAACCCTCTCCTCCTTTGAAATCCAGCATCACTTCATCTGTAGCTCTTGTAGTACTTGTCTCTTGAATCACTACCTTTCATGATATTACAGCTTAATTGTGACTATATCCATCAGCATGAAAACTCCAGCAGGAGGGAAGGACCCAAAATGTCATTGAGTCATTCAGTTCCTTCAGAAGTTCTTTTTGAGTACCTACTATGTGCCAGGCTCTTTTCTTGGCACTGTAGAATGAGCTCAATCCCTGTGCTCAAACAGCTTTTAGAATAATTCCACACTTCTCAATACAGCTAGTGCCCAGTAGGGTTATTCAATTCTATTCCATCACATCCTGTGTGCCTTTAACTCTTATTGCAGGGAGAAAAGGGAAAGGTGGGGGGAGGACAGGAGAGGAGGCAGGTGATCTGATACATAGAAGAGAGTTTTTACTGTAATCCAGAGAAAATGCAGATCTTCTTTGGTGCATTTCCTAATGGATGACGTAAATGAGACTGTTTTTAACATTTTATTGCAATATGAAGAGTTTCAAAAAAAGGAAAAAAGTTTTTATTGTAAGTTTACGTTATTTGGGCTTTATAAAATCATGGTCTTTAAAATGTTCACACTTCTCTGGGCATGAATGGCCTGTGCTGTATGGCCCTAGATCAGGAAAAAGAGCTAATCCGCCAAGCAGCTGTGCAGCAGACCAAGGAGATGGACCTCAGCGTGGTGCGGCTCATGTTTACAGCTTTTCTTCCGGATAGCACTGGCAGCTTCACAAGGCGCCTGGAACCCGTGGTGTCAGACGCCATCTATGACAGTAGTGAGTACTTCACTTCCAACAGGGGACACACCAAGAATAGACTTCCAGCCCTGACCTGCCATTTACTTGCTACCTGAGTCCTGGGGAAAGTAACTTAATCACTTTAACCCTCAGGTTTATCATCTATAAAATGTGAATAGTAAAATCTAACTTGAAAGGTTGATGTCCAGATTAAATGAGATATTTTAAGAGGTGCTTAATACATGTAATTTTTCCTTTGATGTACATGTTTTAGTCTGTTACATGAAATGCCACATCTCTTATTTATGAATGTCTTGCTATAAGGATATATGGTTGATGCTTTTAGATGGGAGAATAATCCCAATTTTCTTTGCTGGTGGGGGGGCTCTGGAAAGAAGTTAATAAAAGACAATAATTATTCTTACCCATTTTCTTCTCCATATGTTACTAACTTTACCAAGATAGAAACTTCAAGTTAAATGAATGAGTAGAATAGATAGCATGTGCTTCAGACTTCTATTTTAAGCCGGGTTTGGCATCATGCACTCTAGTCCCACCTACTTGGGAGGCTGAGGTAGGAGGATTGAGAATTTAAGCCCAACATGAGCAACACAGTGAGACCTCATTGCAAAAAAAAAAAAAAAAAAAATATATATATATATATATATACACACACACACAGACACACACACACACATACACACATATATGTTAATCTATAGTTCCTAGAACTTTTTAAGAGTTTTACAGTAATCTTCAGCATTTGCCATGGAATTTTCTTGTTTGATTATGCATGGGATTGATTAGACAGGTATTTCCAAAAAGCCTGCAAGCATAGTACTTAGACTCATTGAAAGTTTATAGAATTTGGCATATGTAGAAAACTCCGTGCTCCAAGTACAATAACTAACTGATTTCTCTAATTTAAACAACTTTGAAGGGAAGTGAAAGGTTATAAAGTGATACAGACTCATAACACAGAATCACCTTAAAATGCAGCTGTTGGAGAGAAAAAAAAAAGGAAGCTTTATGCTATTACCACAAGAAAGTTTTGCCTCTTCACCACACAGAATCCTAATTTAGTTTGGGAAAAAGAAACATAACATCCCCATTTTACTTACCTGTAAAATAAAAAGTAGTAAGTAGTTTAAGAAAACTATGCTTTTCCTAAAGTTTTTAGGACTCTATAAATATAATAATAGCGGAATCATGGAAACAAATTTGGAATTAAAATCTTGACCTCACTGAAAACCCAGAAATCAATTAGCTTGGTACTTCCCAATACATCAGAAAAGCTCTTTCTCTTTTTGTATCAGTCTCTCTGTGTTAGAGGGCAAAACAAATACCTGTTCTCTCTACCAGATTTGTTTTGGTGATCATAAATGACCCATGCCCAAGAAGTGTTCTGAGAACTTCAGAAGACATTCTTGTTTTATGTACTTTGTTAGGGAAAGCATCTAATTAAGCTTTGTTTTGGTCATATGTGCTAAGGGGAGGGTCCTACCTGAAGGACTGGCTTGTTGAGCTGAAGATTAACGATGTTATTTGTTTTCCCTCTGTGAACAGAAGCCCCCAATGCATCCAACTTGAAAATTGTAAGAATGGACAGGACAGCTGGATGTGTGACTGGAGGAGAGGAAATTTATCTTCTCTGTGACAAAGTTCAGAAAGGTAAATACCTTCTCTGATCTCTGATCTCAAGTGGTGAATGTAATTCTGAGTGTGTCTGTGAGTCACATTTCAGCAGTGGACAAGAAACGTCCCTCTGCTGCCATACAAAGTCTTAAAAAGCATTTACGTTTACTTCTTCCAAATGTAAGTTGTCTGTGTTATTTTATGCTAAGTCAAATAAATTACTTTTAGATTTCCCACAGAAGTAAAAAGAAATAAGAAAATAATGATAATTATAATCAGTGACTTTCAGTATCTTTATACTTTAAAATTAATATCTGTACTTGGTTAAACTAAATAATTGCCCATTCTTGACACACATACAAACACACAGAGAATAATGTTTTACATAGTAGAAAATGGTTGATTTTATTTATTTTGCAATGCTTTTTTGCAACACTAAGAGGACTTCTCTGAACACTTCCACAGATGTGATGTTAACTAAGAAAAGGAAAGAGAACAGGGAATACAGGGAAATTGTCCGAGCACATTACTCTCACCATTTTCACTTTGAGGAAAGGTTATTGGCATCTATCTTTCATTAAATACGTTACAACATTGATTAGTAAAAGCTGAGGAAAATGTGTTAATAAAAGAACGAAGTTTGAGAAAATAAGTAAAATATAGTTGGAAAGTGTAGTATAATAACATCTGTTTATTACAAGGTGAGCATTTTCAAAGTAAGCAAATACCTAACTGAAAATATAAATAAAATAAATCAGTAAAAGACATGTGGTTTTTAAAAAAATTCTCATGTGAGATTAAATGCTTTGAAGTATATAGTCAGAAAAAAATTGGATCAGATTTTAAAGTAAAGGCATATATACTTTATCCAAAAAAATTTACAGGCCAGGCATGGTAGCTCATGCCTGTAACCCCAACACTTTGGGAGGCTGAGGTGGGAGGATTGCTTGAACCCAGGAATTTGAGGCTGTAGTAAGCTACTGTCATGCCACTGCACTGCAGCCTGGATGACAGAGCGAGACCCTGTCTCAAAAAAAAAAAAAAAAAAAAAAAAAGTTTACACTTTCTCTGTGTACACTAGTGTCAGCCTTCTTCCAATCCACTCTGTCCAGGTAATACTCATTTTCAGATTCCTGGGTGCACATAATGTGAGTAGACACAATCTGAGTACCTTTATTTGTAAATGAGATCCTAAGTCATTATCATTACATTGGAATGGCTTAGTAAGAAATGTCTTATACTTGGCTTAAAGAATCTCAATAACTAGGTCCAGTGTAATCCTGCCTGAAGGCGAAGGAGATAGTAAGATGTTTTATCCATCCCTAGTATTTCTAAAGTTCTACTTAAATAGAAATAAAAACTTTGTTTCGTAAGTCAATAGTGTGGCCCTTTCTATGAAACGGAGAGTGAAGCCAGGAAGATGCCAACCTAAGTTGTATTGTCACATTTCTGTAGAAGTAAATAGAGTCCATGACTAGAGTGTGAAATTTCAGCATTCCATTTTAATCAGAAGGAACCTGATCATCATAGCATTTTGGCCAATTACTCATTATGAACTAGGAAACTATTATAGGGAGACAGTTTAATAGTGTATTAAGAGCCTGGACTCTGAAATTATACTGTCTGTGTTCAAATCCTGGTTCCTCCATGTACTAGCTGTTCAACCTCAGATAAGTACTTAACTTCTTTGGAGTCCAGTTTCTCTTTTGCAAAGTGAGGATAACAATAGTACACCTATACCACAAGGTTATGGTGAGGATGAAATCAGCTAATATGTATATATATGAAGCACTTAGAATAGCATCTGCCATATATTAATAGTAAAAGTTACATGTTATTTTTATGTACATCTATATATTGAATTGCACCACCTCTTGAGATTCTAATATTCTTCCACCATCCTTCGTGTTTCTTAGAATTGACTTAAGGATGGAGAAGCAGTAAGGTCACAGATTAAGAGAAAATTCAGGTTGACTAGGTAAATCTAGTATTCTGTCATTGTGAATGAAACTTGGGGCACATTACAGTGGTAAGTAAAAAAAGATCAGCGATTTGTGAACATTTTAAAAGACTTAACCTTTGATTGTGTTTTTTAAAAGTTTAGATAGATAGTAGTTAGAATATTAAACCAGTTTTATTTTTCAGCATGTTTATAAGTATTATTACACTATGTGAAATTACACACCTCAATGTGACTGTTTGCAGATGACATCCAGATTCGATTTTACGAAGAAGAGGAAAATGGTGGAGTCTGGGAAGGATTTGGAGATTTTTCCCCCACAGATGTTCATAGACAAGTAAGTGATTTGTTATTAATAATCCTTATTTTTACAGATGGGATCTCACTCTGTCACCCAGGCTGGAGTATAGTGGTACAATCACAGCTCACTGTATGCCCCAACTCTTGAGCTCTAGGGATCCTTCTGCCTCAACTTCCCAAGTGTCTGGGACTACAGACATGTGCTACCACACCCAGCTAATTTTTTCTTTATTTTTATTTTTTTTCTTTTGAGAGATGATGTCTTGCCATCTTGCCCAGGCTAATCTTGAACTCCTGGGCTTAAGCAAGTCTCCCACCTTGGCCTCCCCAAATGCTGGGATTATAGGCACGATCCATGTTATTCATCATTTTATACTTTCTGCCTTGTTGAAATTTAGTATTTAGCTTTAATCTATAAAAAAGAAAAATCATAAATATTTAACTTCTATAAAGCAGTACTATTTTTAAGACTCAGGCAAGTCATCCAGAAAAGTTTCCTACTGTAAAGTTATGGGCAAGTTAGATCATTGGTTCTGAGATGTTAGCAAGATATTTAATTTGCTGCCTAATCCCCTAGCCCATAAGACAGTGGCCCACGGGTCCCTTAATGAAAATGTTTTAAGTGTTCTACCAAAGTAATTGTGATGAGACCTGTTAAAAGGGTATTCTAGGAGCCATCTTCTAACTGAAGCTGATGTCATCCTGTTAAATGAAGATTTCCCAGTGGCAACTGATTAAATGACTAAGAGATGACAATGCTGAGCCCCCACCTTAATGATTATTCTATTTACAAGTAATTGAGGAGTATTATATTCACAAAAAATTGGAAACAATCTAAATATTCATCAATAAGTGACCAGTTAAATTATGGTCTATGTTTTTGATGAAATATCGTGCAGTTGTTCAAAAGAATGAGTACTCTGTAAACTAATATAGAAAGCTCTCAATTATACAATGTTAAAATATTTTAAAAGATGGGTATAGAACAAAGTGTGTGTAGAAATGATTCTGTGTTCATATTTGCATATGCATAAAGAAATTCTGGAAGGATACCTAAGAAATTAATAACAGTATTTAGCACTGGCTGGTACACTGTAGGAGCTGCATGGATGGGGAACATGTCAAAGAGAATACCATTGTGTGCCTTTTTATATTTTACAAAATCTTTATCCCTGTGAATATGTTACATAGTCAAAAAATCAAACTGAAAAATGCTACAATCCCTAACATATCACCAAGAATTAACATGTTATAATGCCAGTGTAAGCAATGTTTAGTTTCTTCTCTTCATCACTGGCCTGTAGCCATCTCTCTCTTTCAATACCCAGTCTTTCTAATGTTGCTATAAATAATCTTGGAGGCTTTTAAGGCTGTCTTAGAAGAGAAGAAAGTGTATGTAGTGAATTTTATAAGCATGGTATTTACAACTGGAAGACATTTGAAATATAAGAAAAATGAAATAAAGATTCTTAGTACATTAGCACAGCACTGTATTTTGATTTTACAGTGGCAATTTCATAAAAATGTATGGGTATAGAATTCTGAGTTTGGAACTTTCTCCAGGACATTGTGTTTTTTTAGTATACTGTGTCTAAACACCAGTATAAAGAAAAGCCTAAGGAATGAGTTTAATGAGTAGCATTACTGCAAAAAAAAAAAAAAAAAAAAAATGTAATCCTACACCAACATTTGGTTCTTTGTATCGTGCAGTTTGCCATCGTCTTCAAAACCCCAAAGTATAAAGATGTTAATATTACAAAACCAGCTTCTGTGTTCGTCCAGCTTCGGAGGAAATCTGACTTGGAAACTAGTGAACCAAAACCTTTCCTTTACTATCCTGAAATAAAAGGTAAGTCAGTTGTTTAAAATCTTATACTTGTTTTTATTTTATTTTTTGTTTTTTTGAGACAGAATCTGACCCTGTTGCCCAGGCTGGAGTGCAATGGTACAATCATAGCTCACTGCAACTTCAAACTCCTGGCCTCAAGCAATCCTCCTGCCTCAGCATCCCAAGTAGCTGGGACTACAGGTGTGCATCACCATGCCAGGCTATTTTTTTTTTTTTTTTTTTTTTACTTTTAATAGAAATAAGGACCTGCTGCGTTGTCCAGGCTGGCCTTAAACTCTTGGCCTTAAGCAATCCTCTGGCCTCGGCCTCCCAAAGTGCTGGGATTACAGGCTTGAGCTGCCATGTCTGGCCATTGTGCTTGTTCTAGAGAAGAGGACAAGCTAGTTAGAAAAGATCAGTCAGTCACCTCCTTTGAACACCTTCCTAGTAACAGGTCCCTGGATCTATCGTGTTTATTTTTAGAAGAGACAGTAGTATGTTATTTTGAGGTCATGGAATTAGTCCAGCTTTTTAAAATAATGTTATTTCCACCAAGCTTATATGAGATTTAGACATTGAGAATTTGTCTTTTAATTTGAGAATCTAACATTTATTGACTAATTCAGAGTTCAGGCAGCTGAGATGAAAACATCAGGCTTGCTGTTTAAGAGAATCAGCCACTTAGTCAACCAGCCTCAGGTGGTGGAACAGAAAACTTGGCCAACATCCACTGCAAAACTATGAAAATGAGTAAGGCATCATTCTTTCGCTCACAAAAAATGCTTTAAGAAAGGACAATCATAGTTTCCTTAAATAGTTATAATGTAAATTATGACTTTAATAAGTACAAAAAGTGAACCATCCATAAACGTATGAGAATGATGAAGAGCGAGCCCTTGGTCCCTTTATTCTAAAGAAGCCTCCAAAAGAAGGCTTCATCAAGCAGATGTCTTTTGGCCCTTAACATTTGGGGTATATTTCAGCAGCTGGTTATTAAACAGAGAAGGAAAGGATTCTCTAGGGTTAGGTTACTTGGGGAGCTCAAAGAGAGCGATAAACACAGTTAGTGTTTATGCAAAGGGAAACAAGCATTCTGAGCGCTCAGATGGACATGAAGGCCAGTGTAGGTAAGGAAGGCCAGGACCAGGCTAAAGAGGCCTGCGGTGGCAGCTTAAGAATTTTGCATTAATTCTACAGAGGGATAACCAGGCCTGCCTAGGTTTGGACTGATGGCTCTGACTTCGTTATGTCACCACTGAGGGTACCATCTAGGAGGCAGATGATGAGTCAGAAGAGTAATGCAAGAATCCAAGTGAGAAATGGTGAGGTTAATAAAGGTCTTAGGAAAGAAAGGAGATGCACTCAGAGAGCACAAGGATATTGTCAAGAAGGCCTAGAGGTCGGAGGTGTAGGAGAGATGGGAGTCATAGATGGTTCTAAGACTCCCTGACTAGGAAGCTTGTGATGTGGTTGACTTGAAGAAACAAACAAGGGAGCAGAAGTAGATTTGGGTGGGAAAAGAGGGATCTCAGAGTAAAGCATGTTATATTTTAAGTCCCTGTGGGAAAGTCCAAGTGTAAGTTCTTAGTAGCCAGATTGAAAGGCAGAACTGGAACTCAAGAGAGGACAAGGTGAGAAATTCAGCATTAGAATAATCTCAAAATGAGATATAACGGGCACCAACTGAGTCATCATTCAAAGGTATTTCTTAAGCTAGAGTCCACTGACCCCCAAAGAGTCTGTGGATAGAAATGTACTTTAATATCATCAGCTTGTTTTGCAATCCTGTTTTGTATTTTACATACTGAAAAAGCATGATTCTGAGAAGAGACCCGTAGAGTTCACCAGACTGCAGAAGGGGCTGTGGCACAAAACAAAATTAGAAACCCCTCAGTTGGCGGGGAAGTGAGACTGGGAAGGGAGGTCAGTAAAATGATTGCCACGGGGCACCCAGATCGTTGCTGAGGTTGGAAACCACAAAGGTGCAGCAGCAACAAGCCACATGGGTGGGTGTTGGCTCCTGTGAGAGCAAGATATGATGGGTAATCTTTGAAGAGGGCTTTCCTTTCCTAGAATTCGTGCTGCCACAAGAGTGTTTAGAAAACGGTTCTGCAAGTTCTTGTTTCTTTTCTGAGGTTGTGGCCTCTCCATTGTTGGGTCAGATTTGTAGTGCATTCTATATCCTGATGGTTTGAAAACATTGTCAACACAATAACTTCTCTTTCTTCACATGAGATTTCATACAAAATCCCAGTGTATGGACATGGTAAGCTTTGGTTAAACTGGGGGCAAAGGGCCCTGCTGACTCGGCCTTCCCAGAGGCTGCCCCACCTCTCCTCACGTCCCTACCAGGAGCTGCCGGAGGTCTTTTGAATGCTTCTGCCTACACAAAATGATGTGAAAATCACTGCCTTAATTTAAACACCCTTCTTTAAAAGTAGTCACAGAAGAAAAATATGGATAATTTTTTTTAGACTTTCTGAGAAAAAACTAAATTTCTTCTCCAGAAATATGTCTTCAACTAATGTCAGTTTTTGCTAACACAGAGAATCATGAAGAAAGAAAACCCAGGTTACCTGTATGTGTATGAACCTAGAAACATTCAAAGCTGAGCTTGGTGTCTAGGCTGCCTGTCTCCCTTTCCCAGTAGTATCTATGCTCAGAAAAGTATGTTATAGCAGGGGCCTGTTCAGGTGATTACTTTTAATGCTACCTTATCATAGTAGGAACTATCTGATGCTAGGATTAGAGAATTAGGTCACCTGAAAGTTTAAAATTGCACGTAAATGCTTCACACACATACCTTCCAGGCTGTCATTAATTAAAAGCTTCATATAATACAAAGTATAAAAACTGTCTGGAGAAATAGTTGAGCTCTGAAGGAAAGAAGGGACAACATACATGTATGAGGACACAAATTACTTTATTCTATAGAAACCTTCTATATTATACAAACTCAAGATAATAGGACCGAGGAGAAATAATCTGGCCAGGCAGTGTAACTGATCAGAAAAGTAGTAGGCCATTTAGCATTAGTGTAAGTAGATGGAAATGGATCCAAACTCTACAACCCAGGGAAACATTATATACATTTCTCAGAAGTCATCGAACACAATTTCCCCTACCCCCCAGTCTCTGTAGTCATTCCCTATCTCATTGCCTAATTTTATATTCTTCATTATTTTTATCAATATATAAACTTGTCTTATCTATTTATTTATGGGTCCATTGTCTTTCTACCACCCCAAGTACAAAGAATCTTTTTTAGGCCATAGACCATCTAGAACAGCATAGGTGGCTTTATAAAAAAAAAAAAAAAAAGAAAAGAAAATGCTTATTAAGTATCTGTGGAATGGCTTATTGATTGACCAGCCAAGCTGCCATCCTCATCTTTAAGGCTAATAATATGTTGGGTATCATCAGGTAAGACATTAGACATAGATATAAAACACTATACAGAACCAGCCCTGAGTTCTGCATCCTCTATGGTCATTGACATTGTACTTCACAAAAACTTCTTGGAGATGGTTGGGTCCACGGGAAACAATTGCAATAATCAAGAGAAGGGTGATTGGCAGTGGAGGAAGATAGTTGAGAAACTGCTGTGCAAAAGCAAAGGGGGAACATTATGATTTTTCAGTCTGAAAGATGGAGATTAGGGATAAGTAGAATCATAATCTTTACATTATGAAATGTATGGCCAAGATAAATGCAGGCACCTTTACCGGTAAACTAAAATCTGAAAAATGAGAATGAGGTACTTTTAAGGCACATGCACAAGAATAGGTAGCAAACACTAGAAGATTATCCATATTTGTGAATTAAACTATTATCTAAAGTCATCAACTATTATGTAAAATCATTGGTTATTATTATACAAAGCTACTTAGGAGTGTTTTCAAAAGAATGACAGCCTAACATAATGAAAACATCACTACACTTTGAGACTGATCTTTACTCTGTCCTGACCTCAGACAAGTTACCTAGCCCTCCTCCTAGCTTCAGTTTCCTCTCCTGCAAAAGGAGAACTTGTAGTGAGTGGCCACTTCAGCTCCTCTAAAATAGGTTTATGTTCATAGTACATCCCACGGTGCCATTGTCAAAAGCCATTGTCAGCAAGGATAAATGATCCCTTCAATATGGGGTTTGAAAGTCTCCATATTTAATTCTGTGGAGATTCAGACAGCAGGTTCTTTATAAAGCTTATGTGGAATGTTCTGTATCAGTTCCTTGTCATTGGAATCTTGCCGTGTTATAATATTTTGCCCTTAAAATTCCCATTTTATAGTGAACTATAGCCAATAAATCTCTCTCTGCTTTAAAACATAAAAGGAATATATAGAAAATACTAATCTCTTTGTTAGAATTCGTATCAAATAGATAACATTTATTTCTGAAGTAATATGTCTGCTTTCTTCTTGTGTTTCATATGTCTGCAGTGAACGGTAATGAGTATAGCTGTAAATTAGTTATGATATAACTGATGGGGGAATTGTAAATCTGAATCTAAAAAAATATTTGATAAGGAAATCTTTAAAGTTTCTTCACTTCAAGGTTGTCCCCTTCTAGTGGAAGCACATTTTTCTCAAAATTTGACAACCTTGGCTTTTTTTTTCCTAGGAAGTCTGGACATGCTCAGCTTTCAAACAATTATTAAGTGTACTTTGTTACCCTAGTTTCCCCTGCTTCATATTTCAACTGCAGTTAGATGATCATGAGATAATCAGTAAACAGCGAGCTTCTATCTAGCCCTAAGATGACTGAAACAACCAGAGAATTAGAAATAATTGAAGATCTTTGTGAATGTAAGCATGACAAAATTGACACTGAAGAACCAGAAATAAGACAACTGTTAAGGGTTCAGCTGATCAAAACAAATACCTCATTGACTTTATTATTTTGAAAAAAAAAAAAAACCAAAATAAAACCTCCTTAACTGCTCCAGCCCAAAATAGAGAAGAAAGAAAAACAAAATATATGATAGAAAAATCACAAAGAGAAAGAAAGGGAAACAAAAAGGAGAAACAAGAACACAGTAACACCACATAGGCAGTGATGGAACTCAAAAGGGTATTGTGGCTGGTGAGAAACATAGATAGTGAGAAACAAAGATGAAAACAAACAGAAAAAGGCAATCAAAAGTCTTAGAGGGCATCACTGTATCGTAGTCAAATAGTGGTCTTAGACTTTTAGCCCCTCATATCTCATCAGTCACTAGAGGTTACAGATCCCTCTGTGTTTCTGGCGTCCACCCCAGTTTTATTATCGTGGTGACCACTAAGGAATGGGCCTCTATCACTTATGTCTGCACTGTCTCTGCCTCACTCTGACTCTTTAGTATGTCCTACACACAAGTAAAAGATGAACTTCCTAAAAAACAACCCTCTACACATTTTTCCCCTGTTCAGAAACATTCAGTGGCTTTCTTGCCTGTAAGTTCATACTCCAGGTGCTCCACAGTGTTGTCCCAAACAAGCCCATTTCTCAAGAATTCCTTATACAGTCATACCTTGTTTCATTGTTCTTTGCAGATACTGTGATTTTTACAAATTGAAGGTTTGTGGCAAAAGTGTCAAGTAAGTCTATTGGTGCAATTTTTCCTACAACATGTACTCACTTTGTGTCTCTGCGTCACATTTTGGTAATTCTCTCAATATTCCAAACTTTCCCATGGTTATTATACCTGTTATAGGGATCTGTGAACAGTGATCTTTGATGTTTTGGGGCACCACAAACAGTGTCCATATAAGATGACAAATTTAATCAATAAATGTGTGTGTTCTGACTGCTCTACTGACTGGCAGTTCCTCCATCTCTCTCCCTCTCTTCAGGCTTCCCTACTCCCTAACACACAACCATATGGAAATTAAGCCAACGAATAACCTTACAATGGTCTCCAAGTGTTGAAGTGAAAGGAAAATTCACACCTCTCACTTGAAATAAAAGGCTAATAATGATTAAGCTTAGTGAGGAAGGCATGTCAAAAGCTGAGATAAGCCCAAAGCTAGGCCTCTTGTGCCAGTTAGCCAAGAATGCTTCATTTCTTGAAGGAAATTAAAAGTGCTATTCTATTACCCTCCTTCTGAAGCCTAGTTTTGTTCCCTTGCTGGCGAGGAGTTGTGTTCCTTTGGAGGAAAAGAGGCATTCTGGTTTTTGGAATTTTCAGCCATTAATCTTGTGGATTTATCTACCTTTGTTCTTTGATGTTTGCGTCCTTCAGTTGGGGTCTTTTTGTGGATGTCCTTTTGTTGATGTTGATGCTGTTCCTTTCTGTTTGTTAGTTTTCCTTCTAACAGTCAGGCCCCTCTGCTGCAGGTCTGCTGGAGTTTGCTGGAGGTCCACTCCAGACCCTGTTTGCCTGGGTAGCACCAGCAGAGGCTGCAGAACAGCAAAGATTGCTGCCTATTCCTTCCTCTGGAAGCTTCGTCCCAGAGGTGCACCCACCAGATGCCAGCCAAAGCTCTCCTGTATGAGGTGTCTGTCGACCCCTGCTATGAAATGTCTCCCAGTCAGGAAGCACAGGGGTCAGGGACCCACTTGAGGAGGAAGTCTGTCCCTTAGCAGAGCTCGAGCGCTATGCTGGGAGATTTGCTGCTCTCTTCAAAGCCTGCAAGCAGTAAGGTTTAAGTATGCTGAAGCTACACCCACAGCCACCCCTTCGCCCAGGTGCTCTGTCCGGGATAGATGGGAGTTTTATCTATAAGCCCTGACTGGGGCTGTTGCCTTTCTTTCAGAGATGCCCTGGCCAGAGAGGAAGAATCTAAGGAGGCAGTCTAGCTACAGTGGCTTTGCCAAGCTGCTGTGGGCTCCACCCAGTTGGAACTTCCCACTGAGCTAAAGGAGCATGTTCTAACCCAATGCAAGGAAGCTAAAGAACCTTGAAGAAAGGTTAGAGGAATTGCCAACTAGAATAACCAGTTTAGAGAAGAACATAAATGACCTGATGGAGCTGAAAAAGCATGAGAACTTCATGAAGCATACACAAATATCAATAGCCGAATTGATCAAGCAGAAGAAAGGCTATCAGAGATTGAAGATCAACTTAATGAAATAAAGTATGAAGACAATATTAGAGAAAAAAAGAATGAAAAAGGAACAAACGAAGCCTCCAAGAAATATGGGACTATGTGAAAAGACCAAACCTACATTTGATTGGTGTACCTGAAAGTGACAGGGGAGAATGAAACCAAGTTGGAAAATACTCTTCAGGATACTATCCAGAACTTCCCCCAACCTAGCAAGACAGGCCAACATTCAATTTTAGAAAATACAGAGAACACCACAGAGATACTCCTCGAGAAGATCAACCTCAAGACATAATTGTCAGATTCACCAGGGTGAAATGAAGGAAAAAATGTTAAGGGCAGCCAGAGAGAAAGATAGGGTTACTCACAAAGGGAAGCCCATCAAACTCACAGCAGATCTCTCAGCAGAAACCCTACAAGACAGAAGAGAGTGGGGCCAATATTCAACATTCTTAAAAGAATTTTCAGTCCAGAATTTCATATCCTGCCAAACTAAGCTTCATAAGCAAAGGAGAAATAAAATCCTTTACAGACAAACAAATGCTGAGAGATTTTGTCACCACCAGGCCTGCCTTACAAGAGCTCCTATAGGAAGCACTGAATATGGAAAGGAACAACCGGTTCCAGCCACTGCAAAAACATACAAAATTGTAAAGATTATTGATGCGATGAAGAAACTGTATCAACTAACAGGCAAAATAACCAACTAGCATCATAATACAAGATCAAATTCACACACAAAAATATTAACCTTAAACGTAAATGAGCTAAATGTCCCAATTAAAAGACACAGACTGACAAATTGGATAGAGTCAGAACCATCAGTGTGCTACATTCAGGAGACCCATCTCACATGCAAAGACACACATAGGCTCAAAATAAAGGGATGGAGGAATATTTACCAAGCAAATGGAAGGCCAAAAAAAGCAGGGATTGCAATCCTAGTCTCTGATAAAACAGACTTTAAACCAACAAAGATCAAAAAAAGACAAAGAAGGGCATCACATAATGCTAAAGGGATCAATGCAAGAAGAAGTGCTAACAATCCTAAATATATAAGCACCCAGTACAGGAGCACCCAGATACATAGAGCAAGTTCTTGGACACCTACAAAGAGACTTAGACTCCCACACAATAATAGTGGGAGACTTTAACACCCCCCCCCCCATCAATATTAGACAGATCAACAAGACAGAAAATTAACAAGGATATTTGGCACATGAACTCAGTTCTGGACCAAGCAGACCTAATAGGCGTCAACAGAACTCTCCACCCCAAATCAACAGAATATACAGTCCTCTCAGCACCATGTCACACTTACTCTAAAATTGACCATGTAATTGGAAGTAAAACACTCCTTAGCAAATGCAAAAGAACAGAAATCATAACAAACAGTCCCTCAGAACACAATGCAATCAAATTAGAACTCAGGATTAATAAACTCACTCAAAACCGCACTACATGGAAACTGAACAGCCCACTCCTGAATGAGTACTGGATAAATAATGAAATTAAGGCATAAATAAATAAGTTGTTTGAGACCAATGAATACAAAGAGACAACATACCACAATCTCTGGGACACAGCCAAAGCAGTGTTTAGAGGGAAATTTATAGCACTAAATGCCCACAGGAGAAAGCAGGAAAGATCTAAAATCAACACCTAAACATCACAATTAAAAGAACTAGAGAAGCAAGAGCAAACATAGCTAGCAGAAGACAAGAAATAAGTAATATCAGAGCGGAACTGAAGGAGATAGAGACATGAAAACCCCTTCAAAAAATCAACAAATTCAGGAGTTGATTTTTAGAAAAGATTAGCAAAATAGACTGCTAGCCAGACTAATAATGAAGAAAACAGAGAAGAATCAAATAGACACAATAAAACATGATAAAGGGGATATCACCACTGATCCCACATAAACACAAACTACCATCAGACATCAGAGAATACTATAAACACCTCTATGCAAATAAACTAGAAAATCTAGAAGAAATGGATAAATTCCTGGACACAATCCCAAGACTGAACCAAGAAGTCGTCAAATCCCTGAACAGACAAATAACAAGTTCTAAAATGGAGGCAGTAATACCAACCAAAAAAGCCCCCCGCACCAGACAGATTCACAGCCATATTCTATCAGAGGTACAAAGAGGAGCTGGTACCATTCCTTCTGAAACTATACCAAATAATAGAAAAAGAGGGACTCCTCCCTAACTCATTTTATGAGGCCAGCATCATCCTGATCCCAAAACTTGGCAGAGACACAACAAAAACAGAAAATTTCAGGCCAATATCCCTGATGAAAATCGGTGCAAAAATCCTCAATAAAATACTGGCAAACCAAATCCAGCAGCACATCAAAAAGCTTATCCACCATGATCAAGTCGGTTTCATCCCTGGTATGCAAGGCTGGTTCAACATACACAAATCTATAAATGCAATCCATTACATAAACAGAACCAATGACAAAAAACACATGATATCTCAATAGAGGTAGAAAAGGCCTTTGATAAAATTCAACAAACCTTCATGCTAAAAACTCTCAATAAACTAGGTATTCATGGAACATATCTCAAAATAAGAGCTATTTATGATAACCACAGTCAATATCATACTGAATGGGCAAAAGCTAGAAGCATTCCCTTTAAAAACTGGAACAAGGAAAGGATGCCCTCTCTTACCACTCCTATTCAACATAGTATTGGAAGTTCTGGCCAGGGCCATCAGGCAAGAGAAAGAAATAAAGGGTATTCAAATAGGAAGAGAGGACATCAGTTGTCTCTGTTTGCTGATGACTTGATTATATATTTAGAAAACCACAGTCTCAGCCTGATAAGCAACTTCGGCAAAGTCTCAGGATACAAAATAAATGTGCAAAAATCATAAACATTCCTGTACACCAATAATAGAGAACCAAGTCATGAGTGAATTCCCATTCACAATTGCTGTAAAGAGAATAAAATACCTAGGAATACAACTTAAAGGGATGTGAAGAACCTCATCAGAGAGAGCTACAAACCACTGCTCAAAGAAGTAAGAAGAACACAAATAAATGGAAAACCATTCCATGCTTATTAATAGGAAGAATCAATATTGTGAAAATGGCCATACTGCCCAAAGTAATTTATAGATTCAGTGAAATCCCCATCAAGCTACCAATGACTTTCTTCAAAGAATTAGAAAAACCTAATTTTAATTTCACATGGAACCAAAAAAGAGCACGAGTAGCCAAGACAATCCTAAGCAAAAAGAACAAAGCCGAAGGCATCACCTTACCTGACTTAAAACTATAGTACAAGTCTACAGTAACCAAAACAGCATGGTACTGGTACCAAAACAGATATATAGACCAGTGGAACAGAACAGAGGCCTCAGAAATAATGGCATACTTCTACTGCCATTTTATGTTTGACAAACCTGACAAAAACAAGCAATGGGGAAAGGATTCCCTATTTAATAAATAGTGTTGGGAAAACTGGCTAGTCGTATGCAGAAAGCTGAAACTGGATCCCTTCCTTAAACCTTATACAAAAATTAATTCAAGATGGATTAAAGACTTAATCATAAGATCCAAAACCACAAAAACCCTAGAAGAAAACCTAGGAAATACCATTCAGGACATAGGCATGGGCAAAGACTTTATAACTAAAACACCAAAAGCAATGGCAATGAAAACCAAAATTGGCAAATGGGATCTAATTCAATTAAAGAGCCTCTGCACAGCAGAAGAAACTATCATAGAGTGAACAGGCATCCTACAGAATGGGAGAATATTTTTGCAACCTATCCATCTGACAAAGAGCTAACATCCAGAATCTACAAAGAACTTAAACAAATTTACAGGAAAATAACAACCCCATCAAAAAGTGAGCATAGGATATGAACAGACACTTCTCAAAAGAAAACATTTATGTGGCCAAAAAAACATACGAAAAAAGCTCATCATCACTGGTCATTAGAGAAATGCAAATCAAAATCACAATGAGATACCATCTCACACCAGTTAGAATGGCAATCATTAAAAAGTCAGGAAACAACAGATACTGAAGAGGATGTAGAGAAATAGGAATGTTGTTATGCTGTTGGTGGGAGTGTAAATTATTCAACCATTGTGGAAGACAGTGTGGCAATTCCTCAAGGATCTAGAACTAGAAATACTTTTTAACCCAGCAATCCCATTACTGGGTATATACCCAGAGGATTTAAATTATTCTACTATAAAGACATATGCACACATATGTTCATTGCAGCACTGTTCATAATAGCAAAGACTTGGAACCAACTCAAATTTTCCTCAATGATAGACTGGTTAACAAAATGTGGCACATATATACCATGTAATACTATGCAGCCATAAAAAAGGATGAGTTTATGTCCTTTGCAGGGGTATGCATGAAGCTGGAAACCATCATTCTCAGCAAACTAATGCAGGAATGGAAAACCAAACTGCATGTTCTCATAAGTGGGAGTTGAACAGTGAGAGCACATGGACACAGGGAGGGGAACATCAGACACGGGCCTGTCGGGAGGTAAGGGATAGCATTAGGAGAAATACCTAATGTAGATGATGGGTTGATGAGTGCAGCAAACCACCATGGCACATACATATGTGTAACAAAGCTGCACGTTCTGCACCTGTATCCCAGAACTTGAAGTATAATAAAAAAATAAAGTGCTACTCTAGGGAACCCACAGATGGTAAGAAAGTACAACAGCCTTATTACTGATAAGAAGGTTTCAGCGGTCTAAGTAGAAGATCAAACCAGCCACAACATTCCCTTTTACCAAAGCCTAATCCAGAGCAAGGTCGTAACTCTCTTCAACAATGTGATGGCTTAGAGAGGTAAGGAAGCTACAGAAAAAAAGTTGGAAGCTAGTAGTGGCTGGCTCATGAGGCTTAAAAGAAGCCATCTCCGTAACATAAAAGTGCAAGGAGATACAGCAAATGCTAACAGAGAAGCTGCAGCAAGTTTTACAGATCTAGTTCAGAAAACTGATGAAGGTGGCCAAACTAAACAGATTTTCAATGTACAAGAAAAACCTTCCTTTGGAACAAGATGCCATCTAGGACTTTCATAACTAGAAAGAAGATGTAAAAATGCCTGGCTTCAAAGCTTTTAAAAACAGGCTGACTCTCAGGAGGCTGAAGTGGGAGGATCACTTGAACATGAAAGATTGAGGCTGCAGTGAGCTATGGTTCTGCCACTGCACTCCAGCCTGGGCAACAGAGTGAGACCTCATCTCAAAAAAAAAAAAAAAAAAAAAAAGGCTTTCTTGTTAGTAGTTAATGCAGCTGGTGACTTTAAATTGAAGCCAGTGCTCATTTATTATTCTGAAAATCCTAGAGCCCGTAAGAATTATGTTAAATCTACTCTGCCTTTGCTCTGTAAATGGAACAAGAAAACCTGGATAACAGCACATCTGTTTAAAGCATGGTTTACTGAATATTTTTAAGCCCACTTTTGATACCTGCTCTAGAGAAAAAAAAACCTTCCTTTCAAAATAGTAGTGCTCACTGACAATGCACCTGGTCACCCAAGAGTTCTGAAGGAGATGTTTTCATGCCTGTATCAGCCATTCTGCAGCCCATGAATCAAAGAGTAATTTTGGCTTTCAAGTCTTATTGTTTAAGAAACACTTTGTAAGGCTGCAGCTGTCATAGATAGTGATTCCTCTGATGAATCTAGGCAAAGTAAATTGAAAATCCCATGGAAAGGATTTACCATTCTAGATGCCATTAAGCACATTTGTGATTCATGGGATGAGGTCAAAACATCTACATTAATAAAAATTTGGAAAAAATTGATTACACCCCTCATGGATGACATTGAGGGGTTCAAGACTTCAGTGGTGGAAGTAACAGCAGACATGGTGGAAATAGCAAGAGAATGAGAATGAGAAGTGGAGCCTGAAGATGCGACTGAACTGCTGCAATCTCAGGATTAAACTTTCATGGATGAGGAATTACTTCTTATGGATGAGCAAAGAAAGTGGTTTCTTGAGATAGAATCTACTCCTAGAGAAGATGCTGTGAACATTGTTGAAATGTCAATAAAGAATTTAGAATATTCTACAAACTTAATCAATAAAGCAGCAGCAGGGTTTGAGAGAATTGACTGTAGTATGGAAAGAAGTTAAACTGTGGATAAAATGCTGTCAAATAGCATTGTATACCATAGAGAAATCTTTTGTGAAAGGGAAGAGTCAGTTGACAAACTTCAACAAACTTCATTGTTATCTTTTTTAAAAATTGCCTCAACCACTCACCCTTCAGAAGCTACCACCCTCATCAGTCATCAGCCATCAAAATCGAGGCAAGACCTTCCACCAGTACAAAGATTATAACTTGCTCTAGGCTCAGGTGATCATTAGCCTGTTTTAGCAATAAAGTGTTTTTAATTAAGCTATGTACATTGCTTAAGACATAATTCTGTTGCACACTTAATAGCCTAAGTATAGTATAAACATAATTTTGTGTGTGTACTGGGAAACCAAAAAAATCGTGTTACTTGCTGTATTGCAATGATGTGGAGTTGAACCTTTCAATATCTCAGAGGCGTACCTGTACTAAACTTTCACTATAGCCAAACTTACCTACTCCTGTTCTCTCATAAGCACCCCATGCACATCTTTCCTTCATTATTGTGTTTCCTCCATATCCCCTTCCCAGAACATCTTCCTTTTCCCTCTTCTTATATAAAATTGATTCCAAGAAGCCTTATCCTGAATTTCCCAGCCCTCAGTGACCTCCTAGTTTTTTTCCAAACTTCTAGAACACTGATCTGCACCATGAATTTAATGTATGTAGTGTTATAGTGCTGTCCCACTAAGTCTTTCCCCCACTATCTTAAAACTAAGAGGGTTCTGGACAGCAAAGACATTATGTCATGCTTCTTTTTATTTCCAGCATTTAGCTCATTGTAGATGTGTAATAAATGTTAACTTACTAGCATATGAGTTATCTTGTGTGACCAAGAAAAAGGGTAATTTTTTTATTCAGTGTCTTCAGTATCTTTTTGATGGACAGTCAAATATTTCACTAGTTGTAACAACATTGGGGACTTCAGAAACTGTTGTAGAGTGAATTTGGGTGTGTACTGCTCTGTGGTCTCTCTGGAGCTAGTTTTCAGTCTTTGTACCCATTGGAATAAATATATTGCTTCTTGAAATTTAGCATCTCTTCCTCTTTGAGTGCTTTCTATTTCCCTTTAAGATGTTTAAAAATACCATCAGAATCAGTGGTCTTTCTGTGGCTAGTGGTGGGACTGAATCAATCTTTTCTCCTCTGGTTTCTCTTCCTTTAAATACAGATAAAGAAGAAGTGCAGAGGAAACGACAAAAGCTCATGCCCAATTTTTCAGATAGTTTCGGCGGTGGTAGCGGTGCCGGAGCTGGAGGCGGAGGCATGTTTGGTAGTGGCGGTGGAGGAGGGGGCACTGGAAGTACAGGTCCAGGTACAAAAATATTTATTCTTTCTAAACTCCATATTGGAGAGGGTAGAATTTTCCTTTCTTTGGTTTCTGAGCTTGTCTGTGAGTTGAGTGGCTGTGATATTATTGAATATGTTAATTTAAATTTCCTGAAAAATGTAAATTTATTTTTCAAAGAAATCCATGTTCATTTTACAGTATGTAGATAATCCCAAAAGCCATAAGCAGAAAAAAAAAAAAAGTACCCCAAAGCCAGTTATCTAATGAACACCTCCCTAAACATTTTAGTATATTTCTCTTTTACATTTTTTGACATAGTCGTTTTTGTTTGGAAACATTGAAAAGATTTCATATGTATACAATATAGATATATATTAAACATCTCTATATATTACATTGTAGAAAAATTTGAAAATACATAAAATCTGTCATCAAAGGTTAACTACTTTTTCATGTATGTTATGGTAGATATTTATGAGTTTTCTCCTATATCTACTATATTCATAAATAGTATAGTAATATATAAATAGTATAGTAGATATACTATACTATATATACTATATAATATGCTATATATATATATATACCATATAATAGTATATAATAGTGTATATACTATTTATATATATTAGATATACTAGATATATATATCTATATATAATAGAGATATATATATACTATTATATATATACTAGATATACAGATATATATCTATATATACTATTATATAGTATATATATATACTAGATATATATACTAGCTATATATACTATATACTATTATATAGTATATGTAATAGTATATTATAGTCTTATATATACTATATATATACACTATATATATGCTATATATAGTATATATATCTACTGTAATAGTATATTAGTAGTATGTATACTATTATATAATATATATACACTGTAGTATATATAGTAGATATACTATACTATATATTACATAGTATATATAGTAGATATACTATATTATATATACTATTATATAAATAGGATAGTAGATATTCATACTGTATATATCTACTATACTATTTATGAATATAGATGTTTATGATATTTATGAATACAGTTGTGATCATTATCCATATTATTTTAATCCATTTATTTGTAATACTGTTTTACTATCATTTGCACCATAACTGTGTAGTCATATGTGCCGCGTTTACCTGAGATGTTAACATAAACATTTCCCCCGGTAATATGAACTTTACATAAGCACACATTTTAAGCATCATTTTAATGACTCATTTCCTCAAGTGAACAAACCATAGTATAACTTACTTAAATGTAGTTTCCTGTTTTCTATCTAAAGTGCTATACTGAACTCCTATTCACATAACTTTTCATGTATTCCAGATTACTTTAGTAAATTAGAGTCTTTGAAGTAAAATTACTGTCTCAGAGGGCATGACATCTAATGCCAGCTGCTTTCCCAAAGAGTTGTACCAGTTTATACTTTCACCAGAAATGCCTAAGAATGAACAGTGGTGGCCATTTTTCCACTGAGGAGTCAGTGTGTTTTTCTGTGTTTTGTTTTATTTAGTTTTTTTCCTCCAGGGGTTATTTTAATGTCTTCTACATAGGCAAGTCTGAGTTTGGTGGTGACCCTCACTATTAGCCTCTCTCCTTCGTTAGGAGTGGAGGCTTTCTCTATCACAACCCCTCCCCAAATCTGTAGTGTTGTCAGAGTTGCTAAAATGTAAACTTTACCAAAGTGGAATTCTGATGGTCCCCACGATTCCCACCATGTGTCTTAGTCTCAACAGAAACACTGTGTGTGGGCACAGTACTCTCCTTTCACACCCAAAGGCTGTGCTCACCTGAGAGACAGACACTAAGTTTTGCTGAGTCTTTGTAAAATATCTTCATGATGTTTCCTTTGTTTTACTTGCCATTTCAGGGTATAGCTTCCCACACTATGGATTTCCTACTTATGGAGGGATTACCTTCCATCCTGGAACTACTAAATCTAATGCTGGGATGAAACATGGTAAGTAATGCTTTTTTCTTAATACTAAGGAAGGAAAAAAGTAATTAATGCTTTAAAAAGTTTTCTAAATCATTATCACAACAATGTCGTCATCTTGAAAAATAATTGAGGAATGCAAATAAACTAAGAAGATACTTTTTCCAAAAGATATTATTTCCTGTGGCTAGTGTAAGCTCTATTCCTTGTGTATATTTTATATATTTACTTTGTAAGTGGCATGAACCAAGGAAAGAACATTGAAAAGAGACATAGAGACCTGACTATTCAAACATTTTAAAAATCACCAAACTTATATATTCTCTTTTTCCTCAAATAGTATACTTCTGAAATCATTTTGAGTTGTATAGGATTGGTCTTTTCCCATGAAGTTATCCCCTGAGAAGCTGCAGCTAAACCACCTGTTGATAGTTTAGAAATAATACTGTAAAGAAGTCTTCCCATTTATTGAATACCTATTTTTGTGTCAGGTGCTTTTACATGTTTTAACTGTTATCTTCATGATTTCTCCGTATGAAAAATATTAGTATCTCCATTCTGCACACAAAAGGCACCAAACTTCAGAAATGTTCATACTCACTGAAGGCACACAGAAGTTAGTGGCAGAATAAGAATTTGAAGCAGGTCTCCCCATAAAAGCTAGCTGCTGTCATAGTACCTATCAGATAACATAATTGAACCTGAAATAGCATGGTCAGAAGTGGTACACTGGATAGCTCCCACCACTAAAGAATGTGAATTTACAGCACATCTTTATGAGTTGCTTTGTTAATTAGCATCAGGAAAAAACTGCTCTGCTTTCAAGAACTTTAAAAATTCAGCTTTCCTGCAATTCACAGAAGAGCTTTATTTCATTTTTCTCCTTTACAAATAAGCAAAATGAGATCTAAGATTTCAGAAGTAGACTGAAAAATTATTTTTAGGAATGAGAATTTAGAATATCACCAAAACATGGTATTTATGATATGGCCATTTTTAAAAGAATTTCAAATTATTTATTTTCCCTTTTCAGCAAATTTGCTTCTAACCTTTAACTGACCTATGTTGAAATAGTGAATTGTCAATTAATATATTTTACTGAGAAAAAGCTGATGTCTTTGCATTTATCTTAGGAACCATAGACAGTGAATCTAAAAAGCACCCCTGAAGGTTGTGACAAAAGTGATAACAGAGACACTGTAAACCTCTTTGGAAAAGTCACTGAAAGCACAGAGCAGGATCAGGAGCCCAGCAAGGCCACCGATGGGAATGGTGAGGTCACTCTAACGTATGCAACAGGAACCAAAGAAGAGAGTGCTGGGGTTCAGGGTAAGTGAGCACACAAGTTACATTCTGTTGGTTGCTGGGGAGGGGTGAGTCCTAGGTGTAGAAAGATATCTGCTAATCTAAAGATAATGTATCAGTATCTAGTTCAGTGTACTCTTCAAAGTTATGTATGCCTTTTGAAAAGCATGTGTCAGATCATTTTATTCACACTGGGATTTCCATTTTTGCTCTGTTATCTTTGAATATATAGAAATTTACATGTACATTCTCCAGTCATAATCATGCAGTTTTAGGGTATTGTGAGAGATAATCAACTTCTTTTCTGACACAGATAAATAGAGACGTATTTCCATAACCTTAATAGTCACCCCTCTAGAATCTGGCTTAACCGTCATACTGAAGTAGAACTTTGCCTTAAAATAGGAACTTTTCTTTTTATCTGTTGCCTTCTTTGAAGAAGTAGGATTAGGAGAAAATGTACTTTTGCCTTTACTCTGAACCAATACTTATTAGCATATGTGTCATGATTCTAGGTCATCCTAGATCGTGCTAAGAAGACTTCTGTAAAAGGAAAGGTAGTAAATATTTAGAGTTGGTGGCCACATTTGGTGTCTGTCACACATTCTTTTTTATTTTATACCCCTTTAAAAATGTACAAGCCATGATTAGCTAGGAAGCCATATGAAAAGTAGGTCATAAACAGGTTTTGGCCCAAAGGTCACAATTCTCTAACCTTAATGGAACAAACTTTACAAAAACATGAGTGTCTCATTGAAAGTTTCTGTTTATGGCAGAGACATCTGTTTTTTCACACGTTGCCTAACAAGCTAATTGTTAGAGATTCCAATTTCACCAAGAGATTGGTGATTTAAAATTATGGTACAATCTAACGTTATTTGGAGATTGTTTTCCTTAAAATAACACATTGATTGTTCACCTTAAAATAACAGACATCTCTAAATTTTTTTCCTCTGACAAACTATACACAGATTCTATAAGATCAATCTCTAACAATATTTGTCAGTGACCCAATGTCCAATTCTGCTTTTTCTACTTAACACAATCCAAAAGCATTGAAAGGAGCATTTTCAACTAAAGTAATGTGTCAAGGCATCAGAACACTGATGCTCGTCAGTCTGGCCTCAAGCATGCCTTACTGATAAAAGAAGGAAACTCAACTGTGATTGTGGTCGTTTCCTTACAGATAACCTCTTTCTAGAGAAGGCTATGCAGCTTGCGAAGAGGCATGCCAATGCCCTTTTCGACTATGCAGTGACAGGAGATGTGAAGATGTTGCTGGCCGTCCCAGCGCCATCTCACTGCCGTGCAAGATGAGAATGGGGATAGGTAAGTCAGGACTTTTGTATGATGGGTTGTTTTGGGTAGGGAAGAAGAGCATTGTATAATGCATACAGACGAGAGATAAAAATAATTTTTCAAATGTATTGAGTCCTCTAACTGGAACAATCAAGAAAACTAATGTGTACGGTAACCATAGAAAAATTTGCTGCTCCATCCTGCTGTCACCTGTTGGAATCTGTAATAGCTGGAGGACTCATCTAAGAGTGAATCTCTCTGGGCAAGAAAACTAAGATGTGTGTAGGTAATGGTACTTTTTAAGAAGACTTGCTTTGTTTATTGAAACAATGACAAGTCCTACCAAATCCCTGAAGCATTGTTATCCCAGCTGCATTTGTATAATGACAGTGTACTCAAGAAAGAGCCCAATAAAGGCAGCAGCAACAGAATGGTTAAGAGGGACTGGTCCTTCTTTCCCAGTTACTGGTTTCTTCCCTACTCCCTCTGCTAATGGTCACCAGTCTGAGACTGGTTCAGAATTTTGTGACTGCTCCAGCCCGTGTGTGGGAGTCAAACATTCCAGATACCATGCCTTCCATTCCTGCTAGTACTGAGATTGTATTTGCAAAGCCACCTGGCTTCTTTCTAAAACAGTTTTCTTAGTCCTTTCATTGAGACTTCTAAAATGATCTTGAAAGCCTATAAAAATAACAAGAGACAGCAGCCTTCACATTCAAGTCAAGTGCCTTATCTAAAACCTTCCTAAAATAGCATCAACACAGAGAAATCCTTTTCTGTGGAAGAGCTCTTGAGTGCTGTGTTTTAGACCTCAGTTTAAAAATTAAACCAAGCACTTAAGGAAAGTAACAACTTCAGGGTTTCAAACAGAGAGACCTTTGTTCTCATTCCTTGCAATGTAACCAAGGATGTGGTATAACCACTGGCCTTTTATACAGTATGAGAGGAACCAGTACAACCTTCTTGGTATAAGGCCACGAACAGCAGAATGCTTTTTCAGGGTTAAATAATCCAGTTAGCATTCAGTCGCGCACAACCACAAGAAAAAGCAGTTAACCAAGACAGGACAGCAGTGTTTCAAGTGGCATTTCCAGGGACCGGTTGAATTGATAAGTCTAAGAATATGAGCACATACAGGTTAGAAAGGAAGTGCTGATATCTGAAGGGAGGATTGTAGGAAGGGATACAATTCAAGGCGCATGCAAGTTTCCTCCTAAGACCCGAGCACACTCACACAGGCAGGCTCTCAGGCCACAGAGGTGGGACTTGGAGAGACTAGAGGATCCTCAGAAGAGCATAGGTAAAGGACAGATTTTGGCCATCACAGCCCAAGTCTCTTGTTTTTTTTTTTCCACAGCAATTTATCGTGTATTTCAAAATAGCTAGAAGACAAGATATGAAATGTCCTCAAACACAGAGAAAAGATAAATGTTTGAGGTGGATATCCTAAATATCCTGATTTATTACACATTGTATGTATCAAAATATCAAATGTGCCCCATAAATATATAAAATTATAATGTATCAATAAAAAATTTAAAAGATTAAGATGGCAAATTATACATTATGGGTCTTTGGCAAGTCTCTTGTTTTAATTCAGGTTGTCATATTTGGCTAATAGTCTGAATCCTGTGGCCATTAGTCATCATAGAAAATACAATAAAAAATATATGTATATATAAAACTTTTGGTACTGGGGGAAATTCCCATAAGGGTGTGAGGATTTGAGGGGGAGGGGGATTGTACTTCTGCTATGAAATGCTGAGCTGCACATGGAAATTTTCGGGCAGTTTTAGAAGTATGACCTTTTTCTTAGTATATGTGCATCATGTCTGTGTCAGTTGAGGCCCTTTTCAGAAGTTTTCTTCCAGTATCACATTTCAAGAAGCAATAGTGAAACCCTGAGATCATCCATTTTAAAATATTTCTCAAGTAGCAAAATCACAATTTAGTTTTTTAGACTCTTCTGTGCCAGTGTTAATCCCAAGTATGATACACTTGCTATTGCTAAGGAAGAGGCCTGAGTACAGTGGCACCTGATAGCTTTAATTTAGAGAGATCCAGCCTGCACCTCGTGACCCAAATGTAGTGCTGCTGTGAGTTGCTTTAGTTTGCTCTGCACCGCCATCTGTCCGTGCTCCGGAGTGGTCATCTTCTTAGACATTCATCTGCATGTCTTTAGAGCAGTACACATGTATCCCCTATGTAGGATTGCTTATGGGATTAAGAGATGACTTCGGAGTAAGACAGGCCTGGGTTTGAATTCCAGTTTCACCACTTATTGGCCTTGACTGAGTTATATGATGCCTGTAAGTCTCAGTTTCATTAGCCAAAAAGTGAAGATGATGTTACCTACCTCATAGGATTATTGTTATAATAAAAAGACAACATATATCAAATGCTTAGCATAGTCTGGTAAATCAAAGCTCCCAACTTTGATTTACCAGACTAGTAGCCATTTTTTAAATTATTGTTATTGTTTCTAGTTAATTTTAATAGTGTGTTTTTAAATAATTAAAATAATTATGCTCCTTGGAGTGACTTTGACACCACCAGTATGTTCAGCCTCATTAGCCTAAGCTCATAGGTTCCTTTTATCATTCTTATTTTTGTACCTCTACTGCATGCTAGGGCTGTGAGGCTGACTCAGACAGAACCTGCCCCAGAGATGACGACAGGCGAGAGAAGGAGAAAAATGTATAGACAACTGCAGTTGTGTAACCAAGCAGTAAATTTGAGAGGGACAACTTGCTCCACCTAGGAGATTAGGAAAGTATTCTCTGAGGATGTCAGGCTTGAACTGGAATATAAAGGATAGAGTAGGCATTGTCCAGGCAGAGAAAAGGAGCAAAAACATTCTAGGCAGAGGGAATATTTGTCAGAATATTTACAGGATTGGTGGGAAATACAATCACATTGTTTCTTCACAAGTTTACTGCAAGAATTTTCTTCCAGTAGTTACAAGCTTCACTTCAATCTCCCCTCTTGTGATCTAGAAAGATCTTTTAAAAGCCACCACACTGTATTTTGGAGTAGGGGCAGCAGAGCTAGGTGAGATAACTAAATTTTTCTGAACAATTCCTAGTGCCAGGCATTCATTTTCCATAGATCATATGTATGTCAAGGGAAGTCATGGGGAAAGGTAGAGGAGAAAACCATCTAAAGCCATAGCGCAGAGATAGAATTGGGATTTAAGCTTAGGTCCTTCTGGGCTGGAAGCCTCAGTGTGTTTATACATCAAGGGGTCAGATATGAATGCTCCCAGAGGCCAGGCAGGTACCACCAGTAACATAGCAGCCTTGGGTAGGCAGTTTGGAGGGATGGGTCCTCTGGAGATAGCATCCTACCTCAGATTCAATACATTTTATAGATTCAAAACATTTTGGGGCCAAATAAAACTAGGTATGAGAACAGATTCCATCTTTAAGTCTAATCATATCTTGGGAATCTTCTTTTTCATTAACATTTTGGTTAATTATTGCCACTGTGTTTTCATTCCAGTGTCTTACACCTAGCAATCATCCACCTTCATTCTCAACTTGTGAGGGACCTACTAGAAGTCACATCTGGTTTGATTTCTGATGACATTATCAACATGAGAAATGACCTGTACCAGGTAAGCAGAAATCTCAAGGAAACAACAGAAGTAAAATCCATAGTTTCCTTTTTCTTTTGTATGTTTGGGTGCATGTTATTTTTAGTAATGTTAAGAGTAGCAAAAATGAAACCAAACTTTCGTAGGTAATATCTAAAATCCCATTAGTTGAGAATGTTGCTTATGATTTAGCATCCTTTGATCTGTGGGTATAACAGCCATCAAGCCACAGTGAAATTTAGCATCCCACGGGGGGAAGGCAAACTCTAAACTTTAGAAATCAGAGTTTTTTCATTTAAGAGGGAGAAACTAAAGCATCACATCTGTCAAGAAAAATAAAGTTAAAAAAAGTTTGAAAAGCCAGTAATTTATAAGAATTTTGAAATCTACTGAAACATACCTTGACAACATCTAGATTAAGTGTATAACAAATAAAGCGTTCTGAAATCACCACACAGAAAGGTTAAAAGTTTGCTTGAGGAGGAAAAGGTGTCTTTCAAAAGCAGAAAGACAGCTCCAAGTGAGGAAAACTGGGAACACCAGAGTTTTGCCCAAATCAGGTTTTTTTTTAGGAATTAATTAGGTGAGCTAAAAATAAAAGGAACTGTTTTTTCCCAGAGCTCTTCCAACACTGCAAAGGGAGAAGTTAGCTGGAGACATAGCGAGGTCCCCTGATGGGCATGTGCAGAATTCAGGGAGAGGCAAGTAGCATGGAAGCCCCTTGGGCAGAAGCAGAGCCTGGACGTTGGTGATGGGGGCCCAGTGACCCCAGCCAGCCTCTCTGGCTGAGTGACTGCACTGTCATGAGGCCAAGATGGGGTTCGGCTCCTGAGGTTTCCTCCTTCCTGCTCCCAATTGCTTTTCCCACCTCACTGTCTTTCCCCCACCCCCCACCAGTATGCTGTATGGGGCTCCTGCCCTTGCCCACTTAACTTTCCATTTGTCTCCTTCCCTTCATTGACCTGGAGCGTCTTCCTCATCCTCCTTGGATAGATGGTTTGCTGGTTCACGTGTGTCTCTCACTTCAAAAATATGGCCAAGATCCTGTGTAATTATCTACTTAGTAAAGATATTTGTTCCTGCTCTCTCATTTTTAAAGTACTGATGTGAATCATTTTTATTTCCTCACTTTAAAGGAAAATGCTTTTATTATTTTAAAGAAAATTTATTAAAACTTCATTTTAGCTTTAAAGGAAATTAAAATGTTTTTTATCCCATTCTTTAAAATGTGCTTTAAAGTACATTTAAAGAAAAACTACTAAAATGTTTATATGTGGCTCTTAATAGACTTTTTTACCTGGGACTAGGTAAAAAAATAGGTTTCCTGATAGGGGAAAATGACCATTTTTCATTCAGTGTAAGTCACTATTAGGCTTCTTCACTGGTTGTTGTGCTTAATGTCAAAGAAAAAATAAAGTTAGTGACTCCTCACTTCCTGTTAATATAAAATAACTCGTATGAAGTGTGATTGTAGGTTGACATTTAAAGGATGTCTTCTTGAAACTTTCGTATCATTCTGAGGGTCACTGGTATTCAGGAAGTCATTTTGCCTGTAAAGCTTGATTCTCTCAGACTTTTGGACCGATTGTTCCTTGTAGTCATCACAAACAAACATATGAATAAAACTAGGAATGGGACATTGTAGCTTGTCCTGTTTTCAAACCCTGCTTAACAGTTATATTCGAGGAATTGCTTATTTTATATTATTAATAGGATCTGCAAAGGACACAGCACAACAGGATTAGTAGCTGTGATTTTTGTATATAACTCTTTGCTGTATCATTTGGTTATATATGTTGAGACTCTCCAGTGTGTTAGACACAAAAGCCCTGAAACTACCACCATTGATACTTCTATCCCTTCTGATCTGGGGTCTCAGAATAATATATGTCCTTTTGTCCCCCCACCTTACCACCAGTCTCACTAATGGGCAGGGATTCTGGCTTCCCTAGTATGCCTTCTAGGTCTCAAACATACACCCATTGGCAACTTTGGTTTGAGAACTAGAAACTGCTAAGATTTGAACTCTTGATTATCTGTTGTAAAGGTTCTGTTGTAACTAATCTTAATGGAAAATGACAGTTCTCTAAATAATTTGGATTATTTAGCAATTATCTTAAACATTCTCCACAAATACCTTTCACTAATCTTAGTACATTTCTGTGACCATCTGTCATGATCAAATTCCTCTCCCCCACCCACCCTCTAGAAACACTCAAAATAGTCCAAGTGCACAGAGTTAGGATTTTTCTGAAAATATTCTCTTTAAGCCTTTTCTCTCCTCTCATTCTCCTTCCCCCAACATAGACAAGCACTCCAGTGTTTGGTGTGGATTGTTTTATTAGTGTATGTTCCCATAAAACATTATTGGGGGATTTTATGTATTTTTCTTTTTAATGATAAACATGTATATTCATTGTTTTAAAAACTGTGCAGAAGAATGTACATTGCAAACTCAAAGTTGCCCCCTGACAATGGCCAGGTCCCTTAGCACAAATGTCACTATTGTGTTTATAGGTAGTTTTTCAAGTATTGGGTACAGATTTGCATATACTTGAAATATCTAGATATTTTCATATACTCTCACATGCAATCCACATTATGTTAAATGTACTTCTCTTGCCTTGCATTAACCTTTAAAATCTTTTAAATGTAATTATAGATTAAAAGGAAGTTACAAAAACATACTAGGAGGTCCTAGTATTTACTAGGAGGAAACCAGAGGTCTTCACCCAGTTTCCCCCCAGGTAACATCCTATATAACTACAACAGTATCAAAACCTAGAAATTGGCATTGGTACAATCCACAGATCTAGTCAGATTTCACCAGATACACACTCATTTGTGTATATCTGTATAGTTGTTCATGCATGTATTTTTAAAATGTGTAAATGGCATTGTGCTACATGTTACTGTCTTTCTGCCTTCACTGCTTATCCACATAATTCTGTGTACAGCTACTTTATTGTTTCTGCTCCTGAAGAGAATCCCATAGTATGGATCTTCCACCTATTACATCCTCATTTCCTAGTAGTAGACATTTTACCAACTTCTAACATCCTACCTCAATAGATAATACTGCAGTGACCGTCCTTACTTATGTCCTCTTGTGGATTTGTGTCAGAATTTCACCTGATACATACATCTGCAAAAGTTGGGTTTCTGGGACATTTGTATATTTGACTTTCCAGAATGTCTTTTTAAGTCCCTATGCCCATAGCCATAGTGCGAAGGTTCCTGGATCCCCACATTGTATAATTGTTTAGACATAATCCTTGGATTTAAGATCTAGAAGCCTTATATCATAGAAAACCATTGATTGGACTGTGGAATAAAATTTTTTTGAAAAAAAAAAAATCTGACTCATAAGAGTTTTTAATTAAATTCAATCTACAGATAATTTCTAATTCCTGAATGGTATATTGTCCTATAATTTCAGATCTTTTTTTTTCCCCCACAATCTCATTCTCTTTCCTTTTTCCATCTCCCCAAGTAGCATTTCAGAAAACAGATTAGTAAACAGATTAGTTTCTATTGATTTAGTTATTTTTGAGAGGAAGGCTCTTGGCAACAACAACTAAAGTTTTCAGGACATCATTTCAGGCCAGGGTGATAGTCCTAGAAAATGAAAGAAATAAGGAGAGTAATAAGTTGGCAAAAAAAAAGATACTGGTCTGATATATTAAATAATCACTGTAGTTGAGATTTAGACGACCCACCCATCATTCATCCTGCCAGTTCTCATATGCTGTGGTCACCTAGACAGCTAGGAGGTTGGTGGCTCACCTGCTGCTGTAGCCAGTAACTGCTCAATGAAAAGGGAATTTTAGGCAAATTGGCAGAAGATTGGCTAGATGTCATAGTCAGGCTCCTGTGAAATAAACTCATTTGTGTAAACCTATATTGCTGTTCTCTGTCAGTGAACTCAGTTCTTTGAAAGATACTTTTGTGATTGTATGTTTTACTCATTTTTAAAAACACACAGTTTGCAAAACATCTTATTTGCATTCACCAAAGTACCACCTTGTGGGCAGGGTAGTCAAATGGACTACTTAAGTATCTATTAGGTATCAGCAGCTCACCTTTTTTATTCATTTGAGCCCCCTTAGTGAGATAGTTCTATTATCCTGGTTATGTTATTTAGAATCTTATAATAACTTTTAAAAAGGTGGGTAGGAGAGCTATATTGACTGGTTTCAGCAGCCAGTTCATGGGACAGTATTTTTTAATTTAGTAAATTTAGTTCCGTGTCAGCATAGAATCATGGAACTTTTGTTAATTGGTTTCTATTGAGTACTTCATTTAAATTTCTTCAGTGAAAACATAGCCTTCATTTGATTTGTTAACATAAAATTATCAGCTGAAGATAATTTCTATTAGAAATTTAAGAAAACTAAATTTACTAGGTGTGCTCAAAAATCAACAATCAGTGGGTTGTAATGAGAAACAAGAAGCTATTAAGACTTGTAAATATAAAAATAATCCACTACCTAGAATGTTGTAAGGACATGAAGTGATGGATTTGTTACTTAGCCTGATTTAATCATTTTACGTTGTAAACTTATATTAGAACATCACATTGTACCTCATAGATACAATTACTATTTGTCAATTAATTTTAAAATAAAAATTTTAAAACCCAAATTATTGAATGGCTAAGTGTTAGTCCAGCATATGTATTTCATTGGCATATGGTATGGAACAGGATAACTTGGATGCCAAGGTCAGGAATTAATCTAGGAATGGGAAATGTCCCTGCAGGATGGCACCACCTATTGCAGTGACAGCTAGCAAGCTGTGAGTTGTAAGTGTTCACCGCTGACCAGTGAATCTCCTGCCCCTTTACTTTACAGACACCCTTGCACTTGGCAGTGATCACTAAGCAGGAAGATGTGGTGGAGGATTTGCTGAGGGCCGGGGCCGACCTGAGCCTTCTGGACCGCTTCGGTAACTCTGTTTTGCACCTAGCTGCCAAAGAAGGAAATGATAAAGTTCTCAGTATCTTACTCAAGCACAAAAAGGCAGCACTACTTCTTGACCACCCCAACGGGGACGGTAAGAGGCAATCACATCATTGGTGTAACTTTTTCCAACTTGTAAATACCTACTAGGTATTTGATAAATGTGTGTTATTTGATTTGTACCCAAAAGGACTTTCCTTAGTCACCTGGAATTTGTCATCTCTTTTGGACATTTCTGTTGCTCACCAAAGCTAATTTTTTTTTTTTTTTTTTTTTTGAGACAGAGTCTCACTCCGTCGCCAGGCGCCAGACTGGAGTGCAGTGGCACCATCTCGGCTCACTGCAACCTCCGCCTCCCGGGTTCAAGCAATTCTCCTGCCTCAGCCTCCTGAGTAGCTGGGATAACAGGCGCGCGCCACCACGCCCAGCTAATTTTTTTTTTGTATTTTTAGTAGAGACAGGGTTTCACCATGTTGGCCAGGGTGGTCTCGATCTCCTGACCTTGTGATCCGCCCACCTCGGCCTCCCAAAGTGCTGGGATTACAGGCATGAGCCACTGCGCCCGGCCAGCTAATTTTTTTTAAAGACAATTTGGAATAGTAGGAGGAAAAAGCAGAGGCCTGAGTCAACATTCATCTTGAAGTGCATAAAGCATCATTCATTCAGAGAATGTTTACTTATGCCCAGTGTCTCCTGAGAACATAATAGGAGACTGTGGGTCTTCAAAGCAGAACAATAGACTTATAGTGCCTTTACTGTCCCTCCCTATGATCCAGTTTTTGCCATTTCCTTCAGCTTCACCAAGGGCCGTCTTGTGAGTAGCCATCCCATCCTGTGATTGTCCCTTTGCTTGGACTCTAGGTCTGAATGCCATTCATCTAGCCATGATGAGCAATAGCCTGCCATGTCTGCTGCTGCTGGTGGCCGCTGGGGCCAACGTCAATGCTCAGGAGCAAAAGTCCGGGCGCACAGCACTGCACCTGGCTGTGGAGCACGACAACATCTCATTGGCAGGCTGCCTGCTCCTGGAGGTGAAGGACGCACTTATTTCCTTTTGCATTGAATTCCTGAGGGAGATTTAAGGAAATCTTTTCAAAGAATGAAGTCAGTAGCTGCTGTTCTCCCTACAATCAACTCTATTTATTTAACATTTATGAAGGGCTTCAGAGTAGCCCCTTCAGACATTCCCCACCCCCCAGTCTTGCTTGGCATCTCTAACTGGGGATTTCTTCAATGACGGAGCCAGCCCAAAGTAGCAACCGGGCTAGTAATAGGACCCGAGGGGCCATGTACACAGGGAGGTGGGACAAAAGGGCAAAAAAACCTTCCACTAACGCTTTTCTGTATGGGCTGGATTGTAGGGCGATGCCCATGTGGACAGTACTACCTACGACGGAACTACACCCCTGCATATAGCAGCTGGGAGAGGGTCCACCAGGCTGGCAGCTCTTCTCAAAGCAGCAGGTAAGGTGGCCTGGCGGTCATTAATGAAAAATGTCAAGAATGCAAACCCAACTTCAATAGAGCAGCCATGTTGCCTTCTTTAAGCCACAGAACTACTGCTGAAAAGCAAGGGTAAATAAAAATTATATGGCAAGTCACATTTTATCTGCCATAAGGCACTGTTTGGACTAGTAATCTTGGGCTTTACCCTCACAGTCACGTTAGTTTTTACTTTCTGATTCATCTATTTGTTTGGGGTTTGATTATTTAGATTGACTCCCATGACAAGGGGTCTTTTCAAAGTAGAGTTTGATTCCTTATACAATTCTGAGTAGTATCAGTCTCAGATCATGTCAGAAGTCCCCAGAAGAAAAAGATTATTGGTGTCAGAAATCATTTAAAGACTTCATTTTGAAAGAACGGTCTCTTAGAAATTGAAGTATAAGAAAAAGAAAATGGGCCATATATTAAGATCCATTATGTGGAAGACACTAAAAATGGCTAGCACTTATTGACCTTGCCATGTACCAGGCACTGTGATGGGCACTCTATATGCACAGTCTCATTTAATGCCCAGTCACCCTTTGGGACAAATACCATTATTATTCCCATCTTAGAGTCAAGGAAACAGACGAGAGAGACTACCAGATTCCATTCAGGGTTCCAGTAAGTGACAGAGCTATGAGTCACACTTTGGCAATGTGAGCCTCAAGACTTTATTCTCTCCACTATGTTTCTCTCTCTTATTTTGCTCATAGGTTTGCAGATGTTATTCCATTTCTAGTCTTGTGAAGTATAGAAAATTATCCATGCTTATCTTTGAATCTTCAGTGCCTTACATATTTAGAACCTCAAAATATGTGTAATGAAATTGGTATCTGAAGCCTGCCCTGACATATCTGATTTACTTTAGAGGTTTTTGGTTTTTTTTTTTAATTTAGAAGGTAACTGCTTCATAAATTCAAGAAAACAAAGCAAATTAAAGACGCAGGAACTTTTTCTTTGGGGACACCATATTTTTCTCTTTTGTTAAATTGAGCTTTTTTTGAACAAGAAACTCTGATTGCAGTGTGTATTAATAGTTTTAGAAGACACTGATTATAATTAAATGCCTTCAGACAAGAAGCAATAACCAGCCAGACGCGATGGCTCATGCTGTAATCCCAGCACTTTGAGAGGGTGAGGTAGGAGGATCACTTGCACTGACGAGTTTGAGACCAGCCTGGGAAACATAGTGAGACCTCATCTCTATTAAAAATTTTTTAAAGTAGCCAGGCATGGTAGCATGCGCCTGTAGTCCCGGCTACTTGAGAGACTGAGGTAGGAGAATTGCTTGAGCCTGGGAGTTCCAAGAGTGCAGTGAGCTACAGTTGTACCACTGCATTCAGCCTGAGCTACAGAATGAGAACCCGTCTCAAAAAGAAAAAGAAAAAACTATAAATACTCTTTTAAAAATACTTTATATTGAATTCTCAGAATCCCATTAAAGGTATAGCAAGTAACAGTTTCTCCGATATACAAATGAAGAAACTCAGATGAAAAACCAAAGTCCTAATTATAATGTCATGGAAAAGGTCAGTTAAGGCTGAGTACAGTGACTCATGCCTGTAATCCCAGCATTTTGGGAGGCTGAGGCTGGTGGATCACCTGAGGTCGTGAGCTGGAGACTCACCTGGTCAACATGGTGAAACCCCATCTCTACTAAAAATACAAAAATTAGCCAGGCTTGGAGGCATGTACCTGTAATCCCAGCTACTGGGGAGACTAAGGCAGGAGAATCGCTTGAGCCCTGGAGGTGGAGGTTGCAGTGAGCCAAGATCTTTCCATTGCACTCCAGCCTGAGCAAACAGAGCAAGACTCCATCTTAAAAAAAAAAAGAAAAAAAAAAGGTCAGTTAAGGGATAACTCACTCCTCCAGTCTTTAGTCCTGTAAAGTGTTCGTCTTAATTTCTCCACTGTCTTCATGGTGGGGATTACATTTATTGCCGCATAGATCAGGCCAGAACTGGGAGAGTAAAATCAAGAAATAGCATGAAGATCCTTCTTTGCTTCCTATAAGCACTCTTCTCTTATTATTGACTCATCTGATGGTCTCCCAGCAAGATAAAAACAAGTCCTCCCCCCCCAAAGTGGCATCATTAGACATCATGCTAAACACTCATAAAAATAGTCTAAGCTCCTACAGCAGAGGGGCCAGACTGTTAGAAGGAAAATTAAGAAACAGAAAGAAATAATTTCATCATCAACAAACTGGATGTCCACTCAGGGACCCAATCTGAAAGTCAACAACTACAAAGACAACAGGTGGATAAATCCACAAAGATGGGAAGAAACCAGGGCAAAAAGGATGAAAACACCCGAAACCAGAACGCCTCTCCTCCTACAAGGGATCACAACTCCTCACCAGCAAGGGAAAAAGGCTGGATGGAGAATGAGTGTAATGAATTACAGAATCAGGCTTCAGAAGGTGGGTAATAAGAAACTTCTGTGAGCTAAAAGAACATGTTGTAACCCAATGCAAAGAAACTGAGAACCTTGAAAAAGATTTGATGAAATGCTAATGAGAATAAACAACTTAGAGAGGAATATAAGTGAATTGATGGAGCTGAAAAACACAACACGAGAACTTCGCAAAGCATACACAAGTTTCAGCAGCCGAATTGACCAAGCAGAAGAAAGTATGTCAGAGGTCGAAGATCAACTCAATGAAATAAAAGGAGAAGGCAAGATTAGAGAAAAAAGGGTAAAAAGGAATGAACAAAGTCTCCAAGAAATATGGGACTATGTGAAAAGACCTAATCTACGTTTGATAGGTGTACCTGAATGTGACGGAGAGAATGAATCCAAGCTGGAAAACACTCTTCAGGATATTATTCAGGAAAACTTCCCCAACCTAGCAAGGCAGGCCAATATTCAAAGTCCAGGAAATACAGAGAACACCACAAAGATATTCCTCAAGAAGAGCAACCCCAAGGCACATAATCGTCAGATTCACCAGGGTTGAAATGAAGAAGAAAATGCTAAGGGCAGCCAGAGAGAAAGGTCAGGTTACCCACAAAGGGAAGCCCATCAGACTCACAGCAGATCTCTCAGCAGAAACCCTACAAGCCAGAAGAGTGTGGGGGGCCAATATTCAACATCCTTAAAGAAAAGAACTTTCAACCCAGAATTTCATATCCAGCCAAACTAAGCTTCATAAGTGAAAGAAAAATAAAATCCTTTGGGAACAAGCAAGTACTCAGAGATTTCATCACCACCAGGCCTGCTTTACAAGAGCTCCTGAAAGAGGCACTAAACATAGAAAGGAACAACCAATACCAGCCACTCTAAAAACATACCAAATGGTAAAGAGCATCAACACAATGAAGAAACTGCATCAACTAATGGGCAAAACAGCCACCTAGCATCAAAATGGCAGGATCAAATTCACACATAACAATATTAACCCTAAATGTAAATGGGCTAAATGCCCCAATCAAAAGACACAGACTGGCAAACTGGATAAAAAGCCACAACCCATCGGTGTGCTGTATCCAGGAAATCCATCTCACATGCAAGGATACACAAAGGCTCAAAATAAAGGGATGGAGGAAGATTTACCAAGCAAATGGAGAGCAAAAAAAAGCAGGAGTTGCGGTTCTCATCTCTGATAAAATAGACTTTAAACCAACAGAGATTAAAAGAGACAAAGAAGGACATTACATAATGGTAAAAGGATCAATGCAACAAGAAGAGCTAACAATCCTAAATATATATGCACCCAATACAGGAGCACCCAGATACATAAAGCAAGTTCTCAATGACTGACAAAGAGACTTAGACTCCCACACAATAATAGTGGGAGACTTTAACACCCCATTGTCAATATTAGACAGATCAACAAGACAGAAAATTAATAAGGATATCCAGGACTTGAACTCAGACCTGGACCAAGCAAACCTAATAGACATTTACAGAACTCTCCACCCCAAATCCACAGAATATACATTCTTCTCAGCACCACATCGCACCTAAAATTGACCACATAATTGGAAGTAAGTCACTCCTCAGCAAATGCAAAAGAACAGAAATCATAACAGTCTCTCAGACCACAGTGCAATCAAGTTAGAACTCAGAATTCAGAAACTAACTCAGAATCTCACAGCTTCATGGAAACTGAACAACTGGCTCTTGAATGTTGACTGGATAAACAATGAAATGAAGGCAGAAATAAAGATGTTCTTCGAAACCAACGAGAACGAAAACACAGCATACCAGAATCTCTGGGACACATTTAAAGCAGTGTCTAGAGGAAAATATATAGCAATAAATGCCCACATAAGAAGCAAAGAGAGATCTAAAATTGACACCCTTATCAAAATTGAAAGAGCTAGAGGAGCAAAATCAAGAAAACTCAAAACCTAGCAGAAGACAAGAAATAACTAAGATCAGAGCAGAACTGAAGGAGAGACACAAACCCTTCAAAAAAAAAAAAAAAAAAAAAATCAATAAATCCAGGAGCTGATTTTTCGAAAAGATCAACAAAATAGACAGACCACTAGCCAGATTAATAAAAAAGAAAAGAGAAAATAATCAAATAGATGCAATAAAAAAAGATAAAGTGGATATCACCACAGATTCCACAGAAATTCAAACCATCATCAGAGATTATTACAAACAACTCTATGCACACAAACTAGTAAACCTGGAAGACACGGATAAATTCCTGGACACTTGCATCCTCCCAAGCCTAAACCAGGAAGAAGTCAAAACCCTGAATAGACCAATAACAAGGTCTGAAGTTGAGGCAGCAATTAAGAGCCTACCACCCAAAAAAAGCCCAGGTCCAAATGGGTTCACAGGCAAATTCTACCAGACATACAAAGAGGTGCTGGTACCATTCCTTCTGAAACTATTCCAAACAATCCAAAAGAGGGAATCCTTCCCAAATCATTTTATGAGACCAACATCATCCTGGTAACAAAACCCGGCAGAGACTCAGCAAGAAAAGAAAATTTCAGGCCAATATCCATGATGAACATAGATACCCAAATCTTCAATAAAATACTGGCAAACCGATTGCAACAGCACATCAAAAAGCTTATCCACCATGATCAAGTAGGATTCATCCTGGGGATACAAGGCTGGTTCAACATATTCAAGTCTGTAAACATAATTCACCACATAAACAGAACCAAAGACAAAAACCACATGATTCTCTCAATTGATGCAGAGAAGGCCTTTGACAAAATTCAACAGTGCTTTATGCTAAAAACTCTAAATAAACTAGGTATTGATGGAACGTATCTCAAAACAATAAAAGCTATTTACGACAAACCAACAGCCAATATCATACTGAATGGGCAAAAACTGGAAGCATTCCCTTTGAAATCTGGTACTAGACAAGGATGCCCTCTCTCACCACTCCTATTCAATATAGTACTGGAAGTTCTAGCCAGAGCAATCAGGCAAGAAAAAGAAATAAAGGGTATTCAAATAGGAAAGGAGGAAGTCAAATTGTCTCTATTTGCAGACGACATGATTGTATATCTAGAAGACCCCATCGTCTCAGCCCAAAATCTCCTGAAACTGATAAGCAACTTCAGCAAAGTCTCAGGATATAAAATCAATGTGCAAAAATCACAAGCATTCCTATACACCAATAACAGACTTAAAGACAGCCAAATCAAGAATGAACTGCCATTCACAATTGCTACAAAGAGAATAAAATACCTAGGAATACAACTAACAAGGGACGTAAAGAACTTCTTCAAGGAGAACTACAAACCACTGCTCAACAAAATAAGAGAAGACACAAACAGATGGAGAAACATTCCATGTTCATGGTTAGGAAGAATCAATATTGTGAAAATGGCCATACTGCCCAAAGTAATTTACAGATTCAATGCTATCCCCATCAAGCTACCAATGACCTTCTTCACAGAACTAGAAAAAACCACTTTAAACTTCATATGGAACCAAAAGAGAGCCTGCATAGCCAAGTCAATTCTAAGCAAAAAGAACAGAGCATGTGGCATCACACTCCCGGACTTCAAACTATACTACAAGGCTACAGTAATCAAAACAGCATGGTACTGGTACCAAAACAGAGATATAGACCAATGGAACAGAACAGAGGCCTCAGAGGCAACACAACACATCTACAACCATCCAATCTTTGACAAGCCTGCAAAAACAAGCAATGGGGAAAGGATTCCCTGTTTAATAAATGGTGTTGGGAAAACTGGCTAGCCATGTGCAGAAAACAGAAACTGGACCCCTTCCTTACACCTTACACTAAAATTAACTCCAGATGGATTAAAGACTTACACATAAAACCTAACACCATAAAAACCCTAGAAGAAAATCTAGGCAAAACCATTCAGGACATAGTCATAGGCAAGGACTTCATGACCAAAACACCAAAAGCATTGGCAACAAAAGCCAAAATAGACAAATGGGACCTAATCAAACTCCACAGCTTCTGCACAGCAAAAGAAACAGTCATTAGAGTGAATCGGCAACCAACAGAATGGGAAAAAATTTTTGCAGTCTACCCATCTGACAAAGGGCTGATATCCAGAATCTACAAAGAACTAAAACAGATTTACAAGAAAAAAAGCAAGCCCATTCAAAAGTGGGCGAAGGATATGAACAGACACTTTACAAAAGAAGACATACATGAAGCCAACAAACATATGAAAAAATGCTCATCATCCCTGGTCATTAGAGAAATGCAAATCAAAACTACATTGAGATACCATCTCACACCAGTTAGAATGGCAATCATTAAAAAATCTGGAGACAACAGATGCTGGAGAGGATGTGGAGAAATAGGAACACTTTTACACTGTTGGTGGGAGTGTAAATTAGTTCAACCATTGTGGAAGACAGTGTGGTGATTCCTCAAGGACCAAGAAATAGAAATTCCATTTCACCCATCAATCCCATTACTGGGTACATATCCAAAGCATTATAAATCGCTCTACTATAAGGACACATGCACACAAATGTTCATCGCAGCACAGCTTACAATAGAAAAGACCTGGAACCAACCCCAAATGCCCATCGATGATAGGCTGGACAGGGAAAAAGTGGCACATATACACCATGGAATATTATGCAGCCATCAAAAACGATGAGTTTGTGTCCTTTGTAGGGACATGGATGAACCTGGAAACCATCATTCTCAGCAAACTGACACAAGAACAGAAAATCAAACACCGCATATTCTCACTCATAGGTGGGTGTTGAACAATGAGAACACATGGACACAGGGAGGGGAGCATCACACACTGGGGTCTGTCGGGGAGAAATAGGGGAGGGACAGTGGGAGGTGGGGAGTTGGGGAGAGATAGCATGGGGAGAAATGCCAGATGTAGGTGATGGGGGAGGAAGGCAGCAAATCACACTGCCATGTGTGTACCTATGCAACAATCTTGCATGTTCTTCACATGTACCCCAAAACCTAAAATGCAAAAAAAAAAAAGAAAAAAAAAGAAAATTAAAAAAAAAAAAATAGTCTAAGGCCCTAGAAGTAACTCTAGCTCTTGTCTTGGAGTTACACTGGTGTTTTGTTATTTGTTTGTTTGTTTTGTTTTTGCTGGATGCTAAAGAGCAGACTAGATTTCTCAAAATATTTCAATAATTATACATCCTAGCAGGTTTGTTTGTTTAAAGATCAGAACCCTGGCATTGCTGTACCCAGGAATGTCACTAGACATCAAGCATCTTTACTCTTTTGAGTGTGCAAGAAAAGGGGCTGAAAAATACACATTGTCATGCATAAATTTGAACAGTTCGGACCCTAATCCTAGGGTGCACCCTAGTAACTGTAGTCTGCTGTTCATCAGCCCCCGGATTAAAGATGCATCATTCAGTTTAGAAATATCCTATACAGTTAAATGTGAAAGTCAGAGTATTTGAAGTTTTGTTTTGTTTTTTTCTGACAGTATCTTTGGCTATTTAGGGTGTCATTAGACACTTTTACAATCAAAGTAAATTATAATTTTAAAATAATTTATCTGGATGTTCCAGTAGAAACGTTTCATGCATTAAAAATTATCCAGGTGATTGCCTTGAGCTGCTACAGTACTTTGCCTTTGGGAATGTGACCTCTGCAGACAGTTGGAAGTTAACAATATCTGGGTTTACCTAATGCTGTGTAACCTAACTTCGCAGGAGCAGATCCCCTGGTGGAGAACTTTGAGCCTCTCTATGACCTGGATGACTCTTGGGAAAATGCAGTAGAGGATGAAGGAGTTGTACCTGGAACCACACCCCTAGATATGGCCACCAGCTGGCAGGTCAGTGCCGCTCCATCTGTCTGATGGCTGCCCTTGAGGGAGTCAGAGGTTCAGGAATATAAGAACAGATGGTCTTCCTGGTGCTTTATTCCCCAAAGAACGTGCCTTTTATTTTTAAGACAGTCTGCTCGTCAGGGACCATTTTTATCTTGAAAAGCCCTATCCGTGAAAGATCTAGGTCAGCTGAGTTCTAAGTACGAAAGTGTATGCCTAATCAGATCAGAGTTGAGATGTGAGAGAGGATTAGAAGAAAAACACACAATTCACATGAAAGTTACCCATTCTGAACTCACACCAGCATTGTTACCATCTCAATTTCTGAAGCTAAGATAAATGTTACTGTTGACTTACAACTTAGGTAAGTGATTTTAGGATGTAAAAATAAACTAAGAATTCTTCTTAGAATTTCAATAAATATAAACAGAGTAAATAGGTTTAAAGCCCTCTTCAAAACTTCACAGGGCTGAGATCTGAAGGTATAAAGCAGTTACTAGGTCATTTGGCCCCAGGAAGAAGAGCCAGAGGGAGGAGGTGGGCAGCATGCAAGATCTCCAACATGATAAGATCGGTCTTCCAGAGGCGAGAGCTGCTCCACTTCTAAAACTGCTCGTCTGCCTCCCCACAGCCTGTTTGTGTCCGGCTCAGTGATGCTGGCAGAGACTACATAGTTCTCACTTTACAGTAGCACCTCATTTCCCCAGAAGGCCTTGCCACAGAACACAAAAAGATGACCTACTCGGTGACCCCATGCTGTCCTTACCCAGGTCAGCCAGCAACAGAGTGACTGCAGAGAACACCACAAATGCCTCTGCAGCTATGTAATTCTTTTTCTTTAGCCTAAGACATTTCTGGACCCTCAGTTAAAATGTAAATATTTCCAGAAGGTTAACACCAAGCCTTGTGAACATCTAGACATCTCAGTTTGAGCAAGCTTACACATTTCATTCTCATTAGCCTGTTACTATGGGAAGAGGGGACACAGCTTCACAGTTCTGAGTAAGCTCTTCCCTAGCCTTAGGTCTCTGAGCAGATGATTGACATGGTGGCCTGGACAGCCTGTTCCAAAAGGCAGTGGCTCTGACTCTCTGCAGTTTGGTTCGGTATTCTGACCCAGCTCAGAGAGTTTGTGCAGAGCACAACTTCCCAGCATCAGAGCCTCCACAGCTGTTCTTCTCCCAAAGGGTACCATATTCTTGGAGGATGGTCCTGACTCCTCTTGCCATTCCTCCACCATTAGGGTACCAGGCCCTCCTAAGGAGGACATGCTGAGTTCTTTATTATAAAGAAACAGACTGCCCTAGTGGTCTCTTTGATGTATAACGTTTTCTGGTGTTTTTCTTGCTAACAGGTATTCGACATATTAAATGGGAAACCATATGAGCCAGAGTTTACATCTGATGATTTACTAGCACAAGGTGGGTTGTGATAGAACCAGATTCTCTTAACCATTATCTCCACACTATCATTTAAAGGAAAGAACCAGCATTATCCAGGGTCTACTGTGAAAAGCACATTTCTTATTTTAGAACCAAAAGATACGGAAGGTAGATAAAGGAGAATATCCAGTTTTCATCTACTACAAATATATACCGCCTGCTACTCAGCTGGGCTTTGACTTTCAAGCTTGGTTGCTTCCACTGGGAGTTGAAGGGCAAGCAAGGTGGCAATGACCAGTCCCTCCAGAGTGTCTGTGGCACGTTAGAACAAGCATATTCCTTCTTCATTTCCTTCAGGAGACATGAAACAGCTGGCTGAAGATGTGAAGCTGCAGCTCTATAAGTTGCTAGAAATTCCTGATCCAAACAAAAACTGGGCTACTCTGGCACAGAAACTAGGTCTGGGGATACTTAATAATGCCTTCCGGCTGAGTCCTGCTCCTTCCAAAACACTTATGGACAACTATGAGGTAACACATTACCTTACAGATTTAGCAATTTTCATTTGATTTCACTCTGTTAACATCTCTGGCCAGGGCATAATCTCCTTCCCCTGTTCCTTAACTCTGAAGAAGAAAACCAGTCATTGCCCAAGGCCAGGTTGGCAGCCCATCTTCCTAAGAATGCTGTTTTCAGATACCTTCAGATTTTCCCCATTTTTAAATACCTGGAGACTTCCTGTGAAAAATGCTACATAGAGGGTCAGGATTTTCACAGAACTTTGATGGCCCTGAGCAAACAATCGATTGTAATCGACATGCATAGCTTCCTGTCCCCCAACAACACACCCCATGCCAGAGCCTTGCATCATGTTCCGTGAGGTGACTCCTAGTGGAGCCATTACCTGCTAATTTTCATTTCTAAAAATAAAATGTAGAAAAGCATGGGGTGAAACTGTTTTCTGTTGAAAATTTCATGGTTAGCTTTGTTTCTTCCTGGATTTTAGAGCTTCAGCTTAAAGGGAGACTGCGGAGACGTCACTGTGGGCAGAGTTTCCCTGCCTCAGCGCTTCTCTCGCTGTCTCTCTGTGCTTACTACAAACCACTTCTGCGATTTCCTGAGTGGTCTTTGAGCCGAAACAGGAAACTTGATTCGAAGACTGTACTTTCTTAGTGGCTCTTCTCTGCTCTTTCCATTTCCTCCAGGCTCCTGCGTGGAGGAGTCAGCATGGAAGAGGGAAGGGTGGGCTGTCAGTGCCTACAGCCTGCACTGGGACTCAAACACAAGAACATGCTCCTCCTAACTTTCTTTCTCACAGGTCTCTGGGGGGACGGTCAGAGAGCTGGTGGAGGCCCTGAGACAGATGGGCTACACCGAAGCAATTGAAGTGATCCAGGCGGCCTCCAGCCCAGTGAAGACCACCTCGCAGGCCCACTCGCTGCCTGTCTTGCCGGCGTCCACGAGGCAGCAAATAGGTAAAGAAAAAGGACAGAAAAGGCCATGGAGATATTTCCCAGCTCCCCTAGGCTGGTGTCTGGAGCTCTCGGGATATGATGTGGCAGTTTCTTTCTTTCTCATCTTCTGAAAACACTTCCCTGTGTGTCTGTCTACCCCCTGGGCTCACCTTCTGCCTCTCTTGATAGTACTATTCAGATGAGGGGGCCGTACCTTTGGAAAATCACATTGACACATGGACTACTTAATAAACACTAAATAAATACTAAAAACAACATGATGTGGGTGATTAAGGTTACTATTATTTCTCTCATGTCTTAAATTTACAGAGAGAACGAGATACACAGATCCACCTCCTTCCTTTACCTCTTCTCTCATGCTCATGACACTGACCTTGTCCCCCACCATATTTGGGACCACGTGTCTTGCCACCAAAAATCCCACAGCCACATGGCATGGACTCTCAGCCCAGCCCACTAGTCCTGTATTTCCTACAATTTTATTCTCCCACTCTGTAAATGGCCCTTCTATGCTTTCTGGTTCTAAACCCCCATTACTCTCTCCCTCCCCTTACTCATGCAGCAGCCTTGCTTCACGCTCTATTGAAAACAGAAGAAACCAGAACCCTCTCATCTTTTCGCCAAGTGCCAGCCCACCTGTGCCTGTGCCCACATTGGCAGCCTTCCATCCAGGCTTAGTGGGTTAAATTTATGTGCCCAGCTAAGGAGCCACCTCTTCCCTGGGTCTCCCCCTCACCTTCCCTAGGTTCTTGTTCCTGTTAATTCTTACCTCTCTCCCCTGTATTAGCCATTCTTCCTCCCCATTCTCCCACTAGATCACCTAGCAAGCATGTCGTGATTTCCTCATCTTTAAAAACAAACACACCGAAACAATCACCTTCTTGATTCCACATCCCGTTTAGCTACAGTCCAATTGCTCTATTCCCCTACACAGCCGAGCTCCCCAGAAGAATTTTTTAGAGTTGTTCTTTCCAGCTTGCCACCTTCTACCCTCTGCGTGACGTCCTGCAGTTGGGATCCCATCCCCACCACTCCTCGAGGCCTGCTGTCCTCACAGTGACCAGTCACCTCCTTTTCACCTTGACCACTCGCAGAGTGTGTCATGGTTGACCCCTACCTCCAACTTCAGACCATCTCCATTCCTGGCTCCTCCACAACACACTCCCCTGCCTGCCTCCCGCACACTCACCTTTTAAAGTCCCAGCCCTCAAGGGTCAGTCCTAAACCCTCCCCTGTTTGGTACCTCACCCAAGCCCAATACTGGCCACATGTGTCAGAAGCACTGCCATCTTCCAGGAGGTTAAGACAAAACCCAAGATTCTCAGGAGTCCTTTTTGGCACGAATCACTTCATATGTGACCCATCAAGCATCACCCTCTCTGCAGCCATCACCCAGGTGTAGTCCCCTGTCATTTCCTGGCTGGATTCCTTCACAGTTCCCACTCAGTCCCCTGGTTTCCTTCCTGTCCACCTCCCTTCAGTCCACTCTGCCCAACAGACGGTGCGATTCTTTCTAAAAATTAGTGTCATTTTGTTACTTCTGGGTTATACCCTCCAGTTCATTTAATCATTCATTCAGCAAATCCTGATTGAGCATATACTGTGTCTCTGCTTTATTCATTTGCTTTCTTAAACATTGCTTTGGAAGCTCTGCCTCCATACTGCCCTTCCACTCCCAAGTGTTTTCTCTGCTCCCCCTGGCTCACTAGTCTGATCCAGCCTTTGGGCCTTGGATCCTTCTCTTCCCATTCCCTGGAAAGCTCTTAATTGGCTGGCTCTTTGATGCCCCCTCAGTTTCAGCACTCATCTCACCCTGCCAGGGGGCCTTCCTAAGGGAGTAAGGGCAGACGTCACTGTGTACACTTGGCAAAGGAATAGTGTGTCCACTGGAAAACAAACCCGATCTCCTGTGTCACGACCCAGTGCTCCTCTGCACAGATATTTAAAAAAAAAAAAAAAAAAAATACTTTTTTTTTAAAGTAAATACCTAAGCATTAAGCCCTTAATTTGTAGTTATTTTTAAAATATTTCATAGTTTCTAGCACATAATACAAAATAAAGATTAAATAAATCAATACCAAGATGATATTCATGCCACTGGTATTAAAGTCTTGATATTCTAATACTGGAACTTGATACACAAGAAGATAGCATTTTGATGAGTGTATATTAGACTTCTGTTTCCTTAGTCACCGTCTCTGTATAGGGAATAATCTGCCTTGGTCACATCCCTAAGGATACTTATCAATAAGGGGAATTCAACCGGATTTTCCAGTATAGACTCATTTTCATCAAAATCACTTTACTTTTTTGCTACCAAAAATGTTTTCAAGGCAGTGTGTACTGTAATAGCCTATGAGGCCCAGAGAGAGAGCTCATTTTTAGTTCTTGCTTCTGTCACCAATTTATTTTGCCGAGGTTCAGCAGTTTCCCCAGCTATAAAATAAATAATACAGTGGTTGGAAAAATACACCTGATTTCTAAGGGAAAAAAAAAGATCCACTATGAGTCAAGAGAATTCAGAAAGGATTCTCATCAACACAAGACTAGATGGCAGGAGGAAGATGTGAAAGCATTCAGCTAATTCTGACATTTGGCTAATTTATAACATCCTCGCAGTATGTCCCACGGTATCTTCTGCCCTTCCCACCACGGTGAGCAGTCGTGACAGTGGGGGCGGCATAGGTGGGATGTGTGGCTGGCAGAAACCAGTGGGCAAGAATTGTCCACAGAATAGTCCATGAGCTTTTTAGAGCCAAACTTAGAGCCCGTCTGGAGGGTAGAGCGTATGAGAGCAGAGGCTTTGCCTGGTCTCGGCCGTCCCCCAGTGAATTTGTGCTTTCTCCCCTCAGATGAGCTCCGAGACAGCGACAGTGTCTGCGACAGCGGCGTGGAGACATCCTTCCACAAACTCAGCTTTACCGAGTCTCTGACCAGTGGTGGCTCACTGCTAAATCTCAACAAAATGTCCCATGATTATGGGCAGGAGGACCTCTAGAAGGCAAAATTTAGCCTGCTGACAATTTCCCACACCGTGTAAACCAAAGCCCTAAAATTCCACTGCATTGTCCACGAGAAGAAAGCTGAAGCGCATCCAAAGGTGCTCAGAGAGCTGGCCTGCCAGAATCATTCTCGATTTAATGCAAGGCCTTTTCAACTTGGCTTCCTTTCTTGGTTCATAAATGAATTTTAGTTTGGTTCACTTACACATAGTATCTAGCAATCATAGCACTGGCTAAGCGGATGCATCTGGGGATGAGGTTGCTTACTGAGCTTTGCCGGCTGCTGCTAGATCACAGCTGCTTTCTGTTGTCATTGTTGTTGCCCCTCTGCTACGTTCCTGCTGTCATTAAAGGTATCACTGTCCCCCACCTGGCATTCCTTCTGACCATCCACTGCATCGTTTGCATTCAAATTAAGCGTTAAGAAAAGGGATATTTTAAAATGAGTGTCACTTGATGTGCAATTAAAAAAAAAGGCGTATTACTTTTTCTAATGTGGTTACTTCTCTGATTAAAAAAAAAAACCATGTACTTGTCAATATTTAAACATGGTTACAATCATTGCTGAAAATGGCATTTTCCCTCTTTTCTGCATTTTGCTATTGTAAATATGTTTTTTAGATCAAATACTTTAAAGGAAAAAAATGTTGGATTTATAAATGCTATTTTTTATTTTACTTTTATAATAAAAGGAAAAGCAAATTGATGACCTCACCTTGTTTGATCTGTGCAAATACTTTTCTAAGATGCTTCCTTATAATCATGGGATCTTTCCTTAACCTGGTTATCACATTCATATTGCCTATTAGGCAATTTTTTAAATCTAGACATGAATAAATATCAGAAGGAAAATGTTTAACCTAAGATGAAAGCTTGGATTTGTCAAATCCTTACCCAGCTCATCTTATTTAGAAAGTACCACCTCACTTTCCCCCATCTCATGTAACACTACACCTCTTCAATGTCTTCTCCACACTTCTGTGATCAAGTATTAAAATTCCATATATCAGAGGGCCCCGAACTAGCAGCCTTCCAGCATGAAGCTTTGCTGAACTGTTTCTCAAAGAGATGGGAATGAGGAAGATGAAAAAAGTGAGTTTTTGAGTGAGGTGCTAAGGTTGACATTGTGACGCACAACTAGGATTCCCCCTTTGACAAAGGACTGGTCTGTGGGTGGTACACTCTGTCAGCTTCCTCAGGGAATGCCTCTGCTGCAGAGAACCATGTCTTCCTAGGCCACATCCATTTCCACAGTGGCATCCATGCACCAGTCACCAGTATGGGTATATGAAAGCCTGTCCAACCCAGGACAATGCCAAAGGGCGGTTTAAGCTTAGGATTCCCATGAGAGTGGCTGATGCTGCATTGCACTCAACTTCTCCCTCTCCCCATCCTGCTTACTCTCCCCACCGTTTCATAGCTGCTGATCTCGAAGGCACTCCAGAAAAACATTTAACACATACATTTCCAACTCAGAGTCAGTTTCCCCAGAACCTTGCCTACACAGGTGCTGGGAGCCATGCATAACAATTTGGCGCAACATGTGGAGTCATTAATCTTGGGGGAAAAAAAACAATTTACAGAGAAGGAAATTGAGGCTTAGAGTTCAAGCAGACCATAGCTAAGCTGCTTCTGAGTTTACACCCAGCTCTGTCTAGCTCCAGAGCTCACGATGAGACATTTTCTTGATGAGAAAACAGATAAACATTGAGTCCAGAAGTAGGCTCCAAACTAGGAATTTAGTATGTGGTAAAGTAAAATTTCAAATCAATAAGAAAAAGACGACTATTCAATGTATTCGTCTGTTCTCACACTGCTGATAGAGACATAGCTAAGGCCGGTTAATTTATAAGGAAAAAGAAGATCAATGGACTCACAATTCCACGTGGCTGGGGAGGCCTCACAATCATGGCAGAAGGTGAAAGACACGTCTTACGCAGCGGCAGGCAAAAGGAAAATGAGAGACAAGCAAAAGGGGTTTCCCTTTATAAACCATTGGATCTCGTGCGACTCACTACCACGAGAACACTGTGGGGGAAACTACCCTCATGATTCAATTATCTCCCACCGGGCCCCTCCCACAACACGTGGGAGATTATGAGAGCTATAATTCAAGATGAGATTTGAGTGGGGGCACAGCCAAACCATATTACTCAATAAACAGAGGTTCCAACTGGCTAATCACTTGAAAACAATCCGTCTGAACCCCTGCCTCCCTCCTTGCATCAAAATAATTTCAAAATATATCAAAAATTCAGCCGTAAAAATATTGGAAATCCTAGACATCATTGATAAATAATCTTGAACTAGGAAAGGCTTTTCTAAGCAAAACTTTTCACTGGTATAAAAGCAGTTTAGGTTTGTCATTTTACAGCGTGTCTCAAATAAATCGAATCTTAAGGAAAATTCTACTTCTGTTTTCTACTATATTGCCATGTCTCCACCCCTACCCAGCCCCATGATTCCCCTTTTTGAAAGCTGTTTCTGTAAAGTGAAAAAATACAGCTCTTACTTTGCTTAATTCTTAGTTTTCCAACAAGCAGCCCATGCCTCCACTCCTCTGCCGGTTCCTCTCTATGACAGATCATTGTTTTTCAGCTGGCCACTACAAGGCCTCCTGTCTTACAGCATGAGGCTGATACTCCTCCCACTGAGGGGAGGGGGCCCGGTTCGTTCTCTGAGAATCTAAGCAGACGTGTGACAAGGATGGAAGAGATGCTAAGTGACTTCCAAGGGTTAGGTCATAAAATGGAATACACCTTCTGCCCCATCATGCTGGGCCCTCTCTCTTAGAAGCTGGTCATTGTGTTGTGAGAGAGCCGAGTGGACACATGGGAAAATCGAGTGCAGGTGTTCAGTCCGCAGCCTTACTGAGGCCCCAGCCAATGCCGGCATCAACCACGAGATGTGTAGGGAGTGAAACTTTCAGAAGATTCCAGCCCTCAGCCATTGAGTCACCCCATCTAGCCTTCAAACTGCCTCAGCTGATGCTGCCCAGAATAGAGACAAGCTGTTCTGCAGAGCCCTGCCCACATTGCAGATTCGTGAGCAAATTAAATAATGGTTGAGGTTTAAACCTAAAGTGTGGAGTGGATTGTCACCATGCTCCAGGTTTCCAACTTGACAGCTCACCTACCAGAAGTTCACTTGAAGAGAAGCTGACTTGAGGAGGAGGAACAACTAAATAATTCATACCGAGATAGAACAATCAAATTCCCTTTCTTTCATAAGAAGCCCCATTTCTCTTCTGTCCCAGAAACTGACTCTTCTTCCTCCCAGATCTTAGTGCTGGCCTGAACCTCTGTGTGGTGCTGCAACAGCAAGGCCACCAGTCCTGTCTGGGTCTCTGTGAAAGGAGTATCTTTCATATTGTACCAGCAGATGGAGATAAACCAAAAGGAATGCAGGCGATCAGGTGGAAAGCTATAATAGGCCTGAAATAAACCTTCCCAGAAAGCTTGTGTCACAGCAGGAGGCCATTTAAAAATAGCTTCCTCAGAACTTCAGTCATTTTTGAGGTTTCTATACACTGCAGGCATAACCCAGACTTTTTCAGGGTCAGCAGTCTCTCTTTTCAGCAGAATGAAACCCTGCTGCTGCTCATTTACCTACCTGAGTCTCCTGCAGTAGCTGAATGTGGCACAGACATTCCTCGTCAGCACCGTGGAATGCAGCCGCACAAACTGGACTTCGTACATTTTTAGCAGAAAAAGAGGAGGAAGGGAAAGATCCAGCCAGCTTGAAGCATTTATTACATGCCAGCCCTTTTGGATTAATAATTTCTAATGATAATTCTCAAGACACCCCCATGAGGTATATATTTAACCCCAGTTTACAATAAGGAAATAGATGATCTAAAGTTATTAAATAACTCACCCCAGATTCAAATGCAGGCCCATCTGCTTCCAAAGACTATTCTTTAGTGATGTTTACAGTCCTTTGATAAAAAATACTTTATTTAAAAGAGAAAGAAAAATGCATGCAGACCTGTACAAAAAGGATGGAGTCGTCATGTACCCAACCAAAACGCAAAATGAACCCAAAGTATAACCAAGAGGACATCTGCTTGGAGACTTGATTTTCCCCCGTAATAAAAGAAGCAAGGATGCTTAAATATGAATTATTCATCGACTGGAAGTTACCGCATTTCTTTCTGCCTCCTATTTTGTGCTTTTGGAGGAAATTCTTTTTCTGATTTGTGCTTCCCAAGGGAATGGACATGGAAGGCACAGGAGTCAAAACAGGACGAAACTAAAATTCTGTTTATTTTCTTGAAGATCACAGAACTTAGGGCTGGAGAGGATCTTAGAGATCACCTTCCTAAACCATCCAATTTTTATCTTTTTATGAACACCTGCAGAGTGAGAGTATCTCTTCTCCACCGGCCTCTCTGTGGCTGGCTGCATCATGTAAATGCCAGTCCTAGAGACCGCAAGTTCCTGTCCATTGGTTTTCCAGGTTTCTGGTTTGGTTTTGGGACTGGGGGAAGACACTGAGGAGAGGCTTGAAATTCAATGGATCTTCTTCAAGTGCTATAGATCTCATTATGTCCACAATAGCCTTTTTCTGTTACCGTGCACAAGTTAATAGTTCCACAAGTTATTCAAGCTTCTTAAAATGAAAGGGAGGAAGGGGCTGAGATAGCATCATCTTACTTCCGTCAGCTAGCTTTTCACACTGATATCTCTTTCCAAAGTGATTATTTCATTGAACTATCACAAGAGTCTTCAAAGTATAAAGACATGCTTCCCCAGGGAATAAACATGGGCAGCACAGGAGTAGTCAATCAAAATTTCTTGGGCATCTGTTGCTTGTCAGGCACTACAATGGGGTAGTTATTAGGAAACTGAGGCACACGAGAAGGCTCATGACCACAGGATCACTTGACTCCAGGTAACAACACTGCAGCAGGGTCAGGGGTGAATAGTGTCTCTCTTCCACTTAGTCATGCAGGGATCCAGGCTGACAGTCTCTTCCTCCAACACTTGGCTCCTAAGGTCTTGATAGGGGTGATAGCCCCAGTCAGCCAGGAGAAAAATGCTGAGCGTATGTGTGGGAGTTTTGAATGTGTCACCTCGTCTCATGTTGTGCTGAAGAAAAACTTCAGTCCCTTGGTCACACTAAGAGCAGCAAAGATGGGGGATGATCTACTTCTGTTCCCAGTATTAAGAGAGCTGTTGATTTTGGAACAGGGGACAGTCTTTGGCACAGGTCATAATCCCTTCCCTGAGGGTGGCTGAGCCATAAGATTCTTTCTAGTTCCAACTTGTATGCAGACGTTCACTCTGAAAGTCACCTGCAATCATGGTAAATGGCCATTACTAATGGCAAAATCATGTCCTCGGATTAAGCATGAAGATTGCATTGTAAGCACAAAGTCACAGTTTATCTTAAGGAAATCCTCAGAGATGATTAAGGATAGGAGGGCCGTTAGGCTGGGAAGAGCTACAGCAGCTGCGTGTTGTTGCCCTTGCCCTGATTCACAGAGACCTCGGCTTTCCAATGTTCATGCTCTATAGTTCCTTAAACGCTGCACAAGAAGTCTGGGCTTGTAGACACCACAGTTAGCCTTCTTCAAGAGGCCTTGGCCCTTGGAGATCCTACCCAAAAGAAAGGGACAAGCAAGTTTATCTTGGTTGTGATCTGCAGAGAGCCGGAAAGACCTTGGTTCCCATTTTCTCAGGAAATGGAAAGGAGCAGAAATTGGTTCTTGTGGAAATAATATTCTCTTCAAGCCAGAAGCATAGCAGATAAAACAAATTCTTGAAACCCTTTCTTCCCAGAATTCCTTCTTGGGGAGCCGGGAAGCAGAGCTGGTGATGAAGATAGTGAGGTCGAACCCTGACGACTACGTTGGGGGCACAGCAGATCAGGGAAGGCTGTAAGTCGATGTCCAATAGTAAATAACCAGGTTACTAGGTCTGTTCCCTGGCAAAAAGAGGTAGATATTTTCTTCATTTCAAAACTGTTTCGCAGTTCTCTTTTTTGTTTTCATAAAGCAATAATGCACAACTTATTTTTTTGCTTTAAAAAATTGAATGAAAACTTCATGTCAAAATGAATAAAATTAAAAAAAGAAATTAAAAAAAAACATGTCACAAGACTTTTTTTCATTTTCAGCATCCCTTTTCATCACCTTATTCATATGCAAATGTTCCCTTAGGCTTTTGAAATAATTTTTCCTTCTGTAATTTTGAAAAAATAATTTTGCAAAAATCAAAAACTAAATGTGAATGTTTTCATTTAGAAAATATTTTCAAATACTGATTGTCGTACCAGCCTGAGAGGTGAACAGGGAGGGGTTTTAACTCCTGCCGTTCTCCACAGGACAGCGATGCTGATGTGCTGAAGGCCCCTGGTCTGTGTAAGGAACAAGGGACGGGCCGGGACTCAGTTTTCAATCCCCATACCGAGCTCCTCGGCTTCAGCTGCAGCGGTGGGTCGTGGAACACACAACTGCTCCAAAGGAGTGGGTCTTGCCCAGGAGAGGGAAGAAGCTTGCCCACTGGGGGCTCTAAAGTGTTACCCGAGACTGGCTAAACAGCAGAAAACCAGCATTCCCTCAGCAAATGAACCCAGTTTCGGCACACATGGTGCTTGGCACTGGTCCCCAAGCACAGGCCCAGGGAGAGGCCTCAAGAGTCCACACTGATTTTCTTCCTTCCTCCTACCCATTCTCCTTCCAGCCCCACTCCTTTTGCAGAAACTTTTTTTCTCCATCACTTGCCTCTTTCTGCCATGCTTTGTGTCCCTTCACCTTCCCCCAACAACTCAAGCCACGGCCCCAAAAAAGCTATCCATGAGCCACTCGTTAATGTAGAATCCTGCCTCACCACTGAAGCAAAGCCTGGCCTAGAGAGGCCAAAGGGACCAAAAATGACATCCCTGTAAAGACCCATCATAATCCCACAGACAGGTCCTGCTACAGGAGCAGGACCGCCAAAAAGAAACATTCTTGTTCTCTTCCTTTAGATCCCAAAGCCCCCTGCACCTCCACCTCTGCTGCCTGCGACCACAGTAGCAGGGGCAATTTACCGCCCCAATAGGTGGAGACCATATGTGCTCAGGAAGTGCGCATATGCTCATGGATAAGCGAACCTCTCAGGCCTGATTGTTGCAAGCAGTCCTTAGCATTTTTCTCCATCCCAGTTTTGATCTGGGAAGGTCAAAGCCATCATTTGGCCCTGCCTTCCGTTACTGCCTAACCAAATGCACATCTTGAATAATGAGTAACATATGCACCCAGCATGTGGGCCAAGGACCATTTTGGTCCTTCCATCAGCAGAATATCATTCCTTTCCCCAAATCGTGCCCGTAGCTCACAGTTTCGGTCCTTTCCTGATTGCTTTGTTACTGAACCTTTAAATAGCTCATCTGACTTCTCCTCTGTCAATCTTCTATTGAGGAGGCTTGTTGCCAAGTTTTCACAGATCCATAGTAAGTTTGCATTAAAAAGCATTCATTTGCCACCCTTTTGCCAAGGTAGCAACAATGGATGGAAATGAAATACACCGGTGCTCCTCAACTTACAATGGGGTTATGTCCTGATAAACCCATTGTAAGTTGAAAATGCATTTAATGCCCTGATAAACCCATCATATAGTCAAAAACTCATGAAATCGTAAGTCGAACCATTGAAAGTCTGGGACTTATCTGTAACCAAAAGGCAGAAAATGGACAAATTTGCTCTGTAGATCTGAACCTTGAGATCTAGCTATGCTGGTGCTCGGCCTTTGTTAGCCCTGGAGCCTGGGAAAAAATCAAGAGCTCAGCAAACAGAACCGCTCTTTGGGTTCCTTCTTTCTCCTTCCTCCTCACCACTGTCCTTTCTCTTTCTCCCTTTCTCTCTCCCCTTTCTTATTCTGTCTTCCTTTCTCTCCCTTTTTCTTTCTGCCTCTCTTCTACCCCCTTTTGTTCCTTTCTCCTCCCTCTCTTTCTCTCCCTCTTTTCTTTCTCTCTCACCATTTCTTTCTTTCCCTTTCTCTCTCGTTCTTTCTCTCTCCCTTCCTTTTTCCTTTCTCTTTCTCTCCCAATCTCTTTCAACTCTTTCTTTTTCTCATTCTCCCGTCTCTTTTTCCCTTCATCCCTCCCTTCCTTTCTCTCTTTCTCTTTATTTCCTTCCTATGATAGTTTCACATTCTTGCATTCCTCTGGGGCACTGGCATCCAGCTTCCTGAAGCTCAGAAGGTGAGGGGCTTGGGGAGCAGCCCTGCAAGTGTCTTCTTAGACTCCCCTCCCTCCCGCTGGAAGGCTGCAGACACTTAGAACTCTGGGGAAGCCTCCCGGAAGCCAGCACCCTGGCCCAGGGCAGTCCCCTCCACCTACCACCAGCCTCATTTCCTGAGCACAAGAGGCCTCTGCTGGAAGAAGCAGAACTTTGCACTTTCCCCGACAGCTGGCTTGCCTCTTGCTACTCAGTTTTATCTTATTTTATTTTATTTGCTTCTGTAAAATTGGGAAAACCTTACCAAAAGAGGAATTAGAAATTTCATCAACTTTCTGCCTGAATTTTTCTTCAACTAAGGTCATGAAGCTCAATGATTATTTTCTCTTAGTACAGAAGTCTTAAGTTGCTCTTTCCTTTTGAGAAATTCCTAGGCCTGATCACTCCAGCCACCACCAGCCTTATCCTTTGAGGAATAATATTGATAAGCCAGCATTTACTACATTTACACCTTTATTTTATTTAATCTTCACGGTAACACTGTGAGACAGTTATTACCATTAATCTCACCTTCAAGATAAGGAAACTGAGGCTTAGAGGTTGATTGGTCCAAGGGCAGTACTGGGAGTTTCAGTCTCAGAGTGCGAGCCCGTAGCCCTGCACCACATGCAGCCTGCACACGTACACACATATACACACACACATTTGGATCTTTGACAAGGCAAAATCTCATTCATGTCTGCAAGTTGACTAGTTTAAAATCTTCTAGTTTCAATACGAAAACTATGGGGAGAGAAGCATGCCCACCACCTAACTTTGGCTTGAGAGTTCATTGTAAAAGAGCAGGGGCCCTTCCTTTACCCACTTTGGCAAGCTGTGTCCCCAACAGCCTTCCTCACTAGAGACACCACTGCGACTGCAGTATCCCAGCACAAGGAAGTAGGTGACACATCCTCCAGCTAAGAGGATACCCAGGTGCCCACACTATCCTCTCCATGGCCCAGATATGTTTGGCCTCAAAGACCTATGCCTTTATCCATGAGGATGCTTTTAATTATAAAATTACGTCAAGAATGCCTGACTATAAGTGGGTTAAACAAATAAGGGCTTTAAAAAAATACCATTACAAGAACATTAGAGACAGACACATCTATATTTTACATGGAATCTTTCCCTTTTTAAATGTTAGCATGTAATTCAACTTTTTAAAACACAGTCTAGGCCATGACTTGCTGGCCAAATATGACCTAAATCTTCAGGATGACCAGGCAGGGTGGGAGGGGATCCAGGTCCTACCTGCTCCTCTCCCACTCTCGCTGCTGCCCCCGACACCCCCAGCTCCCCTGGGTGATGCTGTTCACAGCCACCACCCAATGCCTGCACATGTTCAGTTTTGCCCACCTCCCTAGGTTGTTTTGATGGCTTCACACAGAGGCAATGATGATTGTAATAGCTCACATTTGGTAGGTAGTTACTATGTGCTATCCATAATCTACGCATTATCTCCTTAACACCTCACAGTTAACCTATGAGGCAGATACTGTTATTGTTCCAATGTTAAAAGAAACTAAGGCACAGAAAGACTCTGTAACCTGTATCCAAGGTCAAACAGCCTACTACTAGTGGATCTGGGACTGAAACACAGTAAGTCTGATTTCAGTGCCCATGCCTTTAACTGCTGTATCAATTAGGATGCTTTCGGTTGTAAAATCAGAACACTTGACTACAAGATTAAACAATTAAGCCTTTATTTCTTACCATATTATAATAAGACCAAAGTTAGAGGGTTAAAGGTTAATTTAGCAGGTAAACATCTCTGACACCCACTGTCAACAATGTTTCTTTAAGGTCACCAAAAAAGGGCTGCAGCAGCTCCAAGTATCTGGTCCTCAAACAGCTTCTCAATTTTACCCAACAGCAGAGGGTTTCGCCTCAGGTCTGTCTCTTATTAAGCAGGGAAAACTTCCCCCAGTAACCCCCACATTAGACATCAACTGATGATTCATTCTTGAAATGTTTCATGTGCCTAACCCTACATCAATCACTGGCAAAGGGGGACTAGGCTTAGAATAACAAGTTATGCAGCATGGTACTGGTACCAAAACAGAGATATAGACCAATGGAACAGAACAGAGGCCTCGGAGGCAACACAACACATCTACAACCATCCGATCTTTGACAAACCTGACAAAAACAAGTAATGTGGAAATGAGTCCCTGTTTAATAAATGGTGTTGGGAAAACTGGCTAGCCATGTGCAGAAAACAGAAACTGGACCCCTTCCTTACACCTTACACTAAAATTAACTCCAGATGCATTAAAGACTTAAACATAAGACCTAACACCATAAAAACCCTAGAAGAAAATCTAGGCAAAACCATTCAGGACATAGGTGTAGGCAAGGACTTCATGACCAAAACACCAAAAGCATTGGCAACAAAAGCCAAAATAGACAAATGGGACCTAATCAAACTCCACAGCTTCTGCACAGCAAAAGAAACAGTCATTAGAGTGAATCGGCAACCAACAGAATGGGAAAAAATTTTTGCAGTCTACCCATCTGACAAAGGGCTGATATCCAGAATCTACAAAGAACTAAAACAGATTTACAAGAAAAAAAACAAACAAGCCCATTCAAAAGTGGGTGAAGGATATGAACAGACACTTTACAAAAGAAGACATACATGAAGCCAACAAACATATGAAAAAATGCTCATCATCCCTGGTCATTAGAGAAATGCAAATCAAAACTACATTGAGATACCATCTCACACCAGTTAGAATGGCGATCATTAAAAAATCTGGAGACAACAGATGCTGGAGAGGATGTGGAGAAACAGGAACACTTTTACACTGTTGGTGGGAGTGTAAATTAGTTCAACCATTGTAGAAGACAGTGTGGTGATTCCTCAAGGACCTAGAAATAGACATTCCATTTGACCCAGCAATCCCATTACTGGGTATATATCCAAAGGATTATAAATCGTTCTACTATAAGGACACATGCACACGAATGTTCATTACAGCACAGTTTACAATAGCAAAGACCTGGAACCAACCCAAATGCCCATCGATGATAGACTGGACAGGGAAAATGTGGCACATATACACCATGGAATATTATGCAGCCATCAAAAACGATGAGTTCGTGTCCTTTGTAGGGACATGGATGAACCTGGAAACCATCATTCTCAGCAAACTGACACAAGAACAGAAAATCAAACACCGCATATTCTCACTCATAGGTGGGTGTTGAACAATGAGAACACATGGACACAGGGAGGGGGAGCATCACACACTGGGGTCTGTTTGGGGAAAAAGGGGAGGGATAGCGGGGGGTGGGGAGTTGGGGAAAGATAGCATGGGGGAGAAATGCCAGATATAGGTGATGGGGAGGAAGGCAGCAAATCACACTGCCATGTGTGTACCTATGCAACAATCTTGCATGTTCTTCACATGTACCCCAAAACCTAAAATGCAATAAAATATATATATATTTAAAAAAAAAAAAGAATAACAAGTTACGACTCAGTCTCCAAGGCTGGACATGGCCACCTTTATTAGCAGAGAGGAGGAGGATGTGGCTGTGAGGTGGCCAGCCAACAGTGTCTACTCCAACCCCTGGCAGTGGACCAGTAAATTTTACAAAACCAACAATAAGTAACAGGCACAGAATCAGAACAAGAGAGTTGTTCCCCACATAAATGATGAGGCAGGAATGAGTACTGGTTCTCACACAGAAACGGTCGTGAGCCAGCATGTCTCATTTCCTGAGAGTTGCAGGTACCTGAGGTGTTACTATAATCATGTGGACTTGCTCACTGCATAGCACAATGTGGCACATGGGAAAGCTCAATAAATCTTGTTTAAAGACAGAGACCAACCTACGGGGTTAAGCAAACTTTTCTTTCATGGCTGGATTCAGTAACTCCTGTCTACAGAAATAAGGAGAGATGTTTATAAAACATGAAACAGTGATGCATTGCTCTTACCTTTGCTCAGCCCATTCACCATTTGGCCCCATTCAGGACTTAAAGATTCTTGGCAGGTTAGTCCCACCCCAGCTTGTAGATTACAGGCTCACAGCCCAGCCTAGATAACCAGCTGATTTTGTGCTTTTTCTTCCTTAGGTATTAATTACAATGAATGTCTTTAAAGATACATTTCTCAACTGAAATTTTTTGACTTATTTTTTTACCATAAGCTTTCCAAAAAGCTTCCCTAAAGTATTGAATAAGATGGCGCCTTATCTAATGTTGCTTCCCTGTCACCGTCACATTCACCTTAAGGACTTGTCACCAGCTGGAATTGCCTCATACGCTGGCTTATTGACTCTCTCCCCTACAATAGATGGTCCATGAGAACTAGGACATATCTGCCTCTTTCATTGCCATACCCCTAGTGACAAGGACAATGCCTGCCCAGAGTGGCCTGCAATACATCCTTGATAAATGAATGAATAAATCCTTAAGTCAAACAGTGTCTAGGGGCAGAATATAAATGCGTCTTAACTTGCCAGTGATTTTAAGGTTTTGTATGCTACTCTGGTTCATGCCTCTGATAAATCAATTAGAAAACAAGAATTCTCCCATGCACTTCAAAATCTACTGTCTTTTCTGCATAACCCTTTTAATTGCATGTGCTTATTGAATTGATAAGATTGCATTCCGTCAAGGCAGACGCTGGGGATGTTTTCAAATGCTTTGAATTTCCCACACAGACAATGCCTACTTGCTTTTCTCCCTAAATCTGACCAAGCTGGGGAATAAGTTTCATATCTGAGAGCCAGAGGTAGCCCAAGGGAATATTCTATCTCAGGTCTTTGTCACTTTAGGAATGTTAGGGAAATATATCTTTATTTCTCCTGCACTTCAGTTCACCTTCATTCCAACAGAGAACAATATCTTTCTATTTATTTTCCAAGTGGCTTCTCATGGTTTGAAAATGTCTCACAATGAAAAGTCAAGTAAGGAAAAAAAAAAAGAGAGAATAAGAAAAGTTATTGTGAACGTGAATGAGAAAATTATTATTTTTATTGTTCTCCCTGTTCTGAAACTGGAAGATAAAATCCTGTGAACTGACATCTCTTCATCCCACTCTCTCTGGAATGTGCTTTGCAAGATCATGGCAGTAGGACCTGGTTCTGGTCTTTTTATCCTATTGTTCGCACAACTAAGGATATGGTTTGGATATTTGTCCCCACCCAAATCTCATGTTGACATGTAATCCCCAGTGTGGGAACAAGGGCCTGGTGGAAGGTGTCTGGATCATAGGCACGAATCCCCTTGGTGATAAGTGAGCGCTCCCTCTGAGTTCACAGACGATCTGGTGGTTTAAAAGTATGTGGCACCTCCCACCCACTCTCTCACTTGCTTCTGCTTCGCCATATGACGTGCTTGCCCCTGCTTCACCTTCTGCCCTGATTGTAAACTTTGTAAGTCTTCATCAAAAGCCAAGGAGATGCCTGGTGCGATACTTCCTGTACAACTTGCAGAACTGTGAGCCAGTTAAACCTCTTTTCCTTAAAAATTACCCAGTCTCAGGTACAGCAATGCAAGAATGACTAATACAACCACTAACAGAAAAACCCTATCGCAAACTCAAAGTCAAGAGTAAGTAATAACAAGGTGGGTGCTATTATTCCCATTTTGCCACAAGAAAACTGAGCACAGAAGTTAAATAACTCGATTAAGTTTACAGAACTAGTAAGGGTGGAACTACAAAGTATACTCTGGCCCATCAGCTTCAAAGTCCCTTGTTGGGGCCCCTGGCAAAACATGCACAGGGGTAAAGAGAAGCAGTCCTCCCTGCCCTGCAGCAATGCCTTGCTAAAACAAAATTTGCAATAGTCATAAGAACATGATATAATATTTATCACCATGTAAGACCCTTTGGAGTTCCAGCTCCCCTCGATAGGCTTTGTGTGTGTGTGTGTGTGTGTGTGTGTGTGTGTGAACATATAAAATGAGGATACTCTTAGATACTTAAGGAGAACACTGGATTGTCGTTTAGAGTCACTGAACCTAATACTTCTCATTTTTAAAACCAAAACTACTAATAATATCTCAGTTTTAAAGCCTAACACTCTTTGCTGGTCCATTCTATAACCAATTACATGACTGTTTCCACATAAAACCTTTCACATGTCTTAGTTTAGATTCTCAAACTCTCAGTTTACCAAGCAGAATAATAACCAGAGCTAAATGGAAATTAGGGTCCAATACCATACTGGGCACAACTGAATATTTATAGAATGGTTAAATAAGCCACAGATGAAATATCAAGTTGTCAATGTAATTTATGTAACTTTTATTTGTATATAATTTCACACTTATAGAAAAACACCCATATACCTTTACGCAAATAGCTACTTATTAACATTTTGCCTCATTTGCATTATCATCAATGTAATTTTATAAACATAGTAATGTATAATAAGCCAATTCTATAGCAATTTAAAATTAGTCAATATAAATAAAATTATTTAAACTCAAGCTAAAAGGAACATCATTTTGCTGCCACAGTCAACAACTTTAAATCCAATTTGCAGGCTTTGCATTGGAAAGCATATTAGATTTAGAAAAGTCTAAAGCCCACACACTATCATAGGTGATGACCAATGTCAGGACCCCCAGAAATTTCGAGTAGTGTCAGTGACATTCATTTCCATGTGAGCATAGTTTTCAAAGGAAGATCACTCTAACAGCCTTTAAAAAAAGACGTTGTTGTTAAAACAATATCTTATAACAAAAACCATAAATGAAAAAAGTGTCCTACCTCAAGCAAATAGCAACAGTCAACCTCCTAAATTGTCTATCAACATGGCTACCACCAAGAAATCTCTGTTGTAACATTTCAACCTCCATTTCCCTGTGAAATAAGGACAAAGCACTTCATTTGAGAATCCAGTATTTCCCAAAGCTAACTATGAAACCTATATCACCTGAAAACCTTTCCTTTGGTTCTACGGATCCTGCCATGTCACATCCTTGTGACCCCCCGCAAGGCCATCTTGTTATAACTGGTCCATGTCTTGCTAAAGCTGAGAGGTGAAGGGCTAAAAACACAGTCCCAGCACAGATTCCAGGACTCCCAGGCACAGGCTTGTTTGAGGATATCACCTGGGTTAACAGCCTCCCCTGAAAGTGTTCAGTGTACAACTCTTCGCAGACCAACCGCTCAGATGCGTGGTGGCAAGCAGACGTGTCTCTCGGCTTCTCTCCTTGTCTCTGTTGCCTTCCTCTCCAGCGGTTCTTTAGAAATGCTTTATTCCCCCTTGTCCACTGAAAATACAACCTAGATTCCTTCAGTAAATATCTGTTAGGGAGGTCACACGAAAAGACTGCTCCAACTCACTCTTGCTGGTGGACTCCCAAGGGTAAAATAATATAGTTCGTGTCTTCTCAGTCATGAGGAAACCATTGTCACTAAATCTCCCTGGGATGCTTCCTACATCCAACCAAACAAAGGGAGCGACAGCTGAAGTCTCCAGATCAAAAACAAATATGTCACCTTGCTGAGAGATGATGGCCTGAAAAAGAAAAAAAAATGAAGTGAAGAATGAGGTAAGAGTTATAGAGTCTGTATACAGCTCGTGTGAACATTTATGTGGGCCTAATAAAGAGTGCATTTCCCACAACTTTGTTTCTACAACTGCTTAAGTGCAGTTTCAATCACAAAACAGTACACAGAAAATAACTAGAGGCTATGGAAAGTTACCAAATTATAATCTCAAATCAAGGAAATACATGGTCTCCAATCATTAAGAATATTTCACAAGAAGCTCATAGCTTTACATCTTTTACAGTTTTTCTCAGAGTGTCATCAGGAGAGCAACATTTTTACATACAGCCTGGGTGGTTTTAATGACTTTCTAAGGCTATATCTGGACCTAACTACAGAACCCAACTGTGGAGCTTATATTCGAGTCTTCCGGAAAGATCCAGCAATCTAGAAAGCCCACTGCCAGAAATTTACGAAAGTTCTGCCATTAGAGCTTCTCTCTTTTATTGCATAGTTCAGTAAAGTCACATTATTAGCATTTTTTTACATGTATGAATTCCACAAAATAGTAGCAAAAAACAGAGAATGCCATTTAAATCATGTAGGCTCTATTCCACTTAATTAGCCGAAGCGCATATGCCCAGAGGATGTGCCACTTCCCAGAGGGTGAGGGTGTGCAAGCCTCTCTTAGCGTGAGCACGGAGCTGAGTTCCACCTGGTTTCTTTTTTTTTTTTTTTAGACAGAGTCTTGCTCCGTTGCCAGGTACCAGGCTGGAGTGCAATGGCGCAATCTCGGCTCACTGCAATCTCCGCCCCCTGGGTTCAAGCAATTCTCCTGCCTCAGCCTCCTGAGTAGCTGAGACTACAGGTGAGCGCCACCATGCCCAGCTAATTTTTGTATTTTTAGTAGAGACGGGGTTTCACCATGTTGGCCAGGATGGTCTCGATCTCTTGACCTCATGATCTGCCCACCTCGGCCTCCCAAAGTGCTGGGATTACAGGCGTGAGCCACCGCGCCCGGCCCCACCTGGTTCTTAAGCTGCACATTTGTCATGCAACATCACAGCCTTACATTATATGTTATACGTGACAAAAAAAATTTCAAAGAGCCATTTTCACTATACATAATTTAGCCTTACATATTTGTACAATATGTTATCATTCAGGGTTCTGAGTTATACACAAGGAAACCTATTGATACAAGCAGAAAAGAAAATTAATAAAGTGTATCAGGTAGTTCTTCAGGGTCAGAGACTCAGGCTTGAATTTAGATGGCAAATTCCCAGATCACACCGCCCAGCTGTTCCAAGGAACGTCCTAAAGCAGCCACAGGAACAAGGTTCATGCAGCTCCTGCCAGCCAGCCCAGGAGGCTGCCAGGGCAGCCCCAGGTACTGCTGCTCCAAGATCAAGTTTGAAAGAGAGGCCAGTGCCTTGCTCACGCTGGTTACCTTCTTTGAACTGGAAATCTCTTCTCTGCATATCTGACTGCAGAGCCTGGGATTCGAGCTTGCACCCTGGCTTCAGGGAGACGCGGAGAACAAGTTTCTGGCATCTCCCTTGACATAAGAAGCCAAGTACCTAGTCTATATTAAGCCAGAAATAAATGTTAACTAACATTATTATTAATATCATTTTCTCTCCTTAAGCACAAGTTTCACTGAAATCAAAATGAGATAGAACAAAGAAAGAGCCCTGCTTTTCTCCCATCCCAATTACCCACCTCAAGGTAATGAAGGCCTAACTCAGGAAAGAAAAAAATTTTGTTTTCAAAATCATAAGTTTAGAGACTACAAATTCATCCAGTACATAGTTTTTGTTTTTCTTTTTGGAAAGAAATATACGTAAGAGTATATCCTTTCCTTCTGTTCTGTTCTCCATTAGTTGTTACAGGTAACTTATATTTTATTGTGTGACTATTTAACTATTAATTTAGAAAGAAGGTATGTTTTCAATTGTTAGGCCTCTTTCAAATAAAACACAAGGATTAGGTGTTATATATATTTTTTAGTTAAATGTAGAAAATTCTTCTCTATGAAGTAAAAGTGTAAAACAGATTTAAAATTTTCTAAAAATAGAGAATGTAACTTTCTAGAAAGATATTTCCCGAGTGTCCAGAAGATAGGATAGCAAAATTTAAAAACATATATTTCCAATTGCTATGTGTAGGGAGAAGGAAGGAAAGGTTTTTAACCTACTAGACAAATGCTAAATTCTCCAGCTGCACAATTTTTATAACAACACATCCTGATCATCCCATTTTTGTATCTTGGCAATTATAAAAAGATTTGGTGATTGAGCTACTTTGAAGCAATAAATCAAAGCGACCAGAGTGAATATTAATAGACTCTACTTAAAATTAGACTGTGTCAGCTGGGCTCAATGCTTCCCAGCTCCAGGACCTCGAGCTCATAACTTAACCTCCTAAACTGGCTTCCTCACTTATGAAATGCAGATGATAATGCTTGGAGCTGTGGTGAAAGTCAGAGACTATGCAGTGAAGACCCCAGAACAGACCCTGGAACCTAGTGGACATGAGTCAGTGGTGACGACTCCAGCCTCCTCTCCCATTACTGCACCTGCCCACTAAGGAGGGGTGACGGGACACACGAGTGGTGGTCACCAGCAACTCTGATAAATCCTGGATTTGAAATAGAAATCATCTGGTGTTTGCTTTTAGTGGAAAGAGGCAATCTTCCCCCAGACCTCAGGTAAACTTAGCACCAAGGCAGGACACATGCAAATCTCAGGAGGCAAGGAGCTGGCCCAAGAGCAGGGGGAACCCTACAAGGCCACAGTCCCTTGCCCTCCGCCATGACCTGTGCTTACAGTGATCTGTGCCTTGCAAAGCCCCATGGCCTCCTTCAGTGAGGACAGGAAGTGGTAGTTGATCGGGCTCAGGAGTTCATGGTCAGCTGAAAGGTAAAAGGAAACCACACAGCTTTCCCGTGTGCAATTCCCACATCTCCTCAGCAATTCAGACACTGGTTCCTCATAGAGGCAGACAGCCTCTCCTGCTTTCACCACAAAATGTTCAGTCACATGAGAGCACACGGGCTCCAGGGAACTCCAAGTATGGACTCTCACCTGGGGGAGAAATAAAACAGAATAAAAACAGGCATTCTTGGTTGCTACGTTTTTAGGGAACAATAGTAGTAGTAATTGCTGCAAGTCAGGATAGCAGAAATGGTTAAGAGACTATGAAATCTGAGTTCTAATCTCAGTCCCATAAAGTGCTAGTTATGTGACTAAGTGAACGTCTCAGTCTTCATTTCTTCATATGTAGAATGGAAATAACAGCAGTAATGTCACAGGCTGTTGTGGGAATTTAAAAAATAATCCATGGAAGCCACAATGCCTGGTGCATTGTAATTTTTCTGTAAATGTGACCTATTTTCAGTGTTATTAGTGTCCTCCAAACTATAGCCACCTAAGACTTTGAGTTTTACTCGTTCTTTTTACTTAAATTTACTTTTTAAATATAAATTTGTTTTCCATATGCCCATTCTGAATAGTTCTATTGATTTTCACTATAACATGCCATTTTAACCATTTCTTTTTATAAAGTTTGAACTATTTCCAGCCTCTAATAATTATAAATAACCTTGCATTTAAGGGGCACTTTACAGCATATATAATTTGCTTTCATCTAGTAATTTTATTCACTATTCATAGAAAGCCTGTAAGAAGTTAGACTGGTATCATTTTACAGAGGAAGAAATTGAATCACCAAGATGTGAAGGGTTTTGCTTATGGTCACATCATAAATGGCAGGGTTTTAGCCAGAATATATGTATTCTAACTCTAAATTAATTTCTCTTTTATTTTCCCAAAAGAATGCAACCAAACAACTAAAGAAATAATCTAAAAATCCCCTTCTATCTTAGAAAACAATCCAAGTAACTTACAGTGAGTGTCATCGTATAATCCGAGTGAAGATCTGACACACCATAGATATACAATATGTTTTCATTCTCAAAGCCTACTGGCAGCAGTGGAGCAAAGAAATTCTGAGCAAAGTAATGAAGCATTTTCCACTTTCCTCCGTACTCTGAAAACAATCAAGATTGTCAGGAGATAGCAAGGTCAAGTAGTCAGAGAAGCATTGTCCGATGGCCCAGCGGTGTGTGGCTCGTTGGGGTTCTAAGGGAGTGAGCATGTGAGGGAGAGTCGACAGTGAAGGGCACCCATGTTTGTGAAGGGCTCTGAGCACTCTGGACATTATGTCATGTCATCCTCACAGCCTCTGCACAGGCATTAACGACCCATGCCATTATGCGATTTCATCATTGTGCGATCATAGGGTGTACTTACACAAACCAAGATGGTAGAACCTACTACATACCTAGGCTATACGGTATAGCCTGTTGCTCCAGGCTGCTAACCTGTATAGCATGTTACTGTGCTAAATACTGTAGGTAATTCTACACATAGCAACAGGACAGTGAAAGTACAGCATTATAATCTTATGGGACCACCATCATATATGCACTCTGTTGTTGACTGAAATGTTATATGGTGCATAACTGTATATAAGAACTTATAGATTCTAGCTAGCCATTGATTGCTTTAAAGTGTAACCATTTCAGGTGATAAAGGATAACAAATACCTCCCCACCCACACCCACTATAAGCAGTGGATTTATTGAGCCAATCAACAGTTAAACCGGGGCTATGAGGCCCCCAGAGCAGAAGCAGATGTAGAAAACTTGTCACAGCTTCTCCCTGATACTTGTTTTCTCTAATAAGTACAAGGGGCCAGTGATCCTTCTCAGGAAGGCAGTGTCCTGCCAGGGTTTAGAAAACAGGCAAGCTCTGGTACTTGGGTTTTCCTACTGTGATATTATTATATATATATCATTTTTCTTCTAGAGTTTGATATGGTTTGGCTGTGTCCCCCACCCAAATCTCATCTTGAATTGTAGCTCCCACAATTCCCATGTGTTGTGGGAGGGACCCAGTGGGAGGTAATTGAATCATGGAAGTGAATCTTTCCCATGCTGTTCTCGTGATAGTAAGTAAGTCTCATGAGAGCTGATGGTTTTATAAAGAAGAGTTTCCCTGCACAAGTTTGCTCTTACCCGCTGCCATGTAAGAAGCCCCTTTGCTCTTCCTTCATCTTCTGCCATGATTGTGAGGCCTTCTCAGCCATGTGGAACTGTGAATCCACTAAACCTCTTTTTCTTTATAAATTACCAGTCTCAGGTATGTCTTTATTAGCAGCATGAGAACAGACTAAAACAGGTTCCTAGCTCATAACTACCAGAGCCTTTGTAATAGACTCTTGTTATAATGTTGAGGTGCTTTAGGACTCAAAAGCAGGCCTCAGTAACAGAATCTATCTCTCTGACTTCCCTCCTTTCACCAGCCCAAGCCAGGACTCTAATCTGATTGTGGGTCATAAGACACTTATTCAGCAGGAGTCCTGCCCCCATACCCTGAAGGAGGGAATGCTTCACAGAGAGGCCAAGAAGCTGAATGGACAGGCCTTGCTAGGTTTCTCCACTCAGTCTAATGGTATTAGATTATATCCGCTTTGTCCAATCACATTTCTACATGGTTATCAATCATGGCTATCCAATGAAGTCTCCCTATAACACCCAAGAGGACAGAGTTCAAAGAACTTCCAAATAGCTGACCACATAAAGGCTGAACAAGACAGAAAGATGAACAAATACTCATCCACATTCCTGAAGGGTGGCACATCCCCACCTCACAGTGACAAAGTTCCTGTGCTCAGGATCCTTCTAGACTTCACCCCATGTATCTCTTCATATGGCTGTTTATTTGAGCCTTTTAAAATATCCTTTCGTAATACACTGGTCAAAATGCTTCCTTGAGTTCTGTGAGCCACTCTAGCAAATTAAACCCAAAGAGGGGGCAGTCGTGGGAACCCCCAACTTGAAGCTGGTCAGTCAGAAGTTCTAGAGGCCCAGACTTGTGACTGGTGTCTCAAGGGGGAAGGCAGCTTTGTGGAACTGAGTTCTCAACCTATAGAATCTGATGCTATCTTCAGGTAGATAGTGTCAGACTTAAGCTGGAGGACACTCACATGGTGTCCACTGCAAAAGTGATTGCTTGCTTAGGGTGTGGGGGAAATTTCCCATATATTTGGTCACAGAAGTCTTCTGTGTTGATTGTTGTTGTGGAGTGAGGGAATTAAAAAAGCACTTTGAGGCTGGGCATGGTGGCTCACACCTGTAATTCCAACACTTGAGAAACCAAGGAGGGCAGACTGCTTGAGACCAGGAGTTCAAGACCAGCCTGGGCAACACGGCAAAACCCTGTCTCTAGAAAAAAAATACAAAAATGAGCTAGGCATAGTGGTGTGCAGCTATAGTATCAGATTGTCAGAAGATTGAGGTGGGAAAAAGGCTTAAGCCTGTGGGGGTGGAGGCTACAGTGAGCCATGACTGCACTACTACACTCCAGCCTGGGAAACAGACTGAGACGGTCTCAACAAAACAAAACAAAACGAAAAAGCACTTTGAGTTTGATTGTTTTTTTTTTCCCCCACAGACCTACTCTTCCTGAGGAATTCAGGAATAATCTATATCGTTTAAAGGAATATTTAAAAAAGTTGGGCTCTCCCATTTCTTGAATCAAATTCAGTTTCAGAAGTCCACAAGCTCATCCACAGACAGAAAGCAGAGTCAGTATCCAAGAGTTTCTGAACAACATCTGTTTGTCTTCCTTTCCAGCATCCCAGAAGGATTTCCCCCCAAGTCTACCCTTGATTCTCAAACGCTCTCTTATCTGGTTGCTGCTGATAAAGAGTTTCGCCAAAGAAACTTGATTAGAAATCCAGTTCTCTGTAAGAGTCATCCATCTGGCACTAATGAAAACATGTTTGGAATTAATTTCTTTTGATCTGCATTGACAGCCAGTCTAAGAGCCTCACCCAACCTTTCTACTTTGCAGCCTTGCCTCATTTTTGACCCAAAACTATTCTTTACATCATTAACTGAACTTTGTTTCAAGTCACGTCTAGTGAAGGCCAAAGACTCAATATTATTCCTTAATTTTTTTCTAATGTACCAGAATAGATGGAATAATTCAAACTGCAGGTCCCATGCCAATCATCTCACCTGTTGCTAGCTGAACTGTTTCAACTGGTCACCTTTCCCATTTGGGATTCAGCCTCTATTACCTTTTCCCAAAGAGCTAAATAGGGCATAATAAAGATGTCCTTAAGAGACATCTTCATTATGTCCTTAAAGGACATCTTTATTTGTCCATAAAGGGGAATCAGACAAAGGGAAACTTTAGCATATAACCGGGCCAAACGTCTACCTGATTGAATTATCTGTAAGGCCGGCTGCCTCGCCGGGAGCTCGGACATGCCCATCCCTCCCTGAGCCTGCAAACTACGTCACCATTCCGCGCTCATCTAGCTCCGCCACGTAGCTTCCCCAATGCCCACTTCTGCACTCCAGACCCAAATCTGCACTCAACACCAAGCTCTGCACTCAGCACCTACCCCGCCATTGAAAAACCCCACTGAAATCTGAAAAACCCTGTTTCCCAATATCCAATCAATTGCCTCATGCTTTGTTTCCCCAATATCCAATCAATCGCCTCTAATGCCTGCGCACCAAAAATCCCGCCTACCTACCAGTAGCAGCTCGCCCCGTCCAAGCCCTGTTTCTCAATATCCAATCAATTGCCTTATGCTTTGTCTCCCCAATGTCCACTCAATGGCCTCTGACCCCTATAAAACTCCTTGCCCTGGGAAGTTAAGCGCAACTTCTCTGGCCCCCCCTTTCCCCCGGACCACAGAACCTCGCCCGGGAGCTTAATAAATTGGCATTTAATTTTCCTAGGCTAATCTCGGTTTCCTCATTTTAAACTCAGCAATATTCCTTACATTATCTGACACAGAAGGGATACTTAAGTTCATGCTTCTTTAGCCCCGGAATGTCCTCTTAAATAAATTCAAAATTCTATCCAGTAATTACAAGACACATGCCTTAGACTTATGTATATGAATCTATCCCATTCTTAGTCTGCTGTTGCAACTTTGCACAGCACAGAACTCATAATTAGGTTACCCTTGAGGCTCATGGAAAGACTGCTAAGGTGAGTTGGGTGGCTGTAGCTCGTCGGCGGGCTTTTTAAAAAATGACCTCTTTTGATCATGGTTCTGCCTGGGCTGTTCTGACCCCTTCAGCTCTATGCTTTCTCAGTCCCTCTCCCTGTAGTGTTGCTTTCTCTCAATCACACAAAGAACACTGAAACACTTACCAAGAGAAGCCCAGGAAGGAGCTTGCCAGATGTCATTCAACTGCCAATAAAGTGCCCCCATGGTGTGCCCTTGCTCATCCACTATCTCACTGCGACTGCGGAGGTAGAATTCAGTTTCTGTTTTGACACATTGCGCCTGCATCACCTGATTCAGGAAAACATTCATACACAGGTGTTATTGTTTGATGTAGACTGGCTAGCTCTGAGAAAATTACAGAGTTTAGTTTTGTTTTGGGTTTTTTTTTAAAGCAATTTGGATAAATTAGAAAATTTAATTAGTATTAGGAATACATTATACTAGATCTGTCTGTAACTAGCCCCTTAGCATGAGAGAAGCTGTTGTCTGTAACAGCAGGTTTGTCTGGAAGGCTTGGTGTTTAATTACTGTAACAATGGGTGACAAAGGAAATAGGATAGTGTAAAAGGTTCTTTGCTAATGATAATGTAGGCCATAAAGAAAAACAAAGACTATTATTCCAGAGCAAATGCTGTATGTAGTCCAAAACTAGGTTATTTTCATTGATAAATTTTGCTAATACTTTCACAGCTATTTTTCTTTTTTGAGACAGAGTCTCATTCTGTTGCTCAGGCTGGCATGCAATGGCACAATCTCCGCTTCCTACAAGCTCTGCCTCCCAGGTTCAAGCAATTCTCCTGCCTCAGCTTCCCAAGTAGCTGGGATTACAGGCACACACCACTACACCCAGCTACTTTTTGTATTTTCAGTAGAGATGGGGTTTCACCACGTTGGTCAGGTTGGTCTCGAACTCCTGACCTCATGATCTGCCCGCCTCGGCCTCCCAAAGTGCTGGGATTACAGGTATAAGCCACCGTGCCTGGCCTCACAGCTATTTTTTTAAGAAAAACTTTTACGAGAAATAACTCTATATGAAAAATAACATTGTTATTACAAGTCTGATATTATCCAATCCCTAACCCTTTTTTTTTAGTCAAACAATTGTTTTGATGTCATGGTTTTTGATAATGTAAGATTCTCATGAATGTAATTCCTTCATTGTAGCAGAACAGATGGTAAATTGCAGCAATGAGACAAATGAATTTAGTTCTTGTTTAAGATAAACTAAAGAACTTCACACAGGACCCTTAATTACTGTCATCATCATTGAAAAATCAGTCTCTTTTATTGCTACTGTTACGGACACATGAATCACATCCTCTTAGCCTGGAGTGGTGCTGAGGAGGGTCTCATGAATGGGCCACTGAGTAACACCAAGGACAACCCAGAGAGATGGTCAGAGAAGCAGGGATTTCAGTCAGAGAACAAGATGGCCTCAGAGTAGGGCTTGGGTTTTCACAGAGGAAGAAAAAGAACAGTGCACATGGCCACCAAAAGGCTAAGCCAAGATGCTTTCCCATGAAAGCAAAAAAGCTCGGAAGGCTGACTAGTAAGGAAATCATAGATGGGAGTATGACTTACATGAGTCACAGCCATCAAATTCCATGAGGGAAGCAAGAAGAAATTTTCATCATTCAATAAATATTTCATAAGTACCTGCAGAATATGTTACATACGGGCACCCCACCCAGCAAAAAATGATACAGCCCACCCTATGGAGCTTATCAGCTTGTGTAGAAGACAGGCCTTCATCAAAGAATCACACAAAGACATGTAAACATTAAACAGTAACAATGCTAAGTAGGAGAGGTATGCAATGTTGTGAGCCCAATGGTGGGGTAATTGGGCAGAGCTCTAGAGTGAGGACTGGCCTAAAGAGGCATGGGAAAAAGAAAGAGGGCAGAACCTTGCAGAGAGAACAACATGCCACTGGAGGAGGATGTCAGGTTGGCTAAGAATTGAAGGAAGTCCCAGAGGGCCTGAGCACAGGAAGCTGGAAGCAATGGAAGAGAAGCTGGTGAGAATCGCAGGGGCCAGAGCTTGGTAGACCACATGTTGAAGGTGTTGGTGTGCATCCTGAAGGCAAATGGAAGTCACGAAAGGCTTTTAAACTAAAGGGTGATGTGACCAGATTTGCACTTCCAAAAGATGCCTGAGATTACTGAAGGCGGAAGGGATTGCAAGGGGGCTAGAGTGAATTCAGGTAGACCATTTAGGCAAGAGATGGTATTAGCTATGAGCAGACAAAGAAATGCCTTCTCATTCAGAAACCAGACCACTAGGAACACAGCAACAGTATCAGGAAAATGTTCTAAAGTAAAAATCTCACGAAGCGAGCAGCATTGGTGCCACCTCAAAATGACCATGGCCCCTATACACATTGGAGTTTACAGTCTCTAAACTGTATCAATTTCAGCATTATGTGCAAGATATTTTTTATTTCTATATATCCATTCAAACATTAATCTTCTCAGTATAATTTATTCTTTCCTAGTTTAATATATAAAACTTATTAGTCCCTTAGAATTTTCAAAATTCAAAAAAAGTTTTAAATGCAAGTGGGATTCCTAACCCTCGCTAGCAATGAAAAGAAAGGAGCACTAAAGTGGCTCTATCTAGCAGCCTCTCTTACAGGAAATTAGCATGAAAGAGCATAACCAAGACTCTTGCGTGCTCCAGGCTCTGGCACAGTGTGGTACGCTCCACATACAGATGGCAGCATGCTAATAACATAGACCTGAATCTATCCAAACCAGTGGGTACCAGTCAAAACTAAGGTATGACACCTTTGTTCATAAAAATGCAGAAGGCTATTGCCCACTATACTTCTTAAGGGATGTTGTACAATCCTAGTTCCCTGGAAAATCTCTAGAATTTCCCCTTCCCCTTTAAAAACTGTACCTAAATTTACACATCCATGCATCCTTTCCTAAAAAGGGCAATCTTTACACATGAGGGATAAATGCTTAGTCATTTTCTAGGTTATTCAGTCCACTGTTAGCAGACAAATCTATTTTAGTTTTAAAAATATGCCTATTTGGCTGACGCAGTGTCTCATGCCTGCAATCCCAGCACTTTGGGAGGCTGAGGCGGCAGATCACGAGGTCAGGAGATCGAGACCATCCTGGCTAACGCGATGAAATTCCATCTCTACTAAAAACACAAAAAAATTAGCTGGGCATGGTGGCATGCGCCTGTAATCTCAGCTACTTGTGAGGCTGCTGAGGCAGGAGAATCGCTTGAACCCAGGAAGCAGAGGTTGCAGTGAGCCAAGATCGCACCATTGCACTCCAGCCCGGTGACAGAGCGAGACTCTGTCTAAAAACAAAAAAAACCCTATTCTTTGCAGCTTGATTACACTTATGAAATTGGTCTCCTAGGAGAGGCAAATGGTATGGTGAAAAGAAATTGGATCAAGATACCAAGACCTAAGTCCCAATTCCAGCATTGCCACTGGTGGTTGTTAGCTGTCTTCCAAAACCCACAAACCTTTCCTCCAGAGTGAGAGTTGTAACTGGACTACATTTTCCAGAAACACACCCCCAACCCGTGGGACTTGGAGTACCCATGTGACTTAGTTCTCTCAATATCTACATACTTTATTTACTTAAATTATCCTGACACTAACAATCTTCCAATAAAGCTGTTTTGAAAACCAAGATATAATTCACATACCAGAAAATTCATCATTTTTAGAGGTTATAATTCATTGGTTTTTACCACAGTCATAAGGTTGTGCAACTCTTTCCACTATCTAGTTCCAGAATATTTTCATCATCCCAAAAAGAAGCACCATACTGGGAAGCAGTCACTCCCCATTCTCCCCTCTCCCCAGCTTCTGGAAAGCACTTAATCTACTTCCTCTGTTCTGGGATTTGCCTATTCTGGACTTTTCACATAAATGGAATGATATGTGGCTTTTGTGACTGGCTTCCTTTTACTTCTGTGTAATATTTTATTGTATGGATATGCTACATTTTGCTTGTCTATTCATCAGCTGAAAAATTAGGTTATTTCCACTTTTTGGCTATTATGAAAAATGCTGCTATGAACATCTGTGAACAGGTTTTTGAGTGAACTTTTTTTTTCATTTTTTTGAGTATATATACCTAAGAGTAAAATTGCTGGGTCATATGGTAAACTCTATGTCTAACTTTTTAAGGAATTAACAAACTGTTTACCACCATTTTACATTTCCACCAGCAACATATAAGGGTTCCAATTTCTCCACATCCTTGCCAATAGTCATTATTTTCCTTTTTAAATTGTAGATACTGTAGTGAATGTAACTGGTATCTCACTGGGGTTTTTGATTTGCATTTCTCTAATAACTAATGATGTTGAGCATCTTTACATGTGTTTACTGGTCATTTTCTTTAAATAAGTGTTTATTCAAAGCCTTTGCCAATTTTTAAATTGAGTTGTCTTTTTCATTATTGAGTTCTAAGAGTTCTCTATATATCCTGGATGCTGGATCCCTATCAGACATGATTTGTAAATTTTTTCTCCCATTCTGGGGGATTATCTTTTCATTTTCTTGATAGTGTCTTTTGCCATATGAAAGGGTTATTTTTGTTTTCTGTTTTTGATGAAGTATAATTTGTCTATTTTTTTTTTTTTGGTTAATTTCTTTGATGTCAGATTCAAGAAACTGTTGCCTAACCAAAAGCCATAAAATTTACACCTAAGTTTCCTTCTAAGAATTGTATAGTTTTAGCTATTACATATAGATCTTTGATCCATTTTGAGTTAACTTTTGTATATGGTATGAGGTAGTAGTCTGAATTTATTCTCTTGCATGTGAATATCCAATTGTTCCAGCACTACTTGTCGAAAACGTGATTCTTCCTCCCATTTTATTCTTTTTACCATTTGAAATGTAAATTAGTACAGCCATTATGCAAAACACTATAGAGGTTCCCAAACTATTAAAAATAGAATTACCATATGATCCAGCAATTCCACTACTGGGTATATATCCTAAGGAAATGAAATCAGTATGTTGAAGAGATATCTGTGCTCCCATGTTCATTACAGCATTATTCACAATAGCCAGATACGAAATCAACAGATGAGTAGATAAAGAAGATGTGGTACATATAAACAATAGAATATGATCCAGCCTTAAAAATAAAGAAAATCCTGTCACTTGTGACAACATGGAAGAACCTGGAGGACATTATGTTAAGTGAAATAAGCCAGGCACTAGTGAAGCTATCTGGTCCTAAAGTTTTCCTTTTAGAAGAAGGATTTTTTTGCTTGTTTGTTTGTTGTTATTGTTGTTGTTTTTACTAAGTCACTCTCCATAGTTGTTATAGGGCTATTTAGATTTTCTATTTCTTCTTGATTCAGTTTTCATGAGTTGTTTCTCTAGGAATTCATCCATTTCATCTAAATTACCTGATTTGTTATCATATAATTGTGTCTAGTATTCTCTTAACACCTTATTTATTTCGGTAAGGTGAGTAGCAATATTTCCCCTTTCATTCCTGATTTAGTAATTTGAGTGTCCTCTCTTTTTTCTTGGCCAGTCTAGTTAAAGGATTGTCAATTTTGTTGATCTATTCGAAGAACTAACTTTTGGCTTCATTGGTTTTCTCCAGTGTTCTAATGAGGTCTTTATTTAATGTGCAAAATTTCTAATGTCTACTTTACTTAATTGCTGAAAATTACTGTTAACAATGTAACCAAACACCATTATTGCAACTGTGAAGGGATAGAATACTACAGTTTAAAAAGCAGAAACCCTGCTCCATTCATTACCCTGAGATCTTAGGCAAAATATTTAACTTTTCTGAGCTTCTGTTTCCTCATATATAAAATGGAAAGAGTGACATGGGTGTCTGGAGATAATGTGAGAATCAAATGACAAGATTTACAGAGCACTTCATGATCCTGGACCAGGCATTTAGTAGATACCCACAGAATGCGAAATATTTGCTTGATTGTTAAATTACATGATGCCTATATAAACTCCTAATATATAATATACAATGTTAGTGGTCACTCTTTCATTCCCCTCCTTTGCTCACTCTACTCTCATCTTAAAAGCTCAGTATGTCATTTTTTAAAGGTACATTTAAATTTTTGATTTTGAAAGCTTTTTCACAGATCTTTTATTTTTTTAGTATTATTACCCTCTGATATATGTGTCATTGTTCAAGAAGCATACCTTTTTAAGTTATTGTTTTGTAGTTAAGTATGTCAACAGTAAAAAAGTAACTAGTGGACAGGTATGGAGGCTCACGCCAGCAATTCCAGCACTTTGGGAGGCCGAGAAGGGCAGATCACTGAGGTCAGGAGTTCAAGACTATCCTGGCCAACGTGGCAAAACCCCAGCCCTACTAAAATTAGCTGGATGTTGTTGCACATGCCTGTTGTAGTCCCAGCTGTTCTGGAGGCTGAGACAGGAGAATTGCTTGAACGCAGGAGGCAGAGGATCGCACCACTGCACTCCAGCCTAGGTGACAGAGCTAGACTCCATCTCAAAAAAAAAAAAAAAAAAAGTAAAAGCTAAAAATTACATTTTACAAGTTTATGTCTAGTCCACCTGCAATAACATTCTCTGATATTCCTTTACTCAGGATGTCCCTGTTGAGACCATTTTTTAAATGCAAATATAAGGATTCTCTAGATTATTATTAGAATGAGCAATTCAGTTTTGTTTTTGAGCCTGTCTTGTACCCGGTTGCACTAAATATATAATAGTTCTCTTTTGTGGAGACCTTAAAACCGTAAATTTGAACACATGTTCAATGATAATAAAGATGTAACAGAAACAAAAAAGCTCAGTGTGGCCTGGATCTTCCATCGTGTCTCGGTGCTACTTACCAAACAGATAGTTAACTATTCCAGGGCAACAGGTATCATCAAAGCCTGCACCTACAGCATCACCTATCTTTTGTCGTTAGTTCTTATGATCAAGTTAGTTACAGCATGGGAAGATAAAATCAGTCCCTAAAGAAAATGAGTTTCTCAAGGACATCCCCCAAGCCATTATTAGCTGTTCAGTAGATACGTGAAGAATAAACAAGAGCGCTAGAGAGGGCTGTAAGCTAAGGGCTTGGTAATTAATGTCCTTGGCCTGGCCTACTCTCCTAGTAGCCAATAAGAAGGCATGCAGGTAGAGTAAGTCATCCAAAAGTTAGTTTAGACGTGTTCGTTTAGATAGTTGGTCCTCAAACTAGAGAGTGAACTCTGTGTAACACAGCTTAAGAGGGTGTGCTCATGTAAACAGGCTATTTGGAATACAATGTAACAGGGCAAGAGGGGGAGAGTAAAACTGAGGCAAGATTATCCCGGAATACTAGGAGAATTAATAAGACAGGAGCCCATATTTTTACGGCTCTAAGATAAAGAGAAGATAGGGAAGTATTCTAAATGTGAAGAAATTTACTGCACAGCTTTCTCAGCTAAGACTTCGCTGACAGTTGCAAATATTCCTTAATAATAAACTGTCTAGAAAGTAGCACAAAGGCAAGCACTCTGTTCTTCAGAACAGTATGACAGACTATGAGAAAAAGAACAGGGGGTAGGAGTAGGAACATAGAAAATGGAACAGAGAAGGGCTTTATTTCTAATACACAGATTAAAGAGGACTGTTCTGAAATCAAAGTAACAAGGAAAAACTCTAAAACCCTAACATTTTCTGTCTGTATTCCAGTCAAGAAAATCTGACACTGAAAACAAAACAAAATAATCAAAACCCTGATTTCTTTCATCACGGATCTTATCTAGTATGTTGGAAAGGGCCAAAGCAGACACTAACAAGCCACAGGAGGACAAGTCCAATTCTGGGCCAGAGCCTGAGAGGACACTAGCGCTAAACTCTCTGACAAAACCATCACCAACAAAAATAACTCCACTTGTATTCCCAGCTCCTAACTATGGCTCTTGAATGCTAATCAGTTCAGAAAAGACAAATTATTTCTGTCAGTTCTTAGAATATAGTTTTGAGGAAAAGAATAAAGTTACAGTAACAAACAGCTGGAAAGAGGAAACCCAGCATAAAAACAATAGCAGAAAATGTTACGTATACACACACACACACACACACACACCCCCACATACACACAAATAATAGCCTATTTTATATATCAAAATGCTTTAACAGAATATTATCTGTGAAAAACTTAAAAGATAAAGTGCAACACTTTTCAAGGGACAGGTACCAACACTGCCTTTAACCTGTGTTCTGGTAAGTTCATGAATTACACATCACCCTGGCAAAACTTCCCTAACCTATAAGATTATGATAGAAACATTAAAATTCTCCTAATCATATCATCACCTTCTAAAAAAGATTGTTCTTTCAGCTTACAGTTTCCTGCTTCAGCTTCTATCATGGGGTTTGTGTCTTTATATAGGAGGACACTGATGAAGGTGTGAGCATGAATTTGGATTAAAACTCATACGTTTTTAGATACTAAGATAGGAAAATTTAACTGTGATAACGTTTTTAAAAACTTCCTATCTACTTCAGATCAACTTTATGATTGGGATTAGGGTTCTACCTCCTCTCTAAGAACTTCAAACAAGTATGGCAAAAACAGCAGGTAAATAAGCAGTGGTTTTAATGGAGTCTTAAGTGTGGTTACAGATTCATGAACTAAAATAGGTGAATAAAAAAAAGTAAAATGGCAACTCAGAAGCTACTGCTGCCTCCAGACGCTCTCAAGATGGCGACCTCTCCGGGTTCCAACACCTACAACAGGCAGAACTGGGAAGATGCGGACTTCTCCATTCTGTGCCAGACATGTCTTGGAGAAAACCCATATATCCGAATCACCAAAGAAAAGTATGGGAAGGAATGCAAAATCTGTGCCAGGCCATTCACAGTGTTTCGCTGGTGCCCTGGAGTCCGTATGTGTTTCAAGAAGACTGAAGTGTGCCAGACCTGCAGTAAATTGAAGAATTTCAATTCACTGTCTGTCAGACCTGCCTCTTAGACCTAGAATATGGCCTGCCCATCCAGGTTCATGATGCAGGATTGTCTTTTAAAGATGACATGCCAAAGTCAGATGTCAACAAAGAGTACTATATACAGAATATGGAGAGAGAGATTTCTAACTCTGATGGAACACGGCCAGTTGGCATGCTGGGGAAAGCCACATCTACCAGTGATATGCTGCTCAAACTGGCCCGGACCACACCCTACTACAAAAGGAATCGACCCCACATTTGCTCCTTCTGGGTGAAAGGAGAGTGTAAGAGAGGAGAGGAATGTCCATACAGACATGAGAAGCCTACAGATCCAGATATGACCCCCTTGCTGATCAGAATATTAAAGATCGATACTACGGAATCAATGATCCTGTAGCTGACAAGCTTCTACAGCGGGCTTCAACAATGCCTCGGCTGGACCCACCAGAGGATAAAACTATCACCACACTATATGTTGGTGGTCTGGGTGATACTATTACTGAGACAGATTTAAGAAATCATTTCTACCAGTTCGGAGAGACCCAGACGATCACTGTTGTGCAAAGACAGCAGCGTGCTTTCATCCAGTCTGCCACGAGGCAGGCTGCAGAAGTGGCTGCTGAGAAGTCCTTTAATAAGTTGATTGTAAATGGCTGCAGACTGAATGTGAAATGGGGAAGATCCCAAGCAGCCAGAGGAAAAGAAAAAGAGAAAGATGGAACCACAGACTCTGGCATCAAACTGGAACCTGTTCCAGGATTGCCAGGAGCTCTTCCTCCTCCTCCTGCGGCAGAAGAAGCCTCTGCCAACTACTTCAACTTGCCCCCAAGTGGTTCTCCAGCTGTGGTGAACATTGCCCTGCCACCCACCCCCAGTATTGCCCCACCCCCCACAACCAGGTTTTGGGTCACACATGTTCCACCCAATGGGACCACTCCCTCCTTTCATGAGGGCTCCTGGACCAACCCACTATCCTTTTCAGGACCCTCAGCGGATGGGAGCTCATGCTGGAAAACACAGCAGTCCCTAGTACCTTGTCACCACTCTGGGGCTCTGTGGAAGAAAGGGCACTTAAAAATCCCAGTATATCTTGGAATAAATGTATTTTTCCTTCCTTGTAGTTTCCATGGTAGCTGAATGTGCTCAGATGTGGGCAGTCAGAGACTGACAGCCATGCTTTCCGACACATGTTCAGAGGATCAGTGTACCGCAAATAAGCTGCCATTAACACATCTGGTTACTGCTATAACACGACTAATAAAACCTAACGCCTGTTCCCCTTACCCGTGTTGGGGACAAGCAGATGAGTGAATTGGAATGTCCAGTGGAGTTACCATCCCAATTATATGTTCATTTTGTATATTTTTTGGGTGGGGGAAAAATTGACCTGTGGTAAAAAAAACCTTTGACCATTTTTATGTCCTTTGGGTGTTTTCCTTTTTATCATCTAAAAAAAAAGATTACTAGTACTAATCATTGCAGTGGCCTAAGTGTGACACTTTTGTAGTCACACCCTCAGAAAGATGAGTAGAAACCAGCACCAGCACAGTCCAGATTTTTTCTTTCCTTTTCCTCTTCCTCATTTATTCCTAAAGGAATCTGACCATTTTCTGTCTCTATGGCGCAAAAAAAGAAAAATAAAAATTCCTTTTTATTCCTGTCAACTGGATGGAAACACAAATTTCATGGAGCTATGTACCATTGAAGAAACCTGGTGTCTGGCATGAAGTTACTGTAAAGAACTTCCTATAAAACACATACTTTAACAAACTGAAATGAAAGCATTGGAGTGTTTGAATGAAAGACTTGTGACCTCCTGCTGGGAATCTGATGGTCCTCAGCATTCACCTTCCTGTGTCTTCAGTGTCTCACTGTCATCCTTGCTTCTGTTTGGTCTTAGAGTGTCTGGATGTAACTGAACTGTAGATGGTAAAGGAAATTTGATGTGTTTTTTGTTTTTAAATAATTAAAACGGGTCAATTTTTCAAAAAAAAAAAGTAAAATGAAAACGTCCAAAATTCAGTTTAGCAGTTTCTTAAAAAGATAAACATGAAATTATTGTATAACTCAGCAATTCCACTCATATATTTCTACCCTTTGAAAAGAAAATCTATGTCCACATGAAGATTTCTATATGAGTATTCATAACAGCATTATTCATAATAGCCAAAAAGTGGAAACAATCCAAATGTCCATCCACAGATGAATCTGACGAACAGATAAGCAAAACGTGTATAACCATACAACTGAATACTATTTGGCAAGAAAAAGGAAATAAAGTACATGCTATAACATGGATGATCTTCAAAACCTTTATGCTAGGTGAAAGAAGGCAGATGCAAAACATCACGTATTGTATAATTCCATTTCTATGAAATGTTGAAAAGGGAAAATCTATAGAAACAGAATATAGATTTATAATATGTTTTCCTGCAGCTGGAGGTGGGAGTGTGAATGGGTACAAAGGATCTTTTTAGAATTATGGAAGTTTTCTAAAATTGGACCATGGTGATGGTTGCACAACTCTATCAATATCACTTAACTGTACACTTAACGTGAATTTTATGATATGTCCATCATACCTTGATAGAACTGTTTTTAAAATCCAGCAAGGTGCATGCTGTAACATTCACAAATCTTTTGATATATGCATACATCCATGTAACTACTACTCAGGTCAAGATAGAAAACAAAATTCTCTTGTACCCCTTCCTAATCATTGCTCACCACCCTCCTCCACAAGGTAGTGAATACTACTTTGTTCACTATCATCTTGATTGCTCTTTTTCTAATCTATACTTTTTTCTATAATATACTTAAATTTCAATATAAAGGAAATCAATACAGTTATGTATCCTTTTATGTCTGGTTTCTTTTATTAAGGTAATATCTGTGAGACTCATCCAAATTGATGCTGATTATCAGTGGTTTATTCTTTTTTATTGCTGTGGAGTATTCCACTGTATAAACATACCACAGTTTGTTTATAGATTCTCCTGTTAAAGGACATTCAGGTTGTTTGTACTTGAGTTATTGTGAATAATGCTGCTATGAATATTATTTTAGCTGTCCATTGTGGACATATTAACTCATTTTTCTTAGGTGCATAGCCAGGAGCAGAAATGCTGATTCAAAAGGGAAGCAAACATGTAGCTTAGGTAGAAACTGTCATAACATTTTCCAAAGTGGTTAAACAAATTTAAACTCCTACTAACAATGTCTAAAATTTCCAGCTGTTTCACTTCCTCAGCAGCAGTTGGTATTGTCAATCTTTTTAATTTTAGTCATTCTGCCAGGTGTATAGGGGTATCCTGGTTATGGTTTTAATTTGCATGTTCTTGATTTAAAACAAGATTGGGCACATTTTCATACATTTATTGACCCTTTGGATATCTTCTTTGGTGAAATACCTGTTCAAGATTTTTATCCATTTTTAAATAGATTGTCTGGCTTTTTCTTATTGCTTTACGGAAAGCAATAAAAATTGCTTTATTCTGAATACAAATCTTTTATCAAATATATGAATTTAAACTATGGTCCCCAATCTGTGGCTTGCCTTTTTCTCTCTTAATGGTGTTTTTTATGCTTAATGGTGTCCATAATTTCAATGGAGTAAAATTTATCAATATTTTCTTGTCTAATTAGTACTTTTTATGTTCTATATAAAAATTCTTATCTATCCCCAAATCATGAAGCTATTACACGTATTCTCAAAGCTATATTATATAGTACCTTTCACATTTGAGTCTTCAGTTATTGATCAAATGAAGTTTTTATAATTTATAATTAATTTATTTTTTAGAGATGGGGGTTTTGATATTTTGCCCAGACTGGTCTCAGACTCCTGTGCTCAATCAGTCCTCCCAACTCAGCCTACCAAGTAGTTGCGACTACAGGTGTGTGCCACCATGCCCAACAATCAAATTAATTTGTATATATGGAATCAAGTTCATTTCTTTTCCCATAAAAGTATCCATGTGTTACACACTGCTTATTGATAAAATGATTCTTCTCATACGGAATTGTGGTGGCATTATAGCCATAAATCATGTGTCCACTATACAGGGATCTGTTTCTGGACTCTATTGTGTTTCATTGTTCTATTTTATCCTTGGGAAATGTCATTGTCTTAGTTACTAAACCTTTAGAGCAATCTTGAATTAGGGAGTATTTAAATACACAATTTGTTTCAGAATTTTGTGAGCTGTTTTTGTAAGAGAGGCAAATGCCAAAAATGAACTATTTCATATCCTATGTGTCATCATATATGTACTTCAAAGAATATAAATTCCTTAACCAGTAGAGTGAAAACCTGAATATTTTTCACCATATGAAGCCTACAAAATCTACATAATCTCTTACATTAACTGCAGGACCCTGTTCAACTCTAGAAAGAAAACAACTTACCTGAGTAAGGTAGATGGTATCTTTAAATGCGCGTAATGGATCTGTGCTTTGGGGGAGTTTGAAATGAAGTCCAGCCTGATGAAGCATTTGTTTGTTACCATCTGCATGATGTTGCCGATGAAGTGAAAACTTGCTATTGAAAGACCAGTCCTCTGTAGATGAGACCTTTCAAATAAAGAATAAGAAATGGAAATCTGAAAGTTGGCAGTAAAACTACTTTTCTCTAAGTTCCTGACAAACCTGAAGATACTCTACACACTGGAAAAGAGCTCGAGGTTTGTTCTGCAGCTCCAGTTTCATAAATGTTTTCCCATCCTACTTGTTGTCAGTGAAGGACTAGCTTTGTGGAAAGTGGAATCACAAAACCAGGTTTTGGTCCATAATATCCCCCCTTCCTCCAACTAAGAAAGTTATACTTCGGTATTTCTCTAAGACCCTTGTTTTATTAAAACATATTCCTGGTTTTTGAGACATTCATTAGATGTATTTTAAAACATCATTTCATCTACTTAGGTAAATATTTTATCTAGTATTCATTTGTCAAAACTTAATAATAGAATGCAGTCAACACTCTCTTAAAACTGTCACAATTCTTATATAGGAATAAAACCCCTATTACACTATAATGGAATATTATGAGAGTAAATGCTTTAGCACTTACACTGCTCATTCATTTCTCAGTGATTACTAAATGTAACTGAGATACATATGTTTAATTTTTATATGGTTGAAGATGCAAACCAAATAATGTTACTCATCTCCCCTAAAAATCAATCTTTTATTTATTTTTTTTTTACTTTTATTCTTTTTAAAAAATTGTTTGACTTTTCTCATTCTTCTTTTTTTTTAAGAGACCTTCAAAGCTACTGCAAATCAACAATCTTTTTTTTTTAAGGCAGGTCCAACTTATAGGATCTTTATTTTATCCCTTTTATCCTAACTTAAAGGATCTTTCTTTTATCTTCAGCTCAAAGTAAAAAAAAAAAGTAAAAAAACTCGTATATGTTGGATTATATTTTCCACAAAAAAAAGAAAAAGGCAGTAATTCTGGCTTCTATGCCTGTAATTTAACGCACTGTTAGAACTTAAGAAACAAGACAATTGCTGGCTACATCTGAAAATATCCAGAGTTTGAATTCAAGTTACACAGACTTTGAAAAAACATACTCTGCCCCTCCACCCAAAAACTTGAAAACTAAAAAAGCTTAATCCCTGTTCATGAAGTATGACTTCTCATTCCCAGTACTCAAGCAACACATAGGCCTGTTACCTTAAAAGGAAAAGGTTATTCTTCAGGAACTGATTCATACCAAAATACAAGAAATGCACACTAGCTATACTAAATTTGGAAGTTTTTCCCAATTATAGATGTTTTTCCAAAATGCCACCACCAGAATTAGAGAATGCTAACTATTCCTATTATGTATTTAAAGAGGTATTCATATTTACAATCACCTTGTACACATTTTAGATGCACAAAAATGCACAAAAGACTTGTGCATTTTTACAATCTTGTGCATATTTACAATCACCTTGTACACATTTTAGATGCACAATTTTACAAACTTGTGCATATTTACAATCACCTTGTACACATTTTAGATGCACAAAAGACTATCCTTTATCAATAGTCTCTTCCTATGCTTCCTCCTTTTCATTTATTTTATTTATAGTTGTTATTTTATTTATTTATTTATTTTTGAGACAGAGGCTTGCTCTGTCACCAGGCTAGAGTGCAGTGACGAGATCTCGGCTCACTGCAACCTCCACTTCCTGGGTTCAAGCGATTCCCCCTGCCTCAGCCTCCCGAGTAGCTGGGACTATAGGCATGCGCCACCATGCCCAGCTAATTTTTTGTATTTTAGTAGAGATGGTATTTCACTATGTTGGCCAGGATGGTCTCAATCTCCTGACCTGGTGATGCGCCCACCGCAGCCTCCCAAAGTGCTGGGATTACAGGCGTGAGCCACCACACCCGGCCTATGTTTATTATTTTTAATCGACACAGTAAGTGTACACATTTATGGGGTACCATGTATACCAATGTATACCTTATACATTGCATACAATTTCATACATGTATACAATGTATAAGGATCAAATCAGGGTAATAAGTAAATTCATCACCTCAAACATTTATCATTTCTTTGTGTTGGGAACATTCAAAATTCTCTCTTCTAGCTATTTGAAAATATACAATAAATTATTATTAACTATACTTACCCCAAAGTGCTATAGAACACTAGAACTTATTCTTCCCATCTAGCTATAATTTCGTATCAATTAACCAACCTCTCTCCGTTGCCCCTCCCCCCACAACCCTTCCTACCCTCTAGTAATCACTATTCCACTCTACTTCTTCGAGCTCAACTTTTTTAGCTTTCACATAGATGTGTTCTTCCTCCTTTTCAAAGTCTGAAATATACCTTTGGGCCACGAAGCCTTCTCATTTGTAATAATTTGAATCTATCCCATGATCAGTAAACCTGACCTTTACTTATATGGGAAGCTTTCTACCTTCTTATAACTATGGTTTGAAAATCTTTAAACTTTCAGCTATAATAATATTACTAGAAAGAACTGTAAAGGGCTAGGCAAAGTTCTAATTACGTTAAGAATATCAACTTAAAAAAAAGAATATTAGCTTTTTTAATACTCATAAAAACCTGGCCAGGTGCAGTGGTTCACACCTGTAATCCACAAAGTGGGAGGATTGCTTGAGTCCAGGAGTTCAAGACCAGCCTGGACAAAATAGTGAGACCCCATCTGTACAAAAATGAAAATAAAAAATTAGCCCAGTGTGGTGGCACATGCCTGTAGTCCCAGCTACTTGGAGGTTAAACTGGGAGGATTGTTTGAGGCCACGAGTATGAGGCTGTAGTGAGCCGTGATCAGGCCACTGCACTCCAGCCTGGGTGATACAGTTAGACCCTCTCTCAAAATAGAAAACGAACTCTAATAGTAGGTACTATTATCACCCCATTTTACAGATGTGAAAACCAGGCACAGAAGGGTTAAATAACTTGTTCAGTACCCAAATATAATTCAGTCTAGCTCCAGTCCCTAGTTCATTAAACCCAGAAGGATCTGAAGAAAATGAAACTTTCATACAAATCATAAAGTTAAAATGGACTATACTAATGGTAATAATAGTTTACATTTCATGGGCTCTCACTGTGTCAGGAACAGTGCTAAGTGCTTCAGTGTATTAGTTAACTTAATCTTTACTCATGAACACATGTACATACACATAACTGCAAGTGCACACACACACACACACACACACGAGGTATTTGCTACCATTAACCCCAATTTACAGATGAGGAAACCGAAATTCAAAAAGATTAAATAATCTGTCTAAGATGATACAGATAATGAGTGACAGATGTCATATTCAATCCGGTTCTGTTTATTCCAAAGCCCAAACTTTTAGTCAGTGTGCAATGTTGATAATCGCATGTTGAGTATTTTATGAAAAAGTAATGTATCCCCAATTAAAGAGATATGTTTTAACAGATTTGTTGAATACATGAAAAAGCTTGCAAATAAAAGACCCAAAGTTTTATGTAGTTATTCTTTTGGTTTCTTTTATTTTTCCAATCACCTATTCAAATTCTCAACTAAGCAGAGTAGCTTAAAAAGAGATGATTAAATCAAGAGATAACAAATGATTCATAATGAGCCGCACTTATCTTCAACTTTTCCATTTTAAAATATAGTGTTTATTATCTCTGAACATCACCAGGCATTTCATAAAAACATGGGATAAAATAATTCCATTATTTGAAGGAGCCAGTAGAAATTATAATAGATTTAAGGAAAAGGTTTAGCAATTTCTAATACTAATCTTTCTAAAGCTTGATGGAAAGAAAATCTATCAGCTCTGGAGACAGAGAGTAAGTTTGAACCCAGCTACTTACTGTTGAGAATGGGAAGGAAGGAATGAAGGAAGCAAGAATGTTTACTGAATAATTGCTGTGTACCACGTACTCATTCTTTAATTTGACAATAATCTACTCACTCCACTTTGACGGAGACCCAGGAGGAAATCAAAGCACCGCAGGGTGGTGGTTCTATCTGTGTCCTCTCACAGTACTTTGATTTCCTCCTGGGTCTCCATCAAAGTGGAGCGGGTAATTATTGTCAAATTAAAGGATGATGATATCTTATAGCCAGAATATATTTTTAAAAATTTCACAACTGAATAAAATAAAGACAAATAATTTTGAAATGACCAGGCCATGTATATTGGCTCACTCCTGGTAAGCTCAGCACATTGGAAGGTCGAGGTAGGCAGATCATTTGAGCTCAGGAGTTTCAGACCAGCCTTTACGATTTGATGAAACCCCATCTCTACAAAAAATACAAAAATTAGCTAGGTGTGGTGGTGCATGCTTGTAGTCCCAGCTTCTTTGGGGCTGAGGCAGGAGGATTGCTTAAGGCTGGGAGGACGAGTCTGCAGTGAACCATGGTCACTCCACTGCACACCAGCCTGGGCTACAAAGCAAGACCCTGTCTCTATTAAAAATAAAATAAAAAATAAATGGCTAAAGCATTTGAACAGACATTTCTCAAAGGAAGATATACAAATGGCCAGTCAGTGCATGAAAAAATGGTCAACATAATTAGCCATCAAGGATATGCAAATTTCCTGTAAAGGTAAATTCCCAGGGAAATGTGATGAAAAGAAAGAAAAAAGTGTCAAGGATGTAGAGAAATTGGAACCCTAATACCTTGCTGGTAGAAATGCAAAATGGTACAGTCGCTACAGAAAACAATTTGACAGCTCCTTAGAATGTTAAAGATAGAACTACCATATGACCCAGCAATTCCGCTCCTAGATATATATTCAGTAGAATTGAAAACATATATTCACACGAAAACATGCACACAAATGTTCCCAGCAGCATTATTCATAATAGCCAGACAGTGAAAATAACACAAATGTCCATCAACTGATAAACAGATAAACAAAAAGTAGTATATTCATGCAAGAGAATGTTATTCAGCAATAAAAAAAAGGAACATACTAATACATGGTCAACATGGATGAACCCTGAAAACACACTTAGTCATAGAATCAGCCTCAAAAAGCCACATATCATATTATTCCAATTACATGAAATGTGAAGAACAGGGAAAACTATAGACACAGAAAGTAGATTAATAGTGCCTGAGACTGGGAAGGAGGGATAGAGAAAAATAGATAGTGGCTGCTAATGGGTTCAGGGTTTCTTTTGAGTGATAAAAATGTTCTAAAATTAGATTGTGGTGCTGGCTACCCATCTCTGTGAATATACTGAAGACTATTAAATTGTACACATTAAATGGGTGCATTGTATGGCAAGTGAATTATATCTCAATAAAGCTATTTTAAGAGAACACGCACAATGCTGAAACCAAATCATTAGGAATGGAGAGAGTGAAAATCCATACAGAAAATAAAACACAACAACAGGATGAAAAAGAAGGAAGAAAAGGATTAGGGAACGGAAGAGGAGGAGAAAGAGGAGAGAAAAGGTAAGATGATAATATTAGACAAAGGGTTTTTTAAATCACAATTGCCCCTCTTACTGTAGTGAAATATCCAGTTCTATATATCTGTAAATGGTAAAACAGTTGCAGGATATGATTTACAAGTAAGACATTGTAGCAAGTAAGAGTTATTTCCATGTGTGATAATAAGTCAGGCTTAAGCAACCACTGGCGCCCATTTAGTGCTTTCAGTGCTCCTGAAGGAACACAGTAAAAGCAATATAGAAAAGTAATCCCCCAAAGTTTTAAAAAATTAATTTTCCTCCATCTTTTTCTCAAACTTTCATTTAAATAAGATGTAGGTTTCATGTGATTTTCTGAACCAGTGATCAGAAAGAACACATGCCCACATCCCCCACAGCCTACCATTCTGAAACATTAGAAAATCAAACAATGGGATCTTTGCCAGTCAAGAGCCAAAAATTACAAGTGCAGAGTTATATAAGAATCTGCAGACTGAGCTATCGCCCCCTGCCCCCGCCCGGAAGAGAGGGGAGCTGTAAGCAGGAGCAGCTGGGCAGCCCCTACCCCGTTACCACAGAGACAGAAAGCTGAAAGAGGGAGACTGTAGGTGTGGCTGGGCAGGTCCCTACCTTCCCCCCACAAACCCCAGAGGGCTGAAGTTCTGACTCTAGTGGGTTGCCTAGCCAGTGCCACAGTCTGAGATGAACCCTGAATGATCCAACCCATTGGAGGAAGGGCACAACTCACCACTAGAGGGCTGAGACTGGGCTACATGTTTTAACAAAAAACACAGGAAGCCTACCTAGCAATGGGACAGCGTTCCTGACAACCCAGCAGCACCTACAGGTCAGCGGAAGAGGCGGGCCTAATCTCCCACCATAAACAAAAAAGACACAGGAAGCTTCCCTAGCAACCTGAAGGAGTCCCTAGAAATCCAGTAGCGCCCCCACAGGCAGACAAGCGACCTCATCAAGCAGCTCTCTGACACCACAGCCAGGTAAATCCACAAAGATGGGAAAAAAACACCGCAAAAAAGGTGAAACCATCAAAGACCAGAACACCTCTTCTCCTTCAAGGGATCACAACTCCTCAACAACACAGGATCACAACTTGACCGAGAAGGAGTGCGAAGAATTGACGGAAACAGGATTCAGAAGGTGGATAATAACTAACTTTTCAGAGCTAAAGGAACACGTTCTAACTCAGTGCAAAGAAACCAAAACCCTTGAAAAAAGTTTAGACGAAATGCTAACTAGATTAACCAGCTTAGAGAAGAACATAAACGACTTGATGGAGTTGAACAACACAGCACAAGAACTACGTGAAGCAAACACAAGTTTTAATAGCCGAATCAATCAAGCAGAAGAAAGGATATCAGAGATTGAAGATCAACTCAATGAAATAAAAAGAGAAGGCAATACAAGAGAAAAAAAGAGTGAAAAGAAATGAACAAAGCCTCCAAGAAATATAAGATTATGTGAAAAAACCTAATCTACGCTTGATCGGTGTACCTGATTATGACAGGGAGAATGAATCCAAGCTGGAAAACACACTCCAGGATATTATCCAGGAGAACTTCCCAAGCCTAGCAAGGCAGTACAAATTTGAAATTCAAGAAATACAGAGAACTCCACAAAGATATTCCTCTAGAAGAGCAACCCCAAGGCACATAATCGTCAGATTCACCAGGGTCGAAATGAAGGAAAAAATGCTAAGGGCAGCCAGAGAGAAAGGTCAGGTCACCCACAGAGGGGAAGCCAATCAGACTCACAGCACATCTCTCAGCAGAAACCCTATAAGCCAGAAGAGTGTGGGGGCCAATATTCAACATCCTTAAAGAAAAGAACTTTCAACCCAGAATCTCATATCCAGCCAAACTAAGCTTCATAAGTGAAGGAGAAATAAAATCCTTTATGGACAAGCAATTATTGAGAGATTTTGTCACCACCAGACCTGCCCTACAAGAGCTCCTGACAGAACCACTAACCATGGAAAGGAACAAGTACCAGTCACTGCAAAGGCAAACCAGTTAGCAAAGACCAAAAATGCAATGAAGAAAATGAGTCAACTAATGAGAAAGAAACCAGCCAGTAACAAAATGGCAGGATCAAATTCACACATAACAATATTAACATTGAATGTAAAAGGCCTAAACACGCCAATCAAAAGACACAGACTTGGAAAACTGGATTAAAAAGTCAGAACCCATCGGTGTGCTGTATTCAAGAAACCCATCTCTAGTTAAACTCCAGAGCTTCTGTACAGCAAAAGAAACCATCATTAGAGTGAATCGGCAACCAACAGAATGGGAAAACATTTTTGCAATCTACTCATCTGACAAAGCCTAATATCCAGAATCTACAAAGAACTAAAACAGATATACAAGAAAAAAATAAACAACCCCATTCAAAAGCGGCCAAAGGATATGAACAGACACTTTTCAAAAGAGGACATATATGAGGCCAACAAACATAAGAAAAAATGCTCATCATCACTGCTCATTAGAGAAATGCAAATCTAAACCACACTGAGATATCATCTCACGCAAGTTAGAATGGCGATCATTAAAAAATCGGGAGACAACAGATGCTGGAGAGGATGTGGAGAAATAGGAACACTCTTACACAGTTGGTGGGAGTGTAAATTAGTTCAACCATTGTGGAAGACAGTCTGGCGATTTCTCAAGGATCTAGAAATAGAAATTCCATTTGACCCAGCAATCCCACTACTGGGTATATACCCAAAGAACTATAAATCGTTCTACTATAAAGACACATGCACACGTATGTTCATTGCAGCCCTGTGTACAATAGCAAAGACCTGGAACCAACCCAAATGCCCATCAATGATAGACTGGACAAAGAAAATGTGGTACATATACACCATGGAATACTACACAGCCATAAAAAATGATGGATTCGTGTCCTTTGTAGGGTCTTGGATGAATCTGGAAACCATCATTCTCAGCAAACTGACCCAAGAACAGAAAGCCAAGCACCGTATGTTCTCACTCATAAGTGGGTGTTGAACAACAAGAGCACGTGGACTCAGGGGAGAGGAGCATCACACACAGGGACAGTTGGTGGGGGGTAGGGGAGAGACAACGGGGGTGGGGAGGGAGGGGGGTGGGGAGGGTTAACATGAGGAGAAATGCCAGATATAGTATGCACCAAAAGTAAAATAAATTTAAAAAAAAAAAGAAAATTAAACAATGACTTACCTTTTCTAATGTACTGAAGGATGGCCAGGACTGATACCCATATTCAGATGCAAATCGAGCTTTTGGGAAAACTTTCCAGTTCCAGCAATCACTGATATAGTCATAAAAATGTACATCACCAAAATAATTGCTATTAGGGTTTTGAGAGACCCAGCCTTCTGCAATAGTTTCAGCCCCATTTGTAGGACTGGACGTAATAAAAAGGACGACTCTTGTCTCCCTGAGTTCAAAAATAAAATGAATTCAAAAATAATATATTCACCCTGTAAAGTATGAATCATTTACTTCTTTAAAAATATTAACAATTCCCAGAAATGCCAGGTTAGCTGATAGAAAATAGGACCACTTACCTTCTTCCCCATTCAACAACCACCAGCACCTCTCTGCTCTCTGCCAATCCTTTATATCTTTTCATAAGTAACACTTAGCTCATCCCTCACAGCAGCTGTTCTTAATATTTTCAATCACGTTTTGCCTCCACTCTCATCCATCATGGGTGGTGTACAGTTTAGTCCAGAGTTTCTTGACCTTGCTACTATTGACGTTTTAATCTGGATACATTTTTGTTGGGATCAGCTTGCGGTTGGAGGATGAGGTGTCTTATGCATTGTAGAATATCTAGCAGCATCCCTGGCCTCTACCCACTAGAAGTCAGTACCCCTCCTCCAACCTTGAAAAATTTCTACAGGCACTGCCAAAATGTTCCATGGGGGCAAAATCACCACCCCTTGAGAACCACAGGTCTAGCAGGTAAGAACAGAAGCTACTGAGTCAGATGGACCTGAACCTGACTTTAAATCTCAAATCTGAACCTTATTATTTTTGGACAGGTCTAAGCCTTGGCAGATTTATCTGTAAAATGAGGGTAATAACAGGACCTCCTTTACAGAGGTATTGTAAATAGTAAATAACATGTGAAAGTGATGGCTAAGTGTCCACCAATTCATGTTCTTGTTTCTGTAATACAGAGCCATCCCTAGGAAGTGGCTTCCCAGCCTGTGTGGGACCTAGCCTCGTTCTCATCCTCTTCCCCCATTTGCAGGTGAGGGAACAGAGATGGTACAGCTGGAATAAGGAGTCTACATCTCTGAAAGAAGAGCTGCCTGTAAATCAGCAGTGCTTTCATGATGTCAATGAGTAAGAAATAAGCTTTTATTATGTAAACCACTAAAATACTGTGGTTACTTGTTACAACATCTAGCATCTAAGTACTTAACAGAGTGCCTAGCACACTGTGAGAACTCAAAATGTAGTTATTATCATCCCAGTAGATGAGACTACTTTCTATTTCACTGAGAATATTCATTTATTTAGCAAGTATTCGTCAAGCCTATTGTGTCTCGGGCATTGTTCAGCACTGCAGAGTAAGAGACAGAGAAAGAGAGACAGAGAGAGACAAAGAGAATCTATGACTCTGTGAAGTACTTATACAGCAAATCTCTTTTGAGCATTTCCTATGTGCCAGGCGTGCAGTCCTTTCTACGTGCTGGAGGTTCAGCAGACCGCCATGGTCACCCTCTTGGAAGAGTAGATTGCAATCTAGTGCTAAAACCAGATACTGAACAACTAATTATAAGTATAATGAATGTTTTGAAGGAAAAGTGCAAGGCTCTTTGGGAATATAAAACTTATTGCAGACGGCCTGTAAGGCTTCCCTGAGAATAGACTCTCAGAAAATAATTTTTTCAAAAAAAAAAAAGAAAAGAATTTTCTTAACTTTTCACCATTAGATTTCACTTTTTCTTGGTATATCCATCCATATTTTATTTCTTGTTTCTCTTCCATCATTAAAAAAAAAAAATCCTTGGCCAGGCATGGTGGCTCACGCCTGTAATCCCAGCACTTTGGGAGGTCAAGGTGGGTGGATCACTTGAGGTCTGGAGTTCGAGACCAGCCTGGCCAAGATGGTGAAACCCCATCTTTAAAAAAAAAAAAAAAAAAAATCCTTAACCCTTTCCTTTGCCAGCCTCTCTGTATTCAGGTCATCTTTCTATTTTGCTTTGGTACTACAGCCAACAAACTATCTTCCACTCGTTTTTTTCTTAATCTCTCTCTACTGCTTTTCCCTTAGCTTCTTTAGGACTCCCCTAATTCTAATAAAAATGATCCCTTGCAATCCAAAGATTTCTTTACCATCCTCTCATTCCTAGACCCCTGACATTCAATTCCTGATCATTTCACTCCACTGAAATGTTTTTTCAAAAATTACCCATGAACTTCTACTTACCAAATAAAGCAATTTTTTCTGTCCACACTTATTCCTGTCTGGTGTGCAATAAATGACCCTATTTACCACCTATTATTTCAGAAGCTCTCTCCACTCCTGGGTTATTTGCTCACAATTCTTCCACATTGCAGTTTCTCCCAACTTCCTGATTCTTCCTTCTCCAGCTGCCCTCTCCATCCCCAGATGGATACTCTCTCTCTCTCTTTTGGCTTCTCCTTGTTCTATACCCTGTCCTATGGCTTCCCCTTCCCCCTCACACAGAGGTTCTGATTACTCCTAGCCCAGACCTGCACACTTGACCTCATGTTCATCACACACTTACATTCCTGATAACCAGTTCCACATTTCCACCTATGTGGTCTTACCAACATTGTAAATTCAACCTTTTAAAGCAGAATTCCTTATTTCCTAATCCCAAACTTATCTGACTGTGCTCCCTTTCTTGCTGAATGGTACCCAGATTGGTGTCATCTTCAATTTCTCCCTCTCTTACCTCCCATATTCAATCACTCTGAGTAGTAGCAACTCTACATTCAGATATTTTTTTTCCATCACCTCATTTCCAATCCCATACCACTGGACTCCACTACCTAAGACCTCCATTATCTTGAGGACTTAATGACTACAAAATAAATATATTACCTACACTCCAGGGAACTTCTGAAAATTAAGTAAATAAATTATACAAAGCACCTATATAATTAATTTTATTATACAAATTGTTAAAAGACAGAATGTTGCTCTGTTGCCAGGCTGGAGTGCAGCAGCATGATCATAGCCCACTGCAGTCTCGACTTCCTGGGCTCAAAATGATCATCCTGCCTCAGCCTCCCAAGTAGCTAGGACTACAGGCACACACCACTATGCCCAGATAATTTTTAAAATTTTTTTGGAAACAGGGTCTGGCTACATCACCCAGGCTGGTCTCAATCTCATTACCTCAAATGCTCCCCCTGCCTCAGCTCCCAAGTCACCAGGATTACAGGTGTAAGCCACCACATTCAGCTTTAATTTAATATACTAATATATAATAATATTAATTAATATAATAATTATAATTAACATATTGATGTCTGTCATTTTAGTTACTTAGAGTTCTTAGTTATTATAACTAGTTTCCTTGCCTAGAACATCTCATCTCCCTAATCTTTCCTAGTAAAGTTATCTTCCATAAACATGGATCAGATAAAGTTCCTCCTCTCCCCTCAAAATGTCCATTAGCTTCCCCACCGTCTACTGAACAAGCTCAACTCCATAATATGATTTAAGGTCTCTCTATGATCTGCTTCCAGTCTTTTCTACCTTCCTCTCCCCCACAGTAATCCAGGAGTCCCTTGCTCTTAGGCACCGGGCACTGCTTGCTGCTCGTCAGACATACCACTGACTTTCACATCTTTTTACCTTTATTTACATTGTTTTCATGACCTAAGGTACTACTAGACAATGTTTTACCTCAAAATTCTTCACCTGTAATGCCTGACTTGAACATAACCTTTTACTTGAAAGCCTTTTTGGATTCTTTCAGTTAAAATTAATGGTTCTTCCACATAGTTCCCAGAATTTTGAAACCACAGTTTTTATAGCACTTTTTTCACTGCCCAAGGTCTGATAATTTTTTTCCATGTTTCTCTTTGACAGCAGAGTGTAGGCTCCACGAGAATAAGAGTGTCCCCCACAGCATTGGGAATGAGGCTTTGCTCTGCTAATAGGTACTCAGTAGATATTGGGTGAATTTTAAAATATTAAAAAGTATGATGAAATTATAGGTGATATTAAATTTTAAAAAATATTTTTACTACAATGGCTTTGAAGAACATTGGAAAAGAAGGCCAGTCAATTGGCCTCGATTAATCAAGCTTGACAGATTTCCCTTCATTCCTTGAGATTCTTGAGAAATCTGGTAAGCTAAGCCATGCAGTAAAATTACAAACAAGTCTCTACCTAAAAATCTCTGGCTTTGATGATGTGCTATAGTTTCCTTCCATTTATAAATCATTTATTCTTGATGCATAATTATTTGTTGCAAATCTTACAGATGACATCTTTCTAAGCCATGACCTTAAACACTTATTTGAACCAGGAAATACCATAAGGTGATCCAAGAGAAGGGCCATAAAAAGAAAGCATGTGCAGTAGGAAACCAATCATTACAGCCAATTTGTAGATGGATCAATTTATGGTGCTTTCCCTTTTTATGATGCCTAACCTTTGATGGAAAATAAAAACAGCAGTGATTATATAGCATTTAATACTGTTCATCTTCAAAAAAGTTTGCAAACATCAGTTATTGCTCACAGCTCATCTTAAGATAAATAAGTTCCTAAAGAGAAAGGCACATCTCCATTTCAGAGGTGACAAAGAAATGGCACAAAGAAGTTAATTTTTTAAAGCTTAAGAATGTAGTGTTAAAATTAATTATCAAAATGTGTAAGTATCTGAAGACCTACCTTGCTGAATAATACCAACAATGATGATGATGATGATGATGATGATGATGGCTAGTCTTGATTAAAAGGTTACTGTAAACCACCATCTTCCAGTAATTCACCATAATGATGACACACAAAAGGAAAGAGGAGAGGCACCTGATATATGTTCTCTAGGCCTTTTAGAAAATATGGAGTTGTTCCTTGGCCATATACATGTGAATCTACAAGAAAGGTGATGCTGAGCTGGGTGCGGTGGCCCACACCTGTAATCCCAGCACTTTGGGAGGCCAAGATGGGCGGATCATGAGGTCAGGAGATCAAGACCATCCTGACTAATATGGTGAAACCCCGTCTCTACAAAAAATTATGTGCGCATAGTGACATGCACCTGTAGTCCCAGCTACTCAGGAGGCTCAGGCAGGAGAATCGCTTGAACCCAGGAGGCAGAGTTTGCAGTGAGCCAAGATGGCCCCACTGCACTCCAGCCTGGGCGAGACACCGAGACTCCATCGAAAGAAAGAAAGAAAGAAGAAAGAAAGAAAGAAAGAAAGAAAGAAAGAAAGAAGAAGAGAAGAGAAAAGAAGAGAAGAGAAGAGAAGAGAAGAGAAGAGAAGAGAGAAGAGAAGAGAAGAGGAGAAAGAAATGTGATACTGTAGTTATCAGGGGAACACATCCGGTTTAAAAAGGAATGCCCCACAAACGTTACCAGGGGAAAATCAGAGGAGTCTACGGTGTTACCCAGTATGCTGTTGGCATTGTTGTAAACAACTGTTAAGTGCAAGATTTTTACCAAGAGAATTAATGTGTTGAACATATTAAGCACTCTCAGAGCCAAGATAGCTCCTGAAAACTCAAGAAGAAAAGGAAGGAAAAGAAAAAGAAGGAAGCCAAAGAGAAAGGAATCTGAGTTCAATGGAAACACCAGCTGGCGTCACCCAGAGAAGTGCACTGTGAGGACCCATTGAACAGAGCCTGAGCTGCTGGAACCTATTTCCTGTGAATGCATGGCATAACAGGTGTTTAAAAAATAAAAGAGCTCTAGACTGTAAAAATATTTCTTTTCATTAAGCAGAAATGTGGTGTCCTCTCCCCCAAAGAAACATTTTAACTTAAAAAAAAAACAAAAATGGTTACTATGTGTCAGACTGAGTCATGTACCTTCCATCCATCATCTCAGTCCACATAACAACTCTTAAAAGTCACCTCATATTTTTAACCTAATGTTATAGAAGGGAAAAATGAAGATAAAGTAACTTGCCCAAGATTATACAGACAGGAAGTGGCCCAGCCAGGATTTCAAAGCATGAGTACTTAACCACTATGCTATAAAATGAAAATCCTCAGAAACTATAAATCCATCAAACATGAAAAACATAACGCCAATATTGTGGGAAAAAAGATTATAAAATAAGTATTCTGTAAATATTATTTAAAACTTGTACCATCACATTTTGTAAATAGAAAAAGTCTTCATGGCACATGACTTAGTATATCAGGTAAGCTATCAATTTGAACCTATGTTTTTCATGAATCCTCAGTGAAGCTTCTTCTCATAAATGGAATAGGGCCATCAACTGGGCATATTTAGGTGCTAATATCACATACTATTTTAAAAAATAGATGCCTTTTCAAATTGCGTCTGGATATGCTGAGATATTTAAAACATCTAATTATAGATACAAAAGTATAAAGACAACCAGATTATTAAATCACATGTTAAACATAGGGTTTTTTTTAAAAAGTTAAAACTTCTAAAGGTATTACTTAAAAAAATGCCACTTTTTCTCACAAAAAGGCCAATTTATATTAAATTATGTCTGTATAATATGGGAATTAGACAAATACTGGTACAAAGAGAACCACTATAGAGCAAGGGCCCTACAGTGGGGTTGGAGACCAGCTCTCTCATCTCTCTTTGACCCTTAAATCACATACCAGGATGTTCATATGTGATATATGTTAAATTCTACTTAAACACTTACAATTATAGAATTGTAGAAGTGGTATATCAATAATCATCTAATCTAGAGATTCTAAACTTTTGGGACCCACAGATGGACTCTAAGGAGCATGTGACAACCCTGACATTGTAAGCACTGCATTGGTGTATGTTTGGAGAGATTCACAGAGAAGTTATTCCTCCAAGAAGTCTACAGCACATGAATCCTTTCATCTGTTGCTGCACTACAATGGGATACTCTGTATTCAAATAATACCATTGAAGACAGTGCTAAAAAGAGCCATAGAACATGCTATAACAATATTCAAATTTATCCATTTTAAAGATACATTCTTAAGTTCTACTGCGTTAAAAGTCATTACTTACTGCCAATACAAGCTCTCTGATGTTTTTCACGTAGAGTGTCACATAGTCCTTGATATAGGTTGGCCGGTCAGTGAAATTGATATGATACCAATTCATCATCAGCGCTGCCTCATTTTCATTATTGCCACTCCATATGATGATAGAGGGATGAGATTTCAGTCTCTTGATCTGAAAATTAAAACATAAAATGATTTCAAACAGTTAACATAAAAAACTCAGAGCTATAATTACTCATAAAATTAGAGCCCTTGCATTTCTGCATATAAATTCTTATGTGCCAAAAACCTAATTTGAAAATGGCTAGTCATTTTAGCTGTAGGGAAATCTTTGAGATTCTTTTAACTAGATTTTATAAACACTGATGCATAGGGTTTCTCTTCTTTGCTGTATAAAAACTGAAGACAATATAATCCCTTTTTTAGAAAGAGAAGAAAAAGAAAATGAATAAATTCATCATTATGTGGAGTGCCACAAAAAACCTTCCAGGAAATACAAAGGCAGGAGACGTTATATTTTGGGGGACTGGTTCCTAAGAACAAGTTGGAGTTTTGTGTGAAGAAATAAATGAGGCAAAGCAATCACTACCACTGAAAGAGAACGGGGGTTCCTATGCAGTCTCCATCGATATCAGAAAACCAAAAGGAAAACTAGAAAAGGTTCTGCAAAGCAAGTGAGTACTAGAGGTATGCTGGCAGTTAAAGACAAATATGGAACACTCTAACAGAAAACAGATTAGGGCAATCAGTGATGTCTTCTGAAATAACTATCAATGTCATGTCCTGAGAAATCAACTAACATATCTAATTATACAAGGGAAATTAGAAAATCTCCCTGCAAACTATGCCACGTGAGGCCTGCATAAACTGAGCTCATCTGGGCTGGCCCTGCATAAAGGCAAAAGGGTCCACTTGTGCTATGATTGCATTGGACAGACTTAGACATGTCCCTTCTTCTAACACCCTGGGACATGGGCCCCAACAGGGGAGCAATTAAATTCCTTTGAGAATGGCAGAGTGAGTCAACGGTCAAGAGAAATTCTTTTGGAGCATGTTTTGGCAATGTTATCGCATAGGTTCATTTTCACTGTAATGCATGATTACACTGACAGCCCCCCACTGATGTTCTCAGTGTGTTCTCCATTCAAGAGGCTCAGAAACTCACATACACGAAATAGGGATACACTGAAGGTATATTAAAAAGATATTTCATTTTTTAAAAAATTAAATCTTGTGTTTTTCTCAGCCAGCCGTATAAACACTATTTCCTTTTTTTGTCTTTGAACATGCCCAGGAAAGGGACAGCTGCTACCACCTGTGACTGACATATTTATGCCACTGATGAAAATACAAATATGAATCCTGAAGGGGCAAAAAGCTTCAGTGACACTGTGTTACACACAGCTTTCAAGCTGACTTAGAGTTGTGTGGTAAGCTTTACTTTAAAATTTTAACAAACTCTGCATAAAATGGTTCTCGTTATCTTTAATAATACATCAAAGAACTGAAGATATATAGATGTTATATTTGAATTATTTATAGGAAAGAAAACTAAAAATAAAATTGAAATGCTTGCAACCATTGTTAACTATAATTAGTATGTTTAAAGTTATTCATTCATCCATTCGTCTCTCCACTTTGTGAATAATCCGCAGAGTGGGACACAGAGGGGGAATGAGCCCTAGGCCTCAGGGAGATGACAATCTTGCAGGGTGACAAATCCTTGAACAAGTAATTCAAGGTGTGATTTGTGTCACAAAAGGCAAAATAATAGTGACCTAATCTACATTTGCAGATAGAAAAGGTTTTTCCCATGCTCAAGGTAAGAGGGGCCAAAGGAGAACAAAGGAGGTGGCCCACAAGGGCAGGAGATGGAGAAGATGGTCCAGGACATAGACAGCAAAAGGGAGATGGTGCCTGAACAACTACGGACACCAGCAGGATGGGGTCCAGCACAAAAGAGGATCTTATACTCACCCAGCGGGCAAGAAGCCACCTCAGGGGAGCTGTTGGCAAGGGAAGGATTCAATTGTACTTTTTAAACCTTTTATTTTAAAATGAAACACAGTTACAGAAAACACATTATGACGTGGTGAATTATTATAAGGCAATCACCCTTGTAGCCACCACCCAGGACAGCCACACGGGAAGCCCTCCATGTGCCTCTTCCTAATCACAGCCCCTTCCTCCTTCCAAGAGTAACCACTATCTTGAGTGTTATAGAAATCGCTTCCTTGCATTTCCGTATGGTTTTTCACAAAATATACATCTGCAGACACTATATTATGAACTCTAGATTTCGACACACTTGATGGATTCGATTCATTGACATCCTTATCTTTATTGAATCTTAAATTGTCCCCTTTTTGGTTGCTCGGACTCTCTCAAAATCCTTTTGATGTAACTTTTGATAACTTCCTTGTTATCTGTATGTTGAGATTTTCCAGGATCAGGGTTTTGAGCAGGAATGCAGTATGACTTAAAATGTGTCAGTGGAAGATGACGTTGGCAGCTATGCTGAGTATATACGTATTGAAAGAGACCAGTGCTAGGGAGCCCAATCAGAAAACAAATGCAATGATTGAGGAGAGAGAAAAATAGGATTTGAGCCAGAGTAGTAAGCACAGGGGTGAGAAAGTAAATACAAATACAAGTAACATTGGCATCAAAAGATTGTCTCAACTTTAAAACCAGTTGGATGTGGGAGGTGAGAAAAAAGAAAGTATCAATGACTTTCACATTTCCTGCTAAAAAGAAAATGAAGACATGCTGAGTTAGTGGTGGTAGTGGGACAGCTGGCATTATTTGTTATTTCTCTTACACTGCATGCCTTCCATATGTTATCCTATTTAATCTTTGAAACAGTTTCATGAGGAGTGACATCACACCAGAGTTATAGATACAGAAATTGAGGCTCAAGAGGTAAAGTGACCTCCCTAAGGTGGCAGGCTCACCATTCAAGAAGAAATATCAAAATATTTGTTCTTTGTATATCAACATTGCAAAAAATCTGGCAGACAGTTGGACACGAGAAATTGGAATCAGAGTCGATAATGATCCACATTGCAGCTTTACCTGAGGTTACCAAGAAAATGGATTTGTTTCCTTCTTTAACGTGTTGCAGAGCACTATTGAAACTCATTACGTCTGCACAGTCTTGCAAATTCTTTACAAAGTAGGGGTGATCTCCTGGTGTAGTGCTCATTCCTAATGGATGCTAATGAATCAGTCCAATGTTTCAATAGTATTTTACTAACACAAGATACATTCACAAGTTGGTTCCAAAACTGTATTTTGGGAGCACATCATGATTCAGAATTTTCTTGGATTGTCAAGCATCCCACTCTGATTCTACTTGGAAACCCATGCCACGCACTTAATATTTAGGGGAGAGGAAATGTAATGCCATCTGTATTTCAAAGCATGATCATCCCCTAAACAGATCTTGTTGCAGAAATAAGTATATTCAGCACACAGCTGATAAACCTCAGATCTGTAGCTAAAATTATCAGTTGATAATATTATATAAACACCATTGCCATTTGTAAAAAGAAGATAGTGCAGGATCATCTAATATATTTCCTGTGCCAGACCTGGAGTCAGCCATTTCTCTAAGAAGCTTTTCTCTTAACAGGAAAGATCATTTCAATATAAGAATACTCAATACTACAATGTGGGGCATTCTTTCTAGGTCTTTTCAGTGGACAGAAAAAGCATATAATCACTTCCTTGCATTTATATATCTGTGAATATAAATATAAATGTCAACATGTGAAATCCAAAATAAATCGAGGAATCAATTATCAATTTAAAATTTTCTCGTAAGTAATTCAAACCAGTGGCATTGCTGTTTGCTGAGGTGAAAACTGCAGAAGAAGCAAGACTGGGGGGAGGCAATACACATTTGGTTTGTACATATTACATTTCAGATGCCTGTTAAACCTCCAAGCAGAGGCATCAGGTAGGCAGTTGGATACAAGAAAGAGGAATTCAGCAGGGAAATCAGACCTGGGGGATAAATCTGGGAGTCATCAGCCAATAGATGATGGTAAAGCCATGATACTGGGTAGAATCACCTAGGTTGCCAGTTACCTGACTGTGTAATTTTTCATGGGATTTAGTAGATAACAAACACCAAAAATGAAGCAAGATTTTAAAAAGGCAAAACTAAAACATATGATGTGTTTTCTTTCTTCTTGGAAGGGAAATAACATACCTGGTAAGCAACTTCTGCTCTCACTGAATCCAGGAAGCCCTGATCAGTTGGATAAAGGGCACAGGCAAACATAAAATCCTGCCACACCTAGCAAATCAAATAAAAGGTAATGTAACACTTCCATAAGTTTTATTACACAGAAGAAAGTCTTTATTCTGAGCTCTAGGCATTATCTTTCACACATGAAAAATCAAGTTGGCCCGATGAGTGTGATCACTGGGGGACCATTATGCATAAAGGCAACCAGGAAACATATCACAGACCTTAGGACTTCCCAGAGCTGCACAAAAGGGTACAGAAACCCAAGAAGAGAAAATCCTAGGCAGGTATAAAAGAAAGGGAAGATGGAAGAATTTGAAAAAGGAAAAACTGTGTGGAGAGGACACAAAATGAAGCTTCCCTCCAGCTCCTCCTCACTCCTAATTCATTCCGATTTTCACCAGGCATTTGGTATTAAGAGACGCACCTTAATAACAAAGGTATTAAGAATACCTTTGGTTAAGACTTATTGACTGTTAAGAATCATACTTCATTTACAAAGAGTTAACTTTTCATAGACAAAAGGATTACTACATGTACAATTTAGTAATGAAGCCATTTAAGTCCCTTTCTAAGGAGGCTGGGTGATGCAATGGTTAAGAACGTAGCCCCAGCTGGGTGCTGTGGCTCATGCCTATAATCCCAGCACTTTGGGAGGCTGAGGGGGGGTGGATCACCTGAGGTCAGCAGTTCGAGACCAGCCTGGCCAACAAGGTGAAACTCTGTCTCTACTAAAAATACAAAAACTGGCCAGGCATGGTGGCACACACCTGTAATCCTAGCTACTTGGGAGGCTGAGGCAGGAGAATTGCTTGAACCTGGGAGGCGGAGGCTGCAGTGAGCCAAAATCACACCACTGCATTCCAGCCTGGGCAACAGAGCAAGAGATTGTCTCAAAAAAAGAAAAAAAGAAAAGAAAGAAAGAAAGAAAAAGAAAAAAAGAACATAGCCTGTCTGAGTTGGAATCTTGATTCCACCATAAACGAGCTGTTAGAGCTTGGGTAAAATATTTAAGTTCTCCATGTGTCAGTTTCCTTATCTGTAAACAGGGATAGAGAACAGTAACTACCTCACTGAATGGGCATGAAGATAAAATAAAATATGTAGAGCACTTAGAACAATGCCTGACACTCAGTAAATATTATAGAATATTGTCATCGTTACAATGGCCATCAGCATTATCATCATTAATATAATTCCTAGTCTCCTGTGACGCTCTTTATATTTTAGAACAATAATAATAAACAGAATATATTTTATTTGTTTTATCCTCAAAATTGCAAAACATGTTAAAAGTACCCAATAACAATATTAGGGCGGGCTACAGTAGCTCATGACTGTAATCTCAGCACTTTGGGAGGCCAACGCGGGTGGATCACCTGAGGCCAGGAGTTTGAGGCCAGCCTGGCCAACACGGTGAAACCCCAGCTCTATTAAAAGTACAAAAATTAGCTGGATGCTAATTTACTAAAAATACAAAATTTAGTACATGCCTATAATCCCAGCTGCTCCGGAGGTTGGGGCAGGAGAATCGCTTGAACCAGGGGTGAGGGAGGGTGCAGTGAGCTGAGATCGTACCACTGCACTCCAGCCTGTGACAGAGTGAGACTCGGTCTCAAAAATTAAAAATTAGAAAAAATTTAGAAAAACAATATAAAACACACCTTTTCTTTACTTAATTTCATATTTTTCTTCTCTTTAGGTTTTGTCAGATCTCCTTTAAGTGTTTTAAATATTTTATTTTCTTTTATATGCATATCTAATATCACAAAGAAAATTATTTAAAAAGTAGGTATATGTATACTGGGATATAAATAATTTATATGACATCTATCATTTAAAAATAAATAATTATGGTAGTTGCTATCACCTATGGCTCTGGGTTTATAAGATGCCATTTATTCCTATAGCCCAAAATGGAATATCATTCCTGGCTCTGAGACAGGAAGGAAGGGGCAATTGCACCATTCAGAACGCTGGCAGTCAAACTGAGGATATAGTAACTTATCAATATATAAAATGCTATCGACTTCTCACCATTATTCCTAGTTCATCACAGAGTTCATAGAATTCATCCTGCTCATAAATTCCTCCTCCCCAAACCCGAAGAGTATTCATGTTAGCATCCACAGCAGACTGCAAAAGGAGCCGTAACCTGTAAAAGACATTTTATAAACAAATCCTAATTTGGAAAAAAGACAAAAAAAAAAAAATTGTGGCAGATAAACACATTTCTAAATGTGTTTAGAAAAACATGCTTTAAAATCATGATGGTTTGGTTGTAATGCAAATTAAAGGAAATAAGATAAAATTAGGTACACATTAACTGTAACCACATAAACAAACAGAAAAAGTATGGGTGATATCTTTACCTACTAAATTTTCAGTAATATTATTATACTATTTTCAAAATTAAATTTTTGTTTTATATTTTTTCCTATAAAAATACAGTTGTAAGCCTTGGAAAGTATCCACTAATTCTATATAACCCCTCCAAACTATAAAACAAAATCAAGACTTGAGTATTAGTGCCTATCACCCCTATCTCCTTGTATAGAATTCCACCAGCCCAGGATTTCTTTCTCTAGTAAATTTCCTTTCTACTTTTTCCAATTCCTATTCACATAACCCTCAGGAAAATCTAGAAACTTACAGGCAGCTTGAGAGCATGTACCCTCCCTCCATCCCCAGAACACTGCTCAAGTCAAATGACAGGCTGGGCAGACCCGGGGCACTGTGGGGCTCAGCACAGGCACCGCAGGCAGGTGCCAATTGGCCCAGCCAGGCTGAACCACCACAGCCAACCCAGCCCCAGCCAGGAGGGAGAGAGGAGCATTTGAAAAGGAGAAGATAGAGCCAATTATCTCGTGTCTATGTCTGAAGAACAATTTCATTTTCTTATGAAATCTAAATAGACATGTTTTAAAGTAAAAGGAAATTACCACAACTTTTAGAAAAAAATCTGGGTTTAGTTACTGACATTTACATTCTAAACATCAAATAATAAACTACAATGCACACTTATATATTTGTAAATATGCTAAAATGTTATTTAACTTAGATAATAAATAAGTTTAAATGTGTTTATTTTCATTTCATAAAGTTTATTTTCAGCATCAAAAAGATGTAAGTTTACAGATCCAATTAGAAAATATTACTTTTTCCAAAGTTCTATTCTTGCAGTCTCAGAAAAACATTTTTATTTTTTTCCCTAGATCTAGAACTGTTAAGATCATATTTTGTTTTAAAATAAATTGAATTATGTATATTTAAGGTATACAACATGATGTTATGGGATACATATAGATAGTTAAAAATAACTATAGTGAAACAAACTAACATACTCAGACAGAAACATACACATCAACAGAGAGGATGTCCACTCAGAGATCCCATCCAAAATCACCAGCTTCAAAAACCAAAGGTAGATAAATCCACAAAGATGGGAAGAAACCAGCACAAAAAAAGGCTGAAAATTCCAAAAATCAGAATGCCTCTTCTCCTCCAAGAGATCAAAAATCCTCACCAGCAAAAGAACAAAACTGGATGGAGAATGAGTTTGACAAATTGACAGAAGCAGGCTTCAGGAGGTAGTTAATAAACTTTTCTGAGCTAACAGAGCATGTTCTAACCCAATGCAAGAAAGCTAAGAACCTTGGAAAAAGATTAAACGAAATGCTAACCAGAATAACCACTTTAGAGAAGAACATAAATGACCTGATGGAGCTGAAAAACACAGCACAAGAACTATGTGAAGCATACACAAGTTTCAATAGCCAAATCAATCAAGTGGAAGAAAGGATATGAGAGATTGAAGATCAACTCAATGAAATAAAATAAGAAGGCAAGATTAGAGAAAAAGAGTTAGAAGAAATGAACAAAGCCTCCAAGAAATATGGAAGTATGTGAAAAGACCAAATCTACGTTTGATCAGTGTACCTGAAAGCGACAGGGAGAATGAAATCAAGTTGAAAAACACTCTTCAGAACATCTCCAGCCTAGCAAGACAGGCTAACATCCAAATTCAGGAAATACAGAGAACACCACAAAGATACTCCTCAAAAAGAGCAACCCCAAGACACATAATTGGCAGATTCACCGAGGTTGAAATGAAGGTAAAAATGCTAAGGGAAGCCAGAGAGAAAGGTCGAGTTACTCACAAAGGGAAGCCCATCAGACTCACAGCAGATCTCTTAGCAGAAACCCTACAAGCCAGAAGAGACTGAGGGCCAATATTCAACATTCTTAAAGAAAAGAATTTTCATCCCAGAATTTCACATCCAGCTAACCTAAGCTTCATAAGTGAAGGAGAAATAAAATCCATTACAGACAAGCAACAACTGAGAGATTTTGTCACCACCAGGCCTGCCTTACAACAGCTCCTGAAGGAAGCACTAAACATGAAAAGGAACAACCAGTACCAGCCACTGCAAAAACATACTAAATTGTAAAGTCCATCAATGCTATGAAGAAACTACATCAACTGCTGGGCAAAACAAACAGCTAGCATCATAAGGGCAGGATCAAATTCATACATAACAATATTAATCTTAAATGTAAATGGTCCAAATGCCCCAATTAAAAGACACAGACTGGCAAATTGGATAAAGAGTCAAGACCCATCTGTGTGTTGTATTCAACAGACCCATCTCACATGCAAAGACACACATAGGCTCAAAATAAAGGGATGGAGGAAGATTTGCCAAGCCAATGGAAAGCAAAAAAAAAAAAAAAGCAGAAATTGCAATCCTAGTCTCTGATAAACAGACTTTAAACCAACAAAGATCAAAAGAGACAAAGAAGGGCATTACATAATGGTAAAGAGATCAATGCAACAAAAACAGCTATCTATCCTAAATATATATGCACCCAATACAGGAGCACCCAGATACATAAAATAATCTCTTAAAGAACTAAAAAAAGACTTAGACTCCCCAAACTATAATAGTGGGAGACTTTAACACCCCACTGTCAATATTAGACAGATCAATGAGACAGAAAATTAACAAGAATATCCAAGACTTGAACTCAGCTCTGGACCAAGCAGATCTATTAGACATCTACAGAACTCTCCACCCCAAATCCATAGAACATACATTCTTCTCAGCACCACAACACACTTATTCTAATATTGACCACATAATTGGAAGTACAACACTCCTCAGCAAATGTAAAAGAACAGAAATCTTGACCTGGGATCCAAGATGGCAGATTAGACACAACTCCAGCACATAACATCCAGCGAGAGAGACACAGAAACCCAAGAGATCTCCTAGCTCCAACCAAGGTACCAGGTGCATTTCAACGGGTCTGGTCCGAGGGTAAGCAAAGCCCACTCAGGGCAGACCAAGGCAGGGAGGGGTGCTGCTTCACCCAAAAGCGCATCTCACTGGCGAGTCGGAGGCTCCACCTCTGGCGCTCCGGTCCAGATAGAGCGCCTCCCCCAAAGCCTCAGCAATACACAGAACAGGGGATCTTTGCCAGTCAAGCACCAGGAATTACAAGTGCGGAGTTGAATAAGAGTCTGCAGACTGAGCTATCGCCCCTGCCCCTGCCCAGAGAGAGAGGGAGTTGTAAGCAGGAGCAGCTGGGCGCCCTACCCCATGACCATAGAGAGGGAAAGCTGAAAGGGGGAGACTGCCAGGTGCGGCTAGGCAGGTCCCTAACCTCCCCTACAAACCCCAGAGGGCTGAAGCTCTGACTCTAGTGGGTTGCGTAGCCAATGCCACAGTCTGAGATGAACCCTGAATGATCCAGCCCAGCGGAGGAAGGGCACAACCCACCACTAGAGGGGTGGGACTGGGCTACATGTTTTAACAAAAAACACAGGAAGCCTACGTAGCAACGGGACAGCGTTCCTGACAACCCAGCAGCACCTACAGGTCAGCGGAAGAGGCGGACCTAATCTCCCACCATAAACAAAAAAGACACAGGAAGCTTCCCTAGCAACCTGAAGGAGTCCCTAGAAACCCAGTAGCGCCCCCCACAGGCAGACAAGCGACCTCATCAAGCAGCTCTCTGACACCACAGCCAGGTAAATCCACAAAGATGGGAAAAAAACAGTGCAAAAAAGGTGAAACCATCAAAGACCAGAACACCTCCTCTCCTTCAAGAGATCACAACTCCTCAACAACACAGGGTCACAACTTGACCGAGAAGGAGTGCGAAGAATTGACGGAAACAGGATTCAGAAGGTGGATAATAACAAACTTTTCAGAGCTAAAGGAACACGTTCTAACTCAATGCAAAGAAACAAAACCCTTAAAAAAAAGGTTAGACAAAATGCTAACTAGAATGACCTGCTAGAGAAGAACATAAACTACTCGATGGAGTTGAAGAACACAGCACAAGAACTGCGTGAAGCAAACACAAGTTTTAATAGCCAAATCGATCAAGCAGAAGAAAGGATATCACAGATTGAAGATCAACTCAATGAAATAAAAAGAGAAGGCAATACAAGAGAAAAAAGAGTGAAAAGAAATGAACAAAGCCTCCAAGAAATATAAGATCATGTGAAAAAACCTAATCTACGCTTGATCGGTGTACCTGATTATGACAGGGAGAATGAATCCAAGCTGGAAAACACACTCCAGGATATTATCCAGGAGAACTTCCCAAGCCTAGTAAGGCAGTCCAAATTTCAAATTCAAGAAATACAGAGAACTCCACAAAGATATTCCTCTAGAAGAGCAACCCCAAGGCACATAATCGTCAGATTCACCAGGGTCGAAATGAAGGAAAAAATGCTAAGGGCAGCCAGAGAGAAAGGTCAGGTCACCCACAGAGGGAAGCCAATCAGACTCACAGCACATCTCTTGGCAGAAACTCTACAAGACAGTAGAGAGTGGGGGCCAATATTCAAAATCCTTAAAGAAAAGAACTTTCAACCCAGAATCTCATATCCAGCCAAACTAAGCTTCATAAGTGAAGGAGAAATAAAATCCTTTATGAACAAGAAATTATTGAGAGATTTTGTCACTACCAGACCTGCCCTACAAGAACTCCTGAAAGAAACACTAAGCATGGAAAGGAACAAGTACCAGTCACTGTAAAAACAAAGCAGTTGGCAAAGACCAAAAATGCAATGAAGAAAATGAGTCAACTAATGAGAAAGAAAACCAGCCAGTAACAAAATGGCAGGATCAAATTCACATATAACAATACTAACATTGAATGTAAATGGCCTAAACGCCCCAATCAAAAGACACAGACTGGCAAACTGGATAAAGGTCAGAACCCATTGGTGTGCTATATTCAAGAAACCCATCTCACATACAAAGACACACATAGACTCAAAATAAAGGGATGGAAGAAGATTTACCAAGCAAATGGAGAACAAAAAAAAGGAGGGGTTGCAATCCTATTCTCTGATAAAATGGACTTCAAACCAACAAAGACCAAAAGAGACAAAGAAGGACATTACATAATGGTAAAAGGATCAATCCAACAGGAAGAGCTAACTATCCTAAATATATATGCCCCCAACACAGGAGCAAACAGATACATAAAGCAAGTTCTTAATAACCTAAAATGAGATATAGACTCCCACACAATAATAGTGGGAGACTTCAGTACTCCACTGTCAATATTAGACAGATCAACGAGACAGAAAATTGTCAAGGATATCCAGGACTTGAATGCAGAGCTGGACCAAGCAGATTTAATAGACATATACAGAACACTCCATCCCAAATCCACAGAATATACATTTTTCTCAGCACCACATTGCACTTACTCTAAAATTGACCACACCATTGGAAGCAAATCACTCCTCAGCAAATGCAAAAGAACAGAAATCATAACAGTCTATCAGACCACAGCGCAATCAGACTAGAACTCAGGATCAAGAAACACACTCAAACCCACACAACTACGTGGAAACTGAACAACTTGCTTCTGAATGTTGACTGGATAAACAATGAAATGAAGGCAGACAAAAAGATGTTCCTTGAAACCAACCAGAATGAAGATACAACTTACCAGAATCTGTGGGACACCTTTAAAGCAGTATCGAGATGGAAATTTATAGCAATAAATGCCCACCAGAGAAGAGAGGAAAGATCTAAAATCGACACCCTATCATCAAAATTGAAAGAATTACAGGAGCAAGATCAAAAAACTCAAAAGCTAGCAGAAGACAAGAGATAACTAAGATCAGAGCAAAACTGAAGGAGACAGAGACACAAAAAAACCCTTCAAAAAATCAATAAATCCAGGAGCTGGTTTTTTGAAAAGATCAACAAAATAGACAGACCACCAGCCAGATTAACAAAAAAGAAAAGGGAGAAGAATCAAATAGATGCAATAAAAAATGATAAAGGGGATATCACCACTGATCCCACAGAAATACAAACTACCATAAGAGATTACTACAAACAGCTCTACTCACAGAAACCAGTAAACCAGGAAGAAATGGATAAATTTCTAGACACTTGTACTCTACCAAAACTAAACCAGGAGGAAGCTGAAACCCTGAATAGACCAATAACAAGGGCTGAAATAGAGGCAGCAATCAATAGCCTACCAACCAAAAAAAGTCCAGGTCCAGACGAGTTCACAGCCGAATTCTACCAGACATACAGAGAGGAGTTCGTTCCATTCCTTCTGAAACTGTATCAAACAATACAAAAGGAGGGAATCCTCCCTAACTCATTTTATAAGACCAATATCATCCTGATACCAAAACCAGGCAGAGACTCAACTAAAAAGAAAACTTCAGGCCAATATCCATAATGAACATCGACACAAAAATCTTCAATAAAATACTGGCAAACAGATTGCAACAGCACATCAAGAAGCTTATCCATCACGACCAAGTAGGCTTCATCCCGGGGATGCAAGGCTGGTTCAACATATGCAAATCCATAAACGTAATCCATCACATAAACGGAACCAAAGACAAAAACCACATGATTATCTCAATAGATGCAGAGAAGGCCTTTGACAAAATTCAACAGCCCTTCATGCTAAAAACTCTCAATAAACTAGGTATTGATGGAATGTATCATAAAATGATAAAAGCTATGTATGACAAACCTACAGCCAATATTATACTGAACAGGCAAAAACTGGAAGAATTCCCTTTGAAATCAGGCACTAGACAAGGATGCCCTCTCTCACCACTCCTATTCAACATAGTATTGGAAATTCTAGCCAGAGCAATCAGGCAAGAAAAAGAAATAAAAGGGTATTCGATTAGGAAAGGAGGAAGTCACATTGTCTCTATTTGCAGATGACATGATTGTATATCTAGAAGACCCCATTGTCTCAGCCCAAAATCTTGTCAAACTGATAAGCAGCTTCAGCAAAGTCTCAGGATACAAAATCAATGTGCAAAAATCACTAGCATTCCTATATACCAATAACAGACAAACAGAGAACCAAATCAAGAGCGAACTCTCATTCACAATTGCTACAAAGAGAATAAAATACCTAGGAATACAACTAACAAAGGATGTAAAAGACCTCTTCAAGGAGAACTACAAACCACTGCTCAAGGAAATAAGAGAGGACACAAACACATGGAGAAACATTCCATGCTCAGGGTTAGGAAGAATCAATATCGTGAAAATGGCCATACTGCCCAAAGTAATCTATAGATTCAATGCTATCCCCATCAAGCTACCAATGACCTTCTTCACAGAACTGGAAAAAAACACTTTAAACTTCATATGGAATCACAAGAGATCCCGCACAGACAAGACAATCCTAAGCAAAAAGAACAAAGCCAGAGGCATCACACTGCCAAACTTCAAACTATACTACAAGGCTACAGTAATCAAAACAGCATGGTACTGGTACCAAAACAGAGACATAGACCAATGGAGCAGAACAGAGACCCCAGAAGAAACACCACACATCTACAACCATCTGATCTTTGACAAACTCAGCAAAAACAAGCAATTGGGAAAGGACTCCATGTTTAATAAATGGTGTTGGGAAAACCGACTAGCAATGTGCAGAAAGCAGAAACTGGACCCCTACCTGTCACCTTACACTAAAATTAACTCCAGATGGATCAAAGAGTTAAACATAAGACCTAACACCATAAAAACACTAGAAGAAAACGTAGACAAAACCATCCAGGACATAGGCATAGGCAAGGACTTCATGACTAAAACACAAAAACAATGGAAATAAAAGCCAGGATAGACAAATGGGATCTAATTAAATTCCAGAGCTTCTGTACAGCAAAAGAAACCATTAGGGTGAATTGGCAACCAACAGAATGGGAAAACATTTTTGCAATCTACCCATCTGACAAAGGGCTAATATCCAGAATCTACAAAGAACTAAAACAGATATACAAGAAAAAAACAAACAACCCCATTCAAAAGTGGCCAAAGGATATGAACAGACACTTTTCAAAAGAGGACATATATGAGGCCAACAAACATAAGAAAAAATGCTCATCATCACTGCTCATTAGAGAAATGCAAATCAAAACCACACTGAGATATCATCTCACGCAAGTTAGAATGGCGATCATTAAAAAATTGGGAGACAACAGATGCTGGAGAGGATGTGGAGAAATAGGAACACTCTTACACAGTTGGTGGGAGTGTAAATTAGTTCAACCATTGTGGAAGACAGTCTGGCGATTTCTCAAGGATCTAGAAATAGAAATTCCATTTGACCCAGCAATCCCACCATTGGGTATATACCCAAAGAACTATAAATCATTCTACTATAAAGACACATGCACACGTATGTTCATTGCAGCCCTGTGTACAATAGCAAAGACCTGGAACCAACCCAAATGCCCATCAATGATAGACTGGACAAAGAAAATGTGGTACATATACACCATGGAATACTACACAGCCATAAAAAATGATGAGTTTGTGTACTTTGTAGGGACTTGGATGAATCTGGAAACCATCATTCTCAGCAAACTGACCCAAGAACAGAAAGCCAAGCACCATATGTTCTCACTTATAGGTGTGTGTTGAACAACAAGAACATGTGGACTCAGGAAGAGGAACATCACACACAGGGGACAGTTGAGGGGGTAGGGGAGAGACTATGGAGGGTGGGGAGGGATAATATAGAGAGAAATGCCAGATATAGTATGCACCTGAAGTAAAATAAATAAATTAAAAAAAAAAAAAGAACAGAAATCTTAACAGTGTCTCAGACCACAGTGCAATCAAATGAGAACTCAGGATTAAGAAACTCACTGAAAACTGCACAACTATATGGAAACTGAACAACCTGCTCCTGAATGACTATGGGATACACAATGAAATGAAGGCTGAAATAAAGATGTTCTTTGAAACCACTGAGAATTAAGACACAACATACCAGAATCTCTGAGACACATTTAAATTAATGTGTAGAGGGGAAATTTATAGCATTAAATCTCCACAAGAGAAAGCAGGAAAGATCTCTAAAAATCGACACCCTAACATCATGATTAAAAGAACTAGAGAAGCAAGAACAAACAAATTCAAAAGCTAGCAGAAGATAAGAAATAACTAAGATCAGAGCATAACTGAAGGAGATAGAGACACGAAAAACCCTTCAAAAAATCAATGAATCCAGAAGCTGGTTTTTTGAAATGATCAACAAATTAGACAGACAGCTAGCCAGACTAATAAAGAAGACAAGAGAGAAGAATCAAATAGATGCAATAAAAATGATAAAGGGCATATCACCACCTGTCCCACAGAAATACAAACTACCATCAGAGAATACTACAAACATCTCTATGAAAATAAACCAGACAATCTAGAAGAAATGGATAAATTCCTGGACACTTACACCTTCCCAAGACTAAACCAAAAAGCAGTTGAATCCCTGATAGACCAACAACAAGGTCTGAAATTGAGGCAGCAATTAATAGCCTACAAACCAAAAAAAGAGTCCCAGGACTGGACAGATCCACAGCCAAATTCTACCAGAGGTACAACAGAAGCTGGTACCATTCCTTCTGAAACTGTTCCAAACAATACAAAAAGAGAGACTCCTTTCTAACACATTTTATGAGACCAACATCGTTCTGATACCAAAACCTGACAGAAACACAACTGAAAAAGAAAATTTCAGGCCAATATGCATGATGAACATCAATGTGAAAATCCTCAAGAAAATACTGGCAAATGGAATCCAACAGCACATCAAAAAGCTTATCCATCATGATCAAGTTGGCTTCAACCCTGGGATGCAAGGCTGTTTCAACATACACAATCTATAAATGCAATCCATCACATAAACAGAACCAAACACAAAAACCACATGGTTATCTCAATAGATGCAGAGAAGACCTTTGACAAAATTCAACAGCCCTTTATGCTAAAAACTTTCAATAAACTAGGTATTGATAGAACGTATCTCAAAATAATAAGAGCTGTTTATGACAAACCCACAGCCAATATCATACTGAATCAGCAAAAACTGGAAGCATTCCCTTTGAAAACTGGCACAAGACAAGGATGCCCTCTCTCACCACTCCTGTTCAACATAGAATTGGAATTCTGGCCAGGGCAGTCAGGCAAGAAAAAGAAATAAAGGGTATTCAGTTGGGAAAGATGAAGTCAAATTGTCTCTATTTGCAGACAACGTGACTGTATATTTAGGAGACCCCACCGTCTCAGCCCAAAATCTCCTTAAGCTGATAAGCAACTTCAGCAAAGTCTCAGGATACAAAATCAATTTGCAAAAATCACAAGCATTCCTATATGCCAACAACAGACAAACAGCCAAATCATGAGTGAACTCCCATTCACAACTGCTACAAAGAGAATAAAATACCTAGGAATACAACTATCAAGGGATGTGAAGGACCTCTTCAAGGAGAACTACAAACCACTGCTCAAGGAAATAAGAGAGGACACAAACAGATGGAAAAACATTCCATGCTCATGATTAGGAAGAATCAATATCATGAAAATGGCTGTACTGCCCAAGATAATTTATAAATTCAATGCTATCCCCATCAAGCTAACAATCACTTTCTTCACAGAATTGGAAAAAAACCACCTTAAATTTCATATGAAACCAAAAAAAGAGCCTGCATAATCAAGGCAATCCTAAGCAAAACAAAACCAAAGCTGGAGGCATCATGCTACCTGACTTCAAATTATACTACAAGGCTACAGTAATCAAAACAGCATGGTACTGGTATGAAAACAGAGATACAGACAAATAGAACAGAAAAGAGGCCTCAGAACTAATGCCATACATCCACAACCATCTAATCTTTGACAAACCTGACAAAAACAAGCAATGGGGAAGGATTCTCTATTTAATAAATGGTGGGAAAACTGGCTAGCAATATGCAGAAAGCTGAAACTTGATTCCTTCCTTAACACCTTAACAAAAATTAACTCAAGATGGATTAAAGATTTAAATATAAGACCTAAAACCATAAAAACTCTAGAAGAAAACGTAGGCAATACCATTCAAGACATAGGCATGGGCAAGGACTTCATGACTAAAACACCAAAAGCAATGGCAACAAAAGCGAAAATAGACAAATGGGATCTAACTAAACTTAAGACCTTCTGCACAGCAAAAGAAACTATCATCAGAAGGAACCAGCAACCAACAGAATGGGAAAAAAATTTTGCAATCTACTCATCTGACAAAGGGCTAACATCCAGAATCTGCAAAGAACTTAAATTTACAAGAAAAAACAACCCCATCAAAAAGTGGGCAAAGGGTATAAACAGACACTTCTTAAAAGAAGACATTTATGCAGCCAACAAACATCTGAAAAAAAGCTCATCATCACTAGTCATTAGAGAAATGCAAATCAAAACCACAATGAGATAGCATCTCATGCCAATTAGAATGGCAATCATTAAAAAGTCAGAAATAGGAACACTTTTACACTGTTAGTGGGAGTGTAAATTACTTCAACCATTGTGGAAGACAGTGTGGTGATTCCTCAAGGATCTGGAACTAGAAATACCGTATGAGTCAGCAATCCCATTACTGGGCATATACCCAAAGGATTATAAATAATTGTGTTATAAAGACACATGCACATGTGTCACTTTTATTGTTTCACTTTTCACAACAGCAAAGACTTGAAATCAACCCAAATGCCCATCAACGATAGACTGGATAAAGAAAATGTGGCACATATACACCATGGAATACTATGCAGCCATAAAAAAGGATGATTTCATGTCCTTTGCAGGGACATGGATGAAGCTGGAAACCAACATTCTCAGCAAACTGACACAAGAACAGAAAACCAAACACTGCATGTTCTCACTCATAAGTGAGTGTTGAACAATGAAAACACATGGACACAGGGAGGGGAACATCATATACCGGGGCCTGTTGGTAGTTGAGGGGCTGAGGGAGGGATAGCAGGGGGGTGGAGGGCCAGGGGAGGGGATAGCATTAGGAGAAATGCCTAATGTAGATGACATGGTAATAGATGCAGCAAACCACCATTGCACGTGTATACCTATGTAACAAACCTGCACGTTCTGCACATGTACCCCAGAACTTAAAGTATTTAAAAAAAAAAAGAATATGCAAATATCTTAGCATAGGAAGGTTAACATGGGGCCAGGCCCGGTGGCTCAAGCCTGTAATCCCAACACTTTGGGAGGCCAAGGCGGGTGGATCATTTGGGGTCAGGATTTCAAGACCAGCCTGGCCAACATGGTGAAACCCCATCTCTACTAAAAATACAAAAATTACCCAGGTGGTAGTGGCCCACGCCTGTAATCCCAGCTACTCGGGAGGTTGAGGCAGGATAATCACTTGAGCCTGGGAGGCAGAAGTTGCGGTGAGCTGAGATCGCACCACTGCACTCCAGTCTGGGCAACACGAGTGAGACTCTTTCTTAAAGAAAAAGGAAAAAAAAAAGAAAGATAAATATGAGTTCTTATCTTTCAAACCCACATTCAAAAACATTTAAGGTATCCTTTGAAAAGCTGAAAAAAGTTGAACTTAATATTTTTTTTCAGGGACTAACTATTCAATATATGAACTAGTCGTTTTCTTATTTCTCCGGAGTAAACATATAATAGTTTTCTAAAAATCAAATGGCTTCAACAGTCTCAAATCATTTAGCTGTAAGACCACCTGTAGCCCAGGACAGTGGAATATATGATTTTTTTAATCCTGTCCATTCTAAAGTTTTCATTATCTAGAATTCTACACTACCTCTTAGTTCCTTGCCAAGGGACTAAAGAAGATAAAAATGTGTAAACCCTAAGCTGTGCAGGACTGTTAAGTAAAAGAGAAACAAGAAAGAAAGACAGTAACTTACAACTCAGAGGTTACTCGGTCCTGGAATGAATCTGCTGGGATCCAGTTTGAACCTTTTAGAAATATGGGAAATCCATTAATTTTGAAATAGAAACTCAAACCAGGAGACCCTTTATGGGTTCTTCTATAAGTTCCACTGTTCTAAAGTAAACCTGCAATAAACAGAATTAAATGATAAATATTAAATTTAAAACATAAGCAAAATGGTTTTTTTGAAAAAAGAAGCAGACTTTTTGAAAAATGTACATTCAGTAGTTTAATGTTAATTTTCCTATTTACTATGAAGCACATAATGTGGAAGTGCGCATTTCAGGAATATACGCTCATAAATTATTGCTAGCATCTGTTCTTTCTCTTTAAAAGAGAAATGTAGAAACCACTAAAGAGCTACTGTAGTCTTCCACATGAAACAGGCATTTGTAATTACATCGAAAAAGACAATTTGAAGAGAACATTTCTAAATTAAATAAAAAACACGCTATTTCACAAAAATCGAAAAAAATGCTGTCTTCGAGAAACACATTCTCATTTCAGTGTTGTTAAAATGTAGCCAAACATGCATCTTAGAATCAAATGTTATAATTTAACAACTTTCCAATCTTAATAACACATTACCATAAAATCACTTTGTTTAATGGGTAATTTAATCCTAATTACACATTAAACTCAATGTTTGAGCACGCTCTGGTTTCTCGACTGGGAGATGTACGTGGTGCACTAATGGAAGTAGATGGGGCAGGAGCACACACTCCGTGCTATTGGTGCTCTGGAGAGGAAGCAAGAGACTTCATCCTGGTGACAGCCTAGCCAGGTTTTCCCCAGTTAAGCATGGACAGCAAGACCCCAGATAAGGAAGCTTTGATGTTTTTATCAAATCTTTATTCTTGGCAGCCATAAACTGGATCAAGTTTCTATGATAAGATTTTACACCAATAAAGCCTAGCCTTATCCCAAAAGCACACATTTCTCTAATTTAAAAAAATCGGTGAATGAATTAGTCAAATCATTTCATGTAATAAAAGTGCTCACTATTCTTCTGCTTCCTGACTCTTGCCCTCATTTATATGAAATGACAAAAGATATCAGAATTAACTTTACAAGAAGATACAGAATATGTCCTGGAGGATCTTGACACGGGATGACCACTCCCGCTTCAGGGTTAAAAATGTGAAGAATGCACAGTGATTTTCAGAGGTGACTTTTAAAATACCGTGATGGTGGGTTCCAACATCTAGAACAGTGAGTGGTTCTTCAAGTGTGACCTGGGGACTCCAGGAGGTCCCTTGGAGCCTTTCAGTGGGCCCTTGACTTTACTTATAGTAAAATTAAAACATTATTTGCCTTTATTTCTCCCAGTCTCTGAGTGTCAGTGGAATTTTCCAGATGTGTGCCTACTTCATTACTCTTGACAGCTAACGGAATGTGTGCTGTGTATTCTGTTGCGATGTAACGCTGAGGCAGAGGTTTATGGTATGAAGCAGTGCATTTTCAGAGATTAACAGTTTGTTCTCTGTACTTTTACTGTGCTTTTACTATTAATAGCTGTCTTTTATCATTCCTGCTGAAAATCTCTATACCCTCATTGTTATTCAATAAATTCTTATTTTGAACCCCAAAGTTTTTCTTTCCACCTACACAGAAGCATAAAAGGGGTAGGTACTACTTGTTCTTTTGTTTCACAGCAGTATTTTTAAGTTTTCAAATACAAACAAATTTTAATTGAAACCTATCTTATACTTTAATAATAATTTATCTTGTTCTAAAGAAAATTTAGTTTTAATACTTTTTTTCTAATTCAGGGATGAATTGTCAAAGTGAGATTAGAAGGCTTACTTCTTACCAGCCTGGCCAACATAGCGAAATCCTGTCTCAACTAAAAATACAAAAATTAGCTGGGCGTGGTGATGCATGCCTGTAATCCCAGCTACTTGGGAGGCTGAGGCAGAAGAATCACTTAAACCCAGGAGGCAGAGATTGCAGTGAGCCAAGATCATGCCAGTGCACTCCAGCCTGGGTTATAGAGCAAGACTCTATCTCAAAAAAAAAAAAAAAGAAGAAGAAGAAGGCTTATCTTCTCAACCTATAACTACACTGCACTGCCTATACCTAAAGATGCTAAAAAAAGTAAAACTGACATGTCAGACACTCTTTTGACTCAAGGAAGGGAAGAATCTATTTTAAAGAAATTATGAAGAAGAAATGAAATTATGATGAAAGCCATCTTTCTCTCAACTTTATGGATGTTAATAACTTAACTTTTTGTGTGTTATACAATGGAACATTTTTAAATAATATTTATGGTGCCAGTTAAGTTGTAATGTCTCATTGAGATGAATCATTCACAGTACAAAGAAAAGAGAATTGAATATTTAAACTTAGACATGATAAGCTCGTTAAAAGACAAACCGTGAAAAACCCACTGAAGCATCTTACAGGGTTAGTTACGCAGCCCTGGCTAGAGAAGTACACAGAGTAGCTGAGAGATAGTTGTACTGTTGACACTGCAGAATGCTTATTGGATGAAAAGTCAGTAAAGGAAATCACAGCACTGCCACTTTGCAATGACAGAGTAACTCATTCAATTAAGAGATCTGACTGCAAATCTCTTTTGGGATTTGAAGACTAGCTTGATATCTCAGGTGAAACAATCATATTTTTGCTTTACAAATGAGTGAATCTCCAGATATTGATGGATTTGCCAGTTTGCTTGTATTTGTCTGTCATCAGCACAATAAATCATCAAAACTCTTCTTTTCTGTGAATTTTTGGCTACAATATACAAGAGGTGCTGAAATATTCAAAGTACTAAATAATTTTTTGAGTCTCAGGGTTATCCTGTAATTACTGTGTTACCATTTGCACTGATGTTACAAAAGCCGTGGTGGGTAACACTGCTGGTTCCTTTGGAGGAAACAAGGCAGCAGCTCCAAACTATGCTAGTGGTCATTACATCTTTCACCTTCATGCATTAGCAGGAAAATGAAAAAAGCCAGTTTCACTTAAGACTGTCCTTGATAAAGCAGTAAACATTAATTTTATTAAATCCCAACCCTCAGTATGCATCATTTTAATATCCTGTGTTATGAAATGGTCAATATCCATAAAACACCATTCACAAGAGATAGCTGGATGAAAAACCTCTGGGCTATTATTAGAGTTGTATGTAAGCTGAATTGGCCTTTTTGTTCATGAAACCCCATTTTTACTTGATAGAAGGACTGATAGACAAATGATGGTTATTCAGACTTGGATACCTGGTAGACATTCTCTTGAAAATGAATGGAGTGAGCCTATCACTGCAAGGAAAACAACTGGTAGTATTTGTGGCCAAGGATAAAACTCAAACTTTCAAGTAAAAATTGGGATTAGGGAGAACTTGTATCTACTACCTCATGGTAGTAGATACTACTTGAATACTTAAAAACTTTTTAGATGACGTCAGTGGAGATATTAACAAATGTGATATTATAAAAGGAAATGTTTCAACATTTGGAAGATCTGTAATGCTCAAGAAACAAACATTTTCCAATAACCAATGCATTGTATTACAGTATCACATAATCTGGGTTAAGAATCCATACAAAGTGCAAGATAGACCGATGGATTTTAATGTAACAGAGAATAAAAAGTTTATTGAAATGACTTCAGCGTCCACATTGCAGCTAACCTTTAAGAAACTATCATTCGTTAAAAGAAAATTCACAATTTATCTGAAAAGACTATCTTTTTCCTTTTCCAAGTATATCTGTCTGAAGTCAGATTTCCTTAATCTGTTTCAACCAAAACAACATATTGCAAATTGACTGAAGGCCAATACAGATGAGAATCCATTTGTCTTCTACTAAGCAAGACATTAAAGTGACTTGCAAACATGTAAAACTATCATTTCCACTAGTTTTTTTGTAAATATATTTTTTATAAAATAAATCACATATAAAAAATAGTCATATGTGACATGAGTTTATTATGGTTGTTTAAAATGAATAAGTAAATATTTAATTCTCAGTTTTAATATTTAACATGGTAAATATCGGTACATATAACCCACATAAACAAAAGTCTGTTGGAGTTTTCAATGAATTTTGTAAGTATAATGCAGTGCTGAGTCCCAAAAATTTTGAGAATCACTACTGCAGAAAATAGAACTTATTTATTCCTTTTACTTTTTTTTTTTTGAGAAAGAGTCTTGCTCTGTTGCCCAGGCTGGAGTGCAATGGCACAATCTTAGCTCATTGCAACCTCTGCCTCCTGGATTCAGGCGATTCTGTCTCAGTCTCCCGAGTAGTTGGGATTACAGGCACCCATCACCAGGCCTGGCTAAGTTTTGTATTTTTAATAGAGACAGGGTTTCGCCATGTTGGTCATGCTGGTCTCAAACTCCTGACCTCAGGTGATCCGCCCACCTCGGCCTCCCAAAGTGCTGGGATTACAGGCATGAACCACCTCGCCTGGCCTATTTATTTCCTAATATCTATTAATGCTACAAATAGTATTAACTATACAACATAATACTTTCCAGCATATTTTTCTTTTCTGTGCAAATGCTCTTATAAAAAGACATCTCTCCCTATTCCCCAACTCTTGCAATATCAAGTTATGACTGAGGTCACAATAAACCCCAAACCACCTGACAGTGCCTCAGAGGTAAAGTAGTAATTACCAGCCACCTTTCCTTCTGGGCATTCTTTGACAGGTGAAATCCTCCTGCTTCTAAGATAAGTGTCAGTAATTTTCTACGTCCTCTGGCAGTCTTGATTGTCACATAAAAGCCTTCTTCTACAACAGGTATTTTACTTCAGAGAAAATAATGGGTTCTGAAAGATTTCTTTAAAAGACCCTTGAGTAACATATATTTGCATCCAAAGTAAATATATAATCTTCATATGAGACTAAAATTTTTTAAACAGTCCAACAAAGCCAATTATTGTCTAACAGCAGAAAAAAGTATAAATACCTAAGAAACTAAAAAATGTGTAAGCCGGGTTGTTTGAAAATTCAAAATTATGACTTCTGAATTTTTATTTATTTTTGAAGTTTCTATTAATTCCTCACTAGATCAGTGTTTTTATTAACTTCATAAAGATTTCATTTTCAAAATAGAAAGATTAACTTTAAAAGTGCAGGATAGTTGAATGCATTCTTTCAAACAAGAAATAAGGATATCTGAACTAAAGGGCTTAGAGGTACGTGACTGATAAATACGGTACTCCTCAAATTTCTTTCCCTGGCAGACCAAACAGATGATATGTAATGAATCATTGATTCATAAACCCAAGGCTACTTCTCAGCTGTTTGTAATCAGATACTTAAAAAGCTGTAATAGCATCACTAGATTTTCAAAAGGGGCAATTTTCTTCTTAAAAATAAACCCACTTATTTCTAAACATTGTCAAATGTCAAACCTGCTAAAATCCTTTTACATGTATTTTTAGAGACAACCAAGCACTGCATTTCTGTCTTTGTTCTGAAAGTGCTCCAGCGTCCAGAAGTATTGAGAAAACAAGCTCTGGATCTCCACAAATAGCTCTTGTCAACAGGTCTGTGCAGGGTGACACAACAGACATTCTTTGTTGTGCCCTTGCAATTTGCAGACAGCACAACCAGAAGTTAACAGATTAACGTTTACATCAGCACAGTTATCTATCCTTGTAGCCAGGTGTGTATATAGTATATCTGACACCAGATAGGATCACTTTTCAAGACCTCCTCTTCTATATGACAAAGTTATTTTCAATAGAAGTAATAAAATGAAATGAATGATGATAATGTCCAGAAAAGAAGGTAGACACTGAAAATTTTCTTTCACTGAACTTTGTATAATCATGTCAGTTTTTTAAAGTAACATAAATATTAGAGTACAAAAAAGGAAGTTAATAGATTCAAGTTTTGATTATATTAGTATATTTTCAAATAAAGGAAATAACATACATAATAATATGCTACAGTAAGAAATAATAATATTTGCTATTTTCAGCCTTACCTTCTAAAAAATCTGTCAACAACTTTCTCAAAATTGATCTTCTTTGGACATATATGTTCAATAAAGAGTATTGCCAGATCTGTTGATTTATCTTGTCATAGCTGATGGAAAAACACCTTTTATTAATTTTAACTCAGAAATGTTCTTCCAGATGAGGCCAGAGTATGACAATATTTTAGAAAAGTATCAAATATATTAAGTTTGGCAGAGATTCATAAAAATCCCATGTCACATTAAACTCCGAAAAATGCAGTTATATCCATGCCTTTGTTCTTTTGACATCCATTCAAACTATTTACAAATGCCTCTGAGGTATTAAAAAAAAAAAATGGAAAAAAAACTCTGACTTCTCCAGTATTTCTTCTGCAAAATCAGAGAAAAAGGCTAAATTATTGTGAACACAGATACTATTTGATTCATTCCTTTAGAACAAGTGTCCAGTTCTCAGGGACAACAATTGGAGCGTTTGGCATTGCTATGCGGATTTCTCTGAGCAATGGAAAACCAGCATCTCTTTGTTTTTCTCCTGGCACTCTTCTTCAAAATTTGATTCTATTTTCTATGTAAATGTCAATGTCCTTATATTTGTTATTGCACAGTAAATAGGCTTCACCAAAGTATCTGTGCACTTATCTTCAAAGAAGACTTTTAAAGTTTGGTATTTTACTGTACATTGTTCAAGATAGAGGCTATTTGCCAATATTTTTGTATCTGACTAATGTCATCTAAAACTACAACAGGAAAAAAGAGAAAATTTCAAAGAGAAAACTGCACACCACAGAGAGTAATGTCTGAGCTGACTCATGTGTCCACATTTTCTTTGGATTATATGGTACTTCAAAGTTGAGATTAACTTTTCAAAATTTTTCTACTGTGTCCTAGCTTCGTAATGAACCTTCCATCTTGTCTAGGAAAGATTTTCTGCAGCTTTTCCCGTCAATGAGGTGAGATGAGAAAGAATGAATACAATTTTTCCAAAGTTCTAAAAAAAAAAAAATCACACAGGAAAAAAGAAATTTCCAAAAAAGTAGATTCCACAAAGCTCAGAGAATAATTTCCAAGAGGCTGAAATAATATTTGGGATTAATTTATTTGATTTTTGCATGAATTCCACAGTGAATACTGGCCACATATGCAGCATCTTTTATCCTGGACCATGATAGAGATTTATGAAATAGTGATCCCATTCTTTGAAGCTATTTTCTGTGCATTCTGCAGCAGTTTTTCTGGAAATATGAGAATTACCTCCTTATTTCCATTCTACCACCTTCTATATGACCAATTCACACATTTGATCTCTGTTTCCAGGAATGTAAGAATGACTTTTTTATTTCCACTCTACCCCCTTCAATACAGGCATATCTGACCAATTCACGTATTTGTTCTCTGTTTAAAGTATCCAGAGTGCTGTCAAAAAGAATTCCAGCCAGGTAGTGGCTCATCCCTATAACCCCAACACTTCAGGATGCTGAGGTGGGAGGATCGCTTGAGGACAGGAGTGTGAGAGCAGCCTGGGCAACATAGCAGGCTGTGTTGCAACACCCACTTACTGCCTGTACCTAGGGCTAATTGTTCTCCACCTCTCCAAAATAAAATAGGCGAAGCATGGTAGCATGTGTCTGTAGTAATCCTAGCTACTCAGGAGGATAAGGTAGGAAGATCACTGGGGCCCAGAAGTTCAAAGCTGCAGTGAGCTATGAGCAGCCTTGGTGACAGAATGAGCCCCTATCTCTAAAAAGTACAAAATAATTCCCAAGTATTTTGTTTTTTTAATATCTGCCACCCCCTACCAAAGCATACCACTGATGTCATGTTTTGCTTCGACTCTTTCTTTAGTTTTAAAACAACAGATTTAAAAGAATAAATTTCAGTTCTAAATACACTATTAAATCAGTAGAATATATTTCATGCATGAACTTAAATATGCACTTCCCAAGCAAAATATTTCACATTACATCTTACAGTCCATAGCTTTCTCAATTGTAAATTTAAAGCATAAAAATAACTCCAAGAGATCACATCGAACTTATGTTGAGTTTCTCCTTTTTATAATCACTGTGCTATTGTTTATTTCTAATCTGCAATGCTTTTAAATGTAGGCATGTATAGGACAGGGAAGGGAGGCACGAACTATGTTCAAAGCAAGTTCAAACAATTCCAAACTGTTATAAATTTGCTTTCAAAAGGACTGTATGAAGCTGAATCTTCATGTATCTGGGAATGATATATAACTAAGAGCACTCCAAACTAACTTTCATGTAGAATATAATGTCTATTAAAGGATTAATAATAAAACTGTGCTAAATCTAAGCAAACATGTATATTATTAGTATTCAAGAGTAACCAAACACACAGATAAAACTTAGACCAACATATGATTGGGGAAGGGGTAGGGTGGGAGATGTATTCTATCATTGGCAATATTTATTAATTGCCAGTATACAGTAATAATGAAAAATAGGCCAATCTATAGTCCACATACAATGCACCCACTTACTGTCTGCACCTAAGGCTAACTGCTCCCATGGCCCACCTGGGAAAGCCACTGCCTATAGCCATCTTGGAAATCTTTAATAAAACTTCTGACAAGGAGAAGGACAAAAGGACAGTGTACTGGGTTGAACAGTGTCCCCCCAAAACTCATGTCCACCTAAAAATGCAACCTTATTTGGAAATAAGGGCTTTGCAAATATACTTAGTTTCGTTAAAATGAGGTCATACTGGGCCCTAACCCAATGACTGGTATACTTATAAGAAAAGGAAACAAGAGACACACACAAAGGAGAAAGCATGAGATGGTGGAGACAGAGATCAGAGTGATGCATCTACAAGCCAAGGACTGCCAGCAATGGTGAGAAGCTGGAAGAGGCAAGGAAGGATTCTTTTCCCAGAGCCTTCAGAAGGAACACGGCTCTGCCAACACCTTGATTTTGGACTCCAGCCTCCAGGACGGTGAGAAAATAAATTCTTGTTGTTTTAAGATACTAACTTAGGGGGAAAAGGGGAGGGATAGTGGGGGGGTGGGGAGTTGGGGAGGGATAGCATGGGGAGAATTGCCAGATATAGGTGATGGGGAGGAAGGCAGCAAATCACACTGCCATGTGTGTACCTATGCAACAATCTTCCATGTTCTTCACATGTACCCCCAAACCTAAAATGCAATAAAAAAAAAAAAGTAAAAAAAAAAAAAAAAGATACTAACTTATAGTAATTTGTAACGATAGCCCTCGAAAGCTAATACAGAAAGAAACACACTTCATAATCTCTGCACCTTTTCAATGCAAAAATACACCTTGATTATTCTGAATTCCATATTCTTTGGTTATGTACTTTTAAGGGCTTTAGAGAGCCAAGAGTAGCACTTAGAAAAAATTTCACTGGTATGATGTTGGCTTCTTGCCCTGTGGAATTTGCAAAGATGAAGACAGGAATTTAAGAAACAAAGAACAAAGTGAAATTTAAAAAAAAAAAACAAAAAACAAAAAACAAATCACAATTGTTTTTCTAATTGTAATAGCCATGGGCAATCTTTCACTTCTTCTATTTTGGAAACTATGAGATACAAGTTTTAACTGATTGTAGAATACCTATTATTACATCTATTTTCCTACAATAATTTAATTGGAGGATCAAAGGTACACACCAACAGCCTTCTGCTGCTTTTAGAAAAATGATTTACTTTATACATAGAACACTTGGGAAACTCTTATAAAATAAATTATGTGTAAGAGAAGTATCAACTAACTGATTTCCTGTTTTTCCATAAAAGTAAGTCATAATAAGCATTCAAAAATATGTATTTGTTCATTAAAACACGTTACCTAGTCAATTCAGTACAATCAATTAGTAGGATAAAAACCCTCAGTTAACCTGGGAAGAAAATGGCAAAAACTGATTGGTCAGATTTATTATTCCATTTACCCAAAGTATCCTCTTCCATTCCCACGTATACACAAAACTTTTTCTTTCTTTTTTTTTTTTATTGCATTTTAGGTTTGGAGGTACATGTGAAGAACATGGAAGATTGTTGCATAGGTACACACATGGCAGTGTGATTTGCTGCCTTCCTCCCCATCACCTATATCTGGCATTTCTCCCCCATGCTATCCCTCCCCAACTCCCCACCCCCCCACTATCCCTCCCCTTTTTCCCCCGACAGACCCAGTGTGTGATACTCCCCCTCCCCTGTGTCCATGTGTTCCCATTGTTCAACACCCGCCTATGAGTGAGAACATGCGGTGTTTGATTTTCTGTTCTTGTGTCAGTTTGCTGAGAATGATGGTTTCCAGGTTCATCCATGTCCCTACAAAGGACACGAACTCATCGTTTTTGATGGCTGCATAATATTCCATGGTGTATATGTGCCACATTTTCCCTGTCCAGTCTATCATCGATGGGCATTTGGGTTGGTTCCAGGTCTTTGCTATTGTAAACTGTGCTGCAATGAACATTCGTGTGCATGTGTCCTTATAGTAGAACGATTTATAGTCTTTTGGATATATACCCAGTAATGGGATTGCTGGATCAAATGGAATTTCTATTTCTAGGTCCTTGAGGGATCGCCACACCGTCTTCCACAATGGTTGAACTAATTTACACTCACTTTTTCTTTTGTTAAAAAATCAATTTGCTTTCCCAAACTGATAAAGCTAACTCTCCCGGACTCACATTCTAAGGTTCCTCATGCATGATTTATTTGGCAGAATTTACGATATGATATCCCAACACTTATCTTTTACTTTGTTATTTATTAATGTTTAAATTACCTGTTGATATTTTCCATATACTACCTCCCTTCATGCTTAAACCATTTGCCCCAGTGTCACTCAACATAAGAAAAGTCTCAGTCATCAATACATTCTGCCATCTTCACAAAGAAATGTAGTCAGCACTTTCTCTCTCTCTAGTGCCTACATTCTTTTCATGATCCCAAACATTTCTGCTGTATGGGCTGCATTCAAAACCTGTGACTTCCCCAGTACCTTTGTCTGAGTCAAATATGCTGTTGTCTCCTGAAATACTCAGTTAAAAAAATCTTAAACACGTTTCTAAGTTCAGTGGAAGAGGAGAGGCAAGAAAGAAAGATATAAAACTGGAGCAAGAAGAATTTCAATGAGATACATTTAAAATAGGATTACTTTTGTATAAAGCAAGCCCAGGGTAACAAAAAAACATCAAGAAATAAGAGCAATAGAGGTGAGATAAGGAGGGGCTAGTGATAAGAAAACAGTGTTCAAAGTCCCATTTGACACAGCACCAACTGCTGGTAAGGAGCCTAGGTGAGTCTCATACAACCACTTAGGATGGCAGTTTAGCATAATTTAAAAAAGCTGAACTCATGCATCCTCCACAATCAAGCAATTCCACTCCCAGCAGATATGCTGCTGGGGCATATGTGCTCCGAGTATTATATCACTAATGTTCTAAGCAGCATTACTTGGAATACCCCAGACTGGAAACTACTCAAATCGCAACAGCAGAATGTATAATATAATAAAATCTTATGCAATGTAAATAGACAAACTACAGCTACACAGAACACCAAACAGCAGTCCACCCTTATATGCAGGGGATACGTTCCAAGATCCCCGGTGGATGCTTGAAATTGCAGATACTACTGCATCCCATATATACAATCTTTTTTCCATCTGACGAAGGAGAAGGCCACCGAGTGACTAAGAGGTGGAAAATGTATACAGCATGGATAAGCTCAACAAAGCGATGATTCATGTCCTGGGCAAGACAGGGCAGGACAGCACGAGATTCCATCATGTGACACAGAACAGAGTGCAATTTCAAACTCATGAATTGCTTATTTCTGGAGTTTTCCATTCACTACTTTCAGATCACAGATGACCATGGGTAACTGAAACCGCAGATAAGGAGAGACAACTGTATCTAAATGTCACAAACCATTATACTGAGCCAAATTAGCCACACACTGATGAATACATGGTATAGGGTTCCATGTATATAAAATTCAAAAACAGGCAAAAGTAACCCAATGATGGATGTCAGGAGAGTGGATCTTCAGGAAGGAAAGAGGGGTCATGATTGGGGAGGCTCACAAAAGGGAGGGGAGAGTTTGAGGTGTGAAGTGCTAGTAATTAATGTTCTGTTTCTTAAACAGCATGACAGTTACATGAGTGTTCATTTTCTCATAATTTATTAAGCTTTTCATTTATGGTCTGTGTATTTTTCTGTATGTGTTATATTTCATTCACAATAAATAAAAAATAAAATGTTATTTGACCAAAACTCCCTAGCTTTCCTTCTCAGGTTTACTTTTTCACCCTAAAACTCCACTGACAAAATAGTTAGCAAGTCTTATAGAAAGAAAATATACTTTAAGTGGTCCTGGAGACCTTCAAAATTGCTTCCATCCTCAAGCTGCATCCTTTCCTCCCATGTATTATCATCTTTCACCACTATTACAACTAAAACAGAACCCTTCATCCCAAAGTGAATCCATCCTCTTCTTAATTCCTACCTCCCAGAGACCTTGCCCTCTCTACCTCCCTGCTTTCAAACTCTTTTTAGTCTTTCCCTCTCTACTGGCCACTTCCCATCAGGATTTTGCTGTTGCTTTTCATTCTCTTAATAGTATCCTTTTCTATGTTGGAAATCATTGCAAACTTGTAATAAAGTTGCAGCAATAGTACAAGGAATTCCTGTATGATCATCACCCAGAGACCCCCTTTCAAGTTTTTGTCAGTTACCCCAATAATATTACGACAAAAAAGATCACTGCATTGCACTCAGTTCGTACAGTCTCTTCCAACGTAGAACAGTTCCTCAAGCTTTCCTTGACATTTTTGAAGATTATAGTATATTGAAGACTGAAGAGTTAGGCCCCTGTGTCCTTTCAACATGTCACATCATTCTTGAGTACCTCCTTACTTTCTGGAACAGCAAGATATTCTAGGCTCCAACTTGAGAATCAGTCATTTCTCCAAAGAGCCCTAATTGCTTTTAATACAGAATGGTATTCCAAATCAAGATATGAGTCCTAAATCCATTCACTGCTACTAGGAGCCACTCTTCCCAGGAGCTCTAAGAAAGGATTAGGAAATGTGTGGGAAAAGCTAGGCAATATGAGGGTGTATGAGTGTGTACGTGTGCGTGTGCGTGTGCGTGTGTGTGTTGTGTAGACATTCTTAAAACACTCTCTCCCACTGGTTTCTGTGACTCCCCCAGTCAAATTGGTTTTCCCTCCATCTCGTCAATCATTCCTTCTTAGATTCCTCTACAGGCTTCTTTCCAAACCCCAACCTTACTTGTTATGACTGCCTGGGTTCTGTCCTAGCTCTTTCCTCTCTGCCAGTGGATGAGGTAGTTAATCCACTACCATGGCTACAATTATCTATATTCTGCTGACTTACACATCTATATCCTTAACCCAGATGCAATTCCTAAGTTTAAGACCTAATGAACCACCCATCAAATATCATTCCTTGGGTGTTTCTCAATCACTCCACACAAAACACATCCATCACTGAAATAATTCCTATTCAATCCCTTCCCCCCAACCTTCTCTTCTTTCTGAGTAATGTAACTCAAAGAACAGAGTTGCCACCTGTTCAGCAGCCCAAACCAGCAACTGAGAACCATTCTTAAATCCTTCTTTTTTCCCACCCCCCACATCATCAATCCTGCTGATGTTATATCCTAAATCTCTTTCAGATTTATTTCATCAGCAGTTCTGTAGACCAACCAATCCTCATTTTGTGTCTGAATTACCACCACAGTCTTCTAACTGGTCCGCTACTCTCGTCGTTCTTCCAACTTGATCTACACAATCTTTGTAAAACATGCATATGACCCTTACCCCCTCCTTAAAATCCTTCCAAGAATCCCGGCAACCCTCGGGACAGTGCTTATTCCTCCGTGTGTCTCTCTAGGCCCTGCAGGACCTTGTCCTAGATACTTTTATAACACCATCTCTTGTTCTTCAATGTCAAACTCAAACACAGCTGCATTGAAATTTCTTTCACTTCCACAAACACACATCCTTTCTAGTCCTTGACCCTTCACATTCTTTTCCCCTCTGCCTCTTTGCTGCATTACTCGGCCAAATTCCGCTTATCCCTAGGGACATAGGCTCTGGGAATCTTCCCAGAATGCCCCTGCTCTGTACCTCCACAGCACGCTCTTCATCTCTACAGTGCTAATTTATTGCAATGGCTCATTTAATGATTTAACTTCCCAGGGGAGATTATTAGCTCTACTAAGATCTGAGAAACAGAAGCAGTGTCATAGTCACAGCTCTATCACCAGGATATAGCAAAATAGCCAAAACACAGTAGGTGTGCCCTAAGTATTTACTGAATGAATGAACCTCAAAATTAGCAAACTCTACAGCAACCGCAGCCAAAGAGCACATTTCACACGCAGGCATTAACTCAAGGCGCGCGGCAGTTACATCCTCCTTCACTCCTGTTGCTGCTCGATTCAAAAGTTCGCATCGTTATGTGTAATGAACAATAATACAGTCACATTAGCCTGAATGAAAAAGAATTCTTTCCCTTTGAAAAAGAAAGACATTCCTCATCTTTCTCTGTCGTAAGTTGGAATGGCTCATGACTTTTTACATTTTCATGAAAATAACACACAACAAACTCACTGTGTGAGAGAGCACACATCCTCTCAGCCAAGAGGGTTAGAATAAGAGTAAATGATTTGGTCCTAAAGACAGGTACAGTATATTCTCCATGTACATAACTCTGTGCATGTGTGTGCTCTCACAAGCTCATTCTCTCTTTCTCTCTCTCTCTCTCTCTCACACACACACACCACACACACATACATTCACAGTGTCTCAGAAAATACACAGCATGATTGAACAAAAGAAAAATAGGAAATAAACTCCTGAAGGACATATCCCCATCCTTAGTGTATTGTCTGACCCACAGGAGAGGTAATACCAAATGTAAGAGATGACACTAGCCAAATGTAAACAGCAAAGCTGGTGTCTGGGAGAGGAGGAGATCTTTGAAGAGGGTTAATACCGTTTCTACTAACTATATGCCATGACTGTTATAAGCCAGATCCAAGCCATCTCATTTTTATTATACTCACTTTACATATTTTGAGATTAAGTAAGTAGCCTATAGCTAATAAATAACAAAGTCCAGTTCTTTCTGATTCTTAGTGCTATATCCTAAAATGGGTAAAACTGAAAAATCAGAAAACACCAGTAGAAGTACCTTATTTAGAAAAATGAAGAAGAATGTTAGAGGAAATAAAAGTTAAAAATTATTGGTTCTGAGTAGGAAGCAGGAAAGGAAGTGTTGGGCAAGGGGTCTTATTTTTCATATAAACTTTCTGGTAATATTTGAGTTTTAAAATTACACACATGTATTATTTTGATATAAAGTACAATTTTAAATCATAGCAGGAGACTACTTATTGACAAAATAATACCTAAAGTATGATCTATTTAAAAATATAAGGCTGGGGGCGGTGGTTCACGCTTGTAATCCCAGCATTCTGGGAGACCAAGGCAGGTTTGATCACTTGAGGTTAGGAGTTTGAGACCAGCCTGGTCAACATGGTAAAACCCCATCTCTACTAAAAATACAAATGTTAGCTAGGCATGATGGCACATGCCTGTAATCCCAGCTACTCAGGAGGCTGAGGCACGAGAATTGCTTGAACCCAGGAGGCAGAGGTTGCAGTGAGCCAAGATTGCACCATTGCAATCCAGCCTGAGTGACAGAGTAAGACTGTCTCAAAAAAAAAAAATTCTTTTAAAAGAAAATACATATGTATATGTATGTATGTGTGTAAATACATACACAGGGAAGCTTTTGAATGCTGTTACCAGAGATTATCTCTGAGTGGTGGGGACATAACAGTTTTGATGGTTTCTTCTTTTCACATGAAGATCTATATTATTATTTTTAAAAGAAATATAATTATTTCACAAAGTATTTTAAATTACTTACTTACCTTAGCTGATTTTTCAATATTTAAGCCTCCATCCAGTTCGAAAAGAACAGTCATGTTGTACCCAGTCTGGTTTCCATGTCCATGAGGCCACCAAGTTTCTACAGTAATATTCTTTTAAGAAAATTAAAAGGTCACTCTAACGTCATATTTTCAGCAAAAAAAAAAGGCTCAAAGCATTACATCAATTTCTCATATAGTCAAGTAAAAAACTCTAGGTCCTAAAACAATGTAAATCTCCCTACCTATATTATGCCAAATCATACCAATTCATTGATAATATTTAAAAAATGGCATGCTGGGAATCTAGCATGGATCAATATATCAAAAGCAAAAGGAAAGAACAGAATAACATGGGTATTCAGAAAAACAACTCTTCCTATCTCCAACACTGAGCTTATGGTTATTCTACACTGTTAACACTTAGAATGGAACTTTGAAGTTGACTCTTCTTTCAAGCCAAGAACTAAAAATCATTTTGAGTTCTTTATCTCAACAGCTACTGAAAGTTATTTTGCTCCACCTTTTTCAGTACACAATTATCAATTAGAGGAATAGAAAAAGGAAAAAGAAAAGATAAAAATAATCCATTCTACCTTGACGTATGAAAGATTATGAGTTTAGAATTCGAATTATGTGTATAGAGTAAGTATTAATAACCAAAATAACTGACAAGTACCAAAAATAACCACTGCTGCTTAAATATAATCCATAGAATATATTTTGGCTTCAGGATACTGCAAATACTGCAGAAAATTAAAATATAATGATAAGAAAATAAAATGAGAGGAAAAATTGCCAAAGTAATGATATGTTCTCCATTTTCTTAGCCTTAAAATTTAGGAAAGTCATTATTTAGCTCATAATCACAGAAAATATATGAGAGACTACAAATAGAGAAGAAAATGACAAATATAAAAGGAGAAAGTAGATGTTTCTTTCACACTTAGTGCCTCTTTTCTAATCATTTCTTCAGCACCGGTATTGCTTTTCATCCAGTGCTTCTCAGGAAGTACTGTCATTCACCTTGCTAATGTTCACAAATAGCTCAACAATCCTTTTCCCAGGTTGAAGTTCAATGTTGTACGTCTGTTGTGTTTGCAATTTAGGGATGGCTATGATCACTTGACCACCAACTGGCTTTGAACCGACAACATCAAATGTAGACTCTATTTCAAGATTCCACTCCTGGGCACTCTTATCTAAAGTATAAACAGAAAAAAAAAAAAAAAAAATATATATATATATATACACACATATATATAAAATATGTTAAGCATTATCACCGCACTTCTCAGGATTCATTGAAGGTAACACTAAAGCAGCTTCTGAGCCAATGGGCGCTCTGCAATGCTGTCATAATCAAAACTTCAGTGGAATTTTTTTTTTTTAATCTTCAGTTTCATCCTTCATTCTGAAGAATAACAAAAATTACATATTTTATATAGACTTCTACTCTAAAAGTGCTATTATTGTAAGTCGTAAAATCTTTATGGAGCATAAACAGAAAATGACAAATAGAAATATAAAATAAATTTCCAAGAATAATACACATTTGTTCCTTTTGATAAAGTAAAAATACTTTATAAAATAAAGTAAAAATAATAGTATTTTAGTTTATAATGTAAATGGGTTTTAAAGTTATGTAATAAGGTACAAGTTTATATATATTAGAACTAATCAAATGTGAAAAAATAAAGTTGTATTTTAAATGTAGATAATTTATCCAAAAAATACTTCCTAAGAACCTTCTATGTGCCACGTACTCTGCTAAGAGATGGGAATTAAATGGTGACCACGATAAACATGGCCCCTATTCTCATGAACTAAGAGTCTATAGACAAATTCAAAAGCATAACAATACCAGGACAGGAGAAATAAAAGGCTGTCCTGAGAAATAAAAACGGGAAGTCAGAAAGCACATCTAATACAGAGAGAGTGAAGGAAGGCTTTTTTTTTTTTTTTTTTTTTTTGACACAGGGTCTCACTCTGTTGCCCCGACAGTGGTGCAGTCATAGCTCACTGCAGCTTTGAAGTCCTGGGTTCAAGCAATCCTCCTGCCTCAGCTGTCTGAGCACCTGGCAGTACAGGCATGTGCCACCCCCACCTGGCTATTTTTTTTTTAATTTTTTGTAAAGATGAGGTCTTACTTTGTTGTCCAGGTTAGTCTTGAACTCCTGACTTCAAGCAATCCTCCAGCCTCCACCTCCCAAAGCCCTGGGATTATAGGTATGAGCCACCATGCCTGGCCAAGGAATGCTTTCATTAGAAAGTGGTTTCTGGCTGATACAAGAAGGATGCCTCAGTCAAGTACAGAGGAAGATTATAAGGACTCTGGGCACAAAGAAGCATGTGAAGGCCCATGAGTGAGAGAGAGCAATGCCATAACAAGGAACTTGGCAATATCAAAACTGATGAGGGGGGATCAGCATAATTGAAAAGTTGAGCAGGGTCCAGATGACACTGGGTCTTTTAGAACAGGTGAGGAGTTTGGCAATTAAACCCCAGATCAATGTGGAGCCATTGAAGATTTTTCATCAAAGAGAGTGATCAGATTTGCATTTTATAACAATTGCTAAGGGTCCCAGCACAGTGATATACCAGGATGAATATGAAAGAAGATTTTGTATCTCTCTGTATGCAAAAAGCCCCAGAAAGTGCCACTTGAAAAATCCAGGAACACAAAAGAGGCACAGAAGAGCAGTGATTAGAAAGAAGAGAAAACAGGACGTAAGAGGAGAGTTACAGGGGAAAAGAAAGATGAGGGATGAACTTTGGGTGTGAAGTTAGGGTTGTCAGAATGTTTCAAAACGGTTTTGAAGTAGTGTTATATATGTGCGGTACAACTCTGTCCTCCATTTCCTGTTAGATTTACATTGTATAATGTCTCTGGAATTGAATTTGTGTTCAGTTTTTATTTTTAAACAAGATAGAGTGCTGGGACAGGCTTGGGACAAGAGTTGAGTGGAAAAATGGACCCTTTTTTTAAAGTGACGCAGAAGAAACTGGTGATGAGATCTCAAAAAAGCCTGGAGGTACAGGGGGTTAGAGTCAGCAATAAAGGTTCTCATGCTTTATCACCACAGAAAGGAGAAGAGCAGTGACTGTGCAGAGGCACTTAAGTTTCTATGATTTGTGGCAAAATACGGAGGGAGTTCCTATTTAGTGGCTTCCATTTTTCTCTCCAAAGAAGTGGAGGGAGAAGGCTACTAGCTGAGAAATATCTTAGAGACCCTTCTCCTACAAATAAAGAGGAGATTAATAATCATGGCTTTGCTGCAAAGAAAAAAAAAGCTAGGTTTGTATGCTGATCAGTGACAAAAGACTTTACAACTGGCACTGTTTACAACTGTAGCACTACATCCAGCCTGTTCTAAAGATGACCCCAGCATAGGGCATTTGCATCTCGAATCAGCCAAAAGCATAGATTTGATGCACATTGAAGTAAAATTCATTCTGGACTTAATAACTATTTTTGTTTATTAAATGATTTATTCTGAGAAACACTAGTCAATGAGCCCTGAATTAGGTGTGTTGTGATCCAGTCAATTTTGCAGGTTACTTATGGATAGCATCCAGGTTTTTAATCTATCAGCTGATAGATAACTTAGTCTACTCTCTCACCAGTGTTTGATTTTCTCTATTCAACAGGTTGGCAAACTATGGTCTTTAGGATAAATCTAGCACACCTCTTGTTTTTATAAAAAAAAAAACAACTTTTATTGGAACACAGCTGCTATGGACTAAATGGTAGACTCCTCCCTTAAAATTCATATGTTGAAGCCCTAACCTCCAGCTTTTTATGAGGTAATAAGGGTGGGGCAGTACTCTGTCAGGATTGTGGCCTTATAAGAAGAGGAAGAAATATGTATGTCTCTCACTCTACTATGAGAGGACAAGAAGGCATCTGTCTGCAGGCCAGGAAGGGAGCCCTCACCAGAAAGCAAATTGGCCAGCACCTTTATCTCAGATTTCCCAGCTGCCAGAACTGCGAGAAATAAAATTCTGTTATTTCAGTCACTCTGCCTATGGTATTTTCTTAGGGCAGCCAGAGCAGATAAATATCAGTCATACTCACTTGTTTACTCATTGTCTTTGGTTGCCTTTGTACTACAATAATATAATTGAGTAGCTGAGGCAGATGCCTAAACTATTTTACTATGTGATCCTTTACAGAAAAAGTTTGCTAATCCCTGCCCTAGAATATTCTCCTAAAAAGGCCATTCTAACCTTTCTTTAAATATCTCTAATGACAAAAAACCTCTGCCTCCCAAAATAGCCTTCACATTTTTGCTAGGCTCGGCTATTGTAAAGACTCCCATTACACTGAATTTGAAATATACTTCTCCTTAATATCCACCCAAATATTTTAGTTCTGTCCTTTGAGCACCTCCTACCAACCAGGCAGGCTCCTATGCTGTTTTCAGTCACTTCTTCTTTGGTAGGAGAATCAGCTGTTAGTGACAGGCTCTGGCAGGAAAACAAATAATGCAATCCTCAAATGTCATTGGCAAAATTCCCCAATTTCTTTTGCTTTGAACTTGGAAGGTTCTCGAGCAAGTTCACACTCCTCCACAGCATAACCTGTTAACACCCCTGAGCACTACTAAATGAAAAAACTAAGGCTGGAGAATTAAAAACACGGTATGAAGACCTACGAATCTATAAAGTTATCACCAGATATACTTACTAACATATTTTTGCCTTCTCCTCTTCTTTCAAATAGAGTAAACCCCTTCCTTCCAGTAGCACATGGAAAAATTGGTAGTTTAGGTTCACAAGGCGCAAAGTCTTAAATAACCAGTAGTTTTCCTGATGGTCTTTGGTCACTCCTTTTCACTTGCTAAATTAAATTTATAAATTGCATAATCCTATTTGCAGTTAAGAAGAGCTCCATCTTATAAATTAAGCCCCATTTCTAGAATACTGCTTCCTATCATCTCTCTCCTAGCATTAATAAGTCACCATTTCCTGAAGAATACCTATCATCCTCAGTTCTCCTGAAGTAAAATACACCATCAATTAAAAAATGGATGAAGTACTGAAGGTGGGGGTAGGAAAGAAGGATTGCTACATCTTCCAGAATCCCCTACAGAGCTCATCCTTCCAATCATACCACCAAGTTCTGCCTCCTCTCTTCACCCTGACTAAACAACTCTAGGCACAAAGAGGACAGGAATTCTTTATCAAAACAGGTGGACAGGCAACCCTGGCCTGCCCTCTCCACAACTCAAAGCCTTGAGGCCCACCCTGGCTGAAGGCTTATTGGTGTCCTCATTAATGTCCTATACCCACACAGAAGAGATTATGTTCTATAGTTTCTTCATATAACCTCAATCAGGAAGGCAACCCAGAGGATGGCAGAGAATGTGTTTCTGGCCACTGATTCAGTTTAAGATTTTCCCAGAGATAACTCAGTGAGGGTTCTTTAAAAAGAAAAAAACAAAGAGCACAATATGTCTGACCTGTGTGGGTATTTGCAGAAAGGGTAAGCAGCTACATAGATTAGATTAATGTATGCTGCTCCTTCATTCAGAGTATCACAAGACAACCCTAGCTCGTGTAGATGTGTCCAGTACATCAGCCTTCAAAATCCTCTCAACTATGCCAGCTTCCTCTTACATTCTTATACAGTCTACTCCTTTGTTAAGATGTAGTTGGTGGGGGGAAGCAAAAAAAAAGAAAAAGCTTTATTCAATTGTCTAGGTATAAGGAGAGATATAGAAAGTAGAAAAACAAGAGGACTCAGTTACATTACTTCAAGTCTGTCAAAAAAAGTAATAGGAAGACATACTCCCAAACTATACCCTAAGCCTTCCTTGAATTGACTGTAATAAAGACTCAAGTATCAATGTTTTCATCTAGTCATGTGATGTCTAGTTTCAAGAAAAACTGGGTTGTTCCACACTTATACCCTCATTAGGTTGTAATGACTATTCTAATTTATGAGCAAAGGAAAAGAACCACAAAATGTTGGAGGTAGAAGAAACTTGGAGATGTCACAGTCACTCTGCAGGTGTTTCTGGGGCCCCCGACTGCAGCACTTGCCTCCTGAGCCAACAGACAGGCCGAGGGCCCAGTTTTCCTAACTCTGGTGCTCTTGACTTTCCATGAGGCTCTTGCAGCAATGCCTACCAAAAGGAATGACACTTGCAGGTACACAATGATTGACACTTGTATGTGAATAATAAGGAAAAGCAAAACAAAGCTACTTTTTGCCTTTCAGAGTCCTAAAGCCAAATGTCAAATATATTCAACGTAAAACAAAGCATTGGGGGGCACTGTAACAATAAAATGTTAGCCTCCTATAAAAGGGTCTCTGTTAAAAAGACTACTGAAATGGGCCAGGTATAGTGGCTCATGCCTATGGTCCGAGCACCTAGGGAGGCTGAGCCAGAAGGATTACTTGAGCCCAGGGGCTTGAGACCAGCCTGGGCAACATAGTAAGACCTCATCTCTAACAAAAAAAAAAAAATTAAAAATTCCCTGGGTGTGGTGGCACACCTGTGGTCCCAGCTACTCAAAGAGGCTGAGGTGGGAGGATTGCTTGAGCCCAGGAGGTCAAGGCTATAGTGAGCTGAGATCGCTCCACTACACTCCAGCCTGTGTGACAGAGTGGGACTTTGTCTCAAAATAAAAAAAGAAAGAACACTGAAATATACAAACATAGAGAATATGCCTGACCTTCTGCTAAACGTATATTTATATGGGGCCACAGTTCCTGTACTTATCAAAATAGCATCTTTATAACCTAAACTACCTGATAAGGGCACTAAAATAGTTATGTCAGCACTTCTGTCAAGCAAATGAAATCTATTTCTTGAATAACTGCTGTCTGTAAACCTTAACAGGCATTATAAATTATATCCCAATCCAAAAAGGCAAAGATGTTGTCTCTAACTCTCTGAACATACTTAGAAAGACAAAATATACCCAAGGGTCACAGTTAAGAATACAGAATGTCATCAGGAGGCATAAGGACTAGCAGGGAAGTGAAAGTTCAGAGGCAGGGCACATTCAGTCAGCAAGAGATGAATCTGCAAACACTGGCAGATGAAAAAGATGCTTCATGTCATTGGGGGTAAAAGCTATTCAAAGATAGCTGCCTGGATTAGCTTTGCCCTGCTGAGCTCCTCACAGCTCCCCCTTTAGTGGGCTCTCCTCTTCCTCCATCTTTAATAGAATATGAAAAGCTGCAGGGAAAAGGCAGTCATGAGCATTTAAAGAAATAGCAATGGCACCACACGGAAATGACCAAGCCATGAAATTTATAAATTCAAACATAAGATATTTTCCTATACTCTCACCAGAATCATGGGACAGACTTAAACAGCTGCTTTTCAAAGAGCTAACCATTGCCTTAGCCAAAAATGCTGGCCCACACTTAGTTAAAACAGCTGTTTGTTTTCCCCCTTCTTCACCAAGCAGCAAGATCTCCTTGCAGACCCGGCAGTACAAAATCTTTGAAAATGAAATCAAAGCAAAAGAGACCCAAAGCAAAATGCTCCCTAGAACAAGGATAAGTTAGTAAACTCCAAAGAAGAAAATTTACTCAAGCAATGAGGAGACTAATCAATCAGAGGAAAAATTATTTGAGCAACCTAGCTACCCATAAAGTTTTTTTCAAGAATTATTGTATGGATAAAATAAAGATGAACGAAAAAGTGATTCAAAATAAATGCATCAAAAAATAAACCCATGCTTATCAAATGAGGTACTAAGCAAGACTGACAAATCTTTGCTATAATTTAGTATTACATTATCTCTATTAAGCTGTAACCCAAGGGTTGCAATGTGCTTTAATCTACTGAGGAGGCCAGGGTCTTGCTGAGAGTTAGTCCACACTCCGACTCCATGGCTAGGTCATCCAGGAAGAAGAGGGTGCTTTAGGCTGAGACAGTAAGTAAATTTGGATAAGGTGGTACAAAGAATGTCTTTAAGGTAACAGAAGTGTCCCAGCTCACCTCAGCTCAAGAAGACGAGGTATGAAAGCAAGGGAGTGCACATGTTGAAAAACATCTCCATATTATTTATTTCTAACTGTCGTAATAAAAGTGAACAATGTAAAAGTGAACAGTGTATTCTTTCAACAGAAAATATCTATTGTGTATTTTTAACTCAATATGTTTATATAACTATATGAAAAGTTCATAAAATTAGGCAATCATCCCTTCCTAACAAATTTATGACCAAGTGTGAATAGTTCACATCAGATTGTAAATATAAAAGAACTAGCATGGACAAGATGATCAATATATAGATATGTCTCTCTCTCTTTCTCTCTCTCTCTCTTCTCTGTCACACACACATGCACACACACACACACACACACTTATCATCATCATCATCACCACCATCCAGGGTCTTCAGTTTGGGACAGATTATTTGCTTATAAATGTCCTCAGTCCTGAGAATTGAGTCATCTGCCCTTACCAGTTACCTTGTCCTATATCCCTCCACACATATCTCAGTATCCCAAGTTCAGCCCAGACTTCTCCCTTTCTTCTCCCAAGTGATGAGGTCAGTTTCCCTCCCAGCCCCCGTCTCCAAGGGAAAGAGTCTTGCTGGGTTTCCACACCCACTAAAAAGCATCTGAGTTTCCCTTTCCAATTCAGGGTCACTCTTTCACGTTTTAAAATACTTTAAATATGGGTGTCCTATAATAGTTACTTATATTTAAAATCTGATTAGAATATTTCAGAGCTAAGGATAAATCTTTCAAATCAATATTTGCTAATGAGGATTTATAGAAAGTCATGCCAATGGACTGAAATCTCATAATGTCTAGGTAAATCACTGGAGTCTTAGAGAAAACAGCAGTAAGTTCTGTTTTCCTTTGACCTCAGTATTTTTTTCAAATATAAATTGTTTTATTATTAACTACCTTAAATGCGAAGAATATGTGAAAATAATTTAGGAAGCTGAAGTTATGGCAAATCAAACAAATGACCACAGAATATTAAAAAGTACGAAGTTTAGAAACCACTATTTTTAAGCACTGAGAATACAGAAAAGAAATTTATATATATATGTAAATTAATTCACAAGAATTTCAAGTTAATTTTTTAAAGTTTAAAAGCCTTCTTTCTGCCATACACAATTAAGTTAGGGAAATATGGCTGGTCCTTTGATCTTCAGGAGTAAACTCACTAATTTTAAGTCAAGATATAAATCGAACATTTGAAAAAGCACAAAGATTACAGTATCTCTTTCTAGCCCCAACTGAGGCAAGGCAGAAAGTGTCCCATAGACAAATTAGTTTAGGCTTTCATATCAAGTTAGCTGAAGTTACTGGACTAGATTAGTTTGTTTTACTAACTACTTCTTCCATTCACTACATATATAACAGAGGTCCAATATACAAATTTAGAAAAGACAGTTAAACAGAAGAATAAAATGCAAACCATTTGTAACACTACTACAGAGATAGCCACTGTTTGCATTAGTTTTTTGTTTGTTTACTTGCTTGTTTGTTTGTTTTTCAGACAGGGTCTTACTTTGTCACCCATGCTAGAACAGAGTGGCGTAATCACAGCTCTCTGCAGCCTTGACCTCCCCAGGCTCAGGTAATCCTCCTGCAACTGCCTTTGCAAAATCATAACTGAGGAAATTATGGCAATGAAAGAAATCAGACCTAATCAACTCCATCTTGCTTCTAACCTTTAAGCTGTTCTTGTTCATTCCTGGCAGTAGGCGGAACTAACTTTGGGAAGGAATTCAGTTCATGAAACAAAATGGGTAATAGCCCTTTCCTGAAAAGACCCCTTCTTACCTGGGGGACCAGTTTGCCTTTGCAGGACTAACAAATTAGCTACAATATTAGAAATTATAGTTTAAGGGTCATGTAACCTCTGGCTCTAAGAGACTGAACCTGCCCAAATTGCTCCTGGGGATAACATCGCTATTGTAAAACCTAAGATCAGTGCTTGAGATATTTTGCAGATCCTGCACTGGATGGATCAGCTGACATGACCCAGACTAGCAATCTGGCTCAACTAGGTCTGGCATCCCACCCAGGAACAGAAGACGCAAGAAAACCTCACTTTGCCCCACTGTGATTTCATCTCCAACCTGACCAATCAGCACTTCCCACTTCCCAAGCCTCTACCCTCCAGATTATCTTTAAAAACTCTGATCCTGAATGCTGACTGCTCACGGAGACTGATTTGAGTAATAATAAAACTCCAGTTTCCCGCACTGTCAGCTCTTCCCTTGCAATTCCCTTGTGTTGATAAATCAGCTCTGTCTAGGCAGCAGGCAAGGTGGACCTATAGGGTAGTTGTACTCCCACCTCAGCCTCCGAGGACCTGGGACTACAGGCACACACCACCACACATGGTTAATGTATGTTGTAGAGACAAAGTCTGCCCAGGCTGGTTTTAAACTTTTGGCCTCCAGTGATCCTTCGAACTTGGTCTCCCACAGTGCTAAAGATTACTAGCATGAGCCACCACGCCCAGCCTTGCATTAGTTTTGACCCACATTATTTCACATTTATATTTTAAAAATGAATACATTTTATTTTAAATAAAAATTATATGTATCTTTTTTATTATGAACCAAGCTTTTTAAAAAAAATTCCAGTAACTCTCACAGTGCCTGTCTCATAGTATATACCAAATAAATACATAAAAGTATCCAGACTACAATAACTTATTCTTTTTTTATTTTTCAACTTTTAAACATCTATTGTTATCAGTGATAACTACTGTCTTTCAGATAAAAACTGAAAAAAAAATTCTGAAAAAATTCCTAAAGGTAGAGCTCTTTTAATACTCTCATAAGCTTATGCTTCAATTTTATTATATCAAACAACCAAATTGATAACTATAAAATTAATATAGGAATTACTGCTTAACATGCACAAAGCACATCTCCTGAACAGGAAACACATATTTCTCTATGTTAAGTACAAAACATAATGCAGACATAAAATTTCAAAAATGAGGGAGGAACTTCAAGATGGCTGACTAGTGGCATCTGGTATGCACCACCTCCGCAAAGAAGAGCCCCTTCAGTTAGATCACCTATTACAGAACACTGGAATTCAACAGAGAAGTGACAGAAAACACCTAAGGTAAGGAAGTAGAAAAAAACAAGGAACCTTTCACAGCAGGGATCAGCTGAAAGCCTGGAGAGGCTCCTCAGTGCTGGGAAGAAGTAAGTGAGTGGCCTCTAGTGGTCTACATTCCCATCATGGACTCCTGCAATGCTAGTTATGGGAGAGCACCTCCACCCTCGCAGTTCCCAAGATTAGTATAGGGAGCTACCTGGAGATCATGCAATAGAATTGCCCCAGAAAAGGAGCTCCTAAGTAGTTAAAGCAAGGCCTCATTTTGAGAGCCCAGCCCCAACCAGACTGCATTCTGCCTTGGGGCTTAACGACCTCTACATCTCCACATTCCTGGAGACTTATTGACATCCCCATGTGTAGCCAGGCACTGCTGCTGGCTGCTGCCGCCAGTGCTGAAGCAACCCCACCTCCCCCAGTAGCACGGCTGAGGCACATTTCAAAACACCCTGTGGAATGGCTACCCTGGTTATCTCCACTACCTGGGCCCAAAGTGCATGCTCTCCAGTGACTACAGCTGCTGCCACTGAAAGCAACCCCATCCTCCCCAGGAGCAGGGCTGCAGCACAGTCACTGCTGCCCCCACCTGAGCCTTCCACCAGTAGTCTGAATATCATCCCATGCCTGCCTACCACAGTCAGCTCCCACATGCACCACCAGAGGAGTCAGAGGACAGGCCTGCCTGGACTGGCTCTACACTCCCACCCAGTGCCTGAGCAAATGGTCTGGAAGCCTGGGGATCACCCTGCCCCATCCACCACTGTTGATACCTGAGCACTCCTCCCAGGAGTCTGAAGACAGGCCCACTCAATCTGCAGCTACTATTACAGCTAACATCTGTCTGCATGTGCCACCTATGGGCCTGGGGACTAGTGTGCCCAGCCCATTGCAGCCACTGCCAACACCAGCACAGACTTCTGGAAACCAGAGGATTGTCCTCCCACTGCTACTGCCATTTCCCATGCCCTACCTACTGCCCAAGTGCCAGAAGACCCACCCATCCAGACCAGTGGTCTACCACTGCTGCTGCCAGCACCCAAGCAGGCCAGTCACCTGGAGGCCAAGGATTGATCATGCTTGGAATCACTAACACCAAAGCCAGCATATACTGCACTGAAGTCCAAGGACAGGCACACTCAGCCTGCTGCTGCCACCAGTGAGGCCCAAGGACTGGCCCTCTTGATGTCCTCATCCCCAGCAAAACTTCACTACAGCCTCCACTAACAACTATGCCCTAAGCCACTGAGGAAATCACAAACACCACTAATGCTGTTTACAGCTGAAGAAATCATACAGAAACTACACTATTGCATGCACTCAGAATCAAAGCAAAAGTGCCCTACCCAAACAATACCACAGATACATCTTCAGGAAAAATTCCTCCCCTATAAAAGCAAATTCAAAAAATTGGAAGAAGTGGCTGTTACAGCAGATGCATGGATGTAAACATAAGGGTATAAGAAACATACAAAAGCAAGGAAATATGACACTTCCAAAGGAACACAATAATTATCCAGAAACAGATTCCAATAAAAAGAAATGTATGAAATCCCAGATAAATAATTCAAAATAAGGAAATTAGAGACATTCATTGAGATGCAAGATAATTCAGAAAAAAAATACAAAGAAATCAGAAAAACAATTCAGGATATCAATGAGAAATTTACCAAACAGATAGAAATAAAGATAAGAACCAAACATAAATTCTGAAACTGAAGAATTTGTTGAATGAAATACAAAACACAATTTGAAAGTTTCAACAATAACTAGAGAAAGCAGAAGAAAGAATTTCAAAACTTGAGGGCAGAGCTTTGGAAGTAACCCAGTCAAACAAAAATGTTTTAACAGAATAAAAAAGATTGACAAAAGACTAAATGACATATGGAATATCATAAAGTGACTAAGTATTCTAATTTTCAGTGTGCCAGAAAGCAAACAGAAAATTATAAAGACAGAAAACCTATTTAACACAATAATAGCTGTAAACTTTCAAAGTCTAGCAAGAGATTTAACATCCAGATACAAAAATCTCAGAGATTCCCAAATAGATCCATTCAATAAGGCCTTCTCCATGGCACATTATAGTCAAACTGTCAAAAGTCAAAGACAAAGAGAGAACTCTAAACTCGGCAAGAGAAAAGCACCTAGTTACTTATAAGGAAACCCTCATCACACTAATAGCAGATCAGATTTTTCAGTAAAAACCTCACACACCAGGAGAAAATGGAATGATATATTCTAAGTGCTGAAGAGAACAGCTGCCAGCCAAGGATGCCATACCCAGCAAATATATCCTTCATAAATATAAGACAAATAGTCTTTCTAAGACAAGCAAAAGCTGAGGGAATTCATCACCACTAGACCAGCCCTACAAGAAATGATTAAGGGAGTTCTACACATGGAAGCAAAAGGATAATATTTACCATCATGAAAATTCATAAAAGCATAGAACCACTAGTTAAGCAAACATAAATGAGGAACAGAAATGACTCAAATGTTAACACTAAAGAAAACCAATAAACCACATGATAAACATGAGAAAAAGAAAGAAAGATATATAAAACAACCAGAAGTCAATTAATAAAATGACAGGAATAAGACCTTATATATCAGTAATAACCTTGAGGGTAAATGAATTAAACTTTCCACTTAAAAGATATAAATTGGCTGAATGGATTTTTAAAAAACATGACCCAACTATATGCTGCCTACAAGTAACTCAAGTCACCTCTAAAGACATACATGGACTGAAAGTAAAGGGATAAAAAAAATACATTCCATGTAAATGGAAATCAAAAATGAGCAGGAGGAGCTATACCTACATCAAATAAAACAAAGTTTAAGTCAAAAAACAGTAAAAACAAAGAAGGTCACTATATCATATTAAAAGGATCAAGTTAACAAGAGAAGAGAACAATTCTGAATATATATGCGCCCACTTGGAGCACCCAGATTCATGAAGCAAATATTACTAAATCTAAAGAGAGAGAGATTCCAATACAATAATAGTGGGGGACTTCAACACTGTACTCCTAGCATTACACAGATTATCTAGACAAAAAATTAATAAAGAAACATTGTACTTAAGCTGTACTTTAGACCAAATGAACCTAATACACATTTACAAAATATATATATAATAGCTAAAAAAGGAACATTCTTCTTATTAGCACATAGTATATTCTCAAGGACAGATAATATGTTAGGACAAAAATGACTCAACAAGTTTTTAAAAATTAAAATAATATCAAGTATCTTTTCAGACCACAATGGAATAAAACTAGAAATCAATAAGAAAAGGAACTTTGGAACCTGTAAAAGCACATGGAAATTAAACAACATGCTCTGAAATGACAATTGGGTCAAGAAAGAAATTAATGAGGAAATTAAAAAATGTCTTAAAACAGATAAAAACTGAAGCACAACATACCAAAACCTATGGAATACAGCAAAAGTAGCACTAAGGGGGAAGTTTACAGCAACAGATACCTACTTCAAAAAGTAGAAAGATTTCAAATAAACAACCTAATGATGCTCCTCAAGGAACTAGCAAAACAAAAACAAACTCAACCCAAAATTAGCAGAAGAAAAGAGATAACAAAGATCACAGCAGAACTCAATGAAATAGAGACTAAAAAAAAAAAAAAAAAAAACAAACTGCAAAGGATCAATGAAATGAAAAGTTTGTTTTTTGAAAGATAAACAAGATTGATAAACCCCTATCTAGACTAATCAAGGAGAAGACCCAAATAAACAAAATCAGAAATGAGAAAGTATACATTACAAATGATATTACAGAAACACCAAAGATCATCAGAGACTATTATAAACAATTATACGCTAACAAACTGAAAAAGGTAGAGGAAATAGGTAAATTCCTGGACACATACAACCTGCCAATATTGACTGACAAAAAAATAGAGGCCAGGCAGCATGGCTTATGTAATTCCAACACTTTGGGAGGCCAAGGCAGGAGGATTGCTTCTTGAGAACAGGAGTTTGAGACTAGCCTGGGCAAGATAGCAAGGCCCTGTCAGGAAGAAAGGAAGGAAGGAAGAAAGGAAGGAAGGAAGAAAGGAAGGAAGGAAGGGAGGGAGGGAGGGAGGGATGAAGGGAGGGAAGGAGAGAGGGAGGGAGGAAGGGGAGGGGGAGGTGAGGAGGAAGGGGAGAGGGAAAGGGAGGGGAGGGGAGGGGGAGGAGGGGAGGAGAGAAGAGGAAAAAGGAAAAATAAAGAAAAAGAAGAGGAAAAGCAAAGGGAGGAAAGAAAGAAAGAGAGAGGGAAAGAAAGAAAGTCCTCACCACACACGGTGGCTCATGCCTGTAATCCTAGCACTTTGGGAGGCTGAGGCGGGCAAATCACCTGAGGTCAAGAGTTCAAGACCAGCCTGACCAATATGGTGAAACCCCGTCTTTAAAAAAAAAAAAAGAAAGAAAGAAGAAGAAGAGAGAGAGAGAGAAATAAAGACTCTGAACAGACTAATAATAAGTAGCAAGACTGAATCAGTAATAGTCTTCCAACAGAAAAAAATCCAGGACTGGATGCCTTCACTGTCAAATTTTACCAAAGTTACAGAGAAGAACCAACACCAATTCTACACAAACTGTTCGAAAAATTGAAGAGGAGAGATTTCTCCTCTTCACTGAGGAAAGTACATGGTATTAAAGAGAATTCTCCTTCAATACCAAAACCAGACAGAGAGGCAGCAAGAAAAAAGAAACAAAACTACAGATCAATACCCCGATTAGCATGGATCCAAAGATCCTCAACAAAATACTAGCAAACCAACTCCAACATTACATCAAAAAGATAATATACCATGACCAAGTGGAATTTATCCCAGGGATGCAAGGATCTTATATTTGCACAAATCAATAAATGTGATAGATCACATCAACAGAATGAAAGACAGAAAACATATGATCATTTCAATAGATGCAGAAAAAAGCATTTAATAAAATTCAATATCCCTTCATGATAAAAACTATCAACAAATTAGTCATGGAAGGAACATACTTCAACATAATAAAAGCCACATATAAAAACCCAGAGCTAACATCACACTGATTGGGGGAAAAGCTGAAAGTCTTTCCTCTAAGAACTAGAATGGAAAAAAGATACCCCCTTTCACCACTCCTATCCAATAAAATGCTGGAAGTCCTATCCAGGGCAATCAAGCAAGAGAAAAACATAAAAGGTATCCAAATTGGAAAAGGGGAAGTAAAATTATTCCTTTTTGCAGATGACATGCTCTTCTATCTGTAAAAACTTGGAAGATTCATCAAAAAAAATGTAGATCTGATAAATAAATTCAGCAAATTTGTAGGATACAAAGTCAACATACAAAAATTAGTAGGGTTTCTATACATAAATAATGAACTAGCTAAGAAATCAAGAAGGAAATCCATTTACAATAGCTATAAAAACATAAAATAAAAAACCTAGGAATAAATTTAACCAAGAGATTAAAGACCTACGCAAGGAAAACTATCAACGTCTGATGAAATAAATTGAAGAGGTCACACAAACAAATAGAAAAACATCCCATGCTCATGGGTTGGAAGAATTAATATCATTAAAATGACCACCATACTAATAGTAGAACCATTACTATACAATTCAATAATTCCACTAATGGGTATTTATCCATAGAAAAAGAAATCAGTATAACAAAAGATACCTGCACCCCCATGTTTATTGCAGCACTATTCACAATAGCAAAAATATAGAATCAACTTAAGTGTCCATCAACAGATGAATGGATAAAAAAGAATAAAATCATGTCTTCTGCAGCAACATGGATGGAACTGGAAGTCATTATATTAAGTGAAATAAGTCAGACACAGAAAGACAAATTTTACGTGTTGTCATTCATACGTCAGAGGTAAAAATATTGGTCTCATGGAAGTAGAGAGTGAAATAATAGAGACCAGAGGCTAGGAGGGGTATATAAGTGGCTGAAAGGAATGAAGAAAGGCTGATGAATCAGTACAAGCATGCGTTTATATAGAAGGAATAAGTTCTAATGTTCAATAGCATAATAGTGTGACTATAGTTAACAACATGTATTGTGTATTTCAAAACGGCTAGAAGACAGGACTTGAAATGTTCCCAACACACAGAAATGATAAATACTAGAGGTGACAGATACCCTAAATACCCTGACTTGATCATTACACATTCTACACATGTAACAAAATATCACACATACCCCATAAATATGTACAAATATTATGAATTAATTTTAAAAATGTATTAACCTTCACAAATGTAGTTGACAGGAGGAATTGTTTACACTGAGTCTAAATTGAATTTTAAGCATCATTTAAATTAATTTAATTTATATAAAATTCACCCTGTCACTAGTTACTAATAAAGTGAACTCTAATAACTCAGGAAGAAACGTTAATTTCATATTCAAAATTGTAAATTAAACTAGAGCAGTATTATTCAAACTTTTTTCAGGCATCAGGGTACCTAGAGCTTACAATGCATTTAGCAAACCACCTAAAATACCAATTGAGCTTCAAAACAAATAAATAACTTTTTGCTAAATCAGAAAATCAGAGCTTTTTTTTTTTTTTTTTGGAAACGGTCTCATTCTGTCACCCAGGCTGGAGTGCAGCAATCCTCCAACCTTAGCCTCTCAAGTAGCTGGGACTACAGGTGAACACCAACATGCCCACTAATTTTTGTATGTTTTTTCAGAGAGAGGATTTTGTCATATTGTCCAGGCCGGTTTCACTCTTAGGCTCAGGCAATCCACCCGCTTCGGTCTCCCAAAGTGCTGGAATTACGTGTGAGCCACTGCACTTGGCCCAGACCCCTTCTTATGCCAGAATCTACTATTTATATCTGAGAAAATGTATGGATGGGGAAAAGGGGGATGAGGGGGAGATTTAACTATTATTTGATTTTAGTAGCAAAAATCTTTAGTTGGGTTACTAAAGAATAGTTTGGGAAGCACTAAACTAGAGAATTATAAGCTCAGTCACATTTACATGAGCAATTTAAATTAGATCTTTTAATGCCTTTTTAAAGTTTAAAAATACCAGCAGCACCAAATATCCTCCTCAAATCTAAGCATCTATCACTTGCTTTCATCTTCTGCCTTCAGAAAATACAGATTTGGCTCAATTGAATAGCAAGCTAAGGTCACGAGGGCTCTCATGATAACAAGAACGCTTGTACTGACACACCGCATTCTTTCTCACTGATTTCAGCTAGTTAGGCCTCCATGTACTTACACTGAGCATTGCATGCTCTGATTTAAAATCTCAGTTGCCTCTATCATCACCCTTCATTACCCTAACTTTTCGAATCCTCACTGATCTTTGATTTTCCAGCTCTGATCTTGAAAGGCTATTACACAACCTTGTTTCTTTTGCCAGTTGTTTCTATCTCCCCCTCCCCACACATGAAGGGATCAGTGTACCTACTCTACGTCTTTTCTATGTTAAGTAAACACAGCACTGAGCAAAGCGTGCAACAAATATTTAACCAGCTTTTAACTGATCCACTGACATCTGTGAGATTTCTGAGGTTCTATTCCAATGCTCCTGATATTGAATAGTTTCTTCAACTAAAAAAGTACTATTCTTCACCTTAGAAATATTTCTTCTGCCCTGTTTACCTCCCAGTTTATTTTTAACTCTTCATGAGCCTGTTGTGTCAGGGCCCTCAAAGTAGTGCTCCCAGTTACGAAGACAATGCACAGAGACAGGAAGCCAGTCTAACGACGTGAGCAAAGAATCCTACACTAAAAGTGACTACAGAGGTAGCAAAAGGAGCGCCAGCCAGCAGGCCCAGTTCTTTCAATAAAGAATACTTACCTCAGGAAGACTTGGAGCTGCTCTTTCATTTTATTTTTTTCTTTTCCTGCAAAATGTTCTAAAAGACATCTACCTGCATACCTGCTTTATACTGTCAATTTTCATGTAAAATCAGCTTGTATCTGTTTTTTACTTTTATAAATTGATTATACCACAAAGTTTTTAAAAAACTCTAAATCTCTGAAAAATATATCTCTGTATTTCAATTATAAACCCAATTTTTATAGCAAGAAGACTCAGAAAAACAAAAAAAAAATCACATCTCTCAGCTTACCATATATTGAGGAAAATGTGAAGTCGTTCAGGTGACAAATATTATAGGCTTCAATTCTAACATCTTTCCAGATTCCCCTGAGTAGGAAAGGAAGGTCCCCAGTCCCAACTAAAGGAACATTGCTCCTGCAATTTCAAAAGGAAAAGAAGATACATTCTGATTACCATGAAATTTAAAAATTATGAAGAACATTTTTTTAAGTGTTACATATGTGTATATCAGTTTGCTATGACTGTCATAACGAAGTATCACAAACTAAGTGATTTAAATAATGGGAATTTATTTCTCACAGTGAAGTCCAAGATCAAGGCGTCAGCAGGTCTGTTCCCTCTGAGGCCTCTCTCCTCTGCTTGCACTGTGTCCTCACATGGTCTTTTTCTGTGCTAAGCATCCCTGGTGTCTCCCTCCATTGTCCAAATGTCCCCTTCTTACAAGAACACTAGTTATATTGGAATAGGGCCCACCCTAACCGCCTTGTTTTATCTTAATCACTTCTTTAAAGACCTTCTCCAAATATTATTACATTCTGAGATGCCAGGGCTTAGGACTTCAACATATAAATTTGGGGGGGGGACACAAAGTTAATGCAAAACTGTGTGTGTGCTCCCCAGCCACCATATATAGCCTCTCAGGTGGCCCACAGTGATCCCCACTTTGGACCTAGCAGATCACTTCTAAGCAACAGAATATAACAGAAGTTATGTTGTTTTGTTAATTAGGTTATAAGAGACTAAGCCTAGAATTTTGGGCACTCTCTTACGCCCTCTCTTGGCCAAGAGGGAAGCCAGCCTCTGTGTCATGGGGCAGCTCTGTGGAGAGACCCATAGGAACAATCTGAGGTCTGCCAATAACCACGAGTGAGCTCAGACACATACACTTCAGCCTTGAGTCAACTCGAATCAACTTGAGCTAAGCCTTGAGACAACTGCAGCCGTGGCTGACAGCTTCACTATAACTAATGAGAGACCTTAAGCCAGAAGCACCCAGCTAAGCCACACTCAACTAGGATTCCTAACTAACAGAAGCTACCGTAATAAATGTTTTGTTTATAGTCCGGATATTTTCTTTTTTTAACTTTTAAGTTCGAGTCACATGTGCAGGTTTGTTATATAGATAGACTTGTGTCACAGAGGTCTGTCATACAGGTTATTTCATCATCTAGCTATTAAGTGTAGTACCCATTAGTTATTTTTCCTGATCTTCTCCTTCCTCCCACCCTCCACCCTCCCGCAGGCCCCAGTGTGTGTTGTTCCCCTCTGTGTCTAAGTGTTCTCATCAATAAATATTGTTTTAAGCTGATAAGTTTTGGCATAATTTGTTACATCACAATAGATAGCTAATACAATATCCAATATATCCAATATATCTACATTGCATATAATCTATGAAACATAGATACATTTGGTAGAAATGTTCTAAGAACATAAAATCTGTGAAGAGTTGTACATTTACTCTTCAAAAGCATACTACATAGAAGCAACTCAATAGTTTCTCCTTAAACTTCTCTATAATATCGCTAAACCTACCAATTGTATTTAAATCTAATAGCTACAAAGATTATTGTGCTTACACGTAATGATTTTAAAAAATGAGAAAATATATTGAAAGACAAACCTATTTATAAATATGTTTTAAAAAGCTCTAGTTAAACTTGCCAACGTCAGGCATGAATTTAGAAGTCCTTGTTTCTGAACATGAAGCCCAAAAACGGTTAGTTCAATCTTTAGACCCTGACACAGTTTGCCAAGGCAGACATTTTATCCAGTCTTACTTGACCTGGCTACCTGTCTCTCCCTTCACGACACACAGCTTCCATATTAAATTTTGAATTTGAAGTTCAAATTCAAAACTAAGAAAAAATTCTGTAAAATAAATCCCTTTTACACAGGATTTTTTCTAATTTCTACTTCTTAAAAGAAAAAAAGTATTTTCAGGACACAGTTAATTAAAATATGTAAAGCTATGAGTTCAGCTTTTAAAAAGGAACAAGTTTGGGTCATACATTTCATGGGGGAAAAAAAGTAACAAGAACCAGAGGAAATACTAAAATCCTTCTAGATGGAGACATTTGTAGAGTAGAACCTGAAGATCTGGCAAAACTGTTGTCATTTCAGTATTATTTCCCTAGCTTTGTACTTATCTAAGACAGAGATAAATCTGTTTTTGCTATAGAGAAAAACAAAGAACTAAAATTGCTTTATAGCATCTATATCTGTCTAAATTTACCACGTAAGTATCAGATTCTCATATTCAGGATGAAAAAAAAAACGATCGTGGGGGACATTTATGGGAGAATTTTAGTATCTATTTGTAATTCTTTCATTGGAGATGGAAAAAAGGAGAGCAAAATATTCAACATCTTATAAGGGAGGCTATTTTCCCTACTCAGAGCTACAAATCACTCTTCACCTCTCCAAATGAGAGTTTTCACTGATTCAAGAAGTATTTATGAAGCGCTTTCCATGTCTCAGGCTGGGAGCACATCAATGTACACAGAAGACACAGTTCTTCTGCTTATAATGCTCACAGCCAAGCATGAAATTCAGGCATTGAATAAATAATTACAAGTATAATAAGTTTTACAATGGAAATAGGCAGGGAACATATAGCCAGAGGTTGAGGGGGGATGACTATCAAGATGAGTTGCCCTGAAAAAAACAAAAATGACCCTGAAGGGTGAATACCATTTATCCACTATGAGCAGGCAAAAAGCAAGCAGAAGCATTTTTTTTTTTTTTTTTTTTTTTTTGAGATGGGTCTTACTCTGTCACCCAGCCTGGAGTGCAGTGGTGAGATCTTGGCTCACTGGAGCCTCAATCTCCAGGCTCCTCCCACCTCAGCCTCCCGAGTAGCTGGGACTACAGTCTAATTTTTGTATGTTTTTGTAGAGTTGGGGTTTTGTCATGTTGTCCAGGCTAGTCTTAAGCTGCTGAACTCAAGTGATCCACCTGCCTTGGCCTCCCAAAGTGCTGGGATTACAGTCATGAGCCACTGTGCTGGCCCAGAAGCATTCCTTTCAGAAGGAAAAGCATATGCAAAGGTCTGGAGGTGCAGGACAGTGTGATACATTCCAGGAGATGAAGAGAGAACAGTGGGAAGAGGCAGGGAGAAGACTGGAGAAGTGAGCATGGGCCAGAGCTAAGAGCCATGGACATTGGCCTAAAGGTAATGAGAAGCTGTTGAAGAGTTTGAAGAAGAGTGATACTGTGATCATTTTTTTCTGAAAAGATCATTCTAGCTGCTCTGTGAATGATTAATTAGAGGAAGGCAAGTGACGCTTCAGGGATGCCAGTTAGGCAACCAGGGCAATATTTCATGCAAGGCATGACTGAACTCAAGACACAGTGGCAGAAATGAAATGTGAACAGACTGAAGAGCTATTGAAGAGGTACCATTCACATCATCAAGAAGACTAAGCAACTGATTGGAAGAGAGAAACGTGTCAAGAAAAACTCTTCTAAGTTTCTGGCTTGAGCACCTGTTGTGGATAGGGTTCCATTCAGCAAGACACAGAACCCTGGGAGAGGGCTTTAGATCACAAATGCAATGTGGAGTATACTGACCTGAAGGTCCCTGTGAATCAGATAAGTGACAATGCTAAATAATGTAAGGTCTGGAATTGAAAAGAAGTTGGGCTGAAGATACAATACCGGGGAGTCAACGGCAAATAGATTGGTTATAGAAGAAATGAAAAATGAGATAGCCTAGAGAGGGTATAAAATGAGAAGAGAAAAGAGTCTAGAACAGAGAAAGGCCCTAAAATCTAACTTTGGAGAGAACAAGGATGTGGATAAAGAGACTTACAAGGACCGGCCAGAGATGTAAATGGAGAACAAGTAAGATGGCATCAAACATTGGTAAGAGGGTGGTTGAAGCGATGAGTCCCACTATCCATGCTGGACAGAAAAGGAAGCAGAGACAAGAGGGGACTTAGGTTGCTACAGGGAAAGCAAAGGGTCAAGAACTGGTGAAAGAGAGTAACACTTTCTCTTTATAGCCTGCTCCTCATGTCTACCCCACTAACTTCATATAAGCTAAGCTAAGCATCTTGTTCATTACCTGTAATTATAGTAATAATCCTCCAAAATAGATATCACCACTCGACTTTTTGAATGGTTGTATGGCACAAAGTGCTATACATGCAGAGTGTATTTACATTGTTATTTCACTATATCCTCATATCAGGGATTAGCTCCATGTACAAATGAAGGGCATGCCTAAAGTCATTCTATGTTTGTAAAGCCAGAATTCAGACCCAAGACTCTTGACTTGGTCTTCAACTCAGGTGTCTTCCCACTGGACCATGTCAATCTAGCCAGAAATACCTAGATGCAACTTGCAGTTGTTCTGGAAGTCTGCCCCAAAGTTAATGTCCAACACATGGTGATAGCAGAAAACTGGGTCTGATTCCTAATGTCAGTGACAAAGGGCTTTGTTCTATCTAGATAACTTAAGAGTATGTTTTAAATACCACAAATTCAATAGAGGGTGGAGGGAAGATAGCACATGGATATATGTATAACATTTATATTATCTTTATTGATGACTTGAAAAGTAACTTTTCACATTAGGATCCAGGATAATCTCAGTTTTGATAAAGGTTAAAAATGGAAGACAAGACAGAAAAAGTACAACCTCTAGCATTCAAACCACTGTGTCATTGAAAGCCAAAGACAAAAGAATCAAAAGATAAATCTTATCCAGAATTATAAGTATACAAATATTCCATGGAATATTTGACTACTTAAAATTGCCAAAGCAATACTCTAAGGCTGTTGAATCACAGTAATTTGAACAAATGGTAAATGGTTCATTGACACAAGTTTGGGTAGGTTGAATCAATCAGGAGGAGGTATAATTTTAATGCTAGTATTTATATTAAGGAAACATAATTTAAGAGTAAATCTATCCAGCTGAAAAAGAGCCACTTAATCAGAACATAATAGCTAATGTAACAGTTCTACCTAAAAGTATTGGAAAAATACATTTACTATCTTCACAATGAGCCCAGTGATTACATTTGTTGATAAAACTAAATTTCATGGCTCACATCTGCAAGCCCATCACTTTGGGAGGTGAGGCAGGTGGATCACCTGAGGTCTGGTGTTCAAGACCAGCCTGGCCAACATGGCAAAACCCCATCTCTACTAAAAACCTAAAAATTAGCCGAGTGTGGTGGTGCATGCCTGGAATTCCAGCTACTCAGGAGGCAGAGCCAGGAGAACTGTTTGAACACGGGAGGTGGAGATGGCAGATCTTGCCACTGCACTCCAGCCTGGGCAACAGATCAAGACTCCATCTCAAAAAATAAGTAAGCAAATAAATAAATAAACAATCCCTCAAAAAATTAAAAATAGAATTACCATGTGATACAACCATACCACTTCTGGGGATATATCCAAAAGAACCAAAAGAAGGGTCATATAGAGATATTTGTACATCCATGTTCATAACAGCATTATAGCATTATTCACAATAGCCAAAAGATGGAAGCAACCTAAATGTCCATCAATGGATGAATGACTAATCAAAATGTAGTATATACACAGAATGGAATGCTACTCAGCCTTAAAAAGTAAAGAAATTCGAAACATGCTACAACATGTATGAATCATGAGGAAATAATGCTAAGTGAAATAAGTCAGTCACAAAAAGACAAACACTGTATGATTCTACTTGTATGAGATTTCTAGAGGAATCAAACGCATAGAAAAGAGTAGAATGGGCCAGACATGGTGGCTCACGCCTGTAATCCCGATACTTTGTGAGGCCAAAGTGGGCGGATTGGTTGAGCCTAACAGTTAGAAACCAACCTGGGCAACATGGCAAAATCCTGACTCTACAAAAAAATACAAAAATTAGCTGGGCATGGTGGCATTTGTCTGTAGTCCCAGCTCAGACAAGAGACTGAAGTGGGAGGATTGCTTGAGCCCAGGAGATGGAGACTGCAGCAGTGAATTGTGATCGCACCACTGTACTCCAGACTGGGTGACAGAGTGAGAGTCAGTCTTAAAAAAAAAAAAAAAGGAAAGAGTACAATGGTGGTTGCCAGGGGCTGGGGAGAAGGAATTGGAGAGCTATTGTTTAATGGGTATAGAGTTGCAGTTTTGGAAGATGAGAAAGTTCTATGGTCACTCAACAATGTAGTGGCACTACAAAGCTATACACTTAAAAATTATTAAAATGATAAATTGTATGTGTAGTTTATAAAATTAAAATTTTTTAAATAAAAAATAAAATAAAATAAACATTAAAACACCAAATGTCACATAGAATACTAATTCAATCATGTAGTAAAATAGATCCAAGTCCTCTAGACTGAAATCAGACTCAAGGAAAAATAATCACTTCTGTGGACTTTATCTTTTTGTTAATTTTATGAGAACATATCAGTAAGAAGCAAGAACATATCATCAAATATACTAATATTTCAAGAAGGCTTCCTAGAAACAAGAATCACTAATACATTTTCACAATCTGGTGAAAAGCTTGATAAACCTAAATGTTAAAAAATAATTTTTAAAGTTCTATTATCAGCCACATATTTTTCTTTTCCTTTCTTTTTCTGTTACCTAAGTTCTGAAACACGCTTCAGGAAGAAAACTTAGAAAAAGATAAAGATTCTCCACAAAATTTCAAATAATCTTTTGGTTGTTATTTCAAATTTTCAAATCCCACTAAGGGATCAGGAAAGAGATTCCTAACTTCTGAACTGCCATGAGAGTCTTCAAATAAGCATTTCATGTGCCAGCATATCCCATGCTCAAAAATAAAACACCACCTGTTCAAGAGAACATTACCTTCCGAACAAAGTTGACGTGGCATTCGCCCTTCTGCACAAGTGGAGGGCAGTCTGGGGGTACCCGGTAGCGAGTGTGAGCTTTGCTCTGCTGTGCTGCATACAGCACCGCTGACTGGAAACGCAGCTCAATGGAGTTCACGTCCCTGACCACATTGGTAATATCAAAGCTCTAAGTTAAACGAAACAAACAGACAAACCCATGATGTGAAAGTAGTCTTGTGTGTAAAATTTTAGATAATGTCATTTTGTATGAAAGCTGCATAATATAATGCCAATCTAGGTTTAACCTCCTTGCAAGAGGAAACACTTCTCTGAAATACTGTAGTATCACTTAGTTGCCCACTTTTAGTTAAAACTAAGCATATTTTCCTACTCAATGCAGGTTTCTAGGTTTCTCCTTCTATTTTTCCTGGCAGAATTATGGTCCTACGGAAATGGGTAGAGCAAAAAATAGCTTTAGTTCTGGAATGTCTACTCTGTCTACTTACATGTGGTCTTGAACTGCCAAGGGTTTCCTAGACACTCCATGACAACCTGCCTCTCTGGTATGAACAGCATGCATCTCTAAGTCATGAGTTATTTTTGTTTTGAAAAGTCTACCTTTGAAAGAAAAGGAAGATCAGGATACAATCTCTTAATGTAACTATTCCAGAAAGGAAATGGCATTTTATGTTAAAATCATTTGTCAACATTGCTAATAAAACTCGGCATCACCAGAGAAGGGATTGGCATATTTTGAACCCTTGCTATGTGCCAAGAACTTGCCAACATTTTATATAATCAGCTTATTAAATCCCCACACTAACCCCATGGGGTTTGTAAGTTTTCCATTATTCCACAAATGTGGCAACTGAGAAATGAAGCTAACTCATCCAGCGCTTTAATGAGCTTGTATTTGTCACATGGCCAATTATGCATTTACTTTTCTCTACTCACAAAAGCAATTAACATAAACATACATAAACGTTTTTTTTTCATCTGATGTCATTATGTACTTACATATCTATTGAACATATTGTCTGTTTCCCCAATAGTGACTTTATTGAACAGGATTTTTGAAATTGTATCCACTCCCTCAAGAATCAAATTTACTTTTTGCCATTTGCTAAAAAAACAGAAAAGATTTTTAAGACAAGATGTGTAAAACATCAACTTAGATAAGTCTCTTTTTTATTATTTAAGGCCTAAAGAAATAAATATTCACACACAAAAAATATATTCTTAAAAGGCAGTTTCTACTGACATTTTCAGAAGTACTGCTTTAAAACATACTTAAATTCTTTGAGTGATCCAGCTTATCTGTCTCTGTAATGTATCAATAAGTCATCATGAAACCAAGAGCACAATTTATAATTTCCAAATATATTTACTTTTTCTAGTTAATATTTCAGAAAGTTATTATGAGAACCAAGTTAGGCCGGGCGCAGTGGTTCACGCCTGTAATGCTAGCATTTGGGAGGCCTAGGCAGGCAGATCACCTGAAGTCAGGAGTTCAAGGCCAGCCTGGCCAACATGGTGAAACCCTGTCTCTACAAAAATTACAAAAAACTAGCCAGGCATCGTGGCTGTCGCCTATAATCCAAGCTAATCAGGAGGCCGAGGCAGGAGAATTGCTTGAACCAAGGAGGTGGAGGTTGCAGTGAGTGAAGATTGAGCCACTGCATGCACGAGACTCCATCTCAAAAAAAAGAAAAAGAAAAAGAAACAAGCTAAATACTAAACACAAAATGTTCTCACAAACCACATTTACTGACACTATGTAAGAGAACACGTTAACAAACTATCATATATAAGTGAACATTATGCACCCAGAACTCTGCTAAGCCTTACAGGAAACTATAATAGTCTCTGAATTTAAGGAGTCTGCAATCCGATTGGCATTTGGTGGCTGGCTGGCAGTATTGATGAATAACTATAAGTGCTATCAGAGTTTATCTCATAAGAAAAGATGTTGAGATGGAAACAAGAACTTAATGAAGAGAAGAATAAATAAAATGTGTTATACAGTAAAATATTATTCAACAATAAAAAGGAATAAAGTACTGATACATGCTATAACATGGATGAACTTTGAAAATATTATTATGCTAAGTGAAAGAGGAGGTCACAAAGGCCCACATATTGCAGGACTTCATTTATATGAGGTATCCAGAACGAGCAAATTCAGAGAGACAGAAAGTAAATTAGTGATTGCCTAGGACTGGGGTAAGAATTCAGGGGAGGGAGGAATGTGAAATGGGAAATGACTGCTAATAGGTGTAAGTTTTTGCAGGGGGAATGAGGAAAATGTTGTAAAATTGATTGTGGTGATGGTTCTGTAACTGGAAATACACTAAAAACCATTGAATTATATACTTTAAATGCCTGAATTATACAGTATGTTAATTATATATCAATAAAGTTTTTATTTTTTTAACTAGGTAGAAATGCCTGGGTAGAGGCATTTCTACACCACCACCCCTTATACCCTTTGCTCGTTGCAGGGACCTCTTTCTTAACCCTGCAAAGAGCAAAACTAAAACAAGGAAGTGCTGATAGCATGAATCATTAACTACTTTTAGGTAATTGATTCATATGTGTAATTTGGGCTGGGGAGCTAAGGAGAATAAAGCTGGACAAATCCCAGAGGGGTGCAGGCACTGTTACAGGGACAGACGTCATTCAGCTGTATTTTCACAAACAAGTGAGAAGTTGATACCTGATTTGCCAAGTAAAAGAGACACTCGCTATTCTTGAGCGAACATCTGTCTTGGCAAAAGCAATATTCCGAGATGATTAATCTAATGTTTCTAAATAGAAAAGATTGGAGAATAAATGAACAAAGCAAGAATTTGATCAGGCAGCTTTGGCCTCTTTCCTGGCACTCATCTTCCAGGCAAAGATGGAAAGATGGAAATCAGATGGAAGGGACCAAACCAAGAGAAATGTTAGACAAAAATTCACAAGACTCAGAACAGACGGAAGACAGGAAGATGAAGAAAAGATGTAATAAGCCAAACGCACCTTAGGCATAGATTGGAAAATGGTGTTACATTAAGAGAAACAATCAAGCTGTTAGAATATAAAGTTAGTTTTAAGGGAGAAAGTCAATTGGATATATTGAGTTCAAGGTGAAATAGAACCATTAGGAAAGATATTCTAAATATTATCTGTAAATAAAGGCCTGGAGCACAGCAGTAACTCCATGATATTGAGAACAATATTCTGGCCTTTTTTCCCCTTTAAAAGACCAGTAAATAATTCTCAAGAAAATCACATAAAAGGGACAGAAGGAATTTTTCTTCATTTAGCAGTAGTGGTGGTACCTTTGGGTAACATTCTGCCTCATATGGAAATGTCTGCTTATAATAACAGAACATTGCTAAAAACAATACCTGTGCTTCACCTCCTGGCCTTACCACATAGTATAGGTCAAGGTCATAGTCTCAATGGCTGGTTAGCACTACACAGAGCAAATGATACATCTCTAATCCTACTAGACAATATAATAAATATGTACTCTAATGATTATGAAGGAGTTGGAAAGAGGAAATCTATATAAGAGAACTAACTAGGTCTAGACTCCATTATAACCACTGGAAGAATGACTCCATAAGACACAGTTTGATGACTGATACTAGTAGCACCATCCTCATATACAAAACAAAACATAAATCATATATTCACTTTCATAGTACAAGGCTTTCAACTTGCTTAACTCTCAGATATGTAACCTAAACAAACAAAACACAAGATTTTTGCCTAGACAGAAAAAGAATCAAAGTTCAAATAATAATAAATATACATCCACAAATATACATACCTAATTTCAAAGGGGATTTTAAATTCTTTTCTATAGGTCCAGTTATCCAAAGAGACCCATCTGTAGTTAAGGTCATTAAATCTGTAGTAAGAATCCTGTTGATACAAGGTAAAAATTATGGTAGATAGTCAAATATGCACAAATAAATCAATAAAACAAACATAAAATAAATTATTAACAACAGCTATTTATCACCTAAAAATTAATGAACTCTTAGCCTAGTAGTACAAAGAGGTCAGAACATTAATATTGACAAATGTGAAAGGGAAAATTCCAACAAATCACCTGAAATGAAATAATTCTCTGAGATATAAATAATATAGATTCATTATTAAAGAAAATGGATGGACATAAAGATTGGCTTCCCCTTTTAAAACCAGACACAAAACCACCACGGTATCGGCGGAGAATGAAAGACTGAATCTGGTGTGTAGCCAGCAGTTTCTCATTGCCCTGTGGGTCTCACTCTGCTTTTTGCTGCCACTGTCCCAGCCGGCCTCCAGGGGGAATACTTCTCTACTGCCCAAAAGTCAGCACAACTCCCTTCCACTCACTGGATTCATTTAGCATTTCTGGTTATTTTTCACTTAGCTAAGTGAGCAGGAAAAGGATCTCTACAGAGAATACACAGGCAGCATAGACACGCAAAACTTACTAACATCAGGTTTCTGATATTATCCTACTTCAGGTCAGCAAACTGCCACCCACAGGCCACATGCAGCTCACTGCCTGTTTCTGCGTGGCTAGCAAGCTAAGTAAGAATGGACATGTGCCCATGAATAAAGTTTTACTAGAGCACAGCCATGCCCTTTCCTTTACATTTTACATATGGCTGCTTTCGTGCTATAGTGGCAGAATTGAGCAGACCTGATGGAGACCAAATGGCCCTCAAAGCCTAAAATACTTAGTATCTAGCCCTTTACTGAACATGTTTGCTAACCCCTGCCCAAGATGACTGGCCTCCTATTCATAGATGTTGCTCCATCTGAGTGTCTACACCCAAGTCTACCTTTTCATAAATCCTTAGGTCTTTCTTCTCCCCCTTTTCCACTCTTTTTCCAGTATTTTTTTTTTTTGAGATGGAATTCCGCTCTTGTTGCCCAGGCTGGAGTGCAATGGTGTGATCTCAGCTCACTGCAACTTCCGCCTTCCAGGTTCAAGCAATCATCCTGCCTCAGCCTCCCAATTAGCTGGGATTACAGGCATGCGCCACTACATCTGGCTAATTTTTTTGTGTTTTTAGTAGACATGGGGTTTCACCATGTTGGTCAGACTGGTCTCGAACTCCTGTCCTCAGGTGATCTGCCCGCCTCGGCCTCTCAAAGTGCTGGAATTACAGGCGTGAGCCACTGCATCTGGCCTCTTTCCAGTCTTTATCTCCCAGAGGAAGACTCAAGACAGGAGGCAGAACAGAAAGTGGCAAACAAATCAGTTCATTTATCCATGAACAATAAATACATAAAAAGAAACTATGGAGGCAAGAAAGGGCTTCCCTTCCTTGGTCAGGACAGGGCCAAGGGTTATTTCCTTAGGGACTGTAACTCCAGGTAAAGAAGGAAAAACCAACTCTGTCTAAGTTCCACACAGGTAAGAGCCAGATGACCACATTAGGCTGGCAGTGGCCAGTTAGGCAGTTGCCCAGGGAAAATCTGTAAGAGGCACTACAGTATCACTGGGTATGTATCAAGATCAAGATAGGTATCTGCCAGAAACTGATCCTAACTGGAAGAAATATGTTAAGCTACTACAGGAGAGAGTGACTGATGAGAATTAAAACAATAGACAATCACCAAACTGGCCCTTAAGTTCTGGTTAATGGTAAGGTTTTGTTCTGTTAAATGGCGTGTGCCAAGCCCAGCCACTTCCTTTTCTGCTCTTCTCCCACACAGGGCTTGGCCTCTCCAATGAACAAACATGGAACACATATTTACAGACACAGGTTTGAAGAGGCACCTAATTATTAGCATGACCATGTCAATCCCACAAGGCCTATTTATAACTCTACACTGTGGACTTAGTCCAATACAGTTAAAAATATCTTGAAAACAAAGGTGTGAGAGCAATTCAGTCACAACACATCAACACTCTAAGCTCAAGGGCTGGCTGATGATCTGGTTGGCAGGGCACAAGTCCCCTTCCTGTCTCCCAGCTCCCTGAAGGAAGCTGCAAGTTGGTTCAACAGGGCAATCTTCCCAGATATATTTTTTTAACACAAACATAATTTACAGGTTAAAAATTTTATTTTACTTTAAAGAAGCCAATCTGAAAAAGCTACATACTGTATGATTTCAACTATATGACATTCTGGATGTTAAATAAAAATTATAGGAGGCTGTTGTTGACTGAGCTCCTATAGTAGGCCCCAGCAGACCAGACCAAACCAAAATAGTCACTCATGCTAAGTACCACACTTAATCAAACTGAAGCTTCAACTAAGCAGGCAGATCCCCAAACAGGCCAGTTTTTCCTGAAAACTTGAGATTCCAGTTCAATTGAGTAAGAAAGTCCTCTCTGCATTTGTTTTTTCTGAGACAGTTCTTGCTCTGCTCTGTCACCCAGGCCAGGGAGCAGTGACATGACCACGGTTCACTGCAGCCTCAACATGCTGGGTTCAAGCAATCCTCCCAGCTCAGCCTCCTGAGGAGCTGGGGCTACATGTGTATGCCACCATTCCCAGCTAATTTTTTTTTTTTTTTTTAGAGTTGGGGATCTTACTATGTTGCCAAGGCTGGTCTCAAAATCCTTAGCTCTAGCAATCTTGCCACCTTGGCCTCCCAAAATGCTGGGATTACAGGCATAAGCCACCACACTGGCCAGTTGTCTTTGCTTTACCCTTTTTAGAAAAGTAACCTGAAGTAATCTGATGTTAATCAATCAGTTTTTTTCCTACTGTTCTGTTTATTTGTTCCTTATAAAACCCACTATTCTTCCACTGCCCCATGGGAGCTCTCATTGTATTTTGTAGAATGAGTGCTCACAAATTAAAAACAATTTGATCTTTAACTCAATTTGTTGTAATTTTGACTTTTGACATGGAAAACACAAAACTGTGGGGGACAGTGAAAGGATCAGTGGTTACCATGGGTTAAGCAGAGGAGAGGGATGAATAAACGGCACAGAGAATGTTTATGGCAGTGAAATTAGTCTTTATAATATTACAGTGGTGAATACAAGTCATTATACATTTGTCCAAACCCACAGCACGTACAACCAAGAATGAACCCTAATGTAAAGTGTGGACTTTAAGTGTTAAAGATGTGTCAATATCTGTTCATTGATTCTAACAAGTGTACCACTCTGGTAGGGAGTGTTGAGAATGGGAGACTACGCATGCAAGGAGGCAGGAGGTGTGTGAGAACTGTCTGTACTTTCTGTTCAACTTTGCTGTGAACCTACAACTGCTGTTAAAATAGTCTACTAAAAATTTTTCTCTAAGAGAAAATACCAAAAAAAAAGGTATAGAGGTTTAAATTACATTTAAAATAACTATTCCAAATGCTAATCAACCAGGTTAATTTGGTTCCAGGTTGGTCTAACCCTATTTGATCATATTGAAATTCTGAAACCTATTTATAGCAAACAGCAGCTCAGGGTTACCTCTCATGACTAAGGACCCATGTCAGTCGCTGAGTTGTCAGGCAAACCCATGAACCCTAAAACAAATAAGAGTATCATTTGTCAACCATTTACTATTTATCAGCCTGTAAATCAGGTACTCATACACTCTGATCTTCATAATAAACAGGTACAGTAAATACTCTTTAATAGAGGATGAAACTAAGGCTCTAAAAGGTAAATTAGCTTTCCCGAGGTCCCACAACTAAGCAGAAGTATGTACATTGAGGAAAGAAACCAACCCAGCCTAACACCAGGTTCTGCATTCTTTGGACTGTACTACAATGCCTCATGCTACATATACTTAGACGTTTATACCAGCTGATAACTGGAACAACAATAATAATAGTTAAAAGTTATTGCCTGTGACCCTCTGGGGTAGGTACTATTATCATGCCCATTCACCAACAAAGACTCTGAGGCTCATACTCAAATGGCTATTCAGTGGTGCAGGACTGACTCAGAACCAGGAAAGATGGCTCCAGGGTCCATATACTTAATCATTACCTAGTACTACCATTAACGTCACAACACCATCAATAGTTACAATGTCAGTGCTACCTATAAAGCAGCAACCATGAAATAAACATGCCATGTGTGTGCCTCAGCTATTTATAATGGATACTTACCATACTTACCATATTTACTGTACATCAACAAACCATATGTCATCAGAGCATGCAAATGACAATATCATCAGTCTCATTATCTCAGTAAGCCTCTGGACTCCATCATTATACCTGATTATAGATATAGAGACTACTTAACCAGGTATAGCTTTTCCACTCCCCAGTTCTGCTTCAGACCAATGCCAGACTGTACCCCAGATACAACTACTTCAAATGGAGTTAAATGGAGAAAGTTTTTTCTACTATCTTGTTTATAGGCATTGTTTTCTTAGACACTTGGGCAAAAATAAATAAATGTTAAGAAATGTGTATCAAAAAATAAGCAAAATGTGGATTAAGATACATAATTATCTGGCAAACTGAGATAAAATGGCAGAGAGGAGACAGGACTAATGTGCAGCTCCCACTGGGATGAACAGAACAGCATATGGAGACTCACATTGTGAACTTTCACTCCAAGAGCCACCACGGGTACATACTAGGAAAACCAAAGAAATTCAAGACCCTTTGAAACAAATGGCTTGCCATCGCAAACTCTGTGAAGCATCCAGCACGGAAGAAAGATATTGGGTGGGAGCCTAAGCCAGTCTAGTCTTTTCACATTCTTCTGCCTGCTTTTTATTCTGTCCATTCTAGGAGCTAATTAGATTGTGTCCACCCAGATTAAGGGTAGGTCTTCCTTTCCCAGCCCACTGACTCAAATGTTAATCTCCCTTGGCAACACCCTCCATAGACACACCCAGGATCAATACTTTGCATCTTTCAATCCAATCAAGTTGACACTCAGTGTTAACCATCAAAAATCCACCCCTTGTCAACTTCGATCCATACACATCTTCTGAGATCATATATAATCTCCAAATAAAGACAATAATTTCATAATTATGCCTAACATAATACAACTATCCTTCGTACAAGTGAAAACCCACCATTACCCAATCCAAATGCTATAATATAAAGTTTAACAACACTTAAATGCTGATAAGTCAATAAATTTTATGTTGCGTGATTTAAAAAAGGAAATAAAATGAAGATATTTTCTCAGTACAAGTGTATACATGCACATGCCTGTTTTTAACAAAAGAAGGAGGAAATGCTAATGACACAGTCCTCATTTCTGCATCTGGTCACATGGTCATAGCTGGTATTGATGACTACCTTCTTCTACTACCCATTCTGTATTCCTTTTGCCTGCAGCAACCACCTCAGCAGGTCATGGTTTTTTTCCTGGTGGAGTGACCTAAACCTTCATTCCTGAAGGGTCTGGGCCATTTGTAGTCCTGTCTAGATTGGGCTGTTGCAGTTCCCGTTGACCTTAATCACAGGGCATTGTAATACTAAAAGACACCCCAAGGATCTCCTATATTCCATGCATACTCTTCCTTATCTCCACTGTGGAGTAGTAGACTGATTTCATCTCGATAGTCTGAGTCAGTTACCCCAGCCAACACTGTAACTCTCTTCTTAATCAAGTTGACACTCAGTATTAACCATCACAAATCTACCCCTTGTCAACTTCAATCCATACACATCTTCTGAGATCATATATAATCTCCAAATAAAGACAATAAAGTCATAATTATGCCTAACATAATTATGTTGACTTAAAGGTAGGAGGAGCCCAAAGTGTCCAGGTGGCAACTTAACTTCCAATTTAATGGGATGGTTGTTGTGTCTTCTGGTGGCAGCATTAAGACTTCTAAACCAGCAGAACATAATGTGGGAACAGAAAGCAAAAATTTTGCTAGTGGATCAGTAGAGGTGATGGTGAGTGGTGCCACTTCCACCTCCACCCCTCGATTCCTGGATCCGTGAACCTTGGCTATGGGAGAAACAGTAGCTTATACTGGACGCTGATTCAGTGCATACACAGCCTTCTGGAGAACTTTGCCCCGGCCCTGAAAAGTATTGTCACCTAGTTGGCCTGCTGACTATTCCTGAAACTTGTCAAGCTCATTCCTGCCTCAGGGACTCTCTCCTCCCCACTCCTGTCTTTTTTCCTCTTTGCTGGAAATGCACTTCTCCTTAAAAGCTACCTTTTCAAACAGGTCTCTTTTTTAAAAGTCACCTTATCAAAATACCTATCTTCAGCCACTTTTTAAAAAATAGCAATGTTGGCCAGGCGCAGTGGCTCGTACCTCTAATCCCAGCACTTTGGGAGGCCAAGGCTGGCAGATCACTGGAGGTCTGGAGTTTAAGACCAGCCTGACCAATATGGAGAAACCCCGTCTCTACTAAAAATGCAAAAAAATTAGCTGGGCGTGGTGGCGCACGCCTGTAGTCCCAGCTACTCGGGAGGCTGAGGCGGGAGAATTGCTTGAACTCGGGAGGCGGAGGTTGCAGTGAGCCAAAGTCACGCCACTGCACTCCAGCCTGGCGCCTGGTGACAGAGTGAGACTCTGTCTCAAAAAAAAAAAAAAAAATGCAAAAATTACCCAGGCATAGTGGCACATGTCTGTAATCCCAGCTACTCTGGAGGCTGAGGCAGGAGAATTGCTTGAACCCAGGAGGTGGAGGTTATGGTGAGCCAAGATTGTGCCATTGCACTCCAGCCTGAGCAAAACTCCATCCCAAAAAAAAAAAAAAAAAACAGCGATGCTTTCCAACCAGCCTTCACACCTTCACTGTCTCTTCCTCTAACCTGTTCAATTTTTCTTCAATGCACCACCTGCCATTACATTATTTATTAGTTTGGTATGTCTATCTCCTCCACTAGAATGTCCATTAGGGAAAGGACTTTGTTTTCTTTTTTTTTTCTTTTTTCTTTTTTTTTTTTTGATGTTAATGACTTTACTTTGAGACATGATGGAAAAATTACAGGCACACATGGAAAAGACATGATAACTGAGTGAAAACAATCTAACCAGAAAGCTTTAATGCCTGTCAGCTAAGCTGAAGCTGAAATTCTGGGAGCATGACATGCTGCAGGGCCAAAGGAATGGATAATTAGTATTCCTCTCCTTCTTCTTCACCCTCTCCTTCAACAGAATCCACACCAACCTCCTCATAATCCTTCTCAAGGGCAGCCATGTCCTCACGGGCCTCAGAAAACTCTCCTTCCTCCATCCCCCTCACCCACGTACCAGTGAACAAAGGCACGCTTGGCATACATCAGGTCAAACTTGTGGTCCAGGCGAGCCCTGGCCTCGGCAATGGCTGTGGTGTTGCTCAGCATGCACACAGCTCTCTGTACCTTGGCCAGGTCTCCACCAGGCACCACAGTGGGAGGCTGGTAGTTGATGTCAACCTTGAAGCCAGTGGGGCACCAATCCACAAACTGGATGCTGCGCTTGGTCTTGATGGTGGCGATGGCAGTGTTGACATCTTTGGGAACCACGTCACCACGGTACAACAGGCAGCAAGCCATGTATTTACCATGGCAAGGGTCACATTTCACCATCTGGTTGGCTGGCTCAAAGCAAGCATTGGTAATCTCTGCTACAGAAAGCTGTTCATGGTAGGCTTTCTCAGCAGAGATGACAGGGGCATATGTGGCCAGAGGGAAGTGGATGCGGGGGATAGGGCACCAGGTTGGTCTGGAATTCTGTCAAGTCAACATTCAGGGCTCCATCAAATCTCAGGGAAGCAGTGATGGAGGACACGATCTGGCTAATAAGGCGGTTAAGGTTAGTGTAGGTTGGGCGCTCGATATCGAGGTTTCTACGACAGATGTCATAGATGGCTTCATTGTCTACCATGAAGGCACAATCAGAGTGCTCCAGGGTGGTGTGGGTGGTGAGGATGGAGTTGTAGGGCTCAACTACAGCTGTGGAAACCTGGGGCACCGGGTAAATGGGAGAACTCCAGCTTAGATTTCTTGCCATAATCAACTGAGAGCCGTTCCATGAGCAGGGAGGTGAACCCAGAACCAGTTCCCCCACCAAAGCTGTGAAAAACCAAGAAGCCCTGGAGACCGGTGCACTGATCAGCCAGTTTACGAATTCAGTCCAACACGAGGTCAATGATCTCCTTGCCGATGGTGTAGTGCCCTCAGGCATAGTTATTGGCAGCATCTTCCTTGCCTGTGATGAGCTGCTCAGGGTGGAAGAGCTGGCAGTAGGTGCCAGTGAGAACTTCATCAATGACCGTGGGTTCCAGGTCTACAAACACTGCCCGGGGCACATGCTTGCCAGCGCCCGTCTCACTGAAGAAAGTGTTGAAGGAGTCATCTCCTCCCCCCAATGGTCTTGTCACTTGGCATCTGGCCATCGGGCTGGATGCCGTGTTCCAGGCAGTAGAGCTCCCAGCAGGCATTGCCAATCTGGACACCAGCCTGGCCAACGTGGATGGAGATGCACTCACGCATAGTGGCTAGGGATTAGGAGGCGAAGGCGACAGGAGCAGACACCGGGTCCCGGTTACCGTCCCCCACAAGCTAAGAGTCGAGGTAAGTAACGCACTCGACTTTGTTTTCTTTACCACGCAATTTCAAGTACTTGGAATAGTGCCTGCCACATCAGAGGTATGAAATAAATATGAGATAATTAACTAGGTGAATAAATAAATGAATGATTTCACCAGGATATGAGGTATGAAATAAATTATGAGATAATTAACTAAGTGAATAAATAAATAAATGAATGATTTCACCAAGATATGTTTCAAGTTCTTATACAAACACAATATTTGGCCCAATGTCTACTCTAAACTGTAGATTATTTCCTGAAGTCAACACTAAAAAGGGACGTTATAATAAAGCAGGTGGGATAACAGTCTCACATTACTGAATAACAATACTGCTACTGATGTTGATGATTATTTTCTTTTCTTCTTTACTTTTTTTTTTTGTTTATTTTAAGACAGGGTATCACTTTGTTGCCCAGGTTGGAGTATGGATCACTGCAGCCTCAACCTCCTGGGTTCAAGTGATCCTCCCACCTCAGCCTCCCAAGTAGCTGGGACCACAGGTGCATGCCACCACACACAATTAGTTTTCTAATTTTTTGTAGAGATAGCGTCTCACCAGGTTGCCCAGGCTGGTCTTAAACTCCACCTACCTCTGCATCCCAGAGTGCTGGGATTACAGGCATGGGCCACTGTCCCCAGCCCTGATAATTATTTTCAATAGGCCTTGTGTTTCCTAAGCCCCAAAAGCCTTCCCATTTCTCATCCCACTACCATTTGAGACATATATCCACCTGATTAAAAAGTTTTTCTAAGAATTTGTGAAGAGATTTAAGAAATCTCTTTAAATTATTCCTATGAGGAAGTTATTTCATACTAAGTTATTTCATTATCTGTAATAACCAAACATTATTTCTTAGCTCTGTAATACAGCACAAAATCTGATGTGCTGACACCACTCATTATTTCCCATTGGCTTAACTTTTTTTTTTTTTTTTTTTGGAGAGATAGAATCGCTCTATGTTGGCCATATTGGTCTTGAATTCTTGGCCTCAAGAAATCCTCCCACCTCAGCCTCATAGACTCTTTCTATGTTGGCCACGCTGGTCTTGAACTCCTGGCCTCAAGGAATCCTCCCACTTTGGCCTCCCAAAGTACTGGAATAACCAGCTTGAGCTGACATACCAGCACCCATTGGCTTAATTCTTTCAGTAAAATGAGGCAAGGAGGAACCCTACAAAATAAACACAGGCATTCTCAAAGCAGATATAAGTAAAGACTCAGGATATACTGTGGTCAGCTGTGTTCTATATCACAAGTAGTTTGTCAACTAAAAATACAGTACTTAAGTTTGGGAATGATTTACTCTAAAAATATATTTGACAATGTTCAGTGTCATTTACAACAATCACCTCCTTTCTGATACACATATCAGGAAAAAAAAAACTACTAAGTACCAGATCAGAAATTTTGCATAACCCTAGGCGACCACCTTGTCATGGAAACAAACTTAGAATGGTGCTCCTGAAAGTCAACCACAGTGCTTCAAAAACGCATGATTTTTCAAAACAACCAAAGTAAGCATACCACATAATAGAGACCAGGCTATGGAGTTGAGATCACCTGGGTTAGAATTCGATTTCTTTTCACTTAGTTGCTGTATGATATCAGTCACCTTCCTAATTTCTCTGTGTTCCATAATTCCATATTATCCATTAAATTCAGATATGGACACTTACTATATACAGTTGTTATGAGGATTGGACAATGTATGCATCCCACAAGTAGATCAATTACAAGTACATCTTGCCCCAAGCAAAGACAACACGTGGGAACGCTGTGCAAGAGAAAACAGCAAAAGCAGTTGGAGGATGGAAGTCAGTTCAGTTTGCAAACCAATGCGCACAGGCAGCCAAGCAGGAAATGTTCCCCACAACTAATCTGTAAATTGGAGACTCTATTGGGATACACACGCACACACACACCCTGAGAGGAAACAGCACCTTTCTTCATCATCGAGTGATTCTTTACTCATTATTAGCCACACTAGCACTGACAAACCCAAACTTTACTCTTGTAGATCATTCTCCACAACGTCTGTGCTGCATCAGTCCTAAATCTGACTCCCTGACGCTTAAAAGCGAAAACAAAAAAACCGAGATGTTACTCGATAGAGTAATCCTTACTTAGCAAAACGCTGTTGTCCCCCGCAGTGTGCAGATAGTAGAGACAGTAATTCCCCACCTTATGCTTGTCAGTGACAGCATGCCCTTTGTATACACGCTTCAGTCGAGAACGACTGCAGTAAGTAAACTGCTAGTAGAACACTGTTCCTCTATCTAAACTTCCGCTTTCCAGAGTTACTAATGTCCCAACACGGGTCGGTCGCTCAGTCTCCGTCTAGCCCGTACCCCAGAGCCTGGGCATTTCCCGCCCGCAGATCACAAGATGCAAAGGGGAAGTTACTGCCAAACCGACCCGAACGGCCCAGAGCTGGGGGCTGCCGGGCGGTTCCTGGGCCCCTCTCAGCACCAAAGGAAGGCGGGCGCAGGCTCGCCAGGGGTCGGCCGCACGCCGTACCTGAATCAGGCCTTGCTGGAACAAGGCGCTGTGCACGCAGCCGGGGACCGCCCCGGGCAGCTCGAGCGAGCCGTTACCATTGCAAATGCTCCAGTTTCCCCGCAAGCTGAAGCTGAGCGCCGCGGCGGTGGGGCCTGCACCACACAGAGCGAGCAGCAGGAGCAGGTGGAGGCGCATCTTGGGGACCCGCGCCCCAGAGATCTGGAGGGATCGAAAGGCAATGCTGCAAGGGACCGGCGGAGAAGCCATTCACCCACTCGGAAGGAGCCGAGGCTTTAGGTTCCCGCCCCCGCCCCGCCCCTAGGTCAGCTGAGCGTTCTCCCGGCACCGCCGCGGATGGGAAGGGAATGAGGCGGCTGCGCTTGCTCCCGCGGGAAGCTGGGCGTCACGGGTGCGGGAGCTGCAGCCCCCAACAATAGCTACAGGCTGGGGGCCTTGCGGTCTGAGCCCTCCTTTAGCGTTTTCTCCCGCCTCCCCAGTACATACAACTGGAGGGGGAGAGCCTTGCACGGTAACTGGGACATAAAGACCCCTGGGGGCGAAGTGGCTCAAAGCCTCGGGAGATCAGAGACCGACTGCACGTGGAGACCACAGCTGGAGAGGCCCCTCACCCCTTCCGAGAACCGAAACTGGGAGACAACCTCACCACTTCCTTCCCCCAAATTTACACAGACCCTCATCTACCTGGTAGCGTTAACACTCACCCCGCTGCAGCTCAACTCGCGGGACTCAGAGCCTACCCCGCCCTTTAAAGAGTAGCAAGTCCTAGCAGTACGTCAATCACAAGGTTGTTCTGAGGGCTAACCAAGGAACTGCGACTACAGCATGCAGCATGGGGTCTGGCGCAGAGAGGACACTCGTGTTAGCGATTGTTACTAGCGGCCCACGTCCTTATGTTTCGTAAAGCCCCTGAGGTTCTGGAACCTGCACTAGGCGCGCAGGTGAGTTTAAAATCCTCTCCACTCACTAGCTGTGGGACTTGGGCAAGCTGCAAAATCTACATTTACATTTCTCGAAGTTTTCAGGTTGTTATAATATTACATGAGTTAACCTGCGATCGTCCCTAACAATGCCACAGTACCCAAGAAATAACACGGACTTACTTAGGGTCTTGTAGTCAAATGGTCTACCTGAGTCCCATTATCCTAGAAGTTGAGAGGGAATTTTACATTGCATAAAATAGACTGCCTCTCTCCCGTGTTGATGTTATCTGCCTTATATTTATGCATCGGAAGCCGTCCTTGAAAAGAAATTTTCTCTCATCAAATCTGAGCTTTGTTTTGCCTTACAATGGCCTTGGAATTGCCTGATTGCAGACACCAGACAATATCTTACTTTGCAGAGTGAGCATTATTTACGAGCCCCGTATATCTTGTCTTTAAGGACAGTGTGGATTATCCAACCCAAGCCTCTGGGCTTACAGATGAGGGAACTGAGTTCAAAGAGATCGGGGCCAGGCGCGGTGGCTTATGCCTGTAATCCCAGCACTTCTGGGAGGCCGAGGCAGGTGGGTCACTTGAGGTCGGGAGTCGGAGACCAGCCTGGCCAACATGGTGAAACCCTGTCCCTACTAAAAATACACAAATTAGCTGGGCGTGGTGGTGCACACCTGTAATCCCAGCTACTCAGGAGACTGAGGTAGGAGAGTCACCTGAACCCAGGAGGCAGAGCCGAGATCGCGCCACTGCACTCCAGCCTGGGCAACAAACAGAGACTCTAAATAAAAGAAAACAACAACAAAAAGATCAGGTGACTTGCCTGTCATATAATGGCAGACAGGATTAGAAGCCTCCTCGTCAAGATCCTACTGTCAGAGCCCAATGATATTACAGGGGAAAGGCTCTCACTGCTTCAGAGCCTTCCTCATTCACTCCAGAAGCATTTTTACCTTTGATAGGAACAAAGCTCTCAATTCAAATTATATGCCATAATTCATGACATTAAATGGCTAGCCGTGGTCTGTGCAACACTGATAACACAAGCTTTATGGCAACAAGAGGGGCAAAGGAATTTTTTTATAGCTCCCAGAGATTCCGTTAAGCCAAATCACAGGAAAATTCATCCTTGATCATGCATATGGATATATTCCGTTATATTAAGAAATACTTAAGACATATAATTTTTAGAAAAACAATAATAGAAGATTCTCATTCCTCCTTTCATTCCAGGATACAACCATAACATCATTTAGGTTACTTCACTTTGACAACAGAGAACATCAAAGAAAAATCAAAGCCCTAATAAGTACTCTTCCTAAAATTGGAATTGGCACAGATGACATGATGAAGTTTTCATTTTGTTATAGGATAATTTTTGTCTATGGTTTTCCGGAAAAATAAACCTTATTTAGAGATATTTGTAAAACTTCTCAACTTATGTAATTTAAAGTCATGATACCAAATACGATGTTTAAAATAGTCATGGATATATTTTACACTGTATAAACAAATGTAATTTTGATTATTTCATTTGATGCTTCCCAAAACTTGAATTATTTAGAACAAGTGATAGTTCCCTGGTTTAAAAACAGATAATGCCTACTGTGGTTAAATGATGTATAGGGTCAGTATCCTGTCACAGCAGGCCAATGGAGGTAGTTAGGCCTTTTGCTATATGACAACACTTCCTTCATATCTAAATATATAAAATTGGTAAACTCATTAGAACACTATTGTATATACCAAGGCCAAGGAACATTCCAATCCCATGATACATTACAGAAGTTATAATAAGGGAAAGAAAATGAAAGAGTAATGAGATGTGAAGTGGATATTTTCCTTTAGACTCGTAGTGTCTGATGAATCCCCAGAACTGGGGCTAACAGGTCATAAGCATCTTGCCCAAAGGTTTGATGTACTTCCCTAGAGTTTGAAGCCCCAAATGTTACAGGAAAGAGAGAAGGTAGTGGGAACTATGTACACTACTAGAATTTGGTGTGTCAAGGATGCATAAAGCATGACTTTCCTATAAACCAAGAGGACATCATAGGAAGTAACCAGGCTTGAGCCAGTATAATGGAATTATACCCGAGAGTCCAAGAAGTCAACAAGAAGACACATGGCCTAAGTTGGCAAACTGTGCCGTAGAGTATTTCCTTGAAGAAGTCTCCAAAGAAGAACCCACACCATCCCTCATTAGGCATTACAACCAACCTGAGAAGGAAGGGAGGCCCAGAAGCACTGGAGAGAGGGGGAGATGTGTAAAGCAAGGAGGGTTGTAAAAAGAGCTCACCTACCTTATCCACTACAGTCCACAAGCCACAGTTAATTCTGAACTAGGTGTGTGGGGAGATAAATGTTTAAGTTGGATATGAGACTAAATTTTTATTTTATTATTTTATTTTATTTTATTTTATTTTATTTTATTTTGAGACGGAGTCTTGCTCTGTCGCCCAGGCTGGAGTGCTGGAGTGCAATGGTGTGATCTTGGCTCACTGCAACCTTTGCCTCCTGGGTTCAAGTGATCTTCCTGCCTCAGCCTCCTGAGTAGCTGGGATTACAGGTGTGAGCCACCATGCCCAGCTAATTTTTGTATTTTTAGTATAGGCAGGGTTTCAACATGTTGGTCAGGCTGATCTCAAACTCCTGACCTTGTGATCTGCCCCCCCTCGGCCTCCCAAAGTGCTGGGATTACAGGTGTGAGCCACCACGCCCAGCCAGAGACTAAAATTTTAAATTGAACTGTTTAATTTTAAAATTCATGAGAAGTTTGCCTGTTTGCTGCATTGTAATATTTCTGGTAACAGAAAAAAGCTCTCTCTCAGTGACTTCAATGGAAAAAGAAAATTTGTATTTTAATATCACTGTCAATGTTATTTGGTCATCGGGGGCTGAGGATGAGGAATGGTGACCAGGTTGTGGACTACAGAGTTTGAATTATAAACCAGATAATCACAGTCCTTTACCTAATGGCATAAAGACTCACTGCACCTGATACATTCTGTTTTAGGTGATATACAACATTGAAGAAAAACTGACAAGGTATGGAGCCACAGAGAAAATTTCAACAAATTCCCAAAAACTGATAGCATGGAAAGCAGCATTCTCTTATCACAATGTAATAAAATTAGAAATAAGGATAAACCAAACAATCTCATTTATTTGGAATATTTTTTAAAAAATACATTCCTAAATAATGCATGAGTCAAAGAAATAATTGATTTCCAGTTTCTGTTCTGGCATGTAAGGAGCTTGGAAGTCATCACTCTATGCTAAAAACTCTTGTTGCCCAGGCTGGAGTGCAGTGGTGCAATCTCGGCTCACTGCAACATCTGCCTCTTGGGATCAAGCGATTCTCCTGCCTCAGCCTTCCAAGTAGCTGGAATTACAGGCATGCGCCACCACACCTGGCTGATTTTTTGTATTTTTTTTTTTAGTAGAGATGGGACTTCTCCATGTTTGTCAGGCTGAGTGAGACCCCATCTCTACAAAAAAATAGAAATTAAAAAAATTATCTGGGCATGGTGGTACATGCCTGTGGTCCCAGCTACTGGGGAGGCTGAGGAGAGAGGATTTCTTGAGCCCAGGAGATCAAGGCTGTAGTGAGCCATGATTGTGCCATTGCACTTTGGCCTAGATGACAGAGTGAGACTCTATCTCAACAAAAATTAAAATTAAAATTAATGAATTAAAAAGTGGACTTGACCACATTGCCCAAAGCAATCTGCAGATTAAATGCTATTCCTATCAAATTACAAACATCATTTTTCACAGAATAAGAAAAAATGATTCTAAAATTCATCTGAAAGCCAAAAGCAATAGCCAAAGCAATCCTAACCAAAAAGAACAAAGCCAGAGGCCTCACTGTACCTGACTTCAAGCTATACTAAAAGGCTACGGAAACCAAAACAGAAGGGTACTGGTGCAAAAATAGACACATAGACCAATGGAACAGAATAGAGACCCCTGAAAGCCACACACCTACAAACAATTGACCTTTAACAAAATTGACAAAACTAAACAATGAGGAGAGGACACCCAATTCAATCAATGTTGCTAGGAAAATTGGCTAACTATATGTAGATGAATGAAACTGTACCCCTACCTCCATTATATATAAAAATTAACTGGAGATGGATTAAAGACTTAAATGTAAGACCTCAAACTATTAAAATTCTAGAAAAGGCCAGGTGTGGTGGCTTATGTCCACAATCTCAGCACTTTGGTAGGCCGGGGCAGGTGCATTGCTTGAGCCCAGGAGTTTGAGACCAGCCTCGGCAACATGGTAAAACCCAATCTCTTGTTTTTAATTAGCTGGGCATGGTGGTGCGTGCCTGTAGTCCCAGCTACTTGGGAGGCTGAGGTTGGTGGATCAGTTGAGCCTGGGTGGCAGAAGTTGCAGTGAGCCAAGATCTCGCCACTGAACTCCAGCCTGGGTGACAGAGTAAGACCCTGTCTCAAAAAAAAAATGTGGTACATATACACCATGGAATACTATGCAGCCATAAAAAATAATCTCATGTCCTTTGCAGCAACTTGGATACAGTCTGAGGTAGTTATTCTAAGTGAATTGATGCAGAAACAGAAAACCAAATGTTGCATATTCTCACTTATAAGTGGGAGCTAAGTCTTGGTTTCACACAAATATTAAGATGGGAATAAATGCAGACTCCAAAATGAGGGGAAGAATGGAAGGTATCAAGGGCTGGGAAACTTCCTGTTGGATGCTATGCTCACTATCTGGGTGATGGGATCAATAGAAGCCCACACCTCAGCATCATACAATATACCCTGTAGCAAACCTGCACATGTACTCCCTGAATCTAAAATGAACATGCAAAAATTTGTTTAAGTGAACTTCATACACTGTAAATGTATACTGCAAACTCTAGGGCAACCAGTTAAAAACATTTTAAAGGAATGCAACCGATATGCTAAGAAATAGAATAATGTAAAATGTTCAGTTAAAACCACAAAAGGCAGAATAACAGCAGAAGACAAAGATAGGAACAAAGAACAAGGGCAACAAACAGAAAAGAGTAACAGCATGACAGGTGCGCCAAAATCTCAGAAATCACCGCAAAAGAGCTTATCCATGTAACCAGAAATCACCTGTTCCCCAAAAACCATTGAAAGTAAAAGACAGTACAAATATAGTTACTATCAGATGTTACAGATATTAATCCAACTCTGCCAATGGTCTAAATACACCAGTTAAAGGACAATTGTTAGAATAGATGAAAAAAATAGATCCAGTTATATGTCGTCTATAAGCGACCTATTTTAATTACGAAGACACAGCTAGATTAAAACTTAAAAGGACAAAAATATACCACACTTGGCTGGGCACGGTGGCTCACACCTGTAATCCCAGCACTGTGGGAAGCCAAGGCAGATGAATCATGAGGTCAGTAGTTTGAGACCAGCCTGGCCAACATAGTGAAACCCTGTCTCTACTAAAAATACAAAAATTAGCCGGGCATGGTGGCAGGTGCCTGTAGTCCCAGTTACTCGGGAGGCTGAGGCAGGAGAATTGCTTGGACCCAGGAGGCGGAGGTTGCAGTAAGCTGAGATCGCACCACTGCAATCCAGCCTGGGCAACAGAGCAAGACTCCGTCTCAAAAAAAAAAAAAAAAAAAAAAATATATATATATATATATATACCACACTTACATTAATTTTTTTAAGTCAGTTGCCATATTAATTTCAGAGAAAGCACACTTCAGAGCAAAGAAAATTATCGGGATACAGAGGGACATTACATAATGATAAGTGGGTCAGTTCTCCCAAAAGACCTCACAATCTATAACGTGTATGTGCTTAATTAATAACAGAACATCAAAATACATTAATCGAAAACATATAGAACTGTAAGAAGAGAAAGATAAATCTGCTAATATACTTGGAGACTTCAGTAGCCCTCTGTCAGTAATAGACAGATGTAGCAGGCAAAAAAAAAATCAGTTGAACTCAACAGTACCATTAATTAACTGGGCATAGTTGACAGCAATAGGCCATTTCATCCCATAACAGCAGAACACACATTTGTCTCTAGGTCACTTGGAACATTTACTGAGGTAGACCATACTTTGGGCCATAAATCACACCTTAACAAATTTAAAAGAATAGAAATTACAAAATGTGCATTCTCAGACAACAGTGGATTTAAACTACAAAGCAATAACAGAATGAAAGCTGGAAAACCTCAAAATGGCCATTAAACAGCACATTTCCAAATAACACACAAGTCAACAAAGAAATCTCAAGATAAATTTTAAATTTTTTCAATACATTAATTAAAAACAATTGTATCAAAATGTGTGGGACACACAAAGCGGTGCTTAGAAATTTACAGCACTGAAGTCACGTAATAGAAAAAGAAAGATCTAAAATCAGTAATCAAAACTTTCACCTTAGGAAGCTAGAAAAGAAGACCAATTAAATCCAAAGTCAGCAGAAGGAAAGGAATAATAAAAATTAAAGCAGAAATAATGAAATTGAAATGAGGAAATCAGGGAGGGGAGGGGGGCAAGAAAAAAATATGAATGCATTTCTTACCACTGACCTTTATACTTAAAAATGGTAAAATGGTAAATTAATATGTATATTTTACCTCAATAAAAAAATTTTTACAAGAAAATAGGAAATCCATAGAGAAAAATCAACAAAACCCAAATATTGGTTCTTTGAAAAGATTGGTAAAATTGATAAGCTTCTAGCCAGGCTAAGAAAGTAAGAGAGAAGACACAAATTACTTATATAACAAATGAAAAAGGGAACATAACATCACTACAGATCCCAATCAGACATTATAAGGATAAAAAAGAAATACTATGAGCAAATTTGTGCTAACAAATGTGATAGCATAGATGAAATGTCCAATTCCTTGAAAGATACAATCTGCTGAAAACTTACACAAGAAGAAATAGACAATCCGAATAGGCCTATATCTATTAATGAAATTCAGTCAATAATCAATAATTTTGCAAAACAGAAAGCACCAGGCCAGAGAGTTTTGCCAGTCAATTCTACCAAACATTTAATGAAGAAATTATACCAATTCTCTACAGTTTGTTCCAGAAGATAGAAGCAGAAGGAATACTTGCTAACTCATTCTGTGGGGCCAATATTACCCTGATACTATAAAAAACAACAACATTATGAGAAAATAAAACTACAGCCCATTATCTCTCATGAACATACATGAAAAATTTCTCAACAAAAAATTAGCAAATTGAATTCAATAATATATAAAAGGAATTATACACTATGACCAAATAGGATTCATTCTGGGTATAAAATGCTAGTTCAACATCTGAAAATCAACTCATGTAACACATCACACCAACAGGCTAAAGAAGAAAAGAAAACACATGATCATATCAATAGATGAAGAAAAAGCATTTGACAAAATCCAACAGCCATTTGTGATAAAAACTCTCAGCAAACTAGGAATGGAGGTGAACCCCCTCAACTTGATTATAAAAAATTAAAACAAAAAACTACAGCTAACATCATTTTTAATGGCAAGAAGATAGAAATATTTTTTGCTAAGATTACAAACAAGGCAAGAATGTGTCCTATCACAACTCCTTTTCAGCATCATACTGGAAACCCTAGCTAATGCACAAAGACTAGGAAAGGAAACACAGTTATGTGCCATATGACAACATTCAGTCAATGGTGGATCACATATACAACCATGATTCCATAAAATGACAATGGGAATGAAATACTCCTAATGCCTAGTGAGGTTGTAGCCACTGTAATGTCACAGTGCAACACATTATTCACATTTATAGCGATGCTGGTGTAAACAAACCAGCATCACTATAAACGTGAATAATGTGTAAACAAACCAGCATCGCTATAAACGTGAATAATGTGTAAACAAACCAGCATCACTATAAACGTGCTGCCATGCATATAAAAGTGTAGCACACAGTTATATACCATGCATAATACTTAATAATAAATGACTATGTTATTGGCTTATGTATTTACTATACTATACTTTTTATCATTACTTTGTAGTATACTACTTCTACTTACTTTTTTTAAAAAAAGTTAACTATATAACAGTCTCAGGCAGGTCCTTCAGGAGGTATTCCAGAAGAAGGCGTTGTTATCACAGGTGATGACAGCTCCATGTGTGTTACTGCCCCTGAAGACCATATAGTGGGAAAAGATGTGTAGGTGGGAGACAGTGATATCAATGATCCTGGCCCCATGTAGAACTAGAACTATGTAGAATTAACTATGTAGGTTAATGCTTGTGTTTGTGCCTTAGTTTTAAATAAAATGTTTAAAAAGAAAAAACAAGAAAAGTTTTAAATAGGAAATAGCTTATAGAATAAGAATTTAAAGAAAATATTTCTGTATAGCTATACAATGTGTTTGTGTTTTAAGCTCATTGTTATTTACAAGAGTCCAAAAGTTAAAAAATTAAAACATTTATGGAGTAAAAAAGTTGCAGTAAGCTAAGGTTAACTTATTATTGAAGAAAGAAAAAAATATTTTTTATAAATTTAATATAGCCTAAGCGTACAGTGTTTATAAGGCCTACAGTAGGGTACAGTAATGTTCTGGACCTTCACATTCACTCACCATTCACTGACTCATCCAGAGCGACTTCCAGTATTGCAAGCTTCATTCATGGTGTGTGCCCTACACAGGTGTACTATTTTTTATCTTTTACACTCTATTTTTACTGTATTCTTCTATCTTTATGTACAAAATACTTACCGTTGTTACAATTGCCTACAGTATTCAGTACAGTATCATGTTGTACAGGTTTATAGCCTAGGAGCAATAGGCTATACCACATAGCCTAGGTTTGTAGTAGGCTGTATTTCTAGGTTTCTGTAAGTATGCTTTGATGTTCACACAATGACAAAATTGCCTAATGATGCATTTCTCGGAATGTATCCCCACCATTAAGTGAGGCATGACTGTAAACAGTATACAGATTGGGAAGGAAGAAATAAAACTGTCCCTGTTTATAGATAGGATGACTGTTTATGTAGAAAATCTGAAGGAATTAACAACTACAACAATAAAACTCCTAGAACTATAATCAATTAAAGCCGTCATACCAGGTTGATATATAAAAATGAATTGCTTTTCTGTACACCAGCAATGAACAATTGGGTGTGAAATTAAAAACACAATACTACTTACAATAGTACCAAATATTTAGATATACATGCAGCAAAAAAAGTACAAGATTTATATGAGGAAACTATAGAACTCTGATGAAATAAATCAAGGAGGTGCAAAATAAATGGAGAGATATTCCATATGTATGAGTAGGAAGACTCAATATTGTAGATATCAATTCTTCCCAACTTGATCTGTAGATTCAGTGCAAACCCAATCAAAATCCCAGACAAGTTTTTGTGGATTTTGAGAAACTGGTTTTAAAGTTTATATGGAGACTCAAAAGACTCAGAATAGCCAACATAATACTGAAGAAGAACAAAGTCAGAGGACCAACACTGCCCTGTCAGGAGCTACCTGATGGTGAAAGCTGAGCTGCTAAGTGTTAGAGTTGCCAATTAAAGCAACAGTGAGCCTAAATGAAACTATGGGAGCTCTTTAATTGCTTATTGTGATAGTATAAACAAGTGGCTAGAGAAGACACCAACTCTCCCTTGTTTCATTTCACCTATGAAACAGTATATCAGTTCAGAAGCAGGTGGAGCAGCAACAAACGTAGGGGTCATCTCATTGTTACATGAGCTATGAAAAGAAGGCTCTGGCTGGGCGTGGTGGCTCATGCCTGTAATTCCAACACTTTGGGAGGCCAAGACAGGCGGATCACTTGAGGTCAGGAGTTCGAGACCAGCCTGACCAACATGGCGAAACCCCGTCTCTACTAAAAATACAAAAATTAGCCGGGCATGGTGGCACATGCCTCTAGTCCCAGCTATTACGGAGGTTGAGGCAGGAGAATCACTTGAACCCTGGAGGCAGAGGTTGCATTGAGCCAAGATTGCACTACTGCACTACAGCCTGGGTGACAGAGCAAGACTCTGTCTCAAAATAAAAATAAAAAAAATAAAATAAGGCTCTGGCTGTTTTATAGACTCTGAAATTGGGGAAGGACAAGGAGGAAGGGCTAGGAGTGAATAATTACCAGGTATTGAGTTAAGGTATGAATAAAGGTCTTCAGGATCTCCTCTTCTCCCTGCCCTCACTCTAATAAGGAGGTCTCAGCAGAGGTCCCTGAGGAAGATCTCTGGCAAAGTCCTCAAATACAGAGACCTAGGAATAAACACACCAGGTCAAGGAACATAACATACAAAGAGCATGATTGACCAGAGGGGCCTGAGCCCTTCACTGAAACCTCCATTAGAGACTGTACTTTACTGTCTGTGTATCAAGTCTGGTGTGGGAAGGGCAGCTTTTCCCGGTGAACTGTGAGGTAAAGACTTTGTGATTGCCGGTGATTAGGCATGAAATACCACACACAAGTTGTTAACCAGGAACCAGACTCCTCAACCCAACTTCAAAACTGGCTATAAAGCTACAGTAACCAAAGCAGTGTGGTACTGGTAAAAGAATAGACAGCTATATTAATGAAACAGAATAAAGATTCATGAAATAGATCCACAAAAATATAGTTGACTTATCTTTAACAAAGGAGTGAAGGCAGTGCAATGGAGAAACAATAGTCTTTTTAACAAATGATACTGGAAAACTGAACATCCACATAAGAAAAAAAAAAGAAGAATCCAGATTTACAAAACCAAGAGTGATTCTTCATGTAAAGTATCGACTTTGGATAACAATGATGTGTCAATGTAGGTTTATCAATTGTGACAAATATAGCACTGTAGTGTGGGCTGCTGATAGTGGGGAGGTTATGTATATGCGGAAGCAGGAGGTATATGGGAACTGTCTGTACCTTCTGCTTAATTTTGCTGTGAACCTAAAACTGCTCTAAAAAATAAGGTCTATTTAAAAAATGAATCTAGATACAGATCTTACATCCTTCACAAAAATTAATTCAACATGTATCACATACCTAAATGTAAAAGGCAAAACTATAAATTTCCTAGAAGATAATATAGGAGAAAATCTGGATGATCTTGGGTATGGCAGTAACTTTTCAGATACAATACCAAAAGTATGAACAATGAACGAAATAACTGACAAGCTGGATTTCAGTAAAATTAAAAACATCTACTCTGCAAAAGATAGTGTCAAAAGAAGAAGATAACAGACTGGGAGAAAATATCTGCAAAACACATATCAGATAAAGGACTGATATCCAAAACACATGAAGAACCCTTAAAGCTAAGCCATAAGAAAATGAACAACCCAATTTAAAAATGGACAAAATAAATCTCAACAGACACCTCACTAAAGAAGATATGCATGTGGCAAATAAGCATACACCTTAAGAGAAATTGCAAATTAAAACAACAATGAGATAGCACTACATACCTATTAAAATGGCCATTATCCCAAAGGCTGACAACACCAAATGCTGGTGAGGATGTGGAGGAATAGAAATTCTCATTCATTGCTGGTGGGAATGCCAAATGATATAGCCACTTTGGAAGACAGCTTGGCACTTCTTTACAAAACCTAAGCATACTCTTACTACATGAGATCATTAGTTTTATGTATCAACTTGACTGGGTCATGGGGTGACCAGATATTTAGCCAAACATTATTCTGGGTGTTTCTGTGAAGGTGTTTTTGGATGAGGGTACTTTTTAAGTTGGTTGACTGAGTAAAGCACATTGCCCTCCACAGTGTGGGTAGGCCTCATCCAATCAGTTGAAGGCCTGAATAGAGCAAAAGATTGACCCTCCCTGAAGGAAGAGACAACTCTAATGTCTGACAGCCTTCAGACGCAACACTGTTTCTTCCTGGTTCTACAGCAGCCTGCCAGCCTTTGGACTCAAACTGGAACATTAGCTCTACAGATTTTGGACTTACCACTTCTGTAATTGTGTGAGCCAATTTCTTATAATAAATCTCTTTATAATGTATATACATCCTATTGGTTCTGTTTCTCTGGAGAATCTTGACTAATACACCATAGGATCCAGAATTTGCATTCCTTGGTATTTACACAAAGGAGCTGAAAACATTTATCCATCCAAAAACCTGCACATGGATGTTTATAAGAGCTTTACCCATAATTGCCAAAACCTGGAAGCAACCAATATTTCCTTCAGTAGGTGAATGGATAAACTGTGGTACATCCAGGCAATGGAATATTATTCAACACTTTATAAGTGGGCTATCCTGGCCAGGCACAGTGGCTCAGCACTTTGGGAGGCTGAGACAGGTGGATTACCTGAGGTTAGGAGTTTGAGACCAGTCTGACCAACATGGAGAAACCTCGTCTCTACTAAAAATACAAAAATTAGCCAGGTGTGGTGGTGCATGCCTGTAATCCCAGCTACTCAGAAGATGAGACAGGAGAATTGTTTGAACCCGGGAGACAAACGTTGCAGTGAGCCGAGATTGCACCACTGCACTCCAGCCTGGGTGATAGAGCAAGATTCCATCTCAAAAAAAAAAAAAAAAAGAAAGAAAGAAAGGGGCTATCCAGGCATGGTAGCCCATGCCTGTAGTCGCAGCTACTTGGGAAGCTGAGGTGGGAGAATTGCTTGAACCTGGGAGGCAAAGGTTGCAGTGAGCCAAGGTTGCACCACTACACTCCAGCTTTAAGTGTGTATTACTAAGTGAAAGCAGCCTGTCTTGAAAGTCCACATACTATATGACATTCTGGTAAAGGCAAAACTATGGGAGACAGTAAAAACATCAGTGGTTGCCAAAAATTGCAGGGGAGGAAGGGATGAACAGGCTGACCACAGAGGATTTTTAGGAAAGTACAAATACTCTGTGATACTAGAATGGTGGATATATGTCATCATAGTTTGTCTAAATCAGTAGAATTTAAAACACCAAAAGAGAAACCTAATGTAAACTATGGACTTTGGGTGATAATGATATGTCAATGCAGGTTCATAAATTGTGATATATGTCCCACTCTGGTAATGATGTTGATTAAGAAGCAGGGGGTGGCGGGGGCGAAGTCTGCATGTGCTGAACAGGGTGTGTACTGGAACTCTGTACTTCCCACTCAGTTTTGCTGGGAATCTATGATTGCTCTGGGAAACAAAAATCTCCTTAAGCTGATAAGCAACTTCAGCAAAGTCTCAGGATACAAAATCAATGCACAAAAATCATAAGCATTTTTACCAACAACAGACAGAGAGCCAAATCATGAGTGAACTCCCATTCACAACTGCTACAAAGAGAATAAAATACCTAGGACTACAACTAACAAGGGATGTGAAAGACCTCTTCAAGGAGAACTACAAGCCACTGCTCAAAGAAATAAGAGAATACACAAACTGATGAAAAACATTCCATGCTCATGGTTAGGAAGAATCAATATTGTGAAAATGGCCATACTGCCCAAAGTAATTTATAGATTCAATGCTATCCCCATCAAGCTACCATCGATTTTCTTCACAGAACTGGAAAAAACACCTTAAACTTCATATGGAACCAAAAAAGAGCTTGTACAGCCAAGAAAATCCTAAGCAAAAAAAAAAAAATCTTGAGGCATCATGCTACCTGACTTCAAATTATACTACAAGGCTACAGTAATCAAAACAGCATGGTACTGGTACCAAAACAGAGATATACACCAATGGAACAGAACAGAGGCCTCAGAAACAAGGCCACACATCTACAACCATCTGCTCTTTGACAAACCTGACAAAACAAGCAATGGGGAAAGGAGTCCCTATTTAATAAATAGTGTTGGGAAAACTAGATAGCCATATGCAGAAAGCTGAATATGGATCCCTTCCTTACACCTTATACAAAAATTAACTCAAGATAGATTAAAGATTTAAACATAAGACCTAACACCGTAAAAACCATAGAAGAAAACCTAAGCAATACCATTCAGGACATAGGCATGGGCAAGGACTTCATGACTAAAACACCAAAAGCAATGGCAACAAAAGCCAAAATAGACAAATGGGGTCTAATTAAACTTAAGAGCTTTTGCATAGCAAAAGAAACAATCATTATAGTGAGCTGACAACCAACAGAATGGGAAACAATTTTTGCAACCTACCCATCTGACAAAGGGCTAATATCCAGAATCTACGAAGAACTCAGAAAAATTTACAAGAAGAAAACAAATAACCCCATCAAAAAATGGGCAAATGATATGAACAGATACTTTTCAAAAGAAGACCTTATGCAGCCAACAAACATATGAAAAAGCTCATCATCATGGTCATTAGAGAAATGCAAATCAAAACCACATTGAGATACGACCTCATGCCAGTTAGAATGGTGATCATTAAAAAACCAGGAGACAACAGATGCTGGAGAGGATGTGGAGAAATAGGAATGATTTTACACTACTGGTGGGAGTGTAAATTAGTTCAACCATTGTGGAAGACAGTGTGGTGATTCCTCAAGGATCTAGAACTAGAAATACCATTTGACCCAGCAATCCCATTACTGGGTATATACCCAAAGGATTATAAATCATTCTATTATAAAAACACATGCACACTTATGTTAATTGTGACACTGTTCACGATAACAAAGACTTGGAACCAATCCAAATGCCCATCGATGATAGACTAGATAAAGGGAATGTGGCACATACACACCACGGAATATGGGCGCAGCCATAAAAAGGATGAATTCATGTCCTTTGCAGGGACATGGATGAATCTGGAAACCATCATTCTCAGCAAACTGATACAAGAACAGAAAACCAAACACCGCATGTTCTCACTCATAAGTGGGAGTTGAACAATGAGAATACGTAGACACAGGGAGGGGAACATCACACACCAGGTCTTTTGGGGGCTTGGCGTCTAGGGGAGGGATAGCAGGGGGGTGGGAGAATTGGGGACAGATACCATTAGGAGAAATACCTAATGTAGATGACGGAGTGATGGATGCAGCAAATCACCATGGCATGTGTATATCTATGGAACAAGCCTGCACATTCTGCACATGTACCCCAGAACTTGAAGTATAATAAATGAATTTTTAAAAAAAGAAAAAAGAAAATAAAGTCTATTTTTTAAATGATCAAACAATTTGGACAAACATTTCTCCAAAGAAAACATATACATGGCTAGTAAGCACATAAAAAAAATGCTCGGCCGGATCGGTGAGCACAGTTTGTAATTTCCAAATATATTTACTTTTTCTAGTTAATATTTCAGAAAGTTATTATGAGAACCAAGTTAGGCCTGTAATCCTAGCACTTTGGGAGGCCGAGGTGGGTGGATCACCTGAGGTCAGGAGTTCAAGACCAGCCTGGCCATCATGGTGAAACCCCATCTTTAAAAAAAAAAATGCTCTACATTATTTGTTACTAGGTTCCTTGGTCCATTCGGGCTGCTATAACAAAATACCATAAACTGGATAGCTTATAAACAAAAGATATTTACTTCTCATAGTTCTGAAGTGTGGGAAGTCTAAGATCAAGGCACCAGCAGATTCCGCGAGTGGTGAAGGCCCACTTTCTGCTTCGTCGATGGCACTTTCTTATGGTGTCCTCTCATGCTAGAGGGGACAAAGGAGCACTTCTCAAGTTTCCTTTACAGGGGCACTATTCCCATTCATGAGGGCAGAGCCCTCATAACCCAATCATATCTCAAAGGCTTCAACCCCTAATAATACAGAATTTCAACACATTAATATTGGGGTCAGGGAGTGGGAGCAGAAACATTCAGATCATAACATTAGGGAAATGCAAATCAAAACCAAAGTGACATACCATTTCACACCCACTAGGGTGGCTATAGTAAAAAAATATGGAGAATAACAGGTATTTGTGAGGATGTAGAAAAACTAGAATCCTTGTATATCACTGGTGGAAATGGAAAATAGTATGTCTTCTTAGCAAGAGAGATCGTTGATGCCTCAAATAATTAAATGAGGAGTTACTATATGACCCAGAACTTTCAATCCAACATATATACCCAAAAGTATTAAACATATGAGTTCACAAGACAAGTTGTGCACAGATCTTCATAGCAGTAATTACTTATAATAGCCAAAAAGTAGAAAGAGCCCAAATGTCCATCAACTGACTACTGTATAAACAAAATGTGATATATGCATGCAATGAAATATTATTCAGCCATAAAAAGAAATAGAATGCTGATAATGACATCATATTGTATGATTCCATTTATAGGAAATGTACAGAATAAGCAAATCCATAGAAACAGAAAAGAGGTAAGTGCTTGCCAGTGGTGGGATAGCGGAGGAATGGGAGTGACTGCTAATCGGTACGGTGTTTTTAATGTGATGAAATGTTTTGGAAAGAGACATTGGAGATGATTGCCCAATCTTGTGAATATATTAACATCAACTGAATTGTACCCTTTAAAATGATAGACCTCATAGTATGCGAATTATATCTCAATTTGAAAAAGTTATTTTAAGGTACAAGGAAGGTGTATTTCAGGAATCCCTTTATGTCTTAAAATGAATTTATTTTGACACTATACTTTGTTGATAGTTTAACTGAGTATATAATTCTGGCTCAAAAGGAATTTTTTGTTTGATCTTGAAGGCCTTTACCCTACCATATTCTAGTTTTCATTATGGCTGATGAGATGTCTGATTTTTTCCCCTTTCTTTATTTGCTTATTTTTCTTTCCTTCCTTCCTTCTTTCTTTTTTAAAGAAGAACTCGAAATTTTTCCTGGAAACTTTTAGAGTGTCCTCTTTATCTTTGTTTTTCTGAATCTCACAGTTATGATTCTGACAGTAAGTGTAATGTAGGAAGGGAAATAACTGATCTTTATCAACATGAATATTGCGTCTCTATTCAACTTCTAAAAATGTTGTCTTTTAAAATTTATTTTTATTGAGGAATAGTTTACATACATTGAAATTCACACACCTTAAGTGTACAGTTTGATGAGTTTTAACAAATGTACATACTTGTGTAACTACCATTTCATGCACTTTTAGGTCATTTGTATTTTTTTTTTTCTTTTCTAAAATGTTTGCTTAAGCCTCTTTCTCATTTCAGTGAGATCCAATTTGTCAATTTTTTCTTTTACAGACTGTGTAAGAGGAAACCTGATGTCACGTCTAAGAATTCTTTGCTAGTCCTAAGTCCTGAAATTTCTTTTAATTTTTCCTAAATGTTTTATGGTTTTATATTTTACATATAAGTCCATGATATCATTTGAGTGAATTTTTGCATAAAGTATGAGTTTTAAGTTGAGCTCTTTTTTTTTGATTATAAATGTCTGCCAAATTTTAAAAGTGAGTTATCTTTATTATTGAGTTGTAAGAATTCTTTACATTCCCAAGATACACATCTTTTGTCAGATGTATGTATTACAAATATATTCTTTTGGCCCTGGCTTGTTTATTTATTTGCTTAACGGTGTCTCTTATGGTTTTACATTTTGATGAAATCCAATTTGTTAGTTTTTTTAAGGTCGGTACTTTTTGGTCCCAAAGAAAAAATCTTTGCCAACCCCACAGTCATGAAGATATTCTTCTGTTTCTTTTTTCTAGAAGGCTTATAGTTTTAGCTTTTGAGTTTAGTTCCATGATGCATCTCAAAATTAATTTTTGTGTAGCATCAGGTAAGTATTAAGACTAATCTTTTTCCATACGTCCATCTAGTTTTTCCAGTACCATTTATTGAAAAGATTTTTCTTTCCTGTATAATTTCCTATAGCAGAATTAAGACTAATCTGGCTATATAATTGTTTAGGTTGCTCTTGTACTCCTGTTAGGTTGGGATGGTGACCACCGGTATGCCTCAGTATTAGAAGTATTAAACCCCTGCTGCCCCATGTCATTGGCTACTTGCACATAATCATCTTTCATATCTTCAAGGCTCTGGTTTTTCTTCTCTTTCTCTTCTTCACAATTTGGGTAATAGTCATCTTTGCAGCTGTCAGATTCCTAGCTATTCATATTCAGAGGTATCTTGATGAGATGGGATACTTCGTTGACCCCCCCTCGCAGGCAGGAACTGGAGTGGCTCGTTCCACTCAGCCCGCCGCTGGCCACTCCTTGCAGGAGGGAGCGTGAGAGCAAGCAAGCGCAGGAACTGAAGCCAACAAAACACGAACGGCCCGGTCGCTCAGCTGTGTTGGGAGCAAGCTCTGTGCCGGCCCGCAGCAGCGTCCAACCGTGTTATAACCAATGCTCTTTCAGCTCTGCTGTCCAGGAACAGGCAAGTACCAACCAGCTCACTGGAGGGTCAAGGTGGCAGCCCCTGACCTCTCGGCACCTGGATTCTTGTCCGGCACCCAGGAAGAATCAGGTCACACGAACTGTTTGAAAGGTGATGAATGCGGAAGACTTTATTGAGCGGCGAGAGGCTCTCAGCGGAAAGGGAGACTGGAAAGGGGACGGGAAAGTGATCTTTCCCTGAAGCCCGGCTGCCCATCTCTGAAGTCTCACTGTCTGAAGTTAGCCATGTCTATCCATAGTCTCCAACGCTCCGTTGCTTCTCTGCTTGCCGCTCAGCCGCTTGTGTTGCTCTGCCAGCCGTAGTCTTCTATGGGCACAGGATAGGGGCATGGCAGGCCAAAAAGGCAACATTTGGGCGGAAAAACGGGGTCAGCTCTTTTCACTTGGAGCTGCGGTTCCAGGCTTACGAGTTTGGTTTAGCTGGGAGCCCAGCCCTTCTGTATCATTTACAGCCAAGTTTCAGATGAGAAAAGCTGCTTCCTTCACTTACTCCCCGCCCCTTCTAAACTTTATTACTTCCTCAAATGCATTAGAAATCTGTGTCTTTTTCAAGGTCTTACACAAAGATATTACTCAAATTATCATATGATTTTCATTGGGAACTCAATCTTTTGGCACCTAAGCATTAATCAGGTTAGCCAAGTTGTTCCTTCCAAGGAGGGTTCAGAGAGGGTACAGGTCACAGCCATAAAAAGGGAAGAGGCAGGCCAAAGCTGGCATGTGATCCAGGCTGCTTTCTCCTTCTTTTGTTCGGTCATCATTTGCAGGTAACTTTTATCTTGACATTCTGGAAAACATAATTCTGGTCGACTTCATGAGTGGCATGATGCTGATGTGACTTATGAGTGGCAAATACCCTGCATGCCGAAGTACATAGTGAGAAATAATTCCATAGAGATTCAGAGGCCTACCATACTGTTGAAATTTTGAAGAATCCAGCAATCCAATGCATGTGTTATAAGGTAAACACAGGTGGGAGAATATTGTGCCATCTATGATAAAGAGGCATAGGCCAGGCACGGTGGCTCACGCCTGTAATCCCAGCACTTTGGGAGGCCAAGGCTGGAGGATCACTTGAGCCTACGTGTTCGAGACTAGCCTGGGCAACATGGCAAAACCCTGTCTCCACAAAAAATACAAAAATTAGCCAGGCATAATTGGTACGCACCTGTAGTCCTAGCTACCTAGGAGGCTGAGGTGGGAGGATTGAGCCTGGGAAAAGTGAGACCGCAGTGAGCTGTGATTGCACTTGCACTCCAGCCTGGGTGACAAACCAAGACACTGTCTCAAAAAAAGAAAGAATGAAGGGGAACAAGGGAAGGGAAGGGAGGGAAAGGAAGGAAAAAGAAGGGAATGGGAGGGGAGAAAATGGGGAGGGGAGGGAAAGAAAAGAAAGGGAAAGAAAGGAAAAGATGCATAATGCTTTCTGTGTTTCTTTGGATTTTGGAGAAGGCATATACTATATTTGGAAATACTGCTCTTACCCCCCTGGGTACCTGAAAGGCTGCCAGCTTTGAGTGTGGACCAGAACTACAAACAGGTCAAGACAATCATGCAAGCAGTTGAAACACTTGTGTCATGACATCGAGCAGATCTGATATTGCTGGAGATAATCCTGACCCTGAAACTGTTGACTATGCTAGGTTAGCAGGTATAGAGTTCCACCCAATTAGAAGTTATGACTAATAAGTGGAGTCACTTTGGGTTACTCATTCTACTGAGCAAGCAGATGGAAAAATGGAGTTAATGCACTGGCTTGGGTAATGAACTCTGATCACCGAGTGGAGCTGGAGTTGCTACTACCTAATGAAGGCAGGGAGGATTATGTCTGGAACCCAGGGAAGTCAGTGGAGCATCTCTTACCATTTCCATGGCCAGTGTTAACTGTCATCGGGAAATTACAGTAACCACAATCCAAGACAACCCACCATGACAAGAGCCTCAGTACCTCTAGAACACAGGCCTACCTCAATCAGTCCCATTGTGATTTTGGCTCCTATTATCACTTCCAATCACAGATGAAGTTCTGTGCCACAGCAAGTGGGATCAGGCTTTTTTTTTTTTTTTAGACAGAGTCTCGCTCTGTTACCTGGCGCAGTATCGGCTCACTGCAACCTACGCCTCCCAGGTTCATATGATTCTCCTGCCTCAGCCTCCTGAGTAGCTGGGACTACAGGTACACACCACCATGCCTAGACAATTTTTGTAATTTTTAGTAGAGACAGGGTTGCATCATGTTGGCCAAGATGGTCTCGATCTCTTGACCTTGTGATATGCCCACCTTGGCCTCCTAAAGTGCTGGGATTACAGGTGTGAGCCACCACACCCAACCTTATCCTTAAGTTTTAATTAATCTGTTTTCTAAATTCTAGAAGTACTGCTTTTGGTTATTTTTCAAATATGATTGATCATTTTAATAGCCTCTTCCTCTTTATTCATATTTTTAACTTATTTTATTTCTACCATAATGATAAAGAGGTAAGATTCTGGAATCTGATTATCTAAATCCCAATGTCTACCATTAAATGAGTAACCCTGGGCAAATCATAACCTCTTTTCCTCAGGTGCCTCATCTATAAAATAGAGATAATAATATAAGCATTTAAACAATAAGTATATGAGTTTATGAGAATTAAGAGTTAATATGTGTAAAAAATTTAGAAAAGTGCTTAACACCTGGAAGTATTACATAAGTGTGGTTATTACTAGCTTTCGCAGCTGATATTTTTTATTAAGGTGAAATTCACATATTATTTTAAAATGTACAATTCAGTGTCATTTCGTGTTCACAATGTTGTACAGCCATAATAACCTCTAGTTCCAAGACATTTTCATCACCCACAAGAGACTGTATACCCATCAAACAGTCACTCCCCATTTCCCCATCTTCCTAGTAGCTCACTCTGCTTTCTGTCTCTATAGATTTAACTATTCTGGATTTTCAAATAAATGAAATTATGCAGTATGTGACCTTTTATGTTTTGCTTCTTTCTTTTAGCATAATGTTTTCAAGGTCCATCCACATTGTATCATGTATCAATACTACAATCCTTCACGTGGCTGAATAATATACCACTGTATGGAAATAACCTATTATTTCATTCATTCATTGTTTCCATCTTTTGGCTATTGTGAATAGTGCTGTTATAAACATTCATTTACAAACATTTGTTTGAATACTTGTTTTCAGTTGTTTTGGGTACATACCTAGGAATGACATTGCTGAGTCATATAGTAATTCTATGTTCAGCTTTTTGGGGGAACTGCCAAACTGCTTTCCACAGAAGCTGCACCATCTTACATTCCCACCAGCATGTACAGGGTTCCAGTTTCTCAAAATCCTCACCAACACTTATTTTCTATTTTAAAAATTTATAGCTATCCTACAGGGTAAAAAGTGATATATCATCATGGTTTGGATTTGCATTTATTTAATAACATGTTGAACGTTCACTTTTTCACATACTTACTGGCCATTTGTATACCTTCTTTGCGGAAATGTTCAAATCTTTTGTCTGCTTTTAAATAGGATTGTCTTCTTGTTGAGTTTTAAGAGTTTTTACATATTCTGAATACTAGACCCTAATCAGATAGATGACTTGAATACTTTTTTTTCCATTCTGTAGGTTGTCCTTTCACTTTTATAATGTCTTTCAATACACAAAAGTTTATAATCTTAATGAAGTCCAATTTATGTTTTTTCTTTGGTTGTTTGTGCTTTTGGTGTCATATCTAAGTATTGCCAAATCTAAGAACATGAAGATACACTCTCGTTTTCTTCTAAGTTTTATGGTTTTAGCTCTTCATTTGTAACTTTGATCCTTTTTAATTTTCATATAGGTGGTGAGGTAGTGGTCCAAATTCATTCTTTTGCAGGTAGACATCTGGTTGTTCCTGCACCATATTGTTAAAGAGGCTATTCTTTCCCCATTGGATGGTCTTTGCATCTTTGCCAAACATCAACTGACCATAAGCGTATGGGCTTATTTCTGGACTCTCAATTCTATTCCATGAGTCTGTGTTCCTGTGTATGCTATTTTGATTAGTGTAGCTTTGTATTGTTTCAAAATAGGGAAGTATGAGTCCCTTCTTTCTTTTTAAAGATTGTTTAGCTCTTTGATGTCCTTTGCAATTCCATATGAATTTTAAAATTTTATCATTTGTGCAAGACAGTCATTGGAATTTTGATAGGGATTGCATTGAATGTATAGATTGCTTTGAGAATCACTCTCATTTCAGCATATTAAATCTTCTAATCCATGAACACAGGGTATCTTTTCATTTATTCAGAACTTCTCTTTCAAAAAAGTTTGATAGTTTTCAGTGTACATGTTTTGCACTTCCTTGATTACATTTCTTTTTTTAAATAGAGTCTCACTCTGTCACCCAGGCTGGAGTGCTGTGACATGATCTTGGCTTACTGCAACCTCCACCTCCCAGGTTCAAGTGATCCTCCTGACTCAGCCTCCCAAGTAACTGGGACTATAGGCATGCATCACCACAACCATTTTTCTTTTTTTAAAGTGGTAATGGGGTTTCACTAAGTTGGCCGGGCTGGTCTCAAACTGCTGACCTCAAGTGATCTGCCAGCTTCGGCTTCCCAAAGTGCTGGGATTATAGGTGTGAGCCTCTGCACTGGGCCCACTTTTTTTTTTTTTTTTTTGATGTTATTGTACAAGGAATTTTCTTAACTTTATTTATGGGTTACTTACAATCGGTAATCATTTAAAGAAATACAACTGATTTCTGTGTCAATCTCGTATCCTACAAATTTGCCGATTCTTTTATTAGCTAAGTCGTTTCTATTAATTCTTCAGGATTTTCCATATACAAGACAATGTCACTTATTAAGTCTTACTGATTCCTTTCCAATTTGACTAATTTTTTAATATCAATATTTTAAAAATAAAAAAACATTTTTGATTCTTGCAAATTGCTTGGCAACTCATGAAGATCTATGTTCCCTTGTACTTTCTCTTGCTGATATTTAAATGTGAGCTATTACGGAATTCCTAGTGTTTGCTTTTGCCAGTAGCTGACTGTTCTTCTAATTTGGAATCACTCTAAAAATTAAATCCTGTTTGTATTTTCTGGGACCACATAAGGCAGCAAATCTTCACAAAGCCCAAACTATTATTACAAATACTCAGGATATTCTCCTGCCAGAGAGCACCAAGTTTCAAGATAGGCAGAGTCCTAGTTGTACTCGGAATGGGTTTCTCCTATTTGACACTACTTTTGGATGCATCCTGGGCTTTGCCAGAGCCATGGAAATTAAAGATCAGCTGGGCATAGAGGTTTGCACCTGTAAGCCAAGCACTTTGGGAGGCCATGGCAAATGGACTGCTTGAGCCCAGAAGTTCAAGACCAGCCCTGGGCAACGTGGTGAGTAGGCCCACCTACTCAGGAGACTGAGGTGGGACGATTGCTTGAGTCCAGGAGATTGAGGGCTGTACCACTGCATCCAGCCCGGGTGACAGAGCAAGACCAGGTCTCTAAGAAAAAGAAAAATGAAAGGTCAATCAAGTTCACTTGCGGTACTTCAAGTGTTTTCAAAAAGCAAGTTGGTTCTGGGTTTGTTCTATTTTCCTCTTTGGGTTCCTGGTTTCAGTCTGGTTTTGGTCTGAGAGCACTCTTTCCTTTGATAGAACACTGACACACTGGAAAAAAAAAAAGTTCTTCCCCCAGTAAGCAGCTGCTTTTTCACAGGATTGATCAGGGTAACCATTCAGACTGACAGAATCTGAACTTAGTTACAGTAGTTAGAGAGCAAATAAGGTCTGATTAACAACTTTTTAATAGTATATTAGTTTTTTTGTTCTTTTGGAGTTAGAGATGAAGCAAGCAAAAGCACTTTTGACAGACTACCACTTGGCTCAGTCATTTTTGTATTATCTGTCATAAAATGTGCCAAGTAGTCATCTAGTCATTAATAAGAGAAAATCTGTCCTCATAGAACTGGGGGGTCTTAGGGTGAAACAATCACTACCTGTAAGACAAATAATACTGAATACGCCATGATGTACTCCACAGTGCTGGTGCCCCGTTGGCGTATTATATAGAATAGTTAAGAAAAACTATTCTGATAAGGTATTTAAATAGAGACCTACTTAGGGAAAAGAAAGCTGTATGGTATGTGGGGTAAGATCATCCTAAAGGTAAGAAAAAGGGTAAACAAGAGTCCACTGTATGTAACTCTCAGCAATCCTCTGTGAGTGAGCTGAGGGAGTTGGAATGGTGGTGAGGCAAGCAAGCAATCAGGGATGAAGCTGAGGTAAAGGTGGTGAAGAGTTATCTACAGCCTTGTAGATTACTTCAATACTTTGTCTTTTTACTCCGAATGAGATGGGAAACCATTCGGTTTGGAGGAAAGCCATGACATGATGATCTGATATGGTTTAAAGGGGTTGAGCATGTGGGACAGACAGATTGGTGCAACATGGGGGATCACTCAGGAGGGGATACTGCAATAATCCAAATAAGAAATGATACAGCTTTAGATAGTGGTGGTAGCAGTGAATATAGTAAATGGGCAGATTTTAAAGGCCGCTGTTAAATCTGATTGAAGGTGGAATGTGAGAAATCAAAGTTGGTGCCCAGGTTTTAGGCCAGTACAATTCAATGTTGACATTTTCTGAGCCTGGGCTAAGAGTGTATATGTATGTATATGTCTGTGTAGACACGGCCAGTTTTAGACATTTTAAAAGATGCCCTTTAGATTGTTATGTGGATAATGAATAAAAGCTATATGGGAGCTCTGAAGAAATAGCTAGGAGGTTAGTAAATGATGGTGGTTAACTGGGCTCCTAAGCCAGTATGGCATGAAGATCATTGTTCAGCTTTGACGCCATTCAAATGTGATTAGTCAGTAGTACATAAAAATGAAAATTTTGTAAACATTTTTTATAATACAGAAAGAGAGGGTTCTTAAAATTTCATTCATAAGCAGTTTGGGAAGAGACAGATAACTGATAGTGAGACTTTAACGGAAGCATCCCAAGTAAAAGAATTGTCAGAAACATCTTGTATACCTGAAACATAAAATTGTTCAGAACCAAGGCCAGAAATGAGCAAGTAGTTAGAAGGTAGGAAGAAGTAACACAATGTAGTAATAATTTCTACGGACTTAGACATTTAGCTAACTTCAATATATTTCTAGACTTTAAGATGGTTCCTCCATTTTTCGGGGGGAGGGGGGCACTGTAATATTTTGGAGCCATTTCCAAATACCTTTAACCGTTTATTTTTCCATTACATTGGGACAGCACAAGAAGCTTTAATAGCCACCTTAGGGTACATTTAATATCTGTCAAACACAGCAAACATCTTTAACATGACATCATTTCCACTTGGGGGAAGAATTGCCTAGCGTCAGGCCACAGAATGGGATCTGGGTTCAAATTTGTTCCATACTTAGGTTGACTGCTCTTAAATACTTGACTGGTTGAATTCTATGCTGGTATGGTTATTCAAATTAGTCAACTGTAGGACGTTAATGTGTTTTAATATTCCAAGTGTAAATGTGGAAATCAACATACTGTATTACAATTCAAAGTATTTGGACACTGTCAGGTATCAGAAATGTACTATTTAGACAAAAGTGATTCTCTATTGCCTGAAACAGCTATAAAAATAGCTACAGGGTCAAAGGATTACTGGTTGTAGTCTGTTACAAGGGAGTGCTAGGAACAACTTCTGAAAATGGTCCTCAGTCTTCACCATTCATCAGAATCACCTGGAGGTGACTGGGCTCCATGCCACAATTTGATTCAGGACCTGGGTGGGGCCTGACAATTTATATTACAATGAATTTCCCAAATGATGCTGATATTGTTATCTCAAGTTACATTTTGAGAACCACCACCTTAATTCTTCATAAACTGTATTAAAATTCAAAATCGAGCTCACACACAACATTAAGCTCAAGTATGGATTTCATATTAGCTGGAATTACTGAGTAAGACCAAAGTGTCTTTAAACACAGACTTTAATGGTAACAATTCCTTTAAGCTCAATTAACTTTAGCTATTACAAGTCTTATGCAGATGTCACTATTAGACAATATTTAGTGACTTGCACTGGGTTCCTCATAAAAGACAAATTCACTTGAAAGTGTAATCAACAATCATTAACAGTTCTGTTATGCCAACACAAAACATGGCTAATTTGAGTTACCCCCCCTCCCTGCCCAAATCACTAACACAGCATGATCAGTACCTTAAGTATACTTCAACTAAGCCATTAAAAAAAAAAAAAAAAAGTGAGTGTTTCACTACCCCTGAGACCACTAGTTAACTGTGGTTCATACTTTAAAATGTGAGTACACCCACACAAGAAAGCAAACTAATCAGTTTTAAAAAATCTGATTATCACATTGCAAACTCGCCCAGGAAAAACAAATTATTGAGTCACTTAAAATGTAAATTTACCATTAACAGGCCAACTGGACCCTAATTCTTAGAGGTTTATGCATTAAAAGATTTAGGAAATATAGACATAGCCAAAACTGTTTCTAATACTCAGTTGAGTCCTACACATGGCACTAGTAATGTCAAATTGCTGGATGGGGTGGGGGAAACAGGGCCAATTCTTAGATTCTTTTGAAGATTTCATTGTACACGATCTCATGTCCAGTGTCCATACATTCAAAAATGTTGGTTTTCCAGGTACTTTACTGTTCTTTAAACCTGGAGAAGCCTCTATGGCTTATTCCCTTAGAAGCAACAAATGAAATGATGTATAAAGCATCAAGTCAAAGATACGGAGAACTGGACACATCCACTAATTGTTACGACAATCAAAGAAGTCATCTCTGTAAATACTAAGGGTGGTCTAAGGCTAAAAAGGTCAATCTGAAAGCCAATGAGGGATCCACTGTTTCACAGAAGTGTTTTATTCATGTTTGGCTTTCAAGAAGTGATATGCCTACTAAAGCTGTTATTTTGAGAGTATATGCATCTCAGAAGTAATTTTGAAAACAGAGCCAAAGAGCAGTTTTTCTTACCTTGTGGAGCAGAATTAACTAATTTCTCATTCATAATTTGAATCCAAAAAAGTTAAGCAGTATGACATCTACCCTGAAGGAGCCATTTTAAGCAAAAGACAAAATGAAAAAATTCACTCATTGGAAAAACTGCGTAACTGTTTTTTTCCCAATGAAATGATTACAGAATTAACAAAGCCAGAACATCTTCAGAAGGCATGCATTTCACTTCCAGTTTAGAGAAGAACCTTAAGTCAATAAATTATGTCCAAACTACATATTAAAATGTTTATAAAAATTAAGTTTTAACATTTATTTCTAGCTTTCCACATCTGTGTGCAGACAAGGAGTAAGATTGCACATAAGTGTAAGCAGTGCAAAAATGTGGAAGTGGAAGAGTCACAGATGTGCTAGAACTTCAAGAAATAAAGCAGTGGACAAATCAAAATAACCAGGAAAAATGTAAAACTACGGGGTCAGAATTAGGAAAGGTGAAGAATGGTAATGCCCTTGTTACTACAGAAGTTAAATTAGTAGCACAGATAGCACTTGTCAAACAAAAAACAATCCAATAGCATTGACTTTTATTCATTCATGTTAAGTCACCTGAAATGATATCTGTTGCATTTAAATGCTCATTAATGTAAATGGCTGAACAAATCCATTTCAATGGATACTCAATATCCCACATAGATAAGTCACTTCAACACAGCCTCAATGACAACTCCCACACCAAAACAGTACTTTATTTTGTAAATTTTGACCCATTATTACTCCCATATTAATGGTTTTTTTCAGCTGTCAAGTGTACAAGGTGAAGAGAAATTTCAGTTAGACAGGGGCTGCACCTGGAAAATAAATTTCTTAAACTCCATAAACACATTTCAAAACTGCTGGGTCCCAAAAGTCCATCTATGAACTATAGGGCTGCCAGTATCATGTGCAGCACATTAAAGCTACACTATCCAAATAGCTTATTAATTCTGCATAAATCAGGTCAAGCAATGTGTCAACCTGTAACAGACTGTGCACTTTAACTGAACATGGCAAAATATTCACTCTTTTGAACTTTACATCATCATTTGATGTCAAACAATGAAGCAAATCCCAACAGTATATACAAAAAACAGCTTTGCATTTACAAAAGATTGTTTCCCATACTGATTAATCCAGGCAGCTAACTCATTGGTTTATGCAACTTTATTGAAGAAAAATAAATCAATTACTAGCAGAGCTATTAGTTGATCACTCATCCATTGACAACTTGCATCATGTATTCAGTGCTATATTAAACAGTGTACTGGAAGATAGATTAACTAATAGCTCCAAGCCTCCTAACAATTTAAATGAAAATTACAAAATGTTTGAGACCCTACTTTGGAATACAAAGGGTGTTTGACTTCCAATTTCCATTCTCTGTAGAACAAGAACAGGTCATTCCTTTATTGACATGCATAAAATACATCACATTTTCTGTTCTGCTGATGCTATAAATTCAATACCAATTCTCCAGCCACATCAGTTATGAGCATAAAGTATATCATGTAACCTCAAATCTCTAACAGTGGAAGGCTTAAACAAGAATGGATGCTGCTAGAATAATGCTGTTTCCTTTGATGTGACAACTGAGCATCCATCTCCCTCCCCCTCAGGATGATTTCTTCAGCATGTTAGAGCAGTGAGGAATGGTTTTAGTCTCATAACCAAGTTAGAGTGAAGATATTGGCCACATAATACACATGCTCCATTTTTTAAAAAATTCTGAGTCTTGGGCAACTGTTCTCTTGTAACTACTTTACAGTTTCTAAAAGCAGTTATTGTCCAAAGCTGGAAGAACTTAAGTCTTCTCAGATGAGCATGTGAATGAATGGAGGGAGGTAAACAAAAAATAAAATTAAAAAAGATGAGGTCTGATAGGGGAGCAGCCGGATAAGAAAATCAAAAAAGGAACAGTAATTTAAAGTTTATTCCAGCTATAATGCAGGTTATTCTGACTTTAAGGTAGCATCACATGGCATACTTCTGAGTCCATTCCCGAGATATTCTGTTGTACCTGTAAATAAAGATGTTATTTTTAAAAGTTAAAATAAAGTGAAAGAATTCCTAATACTTTAAATGGAAGGGAAAGATTTTCATCTCCAGACTTATTATGAAGTCATCTCTAATGACTATGATTAGAATAAAAGCCAACAAGGGAGAAATAGCATTGGTACTCAAAGCAATGTGGGAAATGAGAGCCTGATGCTCTGAAAGCAGTATTTTAATAAACCTAACAAAGCAGCACTACAAATTGGGAGGCTAACAAAAGTCAAAAGACCCTTTCTCTCTACCACCACTGAACGAATACTCTAATTTTTAACAAGAAAAAATTTTTACAGCTCATCATGGACATATGTTAAAATAGTATACAAATTCTATCTATCCACAGACATTTCCAAAGCCAGAACCAGACTTTTACTAAAACAATTTTATCTGAATTCCGGAGTTTGGGAAATTACTTGGTCCTGGATATTACAAGAAAAAATGCCTTTGAGACTTAGGCAGAGGCAGAAGGGGAAGATGACATTGGGCAGAACGATAAATGGCAATAATTTTCAAAAGAGGTGTGTGAGTGGTTGTGTTATTCAGAATGACACGTTACTTTTAATAAGTGTGGTAACTGAGGCTAACAAGTCCCATCAAGACCTGTTGAGTACGACCAGAGCGTCTTTGTTGAACAAGATCAACAGGTAATTCACACACTAGCAAGGTTATTACTCAGGAAGACTACTAACATTGATAAATACTATCAGTTTCCCCTTGGATTATACTAATGCCATAGACTACTTACCCCAACAAAAACAGTGATAACCTTAAGAAATGAATACATATTAAAGGGCACAGGAGAACTTTTATATTTACAATTCAAATATTAACTAGCTTTACTTCAAACCCCAAACCAAATATGGTCCAACAACTTCCCTAAACTTGTAACACATACAAGTTCTTTCTACCAATCATGGTTATCTCCTAAGGATACTTTCTCACAAAGCCAGCACTTTAAAACAAAGGCTTTATCTAGCTAGCATACGGGGAGCCGCAAAGTACAGCTGACACTAATGCATGCTTGTCAGTAATGAACATTTGAGTTTAGATGCTTAGGCTTAAAAGTGTTTTTCCCTTACATTACTATCTCCTGGCAAAATCTGAACTAAATCACCACATTCCGTATAGTATTGGTACAAAGCCTCAAGGTAAAACTTAAACACCATGGTAATTTGAAAGAAAAAGATACTACATAAATTCCCATTTCTTACTAGTGCTATATAACTGCTTTGCCATGCAATACTTTCAAGCAATAATGGCTACCAGGTATTTACTTTCACGTTAAACAGAGATCAAGCAGTTAAATGTACACTTTTCAGAAGACTGCCACATCTGTTACCTTTTGTTAGTTAATACAGTGCCTTAACGCATGCAGCACTCAAGTGCTGGCAGTACCATGAATAAGCGCACCATAGAGTGCAGATCCTCTTACCCTACAACATAGCGTATTTCTCTGTCCACTCTCTTGCTAACCTATTGTACCTAATTGAACAAGTATACTTAGCATTAATTATAACATATGAAAGTTATAATGGTTAAACTGAACATAAATACAATTCAAATACTTGAAAAATTTAGACCAAATTTTTACAATAGCACTAACACTTTTTGGAAAAACATGCTTGGGGTTAAGAAAAATTTGCTTTCTTCCCCAAAATTTGAGAATAAAGTGATAAACTGTTTAACACACTAGGAAAAACAAAAACACATTCTGGAGGGGGGCATTCACTGTCACATTAGCTAAAGCCTATTAAGTTTTAACCACATTTCAATTGCTAGCTTTCTGCATATTTTAACTATTATCTTACTAAATATCAAGTCGCCTTGGCATTGTCACAAGCAGAGTATAAGCCTAACTCATTAAGTAAAACCATTTTTATAATAACTTTTTAACATACTTACTTATCTCTGTCTGTTTTATAGATCCGTGCAATCTCTGGCACTAGGGGGTCATCTGGGTTTGGATCACATAGCAGTGAACAAATGGATAAAAGAACTGCAAGGAAACAAAAACATCTGTTACCCAGTTTCAGGAGTTTAGATAAATAAGTGTATTTAAAACGCTATTACAAACCTCAATCCTCAAAAGACTTATATTACTTTTTATCTCAATCTCAATGAGACAAAGTTTTACAGAGATTTTGCTTCACAGAAGACAAGCTCCCGGTAAGTAAGAAGAGCTAAAAATGGAGTTTGTGGCATCAAATTCACGCTGACTAGCTATAAAAATAAAGTTTCTAAGATAGTCAACTGATGCCATATTAATACATGTTTTAAATAGGCATAAATGATATTAGAAATTAAGGAGTTGCTTGGTACTCTGAGGGTGGAGACTTTAGCAAGAATATGCAGGTTGACACTCTTGCCGTATTATTCATAGTTGTTAGGCATGAAGAAAAATCAATTCTTTGCCATTGTCTCAGTTTTCTGAGAAAAACTTTGAAGTACTCCACTAAATGTTTTATCTCCTTGAACTTGTGAGTAAGAAACCATATTCTCAAGAGTACTGGTTAAATACAATGCCAAAATCTCTTTAGTACTAAGTGAGTCATCAGCCCTAGTTCTTCCCTTTAACCAGTTCAACACACTGATTTATAAGATGTCAAACATTAAGGAACATAGATCTCATTCACTTTGAGTGCCTGTTATGTGCCAGTCACCATATATGGCGCTGTTAAGATACAAATGCTTGAAATGTTTGACTGATTTAAAAAAAAAGTAATAGTATAAAGACAACATCGTCACATAAATATTTGTTGACTATAGCAAATTTAATTTCAAAGCCAAATGCAGCAGAGCAAATAAAAAATTACCTAACGGAGGAGACTGGGCTACATAGTAACTCACAGAAAAAAGGTAGCTTCAGTGTTGACTCCTAGTTTAGTAAGTTAGCAAAGTATGGCTGCCAAAAAAGCAACTTACTTTAATGACAAAACAGTACCAATTCAATCTGCCCTTACAAAAACAGTTTTCAGTGTTATAGTACATTACCAGCAGTGGTAGAAAAACTTGGAAGCTGGTATTTAGGTATGGGAGCATGTTTTGAAAAGAAATTAGAAAGCATCCAAGAGGGAGAAAAAAAGGTCTAAAAACTCCATCTGGGATATTCATGCAGAGACTGGACAACCTGTTAGATACAACATAACAGATGCCTATTAACAGTAGGAGACCAGAATTGATCTACAGATATTTCCAAGATTATACAATTTTAGACTGTCATTAGGTAGAAACAACCTATCATGGTTACATAACACATGACTAAAGATTTGTCTAAAAATTAACCCAGGAAAGCAAAATCAGAATTTTCCTAGAGTGGAAACCTCAGGATTCAAAAGCTTTATTAAGTTTAGGTATATTACACCATTCTTGGTAAAAAGGCAGTGAGTGTGACATGTCCAAGTGGTTTGAGATCGAAAAATACAGAAGTCTATTAAGATAAATTTTGCTGTTATGAGATGAAGGTAACTCAACAGGCAAATAATGCCTACCCACCCCAATTTGAATTTTAACCTCTTCTCACAAAGTCTCTTTAATCAATACCACTAAAAGAACACAAATGATAAAAATAACTTTATTGCTTCCCCATCTCTTACCAGAAAGTTGGAATAAAAATACTCAGGTAAGTACATCTAAGAATGAAACTATTAGAAAATGAGAACAGCTTAAGATTATTTCACTGGAAGTATTTTTACCTTTAGAAATTGTTAAAGCAGGCGACCACTGTGATCTTAGAATATCGAGACAAATGCTGCCATTACTGTTAATATTTGGATGATAAATTCTTGTTGTAAATGCAACCTAAAACAAAAACTTTTAGGTATTTTATTCAAATAAAAACAAACATCTTTTAAAGCAAAACTTAAAGTAATCAAGCCACAATGTTAAAAATGTCATCTATTAGCAAACAAGTTCCAAATATATAGAAACTGGTTTTTACAATCTGATCACAACCTCCCTGCCCCCCCCAGCTACCTTTTATTAAAACAGAAACTTAAACTTTTGGATAAAAATTTCATTACTCATATGAAGGAAAGTACTCAAGGTTACTTTGGTCCTACTGTGTCATGAATATCAAAGGGCAATTTAAAGGTATTTAACACATTCATTTAAAAAAGCCCTAATTTTGAATGTAACCAAAATTTGTAGACCATCTCATTTAAAGTTTCATTAAGTTACACAGGTATGCATGAGTTTGCATTTCCACTGTACATAAAACAAACTTGAATCACAAAAATGGAAACCATCACACTGCACCTGTAACATTACTACAGATTGTTAACAGTGACATGTTTATGTCCTTTGAATATTACCTTCTCTAGTTACTAATATAGGTTGAATCTGTGTTAATGACTGAAAAGTAAAGAATATGCTTTTAATATCTACAAACCAATCAACTCACTGCACTAAGCAACTCTTAAGTTTTCATAAATTTGTGTATATAAAACTATAAGCATAAGTTGTAGCAATATGTGCAAATATAAACTGAAGTTGAACATTTGATGCCTACAAGACAACAAAGCCTATAATCAGAATCTATGTAATAATGGGGGTAAGCTTCCATATGGTCTGAATCTTGCAACATTAAGGAAAAGGCAAACTTTATTCCCATTTACAACGTTCAAATTGAGGTCTAGCTCTTTAAACCAAAGGTTTAGAGTCAGCATCTGTACATCGGTGCCTCAATTCAACATATATATTTAGCCTAGGCAGAACCCTAACTTCCAAGAATGCTCTATTCCTTTGAAATAAAGCATAAATCTATACTAACAGATTTTGAGGGGAAATACTTGCCTTAGGTGGTTTGAAGGGGTAGTCTGTAGGAAAATGAATTGTCAAAAAGAATACACCGCCTTGATATGGGCTGTCATTCTGTAAAAAGAAAAGTATGCTTAACTCAAATTGAAAATATTATTACTAAATAATCCATAACATCTGTTTCTAAGCATTTCTCTAATACTGAACCAAAATTACCTGTTTACACTGTAATAAAGAATCTAAATTATCCCATAAAAATTGTCTATATTAATAGAAAAAAAACACTAAAAACTTACTATACAGTAATAAATCCTAATTTAGATTCAATTTTACATAAGTCACCAGAATGTTTTTTAAGAAGTTATCCTGAAACACAAGTATTCTAGACCTCAATTCTCACAAAGGAAAAAGTACACATAGCAATAAAGCCTACATACAGAATCATATATCAGAATAATCTGAAAATAAACTTTTGCATGTGTAGATTATTTCTTCCAATAGCCAGATGTGTACAAATGGGTTTACAACAGGCCAGTCTGCTCACTAGCCAACCAAAACATTAGCTATTCCAGGTAACGAACACACAACTATGTCCAAGAGGAGAACAGGGAAAAGCGTAAGTTTCTCATTTTAATCAATACCAGAAAACAGATACACTGTCCCTATTTTATGCATGATATAAATGAGGCTTAAAGAAGTAACTTAGTCTAATATACAAATGGTAAATGACAGAACCAAGATTCAAACAGTCTTTTGAAGACCACTTAATGACAAAATATACTGACCTAGTCAGGAATTTAAAGTTAAAATGTGGAATGCCTAACTGCCTCAGGATATGCAAAGAACCAATCCGAAGACATGTTTTAAAATTTACATGAATTGGATTATTACCAACACTCATTCCTCTCCATTAGAAAGGGTATGTATATACAGCTACATGAGCCTTTCACTATGCCCATTCTGGATGTCAGGCACATAAAAACTAGGCCCGATACTAACACAGCTCATCTAATTCCTACCCTTCTGTAAAACAAACATTAATTCAATTAATCTAACTCCTTGCTATATACTTTATGTAAGGGATCCAAAGAGCAATTTTTTATCTTGATGAGCTTGCACTCTGATAGACATGTTAAGTAACTGCAATGAAATGTTACAGGTATCATGAAATATGAACAAGGGACACATGGAGTTCAAAGAAGAAAGGTCAATTTATTAATGAAGAATCAGGTTTAAAGAAATATACAACTAGTAAATGGAAGAGCTACTATTTATTTATTTTTGAGATAGTCTTGCTGTCCCCCCAGGCTAGAGTGCACCAGCGCGATCTCGGTTCACTGCAACCTCCGCCTCCTGGGATCAAGCAACTCTCCTGCCTCAACCTCCCGAGCAGCTGGATTACAGGTACGCGTCAGCATGCCCAGCTAATTTCTGTATTTTTAGTAGAGACGGGGTTTCACCATGTTGGCTAGGCGGGTCTTTAACTCCTGACGTCATGATCCACCACGCTCCACCAGAGCTACTATTTAACTTGAGTTCTTCTCCAGCTCTCAAGTCTTTCCTTTTCATATTTTTTTTTTCGGGTGGGGAGACAAGGACAGAATCCCATCTTGCTGTGTTGTCCAAGCTGGAGTGCAGTGGCGCAACCTCGGCTTACTGCAAGCTCTGCCTCCCAGGTTCAACTGATTCTCCTGCCTCAGCCTCCCGGATAGCTTGGATTACAGGCATGTAACAAACATGCCTGGCTCCTTTTTTTAGTAGAGATGGGTTTCACCATGTGGGCTGAACTTAAACTCCTGATCCCAGGTGATCTGCCTGCCTCAGCCTCCAGTAAAGTGCTGGGATTATAGGCATGAGCCACTGCACCTGGCCCCTTTTCATATTTTCTGCAAAATATGGAACTAGAAACATTTTAAGTGACCTGAGTTTATTAGATTAACACATCTTTGTTAAATATGGTCATAGTAATTTTGAACAGATGCTTCAAATAGCATATACTTTTACCTGATCAGATACTATACAAGGTATGTTTTTCCTACATAAAATTAACTATTTAACGGTAATTCCAAACATTTTGTTTTTTTTTTCAAACAGGGTCTTGCTCTGTCACCCAGGCTGGAATGCAGTGGTACAATCTTGGCTCACTGCAACCTGTGCCTGCTGGGATCAGGTGATTCTCCCACCTCAGCCTCCCGAGTAGTTGGAACTACAGGAGTGAGCCACCACAGTCGGCTAATTTTTTTGTCTTTTTAGTAAAGACGGGGTTTCTCCATGTTGCCCAGGTTGGTCTCAAACTGCTCAGTGATCCACCCACCTTGGCCTCCCAAAGTGTTGAGATCACAGTCGTGAGCCACCACGTACCGCCCCCAACACTGAAGTTTTAATAACCTAATTCCAGAAGTTCTTTGTAAGCTTTCATTCCAATTTTCATGAAATCGAATGCTGTCTGCTTCTGAATAAAGGCAATCCGCTGATGTGATTTAGGTAAAGCCACATTTCGTTTCGTTTGTTCAAAAAAAGAACTTTAAAAAGAAGGCAAAATATTTCAATGTTGCAATTTAATACCAAAATGCTGCCATACCAAAGAGGAAGAACTACAAGGTTCAGAGATAACAAAACTAGGCCATATACAAAATTGAGACCCTATGATAATTAACTTCTATTACGAATCAGCAGCTAACTACACGAAAGAGAAACAAAACCCCCAAGAATAAGGCAGCAATCGACTGGAATCTTACAAGTACAGAAATTACATTAGATCTCTGCTTAGGAAACCTTCTATCCCTGTTTTGGTCTCATCAGTGCAAGGTGCTTCCTCATAGTGCCTCAGCTCTTCTGTGGCAACCATAAAACGTTGGTATTTTGTGGTTTTTTTTTGAGACGCAGTCTCGCTCTGTCACCAGGCTGGAGTGCAGTGGCACGATCTCGGCTCACAGCAACCTCCGCCTCCCGGGTTCAAGCAATTCTCCTGCTTCAGCCTCCTGAGTAGCTGGGACTACAGGCGTGCGCCACCATGCCCAGCTAAATTTTGTGTTTTTAGTAGAGACGGGGTTTCACTATGTTGGCCAGGATGAGTATTCTTTATTTTTATTTTTTTAAAGTGTTGCTGTCACCCAGGCTGGAGTGCAGTGGTGTGATCTCTGCTCTCTGCAACCTCCAGCTCCCAGGTTCAAGCGATTCTTATGCCTCAGCCTCCAAAAGAAGATGGGATTACAGGCATGTGCCACTACGCCCAGCTAAAAATGTTGGTATTCTTATAGGTTGATTTTCTACTTCTAACTGCTGCCCCCAGAAAAATATGAGTTGCAAAATGTATCTCTTGTGCAGTTACTCATTCCAGGGCATATATTCAAATGCCCACTGATATTTCTACTTAGATTATGGCAATAGCTTACTGATGATTATCCCTCCATCTTAATGATAAAATGGTCTTTTCAAAATGTTACTCCCCTGCTTGAAATCTACCATAGTTTCAAAGATATAATTCAAACTCCTAAGTACCTACGGTGCTTTATGATCTAGGTGCCCATCGATCTAGTTTCACCTTCTGTCTCTTCTATAGAACCTGCTCTCTACTGCATGTAAATTATATGGATAACACATCTTTTCTCCCCTACTTGAAATATTCTTCCTTATAGCCTCTTTGTCCTATCTGCTCCCTACCTGTCTTTTACACCTCTTTAAGTACATAGTTACCATTAACCATCCGTATGTCTAACATTTACTTACATTTCTCTTTTATTAGGCTACAAAGCTCCTTAATTAGTAAGGTAAAGATGGAAAAAGTCTTCAGGTATCATTAGCTTATGTGGGAAATGACATAATACACTTGAAATAAAAGTTGAAAAAATAACCCTTATGGACCAAATAAAATGGTACCTACAGACCAATTATTTAAATTCAGATAGTGTTTCTATAGTTGATTATGCTCAGGCTGAGAAAGGTTACATTTTTCACAGATATTTTATTTTCACAGGTACTTTCTTCCACAGTTCTGTCATCAATTAGGTAGAAGTTAGTGTTGTTCTTTAAATCCACCTTTTTCTGTCAACTCCATTTTCCATTAAGAAAAATTTAAGCAAGTAAATGTCAGAGGCAATAGGTAAGGAAGTCGACTTCTACTTGCATCAATTCTTGTTGGAAACTAACCTTAACATAGTATGCAACCGCCCCCTTCGCCAAAAAAAAAAAAAACACACACACCAAAAAAATAGCAATGCTGTCAATTCTTTCCAAGGTTTAATCTTTAATCAATAGTTGTGCTTCAGAAGTAGCTTACCTTCAGAAACAATAAGCTAGTATACGACAAAGCAATTCTGCTGCATAACTAATGATCAGAGGATTTTCTAACAACTCACTAAAATCAAAGTTACTCTATTGAAACTTAAAATTAGATGCTCTATTTTTTAGAAAGTCAGGAATCTTCAGTTCTGTGGCACTGGCATCACTTAAGGAAGCTAAATAGTAGTCCAAAGCAAAAGTGATATTGTTAACTGTCCTGTTGTCCCACTAAATCTGTAATTTATGGATTGTTTCGGGTCACAACTGCTTGCCACATATGGTAACCATATTCACAAAATAAGCTATTTACCTTATACAGTGATGCTTTGTCACAAAGATGTATTCAGAAGCCAAAAGAACAAAATGAGTTGTTTCACTGGTGCACTCCACAGTAAGCACAGAGTTAACTATTTAAAGCTGACACCTAAATTATGTGCTTATGTACAAGACAATACCTGTACTTTGGGTACATTTTTGTAACCTTTGACTCCTTCTTGAAATTACCCAACCAACAGTGAGAACTAAACCTTTTTAACTGAAAGCATTTCAGTGAATACTGCTACCAAAGCAAAACCCTGCAGTTGTGGTTAATTAGGTTAATATTTAAATAGTTCTGAAGATCACATGCTTCTGTTTGTAAAAGCAGAAAACTGCCAGTCATTATATTAAAAGGTTGCTAAAAAAATTTAGCAAAGAATAGCTATCATCTGAAATATGTACTTAAAAAATGAAAAAAGGAAATGTTTTCTAAAAATAAAATCAAATTAAGTAAACTGCTAAAAAATCTGTCAGAATAAGCAACATCACTCTCTAAAAAATTACTACCATATACTCCTCATTCATGTTTCCTTTGATTGACTATAGGTATGTTCCTTGCCTTTTTGGAAAACTAGTGTGTTGTTCAAAATAACAAAGTCTAATCTATTAAGAAGAAATACTGACTAGTTTTAAGGAGCTCGTTTATTCTGCACACTATCCAATTAGAAGTCTTAATTACCAACCCTTCTGTACTTTCTTAGTTTTGACAATTTTTATAATGAAACTATCAAGTACCCTCTGAATCAAAGATGAGCATTATTTGGTAAGACATTTTATTGAATTCTTTGAAAACTGGTAATCCAAAATGGGAAAATTATAAAGTTTGCAAAAGCAACTGCTTACAAAACATTAGGTAGATAATATGGAATTGACCTAGCAGGCATTGTGGTAAACACATATCCCATCTAAAAAAGGGAGGCAGCTGTTATTCCATCCCAAGCCACTACTGCTTGTGGAATGTGGGCCTACTCAAAAGGGTTTTATGTGAAGACTGCCAGCTTTCAAAAACATTGTGTGGGGCAAATTGGGTAACTCAACATTTAACTATGCATTTTATTAAAATTACACAATTTTGCTACCAAATTAGATAAAAGGAAGCACTTTTAAAACAAAGTAAAATTTATAACAGTAAAAATAGTCCTTGTGATAATGAAATGCACAATCCTGGCTTTGTAGTTTATTAAAATGATCCAGGATATTCACAGTATTAAAACTTAATATTTGCCCCCCCCCTGCCATGACTTACTGTGACTGAGTTTCCCTACTTTTAGGACACTAACAATTCAATTACTCTAAATTAATCATCCCCGTTAGGATTTCCCATTAATTACTTCTACTCATCACTTCATTCACCTATTACTTATTTTCCATCTTATCACGCTTTAGCACTTGTTTTAAGTATCTGTCTACTCCAATAGAGTGTAAGTTCACTGTAAGATTGACAAGGATGTCTATCATATTCACTCGTATCCTTATTACCTGGCACACAGTATGTAGTCACATTTGAGACAGAAAAATGACTAAAGTTAGAATCAGAATTACTGAATAAATACTTGTGGATTCAACCCATCTACTAACTCTTAAGAGCATTTTTTTCTTTAGAATTATAAATACTCACTAACCACTGTCTCATCTAGTACATTATTGCTCTTTATGTTGCTTATAAAACCACCAAATAGCAAGTTTTCAGTAAAATACACACGTAACTTAGAAAATAAAGCCTTAAACACCTTACCAAGTTAAAAAAAAAAAAAAGTTAGGTATTTGTGTAAGATACAGTCTTACCCCAGGATGTTTTAGTGCGCTCTAATTCTCTGAAATTCTTAGATGGTATCCATAATTCTGAATATTCAATTATCCAGCATATAGTTTCTTATCTACCCAGGATAGAAAGGAATTTTGCTATATTCAAAATATCACTTTCTCCCTAAATATATTCAAAGTTTGCATAAAACTAAAGTTCTATATAGAATCAAATATCAAAATACAATTAAGCTAGATTATTGGCAGCTACAGCAAAAAGATAAGATCTCTGAGTAACACAACTCATGGCAGTATCAGAGCCAGTCACTTTAATTGTGTCTATAAGTAACAGGAAGTTCCACAACAATGCTTTACACAGTGCTACGAAGAGAAACTGAACTGAGGTAGACAGATGTTTGGTAGGTCAGAGATGTTATACTTTAGAACATGAACACAGAGATAGACACAAAATACACATAACAGATGACTAACTCATTATATTGTTTCTTTCAAATGCAGTACAACTATGGAATATCCAAAATAGAATTAACTACATGATAAAATAAACCTACAGACCAAGCTAAAAATTACAACCAAATCAATGCTGGATTTTCACTTAATACTAAATTTAAAAATTCTTAATACTTACAGGTCCCATAATTGTGGCTTGCCAATGAAACACTAGAGAAAGAAAAAAAAAATCTCTTGGTTATCTAAAAATGCACAAGCTTTAAAAAAATGAAGCATAAAAATCAACTTGAAAGTTACTTACTATCATCCCCAACTGGACCTGCAGAACATTGTGCTGGAGGGTCACGGGCCAAATCACTAAGTTCCTATACCAAGACAGAAAATGGGTGAGTCACATTAAGCTTAATTTAAGAAAACACAAGCGAGTCCACTGCTTTCAGTTACTTTCACACTATTTTTTAAGGAACACGCCATCACAATTCAAGCAAATAATATATTACATTAGGAGAGGGAAAACATGCCTGGACATATGCTGAGACAATTATCTTAGCAAGAGTTCATAAAAATATATATGCATACACACTGATACAAAAAAATTTATTACATAAACAAAAAGCTGATCTCTTACAAACTGAAATAGCTATAATTAGATATTCTCATAGTTTAAGAGCTTAGACCAGGGAGAGCTCAATATTCATGTTATTTGTTGAATTTCCAAGACCACTTTTGGAGGCCCTCAATTGTCTTAAATCCTTTGCTCTTCCTGAACTATCCTTCCTCCCCAATCCACTAACTATTTTCCACCTGAAAACAAACAGAAAACTCTCACGGGGCTTTTGTTTTCCAATATCCCTATTCTCTCAACTTTTTTTTAACTCAACATCCATTTTTAACTATTCTTGAAATTCTGACCTTGAAGAGCAAACTTCTGCAAGTAGAAAGATGTTTGCTTTTAACATATAGTCCACACAATTCCATATGAATGATTTATTTCTAACAAGTATGTAGTTTACTGTTCCATGACTTGTGCGTAACAATGACACTTACTGCCTTCAACATTTTCAAACTAACAGTTTCTCTTAAGTTCAGTCTATGGCGTAAGTCACTAACGGCCACCCATTAAGTCTAGGAACTACTGTATCTTCTTTACCCTCTTTCTCATATAAACATGGAAATAATGATGAAGGGTAAGGTTTAGGATTCCATTTGAACAGCAGAAGACCACAAGGTACAGTGGCTCATGCTTGTAATCTTAACACTTTGGGAGGCAAAGACAGAAGGGTTGGCTTGAGCCCAGCTGGACTGAGACCAGCCTGAACAACACAGGGGAGCCCCAACTCTTCAAAAATGTTAGCTAGGCATGGTGGTGGCATGCCTGGGGTCCCAGCTACTCAGAAGACTGAGGTGGAAGGATCACTTGAGCCCAAGAGGTCAAGGCTGCAGTGAGCTTTGATCATGCTACTGCACTCCAGGCTGGGCAAAAGAGCTGTCTGAGACAAACAAAACCTGCCTCAAACAAACAAACAAAAAAACCAATACAAGACCAAAAAAGCTAGGCTGGGTGCAGTGGCTCATGCTGGTAATCCCAGCACTTCGAGAGAGCCAAGGAAGGCAGATCACCTGCGGTCAGGAGTTCGAGACCAGCCTGGCCAACATGGTAAAACCCCATCTCTATTAACAACACAAAAATTAGCTGAGCGTGGTGGTTGTGCCTGTAATCCCAGCTACTTGGGAGACTGAGGCAGGAAAATCGCTTGAACCTGGGAGACAGAGGCTGCAGATCATACCACTGCACTCCGGCCTGGGGGACACAGTGAGACACTGTCTCAAAAACATAAAAAAACAGAAAAGTTTAATGCTCTCATGTACAAAAGACCTAATACTAGAAAGCAGAAGAAAGCATGCCCAAATAAAGAGAAGCAAAGGTGAGAGGACAGCTTGAGCCCAGGAGTTCAAGCCCAGCTTGGATAACATAGGGAGACCCCATTCGCCACACACATACACACACACACACACAAACAACAACAACAAAAAAAGACACAATAAAGAACAATCTGGCCAACAGCAACTATGTACCACAACATCAATATATCCGTGTGTAACTCCAAAACATTTATTTTCTCTTTTATTTAGTCTACTAGAACAACTTATTCCCTATAACTACCGGAATCAACAAATGGAAACAGGTTTCCAAAGTGGGTACATGCACTATCCTTAACTGTCATCTTTTCGCCTTACTGTGCAAAAGTCAAGGACACAAAATGCAGAATTTTCAGTATAAGCTCCCTCAGAAGGATGCAGGGAATGGGAAGAAGAGTTAAAAATCTCAATTTAGCAAGGTACAGTGGTGTGTGCCTGTAGTCCCAGCTACTCAGTAGGCTGAGGCAGGATTGAGCCCAGGTGTTTCAGGTTTTCATGTGCTAAATGATCATGCTGGTGGATAGCCATTGCACTCTATCCTGGGCAACAAACTTTAATGTCTATTTTATACCAGTTGCAGATGAGTATTTTCATTCACTACATGGAATTTAAACACTGACAAATTTATGTAAGAGTCCCACTGTGGTACTGACTTGGTGGGGGAAAAGAGTCCTCTAAATTTTGTTCATTTTGTTAAATCCACTGGAAATCTTTAAAATAGACACTCAACAAATTGAGGGGCCAAAAACCAACCAACCAACCAAACAAAAACAACCCAGCTTTCAAAGCTTTTTAGAAAATTAGAATCATTGAACAAATACCTTGAAAATTAGATAATGCTAACATCTTTCCCTACAAAACTGAGGAACTGAACAAATTAAACAATGTATGCCCCAACAGTACACAGCCTACAACTGTGCTTTAAATATTTCAATTTGTGGGAAAGCCCTTTCAATGGAGCTCCTATTTTTATTGGCTAAGTTTGTATTCTGTACCAGCATGGAATAAAATTAAAATTTCAAGAAACACTGAAAAAGAAAAGCTACTACATAAAGGGTTTTTGTCTTTTTAAAAAAAGAATTGAGAATTTGTCCCATTTAACAAGATTTGCTCTAAGCTCATAAAACACCTTAGCTCCCATGGGTATTTTGCCATTTACAAAATTATAGTATTATAGACCAGAGTCAATGGGGGTTATTAATTTAAACCTTATTAATCTCAAAAGTGCTATTTTCGAGAAAATCAAAATAAGACTATTAGAGATATTAGCAAAACAGCATAGAGAAACAGGGCTAGGGAACTAGAGTACACAATATGAATTAAGAATAATTATACTGCCTTTAAAAATGTTAAGATGATCAACACAAAGTTTTAACTGCTCTAATAGTGTTTTTTTTTTAAGTTTTGATTAAAGCTGTTTAACAGGTCCACCAACCCCTTCCCCTTTTGAAAAAAGAAATGGGGGATCTCACTATGTTGCTGGACTGCAGTGGCTATTCACAGGCACAGTCACAATCATAAGGCACTGTAATAGCCTAGAACTCCTAGGCTCAAGGGATCCTCCTGCCTCTGCCTCCTAAGTAGCTGGGGTTGCACGTATGCACCACTATGTACAGCAAATTGTTGATCAATAAATATACATATATTTTAAAACTGTAAAATTCAACAATGAATTTTGCTGATTGACTCCATGTGGGAAGAAAAGATGATGCTAAGATTGCTGGCCTGAGCAAAGCATGAGATCAGCATCAAATAAAATGGTCAACTTGTAAGTGAAGCTTGTGGGCAGATACAGAGATACCATTTAAACACTCCAAGACTCAATTAGGAAAGTATATAAATACACGTTGAGAACAGGCTGGGAACAAACACTAAATATCTTTATTAAACAGATGATGTTTATAGCCATTAATCTTGGTGACAGCATTCTGATAACAGAAGGTCCTAGGAGTGAATCCTGGACAAATTTAATGCTAGGAAAGGGAACCTCCGCCAGTAACCTGAAAAGTTAAAATAACCTGAAGAAAGTCTTTGTTATAATAAACAACACTGCAGGAAGAATAACTACAGCAAATATTTGCCTCTTATGTTCAAAATGCACATCAGAAAATGGCCAGTTGCTCAGGAATGGTCACTCTAGATTAACACCATGAAACACAAACAAAAATACATGTCAATAGAGTAGACAAGAAAAACTGTCCTGATACACTGTGCCAATTCACTCTTGAAACTCATCACAACTGCTTACAAGGTTGCCAGAGATTCCAAGATTCACAATTTTAAGATTGTATATCACATCTTTATATGCTTGTCTATATAGATACACCCTCATGTGTTCAACATATTCAAAAATGGGAGAAAATTCATTCCAAATACTTTTAATCCTGGATCAGTAGGATTTACTGAAATCTGTATCACGTTTCAACAATCTGTAAAAGGAACTATGTGGCTTTTGGATTTCAAAAAATCTTAACAGAAAACATTAACCGAACCAAATCAGTATTTCAAAGATGCTTTTTTTGGTGGGGGAAATAAATTATCCACTATTAAGAAAATGACTTTTTTTTTGTTTTGAGATGGACTATCGCTCTGTCATCCAGGTTGGATGGCATCTCAGTTCACTGCAACCTCCGCCTCCTGGGTTCAAATGACTCTCCTGCCTCAGTAGTTGGGATTACAGATGCATGGCAACACGCTTGGGTTTTTTTGTTTTTGTTTTTGTTTTTGTATTTTTAGTAGAGACCAGGTTTCACCATGTTGGCCAGGCTGATCTTGAACTCTTGACCTCAAGTGATCTGCCAGCCTCTGCCTCCCAAAGTGCTAGGAGTACAGGCGTGAGCCACCACATCTGGCCTGCAGTCTTAATTTTATTCAGGCCTACTTTTCCTCAGGGTTCTCTTCCCATCTCTGAAATAGGAATCACTACCTGGCACATAATGTAATAGTATTAGGTACTTAAAAAGCAGACCACCCATCCTGAACCAAGATTCCTGGGCAAGGCTCTTAATTCATCTGTTATTGAACAAAAGTAAAACTACTCCATACATGGACCATATAACAGAGCCCCTAGTTTATTTAAATCTTGGACCTATGTGATAAATCCTGATGTATAGTTGTCTAAAAATGTCTGATAAGCATTCGAATATACCTAATACTGAAATGAGAGTTTAAAAAGTGACAACACAATCCAAGTTTTGCATTTATTTACTCGGAATTACCACAAAAAACATACTAGATTTTGAATTTAATACATGTCAAAATGTTGTCTGAGACGGAGTTTCATTTGTCACCCAGGGTGCAGTGCAATGGTACTATCTCGGCTCACTGCAACCTCTGCCTCCCAGGTTCAAGCGATTCTCCTAACTGGAACTACAGGTGTGCACCACCCGTCCAGCTAATTTTTTGTATTTTTAGTAGAGACGGGGTTTCACCACGTTGGCCAGGCTGGTCTCAAACTCCTGACCTCAGGTGATCCACCCGCCTTGGCCTCCCAAAGTGCTGGGATTACAGGTGTAAGCCACCGCACTTGGCCAGCATAAATATTAAGATAAAATATTTTAATTTAAAAATACACGGTTGCTCTAAACAAAATACCCAGTAATGCTGGAGTATTTCATCATAAATAAAACTAAAGGTCAGAAAACTATAAAGTTGACCTAGAATATAATTACCATACTACTTGAATGTTAACACATTCTAATTACAAAGAATGTAAAAAAGTATTTCTTATAGAATGAGTTTTTCTGCACACTGACATTTGTCAATCACTAAGACTTTAAATGGTAGCATTATCATGCTTTTAGAGTGAAGGTATAATTTTAGCTAGTTAACATCGAGTTTCAGGTCTTCACTCCCATAATTTCAGGTTCTTGTTATTCTCCTATCATTTCCAAATGCCTTATTTTCCAAGTTCTCCACGACCAAGACGTCTCTTTAGTAATAATCAAACACATGAAATCACGCCAAACAACTTACCTACTTTAAATTCAATACAGAAAAATAACCTAAGTATTTTAACAATCAAAAGGTCTTTCTTAAAGATAAAAATGCTGTTCTTATTTCATCATTTTCTTTCTTGCCCTTTAACTAGTATCTAATAGTACTAAAGTGCTACGTAGTACCCAATAGTAATAAAACCATGTACCAGCACTTACCTTTGAGCGATCAAATAATTTCTGCAACACTATGTGCCCAAAGAATGAGCAAGACAGTATCTTAGCATGAAAAAAATGTGATAAAAGAGTAATTCATAGCGGATGCTCTTTGTAGCTAGCAGACATTTTTGTCTACTCAATAAACCATCTTACTCATGAATTCCTTTTCCCTTACTCCAAATCATGTGACTGTAGTCCTGGGTCAGCCATCATTAACCAATTATTTGGACATGGCTAACCATAGAATTTTGCTCCCTCAGCTGGGACCCACTGTTAGTCCATTGTCCACATCCCAACCCAGATTTTCCAAATCAAAGGGATATTCTTCCTTCTATAATCAGTAGCTGTAAGAATGTGTCCCATAGCTGTTGACAGGCATGTGTCATGGACTTAACACGGTGAAGTCAAAAGCTAGAGAGACCATATTCGACAGTAGCAATAACAAAGAGCTGACTTGTCATACAGATGTGCAATTTTGGTTCCTAAGGTTGTAGCTTGCTCTGGTTCCTATACCTATTCCTTTCATTGTTAACTATCCCAGTTTCCTTCTAATAAATCCCTTATTTAATCTGGGTTATATTAAGGAGTTAAAAAAATATATACTATAGGGAGAGACCAATTCTGAATACCAACTATGTAGATTTTATTTCACTAAAACACAATTTAGTTTTTGAGTTTTGCTGAAGAACGTGTAAGAAATCTAAATGAAGCAACGTCTCAAAATTGAATCAGGACTAACAAGGTTAACTTTCACACCGGAGGTTATTTAATCCATTTCTAAAATGAAAGTGTAATGTTATTAAAATTTCACCTTCAAAACATGTATTTACTCCTACGAACACTGCCTTTTTGGTGCCACGCATGTTAGGTATAAAAATACCAAAATGATTAAGATAGAAATGCCTCCTCAGACTGAGCTAACAGAAAGCAGGCACAAAACGAAACAAAAATTATACTTCAACAACCTACATGCTTAAAATAAAGGGATTCAAATGCTCTGTGAATCCTGAGAAACCAACCACTATCTTTTCCTGGGTTTAGAAGAGTGATATTTGAGCTGGGTCCTAATGGAAAAAAAGCAGACATTTTTACCAAGAAATACGAGTAAGAGAAGCATTCTAAGTAGAGAAACTCAAAGTCAGGAATGTTGAAGAACACACGCTATAAAAATTTGCCAGAACAAATACTGCAGTTTGATATACTAGACAGAGTACAGTAGGAGAGTGGCAAATGTAGCTAGAAAAGGCAGCTTCATCTTTTAAATGAGCCATTGAACTTAGTCAGACTAGTCCAAAGGCAATGAGAAGCCACTGATTCGTTTCTAAATAGAAGTAAGACAAATGAGATTTGAATTTTTAAATATACTAGCAGTCGTACACCAAAAAGTGTTTAATTGCACTCTTTTAACCACTTCATGAAAATAGAGCTCATTTCTGTTTTACAGTTGAGTCCCTTAAGAGAGGGGAAAGAAATTATTACATTCAAGCATAGAACATGCTCAACTTTAGGTGAACTAAGCAGCGCACCTACTAAACAACTTAAAAATTAGGACTGGGGTAAGTTTCAAAAAGGTTTCTTTCTCAATAAGGTGTCCTTGCAAAGATAATTTAATACTTGGCAAATTGAGGGAAAAAATCTCAACTGCACCAAACCAATTATCACTCAATGCTCAAGAATGAGCACGATATGGAAAACTAATGTTTTCCTTAAAATTTGTTTCCCCATAACTATCCACTGTTAATCTGTATCTCATTACATGTAGTGTGAATCCAGTACTGTCTATTTTTCAAGTTACATGGCCTTTAAATAAAAGCCAACTGAGAAAATGATTCTGTCCCACAGCAAGACAATTTACTGGACTGGGAATCAATTTCCAATGACACACATATTCAGTATTTTTAAAAGTAATTTTGTCTACGATAGTTACTTAACAAAAAGATTTTAGAGCCTAAAGTTTCACAGGCTTCAGGGACAAAAACAAGGTATAAAATTATAGAATTGAAATTTTCAGCTTATTGCTTCCTAGTAATCTAGAGGATGAGAAACAGTGCCAAGAAACAGAAAGAATAGCTCTTACACAGGACCTGTAAAATTTTTTTGTGCTGTGCTGACTACCCTTCAGCTAAGGAGAATACCATTACTGAACTATTAAGACCACTGAAACAGGAAAATGGCTGGCTGGGGACACTGACATACTTTAGGAATAGCTCAAGGCTCCACTCACATTAAAGGGACACTAAGATGGATCAAGTACATAGGATCAGGGTACAACACTAAGAAACTGTACTAGCTATACAAAGAACAAAAGGTTGGACATGTCTTTCCCACAAAGTGCTCTTTTTGGGAAACTTTCTCCTTAGCATCAACTTCCTCTAAACTGCTTCTCTTCAAACTTTCTGGACACCTGGCTAGTGTGAGAATCCAGCCCTTCTCTCATTGGAAAAAATATTTGTCTTTTAAAGCCCTAAATAACCTACAGGAAAAGAAGTCAAGCAGACTTCGTCTTCTTCTAAGCTAGATAAATGAGATCCTCTCAAAGCTCCCACATGGTCTAGTTTGCCTCATCAGGTTAAAACACTACAAAGAAATTTGAGACAGCAACAGACTTTACACAACTGAACTGTCTATTTCCTGAAGACCTGGTGGACACCGTGGCAGAAAATAGGGCAGGATTCAGGGGATCTTTTCACCAAAAAAAAAAAAAAAAATCTCTAAAAAGCAACCAACAGGTACAGCTTAAACCATTGGTGAGTATTCTCATCTGGAAGTACATGATTTAAGCAGTAATGGCTTTGGCCACTACTTTATTCTGAAACATTCTTTACATGAGATTTTTAATACAAAGCCTGCAAAAATGGTTTATTTTGAGGAAGACCTTTACTGCAGTAACTATGGGATATGGGATTTGACAGTTGATTGTTGGAGATAAAATTTGAAAAGGCTGAAAAGGCTGACAGGCACATAAAAGTCTAAACATACTGCTAAATTATGCTTTTTGCTTCTCTCATCTCTCTATATCTTCCTCATTCAATGACGGGTGGTAGTAGAGTGGTGACCAACCACAAGCTCCAAAGAACAGGAGGCCAAGGTATCAACAACACTAAAGGCCTGAAGGATGGTAGAAGAAACATAAGAAATGTTCCCTCCCTTGCGGGGGACAGTGGCTCACACCTGTAATCCTAACACTTTGGGAAGCTGATGTGGGCGGATAATCTGAGGTCAGGAGTTAAGACCAGCCTGGCCAAACATGGTGAAACCCCTTCTCTACTAAAATACAAAAATCAGCTGGGCATGATGGCAGGTGCCTGTAATTCCGGCTACTCAGTAAGCTGAGACAGGATAATCGCTCAAACCCAGAAACGGTGGGTGCAGTGAGCCAAGATCCTGCCACTGCACTCCAGCCTAGGCAGCAGACCAAGACTTCATCTCAATCAAAAAAAAAAAAAAGGTCCCTCCCTTCAAAGAGCTTATAAATGGGAAATATGAAAGATATTTATGAATATTTGAATACTAAAAATATTTATTCACAAATATTTATGAATATTAAGGATAGTTAGGAACCTAAAGAGCAGCCATGTTAGAGGAGCCCTATATATATCTGAACATTTGGCTAACTTTCTTTCAACGACAGCTAGTATCTGTTTATATCAACATAACTAAAAGGTAGCATTTAAGAAAACAAGGTTTTAAATGTCAACCCTATTTGAAATGTAACTCCATAAATAACTTATTCTAGGTTTTTCTTCTGTCATCCTCTCCAAGGCTTGACAAAATTTAAAAGTTTATGAAGTGGCAAGGCCAAGTTCATGGATTCTACCTTTAAGCACAGGAATGTTATCACCATGATGCTCCACAAATCATTTATCTCAATCTCTACCATCTATTTCGCACATCATCACATAAAGGTCATGCAGAGGACAGAATGCAGTAGTATAGATATATTTCCTCTCAGCACTTTTGGGAAAACTGAAAGCTTACACCATTAGTAAAAGTTAATTTCTTATATTCTATTTAAGAGTTTCTTTCAGAATTAAAGACAAGATTTATATGACTCAAAGACAAGATTTATATGACTATGAATGAGCACTATAAAAACAGCCCTTGCCTCAAAAACCTATACTGAGCTACACAAAACACTATTTGGGGACTGGACAAGATGACAAAATGAGGCTGGAAGAAAAGGGAGTAAGTCTCTATTAAGAAATTATAAGAATCACCCTCAAGGAGACTTTACAACTAACCTAGCAAAGTACAAAGGTGCAAACCAACGAGAGGTCAAAACACAGTACAAGTAGCTGCCCATCAGGCAGACAGTTAAATACTGTTGTTGTTCGTATGAAGATCAGGTTTACTATAAAGTAAAAAGTTTTAGTAACTTTAATGTTATGAAATGTCTGTATAATGTATGTAGATGCCAATGTCAAGGAACAACAAACTTATCAGAAATGTATGGTTATTTGAGAAGGATGGTTGGCAAAAAGAGCTGAACAATTTCACAGAATTCTAGATTCAAGCAGAAATAGACCCTTTAAAACACATTTTCATTTGAAATTTCTTCTGAGAAATCCTTTTTTATCAAGGATCAACAGGTAGGCACTGCACAGTATCTCATTACATTACTGACAAGGTATTAACTTCCTGTTTAGTTGTAATTATAGGTGAAACAAGCATACCTGTTCATAGACAAGGTACTAAGAATGGACTATTACAATAATTGTCTTGACCACCACTGAAGGTAAACTCACTCAATATTATTTGAAGCCATTCTTTTGTAAGCATTAACTAAAAATGGGCAAAGACACCCAAATTTGGATTCTAAGCTCTGCTCCATGAAAGCAAATAAGGTATTTTACGGACATTAAAAAAAAAACAACAACAAAAAAAAAAACAGAGACTAACAGGTGTCCAGTGGTAGAAAACATTCAATTATACAGTAGCCACGAAACTACAGCAAGGTTAGAGTGAATGTTAAGTATTTCATACTGAAAAAAGTAACCAAAAAATAGTAACTCACAATTGAGAAACACTTAAATACGACAAATTCAGCTATGAAAAGTTGAAGGTCTCTTTTACAACATATTATGTTGACAGTATAGTTAGGAGATAAAAATCAGATGTTTCAACAAAGTATAAAAATACTTCCCTAAACCTTTCCCTTCCCTACATAACAAGGTTGAGGGTACAATTCTGCATAAATCTTATCTAATAAGGTAAACTGGCCAGTAAGATATTTAGTAAATGCATTATTTAACTATGAAATAACATTGTTATGACAGCAAGCTCAGGATCACACAACATTTCCAAGAATGAAGAGTTTAATTTCACTAATTTCAAAACACTGGTTTTGGCAAGGGGAATTCATTATAACAACAGATAAACCACACTGTAACAATACTAATAATGCTAGTAAAGAATATTTCTTGTAGGCAGGGCGTGGTGGCTCATGCCTGTAATCCCAGCAGTCTGGAAGGCGGAGGTGGGCAGATCACGAGGTCAGGAGTTCGAGACCAGCCTGGCCAGTATAGTCAAACCCTGTGTCGACTAAAAATACAAAAATTAGCTGGGTATGGTGGCATGCGCCTGTAATTCCAGCTACTCAGGAGGCTGCGGTAGGAGAATCACTTGAACCTAAAGGCGGAGGTTGCAGTCAGCCAAGATAGCACCACTGCACTCCCACTCCACCCTGGGTGATAGAATAAGACTCAGTCTCAAAAAAAAAAAAAAAAAGAGAGAGAATAGAAAATTTCTTTTAAATAAATACCTCTCCTACTAGACCTAACATTCTTGAAAGGTAAATGTACAAAGTGACAACTATTCATGTGTTTACATGCTTATTTTCACCACTGAACGCAGAATTGCCCTAAGTAAGAACCATCCTTCTCATTTATTCCCTGGGACTAGATACTACAACTAATGCAGTTTAGGACCTTTACTCCCCTGTATCTGTGGTTCTTAAAGAAGAGCTTCAGAATCACTTAGAAATTTATGTCTGTATCCAGGGAAAATGATTTAGTAAATCTAAGACCCCCCATGTAGCTATTTTTTAAAAACTAATCTGACCTTTAAAAATAACTAAAAGAATATAATTGGATTGTAACACAAAGGATAAATGCCCAAAGTGATGGATACCCCATTTACCTTGATGTGATTACTATGCATTGCATGCCTGTATCAAAATATTTCATGTAACCTATAAATATATACACCAGCTATGTACCCATAAAAATTTTTTTGAAAACTCTCCATGTTCTGGAATATAAATGTAATTCCCGTCAAAACCCACAAACAACATATAGAATACTCAGTCAGCTCTTACATACACTAACGGATAGAACAGCTATTTTAAAAAAGAATGCAAAAACCAATCTAGGTCTGAGATTTTAATCTGAAACATTTTTTTAACTCAGTGTTAGGAACCTAGTTTCTTTTTTAATAGAAAGATTATAGTAACATGCTGTGGAGAATCCTTAAAAATTGCCTGTCTTGGATAATAAAGGTCACCTAAACTCAGGCACAAAGTTTGAGAGAGCAATCTAGTGACACAGTAGTTCATCCCAGTGATGAAGCATTCGACTTTTTATTTCTATGAGTAACAAACACTAGAATCAACACTGCAGATGAGCATGATGAAAGAAAAGTATGCAGTATCAGTCATGCACCCTTTTCAAATTAAATACATATTGAGGTCATATGGATCATTATCCCTCAGTCACAACTGTCATACACAGGAAATTAGCTGGCTATAGACAAGCCTTGAGGACCATATATGAAAAACATGCAAGACAGTTTACCCAGCTTATATAGTAGTTGGGAACAAGAAGTATATCTTGTTCACACTAAGATAACCTAAGCAGTTAACTGGCACATGTTAATTTTCAGTGCTTTAAGAGACTATCCCAAAAAGAATGAAATCTACTTCTACTTTCAAAACATATTAGCTAAAATCTTAATTCACAAGTTAGCTATCACCTAAGAGTAAAGCTAAATTCCAATTACTTAGATGTGGAAGTTGGAGAGCAAAGCTACTTATTTCAGGTAACAAACTAAAACCACATTTATTATAAAATAGGAATTGAAATGGTTCAAAAAACAGCTTGAGCTTTTGGTGCCTCACTATCTGATTTGAATCTCCATCACTTACTAGTTGTGTGGCTAGACAAGTAACTATTTCTCTGGGCCTCTTACTTTATTTATAAAATTCTCGCCATCTATCTCACATGGTTGTCCTGAGGATTAAATAAGTTACTACTACTAAAGAGTTTAGAAACAATGTCTAGTACATAGAGGCTGCATTAAGTCTTAACTACTGTTAGTAATAGGCAATACTATATACAACAGCAAACGTTCTGAATGACAAAATACCTAAAGGATGATATCAAAGTGTAGTGGTTAAACGAGCACATACTCTGGACTAGGCTGCCTAGGTTCTGATCCCAACTGTCACAACATGAACCCAGGTCGTTTTAACCTCTCTGTGCCTTAGTTTTTGAATTTCAAGATGGAGACAACTGTACCTCCTCCCTAGGTTTGTTATAAGATTAAAGAATACATGCGTTTCAAACAGTTCTGACACACTGCAAACACTGAGAACATGGGCTATTCTTTTAGTCTTGGTTCACATGAGATTTCTATTCAAATGTCCCCCCAAAACACATATACTGTAGTAGTCACTGTTTAACAGGAGTGGTAAAACTGTCTACGGCCCTTAATACTAATCAACTTGGAGTGCCACTTTTAACTCACGATGTTTAATAGCCCTATTTAAGACCATATTACAGCTTGTTCAAATACAGAATACAGGAAAAAAAAAAAGTTGATTGGTCTAATAGTCAAAAAACTTACACTAAGCACATAAATTCAAAATAGGTACGTAACACATAGATACTATACATCAATGGCTACTTGACCCCGTATTTCTACAAGAGGTGCTTAAACTGAAGAGCATTCCCCTTCAGAGCTGTCCACTAAAATTGTTTGGATGTGGAATGTCTGAAGGTTGCCTCATGTGATTCTAACACTAACAGCTGAAAAACCAAACCACATGCACATGCCAAAGTTTATGTACATTGAATCAATAATGTTCACATAAACACTGGTTTTTCCAATTTGCCAAGTAATCACATTGTGTCTACATTGCATAAATCTTCAAAATATTTACAACGAGACAACCTGGTATTAACTAAGAGTACTAAACTAGAAGTCAAAGTTCTTAAACAAAAATGGTTAAGAATTATAAACTGTGATATTAAAATAGCAGTAGTAACTGTGAGCATCACGTGCCAAGGGCCTGTTCAAATCTGCACATTAATCTATTTAAACCTCAAAACAAATCTAGGAACTTAAAAATTGTTTTGTTCACTGCTGCCATCTCAATGCCTAGAACAGTGCCTGGTACATATTAGGCACACAGCCATTTATTGTTCATACTATAATAGATACCCTTCTTATAGAGGCATGTAAAGTTGCCCAGAGCTAGAATTCTAACTGGAGCATTTCTACTCCAATGTTCACACTCTTAATCATTGGTATATTGCCTCTCTAAAGCTCTTAAATCATTTAAGTGGTGTCACAGCAACTGGGTATGACCTGTAAAAGAAAAAAACTCAGTGAGACCTTCCTTTACCTGTTCTGTTCCACATGCACAAAAAGCTATGATCTGAAATTATTCCAGATCTTAGTGGCCTAAACTTATTCCGATAGAAAAGACTTTTATTTGTACTGAATGTTACATTCTTTTTGTAAACTACCTTATAAGATACAGCTATGCTTCTCCAGTATGTTGCTGGCCTTAAACTGGTCACAGAAAAAGATATTTCAAAATAATCCTTTTTATTTTAACCCTTAGCTACTAAAAAGCTTCTTCCTCTTTTCCTTCATTTCACAAATACAAAGATTTAAATTTGTATTTCACATAACCCAAAAATGACAATGCAATCAAGGCCTAAAACAAAATCCAAGATTTCATATCAATATTAGGAGTGAAGATTTAAACCTTCCTCTTTCACGAAACACCGATCTTGCCAAATAAATTTCAGTCATAATTAAATAAATGCAAATGTAGTAGTATCAGGTCTATTTTAGTAAAGGCAAGTTCTTGCCATTCCTCTCACTGAACTCTTTTTAAAAAAGTAATCTATTCAAACCAAAGTTGCTAACCCTCACTGCAGCCCCCGCCCCATTTTTCTAGTAAGGCTGAATTTATTCCATGACATTTTTTTCAAGTTAGCTGTAAATACTCCACCCTCCTCGATTGTGCAACAACCTAACACACCACACAAGTCGCAAAAAAGGAAAATACAGTCAAAGTCTGAATTTAGGTAAGTTTTGAGTACAGGATCTTACAGCAGTGCACAACCCGATATAAAAGTTAACATCTAACAAAACGTATTATTTCACATTATTACAAAAGGAGATGCCGGAAAGAGCCTGAACCAGTTATAGCAGCCGCCATCTTAAAATGCGGGACAGAAGTTAGAGCAAGAAAATGAGACGAAACCACCGGAGGTGGAGGTTCCGCTCACTCCCAGAGTTCTGAAAAATCCTAGTTTTTTTCCAACTTAAATCGACAATATACTATCAAACTACATTTCAAGTATCGAAAGAATCTTCCCCAAGAGTGTTATTAAAATGAGATGAGGCAAAAACAGGTACATCTAGCTTTCCCTTATTGCCATCGCACCCCTTATTCACCCCCCCCGCCAGCCAAAAGGAAAGGGAGCTTCCAGAAGGCTTTTACATCAGTTCCCGGTGTGCCTCGGATAAATAGCTTCGGGTGAAAAGCTACAACTACAAAATAGAGGAAGTGGCAACACTGTGTCATTCCATCTCCTCCCAAACACACTTACTCGGTGTACCCTGCCCAGAGTCGACGAAGTTTCTCCACCAGACTCATTCACTATCCTTCAACAGACAAGAGACTTCTACCCCGACCCTCAGTCAAGTTCGCGATTCGCCAGATTTTTCGTCGGAGTTTTCTTTCTTTCCCCTACAAAGCCTAGAGAACCTTGATCTCATAAAGTTAAGTTTGGGAGCTCCCAAGAGAATAGGAAGCTGCATGACATCTGCTGGAGCGGCTCTCCCTAATTCGAACCCCAAAAGAACTCTTAAACAGCAAAAAAATAATAACAATAATATAAATAAAGGCGCTTTAAGTCACTCTCCTCCACCCCTAATTTGCACCGATTCCAATGAAGCACACTCAGGATGACATCTCACTTGCCACAAGTGTTCTCCGTTCCCTAGCTTTAAACTTCAAGAAGTATATCTGCGTTCTCCATCCCCCACCATGGAAGAAGTGATTCAAGAGGTATTTTCAGAATTATGCTTCTTTCCAACCCCCACGCTTTCCTCTGGTCCCAAGCCTTCCTTTTCTCTCACGACCCCATTTCCTTCAGTTCCCGCGGGTTACCTTATTAATCCGTTTCAGCGCCATAGTGTGTGCTTGTCGTCTGGCTCCTCACTCTCTCGGTGTGTGCTCTAAGGTCCGGCCAAAACTCTTGATTATCCCGGCGGCGGGGCAGGATTGTCTCGTCTCACACCGGCTCTGCCAGACACAGGCGCCTTTTGCAAAAACGGAGCAGATCAACACTCGCACAGGCCCTGGAGAGCCCCTGATGAATCCAGGTCCCTTAAGACGGACGCGATCCGGGGTGGGTGGGGTGGCAAAGCCACCAAAAGCCTCTATGCCGTGCTTTCTGCCCGAAGTGGGGGGCGAGAGTGACGGGGAAGAGCGGAGGGGGGTGGCTAAAGTTTAACTTCCCGGCCTCTCGAAAGGAAGAGACCCGTGTGGGAGAGGAAGAGGCGTAGGAGAAAGGGGTGGGTGCGGGGCAGGGTCCGGAGCCCAGCAGAGGAGGAGCCGGGGCCTAGTCGGCGCTATGCCGGCGTCACTAGGGCAAAGAAAGGCAAGGAGGGGGGGGAAGCAAGAGACTCAGGACGGACGCCGGACGGCTTTCGGTTCCTGCCCAAAGGTGCGGCCGGGGAGGAGAAGGAAATAAAGGAAGGGAGGTTTGATGTGTGTTGCTGTCCTCGCAGCGAGCTATTCTGTGTCGTCCCTGACGCCACCGTACACTCCGCCTTCCAGCGCGCTCCGCGCGCGCCCGCCCAGCTACCTCCACCACGCGCCCGTGCTACCCCTGAGGCTCCGGCTTAGGCGCGTGGACGCGCCCATTCCCCCTCCTTCGCCAGCAGGAGAGGCCCCGGCTTCTCCAGCCTTCCCACCCTACCCTACCGCACCCAATAGGCTGGCAGTTCAAGCCGCCCAGGGTCCGCACTGCCCCTCTTACCCGGCCGGCCAGTGGGCCGGCCTCCCTTCCCTTCCCTAGCCGTCCACACCCACGCGTACAGAGGGGCCGGGGCCTCCCTCAAGCTGCGGCCTCGGCCTCCTCCCTGCGCGGCAGCTGGTGCCTCCCCGGCCCTACGGGGCTCACGCGCACGACACAGCCACAAGATGTCCGCTCTGACGGAACTACTGCCAGCTGCCACGCTCCGCCCCTCCCCCTTCTCCTGCCTCTTCACCGCCGCGGATCAGTCCGCCAACGCCGCCGTCGCGAGCACAGGACCGATGTGAGGCTGAAGCCAGACGGCTTCCTTCCCACGTCCGGGGCCGAGTGAATACGTGCCAATCTCTTTTCCTTGTCCTTCTCGGCACAGCACCTTCTTACTGAACAGATCGGAGATTGGACTAGGAGGGCGGGGGGAGGGGAGGCGGATCATGGGCTGGGGGGAAGGGTAGACGAGTGGCGGAAACTCTTAGGCTCAGAGAAGCATCGAGAACCGGAAGGAGACCATGGGAGGAAGGTAAAGCAAGCAGCCGCTGCGCGACCCAGCCCCACGCCCCTCCCCACAGCGTCCCCCAGTTCCTCACTTAGTATTGAGGCGACGACTCTCGCGAGAACTTCGTGGCTGGCTAACCGAACGAAGCAGTAGCTCTGCAATGACTTAAGAGCAGTTTTGGGGCGCTCTTCCTCTCGGGGTTCCGCCCCCAAAATCCACAAATTCTCGCGAGACGCAGTGAGGCACCGGCTCGAACTGGGGCGGGCCACTGCCAGGAAAGCACCGCCCCTGAATGCTTAAGCCGGTGGTTGGAAGAGGAAATGGAATTCCCCGGACTGGTAAGAGCGCACGCCGACACAGCCCTCTCTCACGCGCCCAATCAGGAGTGTGCGGTGGGGAGGTGTCATGGATTAATTACCAGATACCTTTAGTCGATGTTGAGCCGGGATTTTGAGATTTCCGGTGGAGCAGGTGAGCAGTATTTACTTGCCTGCCCTCCTGGCCTTGTTATGCTGTGGGAGGAGGCTCCCCTCAAGATGGGAACGGTAGTTTTAAATAGACTCAGGTTGGCGGCTCATCAGCGCTCCCACGTGCTGAAGTCTAGTGCATGTCTGACCCTAAAGGAGCAACACTGAGAAGAGCAGGCCCATAGGCCAGTTCCCAGAGTTAGAGCAGCCCGAGTCAAGCTCAACTGAGTGGATGGGGCTAGGACAGAGAGGGTTAGGGGCAGGATGGTGGTCACGTTTCTCCGTAATCAGTCGCTGCCATCCGCCAAGTGTAGAAGTGGAAACAAGCTTAACTTCTCAATACCTTTAACTTCTGTTGCTGTGTTTCAGTTACTGAGCCAGAAAGTGACGAGACTAATTAAGAAATTAGGCAGTTTAGAGTCAGAAAAACCATACGGTACTTCCTGAAAGATCCAAGTTGGGAAGTGGGGTTTACATAAATAGGATTGGCCTCTTTTAGTCAAGGGTTTAAAGTATGGAGAGGGCAGTTACGCTCTGTAGCGTATTCTTTAAGCAAAACAAAGACCTTAATTTTGGGTGGGTAAGCACTGACCAGCTTAAGGTTTTCTAACATTCCTGAATGACCCCAGTTACTGAAGTGGAGATCTTCAATTACATGGAAAAAATAAACTTCTTTTAACAATACACTTAATTTGAAAACTTGCAGGAAGTTTTACCTAATAAAAACAGATCAGCAATGAAGAATATAAGTGGTCTAATGTATACTGTTCAATTGACCATGTAGTGTCGCTAGAGCAATTAGTGAAGCAGTGCTTCTCAAACTAGTGTCCATAGGAACCACCTGGGGTTTTGTTGAAACTGCGACTTTTATTTGGTAGGGCAGAGGTTGAAGCCTGAGATCCTACATTTCTAACTAACTCCCAGGTGATAGACATTTTGCTAGTCTGAACCACCCGGTGAGTAGCAAAGCACTGAAGTTCTCACCTCATGGCCTAACTGCTCATGAGGCTCACTTCATGAACACCTCTGGCCCCTCCCTCCTCCCTGAATAATCTATGTTCTCTCTCCTAGCTAGCCAAATATAGTAGAAGCACAGAAGATTAGGCATGAAGGTGGAAGGAGGAACCCGCGTTTGTAATTGCTTCGCATTTGTTTGCTATTGGCCTGTTTAGGTATCTTCTCACTCCGTTTCTTCACTGCTAAAGTAAGTAATAACTGTCCTTTCTCATAGGGTGATTGTGTAGTTTAAGTGTCATAATGTATGTGAAAGGACACTGTAGACCCTACAATGCTGTATAAATGTAAGTTACTAAAGTAACCAGTCAGACATTAACTGGCCATAGTGTGAAACAAATGTATAGTAATAATAGTGGCTGGGCACAGTGGCTCACGCCTGTAATCCCTGCACTTTGGGAGGCCCAGGCAGGTGGATCATTTGAGGTCAGGAGTTTGAGACCAGCCTGGCCAACATGGTGAAACCCCATCTGTACTAAAAACACAAAAATTAGCTGGCCATGGTGGCCAGCGCCTGTAATCCCAGCTGTTCCGGAGTCTGGGAGATGGAGGTTGCGGTGAGCCAAGATGAGACCACTGCACCCCAGTCTGGGCGACAGAGTGAGACCCTGTCCCCCTCAAAAAAAATCCTAATATATATGGAGTTCTAGATTATCCATGCTTATAAAGGCAAGGGATTGTGTAATCACAAATTGATTTGTGTTAGGCACTAAATTCATTAGCTGATTAGGTTTTCTGCTTATACTTGTTTGTATTTGTATTAGTAGACTTACATTTCTGCTCATATTTTGCCATGGTTAAAATCAAAAGGCACATAGCCTAGAAGCGTCTTGATGCCTTAGGATAAAGCAGGCCAAGCGTAAGTCAAATTTTTAAACATTATTCATATACCTATTGTATTGTTACAGAGAGCCCACTGTACAGTTGCAAATAAAGTTAAAACATTTTACCTGAATTACAATGGTAGAAATGTTCTCATTTGAAACAAGAAAGGAAAATAATCATGTTTTTTATATTGCAATCGGAGATATGCCAAAAAGAAAAAAGATTCTGGCTGTAAATACTGAGAGAAAAATTTACATTTAGAAATTAATAAAGGTACAAAAATGTTGACAATATGATTAAAAATAACGTCTTAATAAATATTATTTTGAAGTCCTAAAAAGGATAAAAAAAAAATTAGGCTGGGCTGGTGGATCACCCTGTAATCCTAGCACTTTGGGAGGCCAATGTGGGAGGATCACTTGAGCCCAGGAGTTTGAGACCAGCCTGGACAACACAGAATGACCCCATCTCTACAAAAATAAAAAATATTAGCCGGGCATGGTGGTACACGCCTGTGTTCTCAGCTATTTGGGAAGCTGAGGTGGGAGGATTGCCTGAGCCTGGGAGGTTGAGGCTGCAGTGAGCTGTGATTGTGACACTACACTCAAGCCTGGGTGACAGAGCAAGACCCTGTCTCTGAGAAAGTTACTAGTAAATGGGCATTTAATCTACTAATGTGAATAATGGTGGTGTGCCAGGGTCTTAATATTATGTGAATTTGTCAGTGAGGCCACATTATTATAATAACTTGAGTAAAGGGTTACTTAGAATGTACTGATGAATAAACATAGTTAACATAGATTATATATATACTTATGTTAATATTGTATCTATGTTTTTGTATATCTTTGTAACTTTGTTACAAGAATATTATAACTTTCCAAAGACACTGGCTCTAGTACAGTGTATAGCATTTTATTAGTTTAATTAAATTGTAAATGTTATGGTCCAGTTTTTATATTCAGAATGCTCATTTACATATTCTGCCTGGAACAAGTACTTTGGAGCCCACGTCAACCAAATGTTACTTCACATTGCTTGCACAAAAGTCAGATTAATTTCTATACTTATCAATTCAGAATCTCGTTAAGTCAAATTAATATGGTTTAAGAAACTGTACTTTATTTCATGCTAAGAACATCATTTTGGCCTTGAATTAATAAGGTTTTTGGCATGTAATGAACCATGCACAAATCTTTGAGATAAAGATAGAATATTTTTCTACACAAAAACTTACACACAAATGTTCAGAGTAGGGCTATTCATAAGAGCTAAAAAGTAGAAACAACTCAAATGTCGATCAGCTGATGAATGAATAAAGAAGATGTGCTATATTTGTATAGTGGAATACTCTTATTATAATAATAAGGAACAAAGTACTAATACATGTTACAAAATGTGTCTTGAAGCCTTAAAACATTCTGTCAAGTGAAAGAAGCCAGATGCAAAAGGCCACATATTGTTTGATTCCATTTATATGAAATGACCAGAACAATGCATTCTGTCTTTCAAAAACTTGTTTACTTACAAACACAGGTAAAAAAGAAAAAAAAAAAAAAGATCTTTGTAAGACTGCTGTTGGTGTAGGGTGAGGAAGGATAAAGAGACTGCGATTCAGTTTGTCAGTGATGCTTAGGTCTGAATAGGCAAGTGGGAGTCTTTCAGGCTTAGGACAAAGAATGTTAATGTAGTAGAGATCTGTTGTTAGAATCACTCCTGTTTTTCTATTTATTTAAAAAATATTGAACCACTATTATGTGCTAGGCACTGAAGATACATAAACAAAAGACACAGATGTCACCTATACAAGACAGATATCACCGTAGGAAAGTCTTTTGAGGAGACCAGTATGTATCAGACATCATAGAGTGGGTTCAGTGACATAAAAGTGTGCAGAGAGCACTATTAATGTACTGAACTCAGCTGGGGGTGGTCAGGGAAAGTTTCTCTGAGGAAGAGAGTTTTATTAAATGGAAAAAAGGGAGCAAGGCAAAGGTGAAAAAACAATAGTGAGGGAGGCTCCCAGGCAGAGGGAACAGCATGCAATGTCTCAGAGATGACTTGATAAGTTTTTGAGACTATAAACACTTTGGCTGCAGTATTGGGAGATTGAAGTGGAAGGGACAGGGCAGCAAGGAGAGAACGAGAAGACAGAAATATGAGGAGACAGGATAGATTTTAAAGACATGACTGGAGATACTGAGGGCATTTTATGCCGAAGGGGATGGGATGGTTTGGGATGGGATGGGAGAATTGAATTTAACCAAAATGGCTTGATCAGATTTTGACGGCAAAAAGAAACTGTGATAGCAGTGTTGAAGCAGGTGCCCAAAGTATGTATTGGGATGGAGACTAGAGGCAAGAAAAACAGGATGCTAATTAAATAATCCAGAAGAAATGTGAAAAAGATCTGAAATAGTTGCACTAATAAGATATAGTACAGGAAGTAAATTTAGTTTATTTACTGGGTCAAGCTTGCCTAAAAAATATTTTGGGGGGGAATTCTCAGTACAGGAAGTTAATTTAGTTTATTTACTGGGTTGAGCTTTAAATTAGCTGGGTGTGGTGGCATGTGCCTGTAATCCCAACTACTCAGGAGACTGAGGCAGGAGAATCCCTTCAACCTGGAGTCGGAGGTTGCAGTGAGCCAAGATTGCACCACTACACTTTAGCCTAGTGACAGAACGAGAATCCGTCTCAAAAAAAAATTTTTTTTTTGAGGGGGATTCTCCCTCCAGTTACTTTCATTAGAATGTCACACTAAAATCAAGCCAGGCACTGTGGCTTATGCCTGTAATTCTGGCACTTCAGGAGGCCAAAGGGGGGAAGATCACTTGAGTCCAAGAGTTTGAGACCAGCCTGTGCAACATGATGAAACTGTGTCTCTACAAAAAAGTTAGGCATAGTAGCACATGCCTGTGGTCCCAGCTACTCTGGAAGCTGAGGTGGGAGGATCCCTTGAGCCTAGAAGGTCAAGGCTACAGTGAGCCATGATCACACCATTGCACTCTAGCCTAGGTGACAGAGTGAGACCCTGTTTCCAAAAAAAAAAAAAAAAAAAAATTTATATAAAGACAATAAAATGTGATATTCTAATAAAATAACTTGGAACATAATATGAACTTTAGTTCTTAAAGAACTATGAAACTAAAGTTTATGTTAACAGTGGAAATGTGCTGCATGTTTTGTTTTTTGCAAATTAAATCTCTTGAAATACAAATGTAGGATAACTGCCAATTTCATTTCTTTTGAATTTGGCCACGTCTGTACTAACTGCTGTGATCCATGTCTCAGTTCCTTACCACGTTACTAGAACCTTTGTTCATTCATTGACTGATATCATTTGGCTTTCATGTGGCCAGGAAAAAAAAATTTATTGTCTATTTCTGATCTATCTGCCTAAGATGTATTTATGTATGATTATAAAAAGGCAGCTAGCAGGGAAACCATGGGTAAAGGGTATTTGATCCTGGTTTCTCTCCTACCACTACTTCAGTTCCCAACCCCTACCTAACTAATTAGACCCAATGGAAAAAGTCACAAGATTGAGGGCCGGGTGTGGTGGTGCACAGCTGTAATTCCAGCACTTTGGGAGGCCATGCTTAAATCCAGGAGTCAGAGACCATCTTGGGCAACATGGCAAAACTCTTGTCTGTACAGAAAATAAAAAATTAGCATGGCATGGTGGTGGGACCAGTAGTCCCAGATACAAGGGAGGCTGGGGTGGTAGGATCACTTGAGCCCAGGAGGTCAAGGCTGCAGTGAGCTGTGATCAGGCCATTGCATACCAGCCTGGATGACAGAGCAAGACCCTGTCTCCAAAAAAAAAAAAAAAAAAAAAAGAAAGATTCAACTATTTTTTTTGTCTTGTCTTTGTGTGTTTTGAGACAGGGTCTCTCCATTACCCAGGTTGGGGTGCAGTTGCACCATCTTGGCTCACTGAAGCTTCTGCCTCCAGGGATCAAGCAATCCTCCCTCCTCAGCCTCCTTAGTAGCTGGGACTACAGACATACACCACCAGGCCCAGCTAATTTTTTAACTTGCCCACTCAGATTCTTTCTCCCTTTCCATCCATCTCCAATCCCCACTCCCTCAGGATACCCTGATGGTTCTGTGGGTATCCTTAGTGTTCAGTTACCACAGTCTGCAGAATCAACAGTCTAATGAATATAAATAAATTATAATGAGGAAGCCTCATTATGAGTAATAGTGATATATAAAACAAACAGCCCTCCAGATCTGTGAGTTCCACATCCATGGATTCAGCCAACCACGGATCAAAAGTACGTATTTTTAATTGCATATTTTCTGAACATCTATACTTTCTTCGTGTTATTAAAAAAATACAGTATATTTACAGAGTGTTTATATTGTACTAAGTATTATAAGCAAGCTAAGGAAGATGTGTATAAGTTATTTGCAAATATGGCATTTTACATCATGGATTTGAGCATCCTTGGATGTTGGTATCTGAGGGTGGTTCTGGGAAACAATCCCTCAGGAATACTGGAGGATGACTATAATATGAAGTATATCAGGAACATATAAAGACAGGCACTCAGAGGAAGAGAATCTGGTTTACCAGCATACATGTAATAAAAACAGAATTTTAGTTGCCTGACATCTCAGTGTAAGCCACACAGGTGCTTGTTGGCTGCCCAAAGAACCCATTTCAGTTTAACCCTGAAAGAATGGGTCTATGTTGTCTAGCATAAAGCAGTTACCTTTTCTTCATCTTTACCAGTCAGACCACAGCTACATTGTTTTTTTAACAGCTTTATTGAAATATAATTGGCATACAATAAGTTATACATACCTAAATAAACAGTTTGATAAGCTGACATATGTATATACTCAGGAAACTCACCAAAATCAAGATAATGAACTTCACTACAAGTTTCCTTGTGCTCTTTTATAAATCCTTTCTCTTGTTTTTCCCCCCACCCCTCTCTCTTCTTATCCATAGGAAACCTCTGATCTGTTTTCTGTCACTGTGGATTAGTTTGCATTTTTACGATTCCATCAGCTATGTATGAGTGTTCCAATTTCTCCTAACTTGTTAGGGTTAATCTTTTCAATTTTAGCCATTGTAATAGGTGTGTAGTGGTATTTCATCATCATTTTAATTTGCATTCTCCTAGTGACTAATGATATTGAGCATCTTTTCATGTGCTTCTTTGTCATCCACATATCTTCTTTGCTGAAATGTCTGTCTGTATTTCTCCCCCATTGTTTATTGTATTCTTTTTGTCAGTATTTACAGGTAACACATATTAGAGTGGCCTTAAATTTTTTAACTAATAAAATCATAACAAGGTAACATATAGCTGAAGGAATATGAAAAAGCATGACAGACTTTGTGAGATAGCAAAATTTAAGGTTTGACTATATAAATCTGAGTATTAGGTCAGTTTTTTTTTTATTGTGAGTTTTTGGGTGAAGCCTGCTAGACAGATTCTAAAGGAGAAGTCACAGTATATCTATTTTTTAAAATATTAGATAGCAGAACCACCTCAACTCATACTGACTAGTCTCTAAGTCACTTCCACAATTAAAGAGTATAGGCAGTAGTGTGATAGAACTCGCCTGTAACAGCTTACAAGGGTCAGTTAAAAAATTTTAGGAATATTTCAGGCTCATTGTTAAACACAGCCATTGTTAAAAACTAGTAATAGACATGACAATTATATTAAAATCTGTTATATAAAGCTCAAAAGTAAATACTCAACTTACTTCGTAGTTATGGTATTACAGACATACCTCATTTTATTGAACTTCATGGATATGGTATTTTTTACAAATTGAAAGTTTGTAGCAGCCTGTATTGTGCAAATTTGTGGTGCCATTTTTCCAACATCATGTGCTCACTTTGTTAGTATGTTTTAGCAATAAAGTATTTTTTTATTTAAATATGTACAGGCCAGGTGCAGTGGCTCATGCATGTAATCCCAGCATTATGGGAGGCAGAGGCAGTAGGATTGCTTGGGTCCAGGAGTTTGAGATAAGCTTAGGCAACACAGTGATTCTGTCTCTACAAAAAATTTTTCTAAAATTTTCTAAAATAGCTTATAGTCCCAGCTATTTGGGAGTCTGAGGTGGGAGGATTACTGGAACCTGGGAGGTTGAGGTTGCTGTGAGCCATGATCTTGCCACTGCACTCCAAACTGGTGACAGAGCAAGACTCTATCTCATAAAAAATGTATGTACAGTCATTTTAGACATAATGCCATTGCATACTTAATATAGTATAAACATAACTTTCATATGCACTAGGAAAACAAAACTGTGCTGGGCCAAAAAAAAAAAAAAAAGGAAAGACTGTCTAACCAAAAGCTCTATCTAACCAAAATTCTGTTCATGTAAGGGAGCAAAAGATGATATAAGAGGAGAGTTTCTTATAACCCCCAAATCAGCTTTTTAATAGATGAAGCTTTTTTGTCCAGAGTTACTGAAGCTTCTGGATGTTGTTAGTAATTTAAGTTCCCAGACAGATTCAGTAAAATACTGTAGCAGTCCAGAGAAAACCAAATAAACTTGCAGGGAGGGAGGAAGTTAAATTCTTACTCTAAAAGATAAAATCTACTGCTAAGGTTGAATGGCTGTCACAATTTAATTTTTTAAAAACTAGGGCCGGGCACGGTGGCTCACACCTGTAATCCCAGCACTTTGGGAGGCCCAGGCAGGCAGATCACAAGGCCGGGAGTTTGAGACCAGCCTGACCAACATAGTGAAACCCCGTCTGTACTAAAAAATACAAAAAATTAGCCGGGCATGGTGGCACGCGCCTGTAATCCCAGCTACTCAGGAGGCTGAGGCAGGAGAGTTGCTTGTACCCAGGAGGCGGAGGTTGCATTGAGCCAAGATCTTGCCACTGCACTCCACCTGGGTGACAAAGCAAGACTCTGTCCCCTCCCCCCCCAAAAAAAATCTAGGAGAAAATGGTTGGACAGGTGGCTCACATATGTAATCCCAGCACTTTGGGAGGCCGAGGTGGGTGGATCAGGAGGTTAAGAGATCGAGACCATCCTGGCCAACATGGTGAAACCCCATCTCTACTAAAAATACAAAAATTAGTTGGGCGTGGTGTCACACGCCTGTAGTCCCAACTAATCGGAAGGCTGAGGCAGGAGAATCACTTGAACCTGGGAGGCGGAGGTTGCAGTGAGCCAATATCACACCACTGCACTGCAACCTGGCTACAGAGCGAGACTCCATCTCAAAAAAAAAAAAAAAAAACTAGGAGAAACTAGGATTTCAAATGGAATAGAAATTATCTTACACTGTAGAGTCTAAATGAAAGGCATATATGTTTAAAATGTAAAAGAAAGAAACATATTACTTTCTTATTATTCTTTTTGAGACAGAGTCTCACTATGTCGCCTAGGCTGTAGTGCATTGGCACCAACATGGCTCAGTGCAGCCTCAACCTCCCAGGCTCAAGTGATCCTCCCATCTCAGCCACCCCCACCAAGGAGCTGGGACTATAGGCACATGTCACCACACTTAGCTAGTTTTTAAATCTTTTGTAGAAACGGGTTTTGCCATGTTGTCCAGGCTTATCTTGAACTCTGGGAATCAAGCAATCTGCCCTCCTTGGCCTCCCAAAGTGCTGAGATTACAGTGTGAGCCACCGTACCCGGCCTCATAGGACTTTGAATAAGGCATTTGCTTATGCTTTACAAGGTACTAGTAGTAAAAACTATTTAGAGTGATGCACATAAATAACGGTTCAGACATAAATATAAGACCTGAAGCTATAAAACTACTAGAAGAAAACAGTAAAACTACTTCAGGACATCGGGTCTAAGCAAGGAGTTTATGGCTAAGACCTCAAAAGAACCAACAGCAAAGACAAAAATAGCCAGATTGGACTATATTAAACTAAAAAGCACAGCAAAGGAAACAGCAGAGTGAAGAGATAACCTGTTATATGGGAGAAAATGTTTACAAACTATTAATCCAACAAGGAACCAAATTGAGAATGTACAAGGAACTTAACAGCAAAAAAGAAATAACCCCATTAAAAGTGGGCAAAGGATGTGAGTAGACATTTCTCAGAAGAAGACACAAATGCCCAATAAGTATATGAAAAAATATTTAATATCACTAATCATCAGGAAAATGCAAATGAAAATCACAATAAGGTATCACCTATGCCAGAAGGGTTATTACTAAAAAGACAGAAAATAACAGATGCTGGTAAGGATGCTGAAGAAATTTCTCCTTTTTTTTTTTCTTTTTCTTTTTTTTTGAGACAGCGTCTCACTCTGTTGCCCAGGCTGGAGTGCAGTGGCGTGATCTTGGCTCACTGCAACCTCCACCTCCTGGGTTCCAGCAATTGTCCTACCTGAGCCTCCCAAGTAGCTGGGATTACAGGCATGCGCCACCATGCCCAGCTAATTTCTTTATATTTTTAGTAGAGATGGAGTTTCACCATATTGGCCAGGCTGGTCTCAAACTCCTGACCTTGTGATCCGCCCACCTCAGCCTCCCAAAGTGCTGGGATTACAGGCATGAGCCACTGCACCTGGCAGAAGAAAATCTTTTACACTGTCAGTGGGAATGTAAATTAGTACAGCCACTATAGAAACATAGTATTTCTCAAAAAACTAAAAGAACTGCCATATTATCTGTCAATTCCACTATTGGGTATTTATTCAAAGGAAAATAAATCAGTATATCAAAGGGATACCTTCATTTGCATGTTCAGTGCCACACTGTTCACAACAGCAAAGAACATACTCAACCTAAGTGTCCATCAGCAGATGAATGGATAAAGCAAATGTGGTACATATACATAATGAATACTATCCAGCCACAAAAAAGAGTAAAATCATTTCCTCTGCAGAAACGTGGAAGGAACTGGAGGTTATTGTGTTAAATGAAATAAGCCAGGCACAGAATGACAAATATCCCATGTTCTCTCACTCGTATGTGGAAACTAAACATGTTGATCTCATGGAGGCAGAGAGTGGAATGATGGTTACCAGAAGCTGGGAAAGGTGTCTGGGTTGGAGTGGGGGATGAAGAGAGGTTGGTGAATGGGTACAAATATACAGTGAGATATGAAACAAAGGAATGTTTAATAGCAGAGTAGGGTAACTACTATAGTTAATTACAGTGAATGATTTTTATATTTCAAAATAGCTAGGAGAGAAGACTTGAAATGTTCCCAGCACTTAGAAATATTTGAGGTGATGGATACCCCAGATACCCTGACTTGATCAGTACATATTCTATGCATGTAACAAAATATCCCATATACCTCCTAAATATGTAAACCATCATATATCAATTTTTCAAAAAGTATAGCAGTTTGGTAAAAAACGAGCTGGGCATGGTGGCAGCCGCCTATAGTCCCAGCTACTCTGGAGGCTGAGGCAGGAGGATCGCTTGAACCCAGGAGGCAGAGGTTGCTGCAGTGAGCTGAGATGGTGCCACTGCACTCCAGCCTGGGTAACAGAACAAGACTCCATCATAAAAAAAAAAGTGTAGCAATTTAGTATTAAACTGGAAGGATCGAAGAACCTAACAAATAATCTTTAAACCAGTCAATGCCCTGTGTAATTTGTTTACCAATAAATTGGATGGAACAGATGGAACTTTGTAGCAGACACAAGTGGTTTATTTTTAAATGAGGAAGGAATACAAATTCCCCAGAAGATAATCTCTTTCCCTAAGAACATAAAGTTTTATGGAGGAGCTAGAATATTCTTATATGAAAATACCTAAGAATATATGAAACTAATATATAAAACAGAAAACTATTACATATATTAACAATAACTTAGTTGTTCAGTTTTTAGTTACTGCTGAACATCCTGACAATGTAAATAAATCACTGTTTTTTCCCTAACCCTGTCTTAACTTCTACTCAGTTCCTCTCCTAACCAATCTACTTACGTGAATATATTTTTCCAGTCACCAAGACTAAGAATCAGTATAGTGGAGTCATCTTTGTCTTTCACCCTTCCCTTATCAGTGTCCATTTCTACTTATTTAGGCCTTCAGTGCATATTACACCTTAAATTTTATAACAGTTTATACATTTTAAAAGATTTCCATCATTATATAATCACTGTGAGTTAAGCAGAAGTGATTAACATTTTCATCATTCAAGTATTTATTGAGGGCCTACAAGGTGAGTGACATATAAATAAGGATGCAGAATCAGACAGGTTAAATGACTTGCCCAAGGTGACAGGATCAGTTATTACTAGCAGTCCTGTAATTCTAATGTCAATATTCTTTTCATTACACTATGATGCCTCTCAACTCATATTTGGTCCATTACTGTACATTCACAGTGGGCTTCTCTGCCTCTGCTTTTCCTTCTCTAGACTATCTTGCACATCACCATTAAATTGAACAGCTGGCTGGGCGTGGTGGCTCACCGTTGTAATCTCAGCACTTTGGGAGGCCGAGGTGGGCAGATCATGAGGTCAGGAGTTCAAGACCAGCCTTACCAATATGGTAAAACTCCGTCTCTACTAAAAATACAAAAATTAGCTGGGCACGGTTGTGCCCGCCTGTAATCCCAGTTACTCAGGAGGCTGAGGCAGGAGAATTGCCTGAACCCGAGAAGTGGAGGTTGCAGTGAGCCAAGATCACACCACTGTACTCCAGCCTGGGCAACAGAATGAGACTCCATCTCAAAACAAAACAAAACAAAACAAAACAAAACAAAACACAGCTTTCATTATAATGTAGCAAGAACTTTTCAATGGTTTCCTATTGTATACAGGATAAAAACTTTATCTCTGCTTTTACACATGAAATCTCTATTTAACTGTGATCCTCATATTCTTTTAAACATACTTTTACTTTTCTAAGAGTATGCCTTTGCTTTTAGCAGTGTTAACCTTGAGTTTCAAATCTTTAAGTAACAGTTATTGCCGTAGACCTAGGTATTTATGCACCAAGCATTAGCTACAGACTAAATATATGCACAACAGCTACCTTGTGTATTTTGAGAGAGGATATGGAACTTCTAGTAAAGTTTTTGATACTAAAAAAAAAAAGTCCCCTTGGCCGGGTGAGGTGCCTCATGCCTGTAATCCCGGTGTTTTGGGATGCCAAAGCAGGAGGATCACTTAAGACCGGGAGTTTGAGACCAGCCTGAGCAACATAGTAAGACCCTGTTTCTACCCAAAAAAAAAATAAATAAATAAAAATGCCAGGCATGGTGGTGCATGCCTGTAATCTCAGTTACTCAAGGAGGCTGAGGTGGGAGAATCAGTTGAGGCCAGGAGTTCCAAGCTTCAGTGAGCTATGATAAGGCCATTGCACTTCAGCCCTCATGACAGGAAGTGTGTCTTAAAAAAAAGTCTTTTAGAGTTTCACTTCTGATAATTAAGAACTCAGTGGTTTTGACCATACCTCTGCTGTGAACAACTATAAAAGCTAGACCAAAACAAAACAAACACCCGTTTAAAGGCACTTGTTAGTGAAAAGTTGTACTTTCCACTGTCACAACAAAGAAAAAGGCAAAATATGTGGCAGCCGTCTTTAGATTTGGAGGCAAAACATAGTACAACTGGGTAAGTTGTTCTTAGAGGCTTAACTGTAAGACTACCAGTTTTGGCCAGGCACAGTGGCTCACACCTGTAATCCCAGCATTTTGGGAGGCTGAGGCAGGCGGATAACCTGAGGTCAGAAGTTCAAGACCAGCCTGGCCAACATGGTGAAACCCCGTCTCTACTAAAAATACAAAAATTAGCCGGGTGTAGTGGTGCACACCTGTAATCCCAGCTAATCGGCTGAGACAGGAGAATCACTTGAACCTGGGAGGCAGAGGTTGCAGTGAGCCAAGATCTTGCCACTGCACTCTAGCCTGGGTGACAGAACAAGACTGTGTCTCAAAAAATAAACAAACAAATAAACCAGTTTTGAGTGGGGTGGGGCCCAGACTTAGGCTTTATGATCCCATAGACCCAGTGGTATTGGAAGTTAATGTAAGACAGTTGTTATATGAAACCTCTGGCAAGTTTCAGTGGAAGAATTACAACATAGACCCTTAAGGTTTTGGAGTAAGGCTGTATTTTCCTTAACTGTGGTTTTTGTTTTTTTTTCCCCTTTGAAAAGCACCTGTTGATTTGTGCTGGTATCTGGAAGAGATGTAACACCTGATCATGGGACATCAAGTGACTGTGTGAATCAAACTGCCCATCATGAATTGGTGTTCTTTGACTCACCAAACTGTACAACTGAATGAGCACAGGAACAGTGCACTACATATGGGACTGGAACCATGAATGAGCAGGTGACTAGACTCCTATAGTACCTGCCTCTACTCCTTCAACACTTCTTCTCAACCCACATAAACTGTCATCATAAGGAGTTCCCTCTGACCAGTTAATGGAAGAGAAAAAGTATGGATCTTGTGGATATCCTAACATATCTCTGGCCATTGGACCCCTAGAAACCTGTGGCAAGTCCTGGAAGTTTTTCAAGGTTCATCTTGCACCTTTCTTACCAAAACATGTAGAATGCTGCCTACTTCTGCTCATCAGTTTTATTTAATATAATTTCATTACTGTAATGGATCAGTGTGATGTTCTATGGAATAACAAGATCGTCAAGGTCCCTTCATACCATATAGAGAACAGGAGAGTTGATGTAGCCTGAGACAAGACAGTAAGGACTTACTGTTGTCCCTCCTATGTAAATATTTCAATGCAGTTTGTTTCTGATCCTCCTTATGATTAGAATGGGGGTGGGGGACATTTCCAGATCAATATCAGATCAGTATCATGTCAACATGTATATTAATTTCTTCCAAAGAAGATACCACACCTAGAACTGTCATTCCCTGTGATGAATCTGGTGGCCACAGGAAATTTAAATGGGAATGTGGTATGAATCACCTTGGCAGCATGGTGGCACTAATCTCTTCAATTTCTTTTGCTTTTTTATATTTTGTAGAAATGGAGTCTTGCTCTCTCATCTAGGCTGGTCTCAAACTCCTGGGGTCAAGCAATCCTCCTGCCTTTGCCTCCCAAAGTGCTGGGGTTATAGGCATGAGCTACTGTGCCTGGCCAATCTCTACAATTTCCTCAGGGATATGGTACTGCTTTTCCTTTACTATCTTAATAAGGAGTGGCAGAAAGCAGACCTAAGCTGCTGTGTAGCACTTTCCACCATGATGGCAATCACTCCATGGATCAGGAACCAAAATAAAGTTTGTTATTAAAATATATCTGTTACTACAACACATCTGGGACTGGAGAAACAACCATAGTATGGGTCACTCTGGATCCACTGTTAGCCACAGTCAGCCCAAGATTCCATCACTTGACTCGCTTAGGTCCCCTATTTTGACCAGTTGTCCAAGGTAGAATTTATAGTTTTGGGTTTCTAGTATTAGTACAAGTTTAGAAACAGTGCCTTAAGAAATCTGGTCAACCGGGTGTGGTGGCTCATGCCTGTAATCCCAGCACTTTGGGAGGCCAAGGCAGGTGGATCATGAGGTCGGGAGTTCAAGAACAGCCTGGCCAACATGGTGAAACCCCATCTCCACTAAGACTGCCAAAATTAGGCAGGTGCCGTGGCAGGGGCCTGTAATCACAGCTACTCAGGAATCAGAGGCAGGAGAATCGCTTGAACCTGAGAGGCAGAGGTTGAGGTGAGCTGAATCACGCCAATGCACTCCGGTCTGGGTGACAGAGTGAGACCACCTCTCAAAAAAACAAAACAAAAAAACAATTCTAGCCAGCCTGGCCAACATGGCGAAACCCCATCTCTACCAAAAATATAAAAACTAGCTCGGCATGGTGGTGCACGCCTATAGTCCCAGCTACTCAGGAGGCAGAGGCTGTAGTGAGCTGAGATCACGCCGTTGCATTCCAGCCTGGGTGACAGAGTGAGACCTTGTCTCAAAAACAAATCAAAACAAAACAAAAAGAATTTGGGATATTTTCCTTTCTCTAGTGAATGGTCACTGGTCCCCGTGGAAAAGGCTTAGGGCAATGATTACACCAATATGTCTGCTCACTGAAAGTATCTGGGGAACTTGAAAAAAATACTGACGCCTAGGTGTTATCCCAAGATTATTATTTAATTAGTCTGGGTTGTGGCGTGGGCCTTAGAATCCTAAGGTGTTCTAATATGCAGACAAAGAATCCTAAGGTGTTCTAATACGCAGACAAGTTTGGGAACCCCACTGGATTAGTGAACAGTTCATGGGCTACAGCTGTGATTGCACTGCCCCTTTCATCAGAGGATCCAGTCTCTTTCCATCAGTGAAGGAGTCCCAAGTCTGTGAGCTAGATGAGATGCTTCAAATTTCACTACAAAAACACAATTTTTCCACCTATGTATGTCAAGTAGCACCTTGGTAAGTTACTTAATCTCTTATTTCCAGGGACTTCATGGTCATTTAGCCATTATCACTTTTCCCTGTGGGTCAAAATACTTTGGTTAACATTCTCTCCTTTGACTTATTTTGGTAATTATGGCCACTTTGTCTCTGATATGTATTTATTTATATTTATAGTTTTTTTGAGATAGAGTCTCGCTTGTTGCCCAGGCTGGAGTGCAGTGACGTGATCTTGGCTCACTGCAACCTCCACCTCCCAAGTTCAAGCCATTCTCTTGCCTCAGCCTCATGAGTAGCTGAGACCACAGGTATGCACCACCACACCCAGCTAATTTTTCTATTTTTACTAGAGATGGGGTTTCACCGTGATGGCCAGGCTGGTCTCAAACTCCTGGCCTCAAGTGATCCGCCTGCCTCAGCCTCCCAAAGTGCTGGGATTACAGACACGAGCCACCGCACCTGGCCTGTCTCTGATATTTATATGCCATTACATGGCCTCTACTGCCTTGGGATTGTAATGTTCCCACTAAGATCAGCAAACCCAGTTCCACTACAGTATTCATCACCATTATCTCTTGCAAACAAAGCCACTTCAGAGCTCCTTGGAAATGGTGGTGCTCCCATCATCATTGCATTCCTTAATGACATGGTGAAAATTAACAATGGCTAGGGAGCCTTTGTATTTCTGCTCTACAGTATGCCCAGGAATTTCTGGCATTTTGGCCATCTTATTTATAGGCTATTACTGAATTTAAGCCTCATCCTACCAAATTATTAATGCCAAAATATTAAATCTTGATTCTTAGGTAAGTGCACCCATGCCAATAAATTTGCCATGATCTAACCTTAAATGTATTCACATATATGCTGTCCAGGATCCCGCTGATTAAAATGGCAAGGCTGTTAGTTCTCCTACGAAGTCTTTCTCTTTACAGAGAAGGCCTCATACCTCTCTGACTAGGCTATATTGGGCTATAACTGGAGGCACTAATAGGTAGTAAGGGTAAGTTCTTTATTTTATTAACATTTTTTGGAGACAGGATCTTGCTTTGTTGTTCAGATTGGAGTGTCGTGGTGTGATCATGGCTCATTGCAACCTGGAACACCTGAGCTCAAGTGATCCTCCCACTTCAGCCTCCTGAGTAGCTGAGACTACAGGCGCATACCACCCTGCATGGCTAGTTTAAAAAAAATTTTTTTTTTTTAAGAGACAGAGCCTTGCTGTTTTGCCTAGGCTGGTCTTGAACTCCTGGACTCAAGCATTCTTCCCACCTCAGCCTCCCAAAGGGCTGGAATTACAGGCATGAGCTACCGTGCCTAGCCCCAGCCGCTAAGTTCTGAGGAGAGCATATATCAGCTTGTAAAGGAGCTTGTCCAGTGCAGTCACTGAAAACCTCTATGCATAAGAGCCTGGTTTCCTCAGAAAGAGGTTTAGGGGAATATTGATGTTCAGAGTTTTCAGCTTCATTTTCCTCTGCTCAAATATACCTATCCTACGTCTTAAGACCCCATTCTCCCCACCAATGCCCTAACATTAGAATAGGAAAGGGGAAGAATTAAGCATGTAATTGATACTACAAATCTACCATATCTGCCTGGTGATTACAGAAGATAATCAACTCCTTCAGACCTGTACTGGAGTTCTGATGCTCCACATAGAGTCATTTTCTTTTTGTTGTCATTATTGTGTTTTGTGATAGTGTCTCTGTCACCCAGGCTGGAGTGCAGTGATACAATCTCGGCTCACTGCAACCTCCGCCTCCCAAGTTCAAGTGATTCTCATGCCTTAGCCTCCTGAATAGCTGGGACTACAGGTGTGTGCCACTACACCCAGCTAATTTTTGTATTTTTTCATATAGATGGGGTTTTACCATGTTAGCCAGTCTGGACTTGAACTCCTGGCCTCAAGTGATCCACCCACCTCAGCCTCCCAAAGTACTGGGATTACAGGTGTGAGCCACTGCACCTGGCCACCACATACAGACTTAATTGTAGTTTTTATATTTTTCTTATGTATTTTTCTTTTCTTTCTCTTAGAGATAGGTCCCACTCTATCACCCAGGCTGGAGTGCAGTGGCATGATCATAGCCCACTGCAGCCTCAAAATCCTGGGCTTAGGCAACCCTTCTGCCTCAGCCTCCTGAGTTGCTGGGACAACAGGTATGTGCCACCATGCCCAGCTAATTAAAATAAGATTTTTAGAGATTGGGTCTTGCAGTGCCGCCCAGGCTGGTCTCAAACTCCTGGCCTCAAGAGATCCTCCCACCTTAGCCTCCCAAATAGGAGACTACAGGTATGAGCCACCATGCCCCTTAACCCATTTATGCCTAATGTTCTATTATTGGAACACTAAGCATGTGGGAGTTATTCTAGCCAACTGCTGAAGGTCATTGCCAAGGTCTGATTTTTCACTCATGCAAAATTCAAAAAATTGCAATCTCTGGCATAAATGGGATAAGTACTTTCTGTTTCCGACCATAAGGAAAGTCGGGGGATCTATAATCTTTATAATTACTATGGTTACCATAGTGATACACTCCTCACCCCCTTCACTCAATTTCATGTTGTTACTGGTAATCACTACCCCAAACCAACTGGGCACAGTGATTCATTCCTGTAATCCCAGCACTTTGGGAGGCGAAGGCAGGAGGATCTCTGGAGCTCAGAAGTTCAAGACCAGCCTGGGCAATATAGTGAGACTCTGTCTCTACAAAAAATAAAAATAGGTCAGGTGCAGTGGCTCACGACTGTAATCCTAGCACTTTGGGAGGCCAAGGCAGGTGGGTCACCTGAGCTCAGGAGTTCAAGATCAGCCTGGCCAACATGGTGAAACCCCGTCTCTACTAAAAATACAAAAATTAGCTGGGTGTGGTGGTGGGCGCCTGTAATCCCAGCTACTCAGGAGGCTGAGGCAGGAGAATCACTTGAACCTGGGAGGTAGAGGTTGCAGTGAGTCGAGATCACACATTGCACTCCAGCCTGGACAACAAGAGCAAAACTCCATTGTAAAAAAAATAAAAATAAAAAATAACTATAAATATAAATTGGCTGGGTATGGTAGTGCACATATGTAGTCCAAGCTACTCAGGAAGCTTAGGCAGGAGGATTGCTTGAGCCTAGGAGGTTGAGGCTGCAGTGAGCTATGGTCACACTACTGCACTCCAGTCTGCGCAACAGAATGAGACCCTGTCTCAAAACAAACAAACAAAAAAAACCCCAAAAAAACCTAAATACTGTAAGCTATGGATTACCTGTAGTCTGTGGTCTCTCTTTCCTTACAGCAATGAGGTTATTCTTCTGACTGCTTTTATGTGTGCGTGCGTATGTGTGTATCCCATCCAATCTCAAAATCTTACTTGAGGGTCCATTTCCTGTTATGACCTCTGTTGCAAATTACCGTAGTTTTAGAGTCTTAAGAAGAAATAGAGGACAGATTAAAAATAAGAAGGCTGGGTATGGTGGCTCATGCATGTAATCCCAGCACTCTGAGAGGCTGAGGCAAGAGGATGGCTTGAGCCCAGGAGTTTAAGGCTACCCTGGGCAACATGGCGAAACCCTGTTGCTACAAAAAGTACAAAAAAGAATAGCTGAGTGTGGTGGCACACACCTGTAGTCCCAGCTACTTAGGAGGCTAAGGTAGGAGGATCGCTTGAGCCCAGTAGGTCGAGGCTGCAGTGAGCCCTGGTTGTGCCACTGCATTCCAGCTTGGGTGACAGAGTGAGACCCTGTTTCAAAAAACAAACAAACAAAAAACTAGTAAAATACATTACATTAAAATTAAGAACTTCTTTTGTCAAGGCACCATTACAAAAAGACAAACCACAATATAAGAAAAAGATACTAGCCACACATATATTTGACCAAGAACTCATATCCAGAATATATAAATGATTCCTAAAAATCATTAAGAAAAAGACTGACAACCCAACAGAAATATGGCCAAGTTACTTAAACAAGCATTACAGAATAGATCTTTAAATGTCTTCTGGAGGCCATTTTTCTCAAACAAAAACAAAAAGATCTCTACTTAACAAAATAAGTAGCATAAAATGGTGCTCAACTTCAATGGTTATCAAGTAAAAGGTTAATGTCAAAATGAGATACCACTACATTCCCATCAGAATGACCAAATTAAAAATATTGACAGTACCACATGTTGACGACAGGGTGGAGAAAGTCAAACTCACACACTGTTGTAGGGCGGTGAGGGGGATAGGGGTACAGGGATTGGGTAAAGTTTCCATAAACTTTGGAACACTGTCATTCTTTACAAAATTTGAACACACATAAATGACTAAGCAACTTTAATCCTAAGTGAAGAAATGTCTTTACTTCCACGCCAAGACACATATGGAAGAATGCACCATAATGGGTAAATAGCTTTGAAGTGGAAACAGCCCACCAAAATATCAATAATAAAATGGATAAATACATTTTATCCATTTACTAGAATATAGAAGTGAATATGAACAAACTGTAAGCACCACAGATCATTCTCAGAAATATAATGGTGAAAATATACATTATGTAATTTCATTCATGTAAGATTCAAAACTAGGCAAAAATGAGGTATGGTTAGAAATTAGAAGAGTGGTTACATTTGGGGAAGAGTGACAGGATAGTTACTGGGATCTCTTATAAGAAGGTTTCTATTTCCGGGTGCTGGATACAGGGATACTTCTACTTTGTGATAATTCACTCATTTTTGCATATATGCTATATTTCAATTTTTTTTAAAATGGCGGTTCTTAAAAGATTGTGAATTAGGGTTTAACCTCCTTGCCCCTCTCCATCAATTCAAATATTCAGTTCAGATCCCACACCTTACAGGAAGTCTTTCCCAACCACTTCAGCCAGAAGCAATTTCTCTTTCTTCCTGGTTTTTATACAATGTGCTCTGGCAGGTAGTATAATATAGTAGAAATAGTACAGGCTAAGGAACTTGGACTTTATAAGGCAATAAAAAGCAGAAGAGTGACTCCATCAGATTTTGCATCTGCCCATCAAGAGTTTAACCAATTTTACTTATATTTCTTTGTGAACAAATATGAAAATTTATATACATATACTATATAAATATATAGCTTTTATGCCATGGAATACTACTCATCCATAAAAAGAAATGAAATAATGGCATTCACAGCAACTTGGATGGAGTTGGAGACCATTATTCTAAGTGAAGTAACTCAGGAATGGAAAACCAAATATCATATGTTCTCACTTATAAGTGGGAGCTAGGCTATGAGGATGCAAAGGTGTAAGAATGACACAATGGACTTTGGGAATGTGGTGGGGGGAGGGTGGGGGGAGGGTAAGTGATAAAAGACTACACATTGGGTACAGTGTACATTGCTTGGGTGACAGGTACACCAGAATCTCAGAAATCCCCACTAAATAACTTATCCATGAAACCAAAACCCACCTGTTCCCCAAAAACTATCAAAATAAAAATTTTTAAAAATATTAAAATGTATAATTTCTTAGATTGTTACAATAGTTGCCCTCAATAAATCATGCTTCCTTTGTTCATGCATCTTTGCAGTGTGCCTTTGCCACTTTTCCCATGAAAGGGTTTATTTCCTGACCCCTTGAATCTAGCTCTTTGTGACTTGCTTTGACCATAGAATGGAAACAGATATGACTTTGTACAACTCCTTAGACTAGGTGTAGAGAAGCTTCACACCTTCTTTTTTCACTGTTTAGAACACTGCACTGAGATCACTATGTTATGAATAAGTCTGGGATGAAAGACAATGTAAAGGGTGCCACATGAATGAACATAGGGAAGACTAACAGAACTTTCTGGCCAAATCACAGTGCGATGGGAAATAATAAATCATTGTTCTTTTAAGCCACTGTTTTGGAATGCAGGTGTAATGCAGAAGTAGATAAATTTTGGGAAACAGAGTCCCTTTTCCATTACCTAGCTGACCTATTAATTTACTCTGTTGTGGCAGAGAATACATTATTTCCCAATGTCCTTTCTCCTCTTCTTTAGTATTAGAACCCCACTGTGTTAGCTGGGTACATTGCTACACAGATAATGACTATAATTTCCTAACATCCTCTTGAAAGTTTGACCATGTAACTAGATTTTGGCCCATGGGTCGCAAGTGGAAATGGTGGCTCCAACTTCCGTGATATGCCCTTAGAAAGAAGAGGTATACTCTTTTACTATTTCCCTTTCTCCAATGTATCATGGCAGGAGCTGGAATTACCATCTTAGACCATGCAATAGAAGCCACATATTGAGTAAATCAGATTAACAAACTGCAAGTAGCTTGAGTGCCTGATATCCAGAGCTGCTCTATCAGTCCTGAACTGATTATCCTTGGACTATGAGAAAAGAAATTTACATCTTATGTCATTAATATTTTGGTCTGAGAGTAATATGTGTTTTTCACCTTCCCTCATATAATTATATATCTATATATGTGTATATATATATACATATACAAATATAAATATCTGAGTATGTACACACACAAATATGTGAACACCTATATGTACTGATGATGTTATTTGTTTTACAGATTGAGATCCTACACTTTTCTCCATCTTTTTCTCATTTAGCAGTATCTGGAAATGAGAACTCATACAACTTTAATTTATTCCTTTTGATAGCTGTATAATATTTTATAGGATTCATGAGTTGTAATTCATTCTGCTTTTTTCCTACTGATGAGCTTTCCCAAGAATGGTACAGCAAGGACAAAAGATATCTGTAGCTTAAAAAATTTTAACACAGGTTTCCAGACTGTTTTACAAATAGATTGTATTTTTCTATAAAATCTCTGGGAAGGTACGCAAAAAACTAATAAAAGTAGTAATGGTATAGGTGGTGCTGGCAGAGAAATTGGTGAACAGGAGATCACAGGGGAGACTTCAAAACACTCTCTCTCTCTACACATAAACTATTTGAATGAATGATCTATTCAAAAATAAAGAAAAATAGCTCCTATACAGTGAATTCAATTTCCTCTATGTGAGTTTTATGATCCTGTTTCATCGACTGAATAAAATGGGTAAGATTCACTTCACATATTTTCTGAATACTAAATTAGAGGTGTGCTCAGCTGAGTGCCTGTCCCATGTTAGGCACTCAGTAAATGTTAGTTGAATCAAAAAAATTGTTTGTCAGACTGTTAGACCTAATTGGCATCTTATTATTTTAATTTGCATTTTCCTGATTTCTCCTGAGTCTGAGCTGCTTTTCACATTTTGGATTTATTCCTCTCTGAATTCTTATTATTTGCCCATCCATTTTTCTATTGAATTGCTTGTTCCCTTGATGTGAATTTCTGAGTTCCCTGATGTTAAACCTCCTTGGAAATATTTTTCTAAATCTGTCGTGTATATACTAATTTCATTTACATGTATTTTACATACAAAGGTTATTTTTATATTGACAAATGTGTATCTTTTTTGATGATAATATATACTCTGCTATTCTTGCATGAAGTATTCTATAAATGTCAATGAGATCCAGTAGATTAATGATACTACGATTTTTACTGATTTTCTGCCTGCTGGATCAATTACTGAAAGAGAGATGTTGAAGTCTGTGATACTGGATTTGTCTATTTCTCCTTGTGGTTCTATCAGTTTTTGCCTTACACATTATAATGCTGTTATGTGCATATATGTTAAAGATTGTTATATTGTTTTGGAGAATTTACCTCTTTATCCTTATGTAATGCTTCTCTCTACCCCTGACAGTTTTCCTTTTTCTGAACTTTGCTTTGTCTAACATTAATATAGCAACATCAGCTTTGTTTTTATTAGTGTTAGCACGGCAGATCTTTCTTCGGTTATTTACTTTTAACCTATCTATGTCTTTATAATTAAAGTGAGTTTCCTACATATGGTTCCAGAGAAAATGAAAAACTAGTAAAGGCTGTTGTTTTCCTCCTTCCAAATCAACCATGGGTAACAGAAAAAAGAAGGAAGCAAAAGCTTGAGGAACAAGATCAAAAACTAAGAGGAAACCATAGTTAGTGTTAGGAGTAAGTTATGAAATACTGTCCTGCCTTGGACCACACTGCTTTGGGACAATCAGTGCCAAACTATTGATTGCTACAGAAATCACCAGCAACAGATCAGGCTTCCTGTAGGATAAGATTAAGGGTCTGTTGAAGTGAGTTGCCAATGAAAAAGTGGGGCTGACCAGATACTCTAGAATATCGGGGCATTGACCCCTCTACTCCTTCCCTGCTGCCAGAGTTTTGGTAAATTGTAACAGCCTTCTGCTACTGGATTGTGGATTTCAACACAGATCCTTACTAGAGAAACAGTAGCAAAGGAGAGAGAGAGCATCAGTTCTGTGATGCTTAGAGCTCTTGCTTTCTCCTCCTTAAAACTTGTGGGAAGGGATAAAAACTAGGGTTTGCCACTTTGTTCTACCTTTGTATCCATTATTAAAAGGGGTAGTAGATAACACTAGGAGAACATGGCTTGTGAACCAAAATATCTAGACACCTGAGGAGTATGATCACCATCAAACACAACAAATTCTACAACATATACCAGTAGAAGAATAGGAGATATACCAATAATTTTAATAACGCAATTATTCATTCAACACAGTTTGTAAAGATATAGGGTCTCACTCTGTTGCCTAGGCTGGAGCAATCATAGTTCACTTCATGCAGCCTTGAATTCTTGGGCTCAAGCAATCCTCCTGCCTCACCCCCTTGCTAGCTGGGATTATAGGTGTGTGCCACCACACCCACCGAATTTTTAAAATATTTTTTATAGAGACGAGGTTTTGCAACGTTTCCCAGGCTGCATTCAAACTCCTAGCTTCAAGCAGTCATCCTGCCTTAGCCTACCAAAGTGATATGATTACAAGTATGAGCCACCGTGCCTAATCGGAAGGCTGAGGCACCAAGAATTGCTTGAAACCGGAGGCAGAGGCTGCCGTGAGCTGAGATTGCGCCACTGCACTCCAGCCTGGGCATCAGAGCAAGACTGTTTCAAAAAAATATATAACAAAAAATTTAAAAAAGAGCATCATAGAACATCATAGATAAATAGCAGGTGGATCAATTTTATGATGCCTTTGAGATACAGAATTTTAATATTTCTGTGCAGTTAAAATCTCTAGAACTTTTCCTTTGTGCTTTCTAGTGCTTTCATGCTTTGAAAAAAAATCCTTTTTTTCAATCCAGAGATATTTTTAGGTTGATAATTAAAATATTTTAAATTATAATATTCATATATGGAAGAAATTCAAACAAAATAGGATAGTAGAAAGTAAAAGGCCTCATCCACTGCCTCTCCTCCTTTCCTCAGAAGTTATTTTTCTAGGTATCCTTCCAGAAATTTTCTATGTATAATCAAATATATATGTATATATAATTTTAAAAATTTATAAATAGGGTACTATACATACTTTCTACAATTTGCTTTTTTCATTCACACATATGGCCCTACTCCAGAGATTGAGGTTTTAAATATCAGAAAAAACGTTATTTAGAAGAAAAAACTATAGAGACAAAAGATCATTGGTTACCCAGGGGTATAAGTAGGTAGGGTAAATAGGTGGAGCACAGGGCATTTGTAGGGTAGTAAAATGATTATGTATGTTACTATAATGGTGGATACCTGACACTAGGCAGTTGTCAAAACTGATAAAACTACCCAACACAAAGAGTGACCCCTAATGTTAACTATGGATTTTAGTTAATAATGTAGCAATATTGGTTCATCAGTTGTGACAAATGTGCCACACTAATGCAGGATGTTAATATGAGAAATGGTGTGTGTTTGGGTTATGGAGGGTGATATATGGGAATCTGTATTTTCTGCCCTATTCTTCTGTAAACTTAAAACTATTTTTTAAAAAGTCTTTTAAAAAAAAAACTTTATTTAGAAAAACTATTCTTAAAGCTTTGTGTAGGATGTTTTAAAGTTGGAGGCTAGAGGTCACATATCTGGTAGACTGTTGCTGTTATACTATGGTAGCAAATAAAATTATTTCAAATAGGTGTGCTAACACCTAAGAAAATTTCACATTAGATATTAGTGAATGGAATTTAAAGTTTCTAATGTAAAGAAATTATATGTCAAACAGTGTATTAATCAAAAGTAGGAGAAACCAACATGCATAAAAATTGTGAGAACCAAATAAAATATGGCTGAAAAGATGCTAATTAGCAATAACATGTTGAATATGTTGTTTCTTTTAAAGTTAACATGACACGGAGGAACCAAGAAATGCAACTACTGTATTTAGTTTTATTTATGTTTTTAAATTGTTTATTTCCAGATTTCTGTAACCTATATCTTTTCTTAAAAGATCAGCCATTACCAAGTTATTATTGGTGCCTTTAATCTTTTTTGTTAGTGTATCCATATTCCAATAAAAGTTTATTTACAAAAATAGGCAGTGGTCTGCTTGATAGGCTCTTCCACTATCCTTTGTCTTGAGGATTAAAACACATAATGTACATAATAAAACACCATGTATTTGGCATATAGTAAGCACCTGAAAATAGTAGTGGCTATTATCTTATTAAAATACTGTATCATACAGCTTAAAATGCTGATTATAAGATGAATCTGAAATTCAGATTTAAAAGTATTTTTATTACAGTAATAAGGTTATATTTGGGATTTTAAGTTTTGTTCTACCACCAGTGGTAGTTTAAGCCTTCTTGTATAACGGTTCTTTGTGATGTTCTTCTTGTCAGAGACACATGTGATGAACTCTTGGGACATGTTTCACTACTTGTGGATCCTAGTATTTCCTTGCTCAATATTCAAAAGAAATAGGTCTGGCATCTCTAGGAGTATCAAATGAAGATGTTCAGGACTACACAAGGTGAGTTCATTTTCAACTTTAAAAAATATTCTATTTCTATCTATTAATAATGTAGTAAAAGCTTCCAAGTTACTCATTATAAACTAATGGTTCTGGAAAGAGCATGGTAATTTAAAAAGAAAAACTATTAAGGTATGATTGACATGCAAAGCTGTACATATTGTATACAATAGAATTAGTTTGGGAATACATTCTAATCATTTATCTGATAACTTTGATCTCATACCAAAACTCCACACTGTAACTCATCTATTCTCTCCCACATTTTATGTCAAAATTTACATTTTTATATTGTGCATCAATTAACAAATTACTTTAGCTATAGTTATTTTGAATACTTTTAACTCAGAGTTAAGAATGATTTTATGTACCACCATTACATTATGGTATTAGAGTATTCTGAACGTAATTTCATACTTCGCTTTACCAGGAAGTTTTATACTGTAACATTTTCATGTTGCTAATTAGCATCCTTTAACTTCCACTTGAAGTACTTCAACTTTAGTTTCAGTTTTAGCATTTCTTGAAGAACATAATAAAATACCATGTATTTGGCATATAGTAAGCACTTGAAAATAGTAGTGGCTATTATTTTATTATAACACTGTAACATAAGAGTTTAAAATGCTGATTGTAAGATGAATCTGAAATTCAGGTTTAAAAGTATTATTATTATAGTAACAAGGTTATATTTGGGATTTTAAGTTTTGTTCTACTACCAGTGGTAGTTTAAGGCTTCCACTAAGGCTACCATCAGTGGTAGTTTAAGCTGAGGGTGACAAACTCCCTCAGCTTTGGTTTTTCTGGAAAAGTCTTTATCTTTCCTTTTGTGAATGACAGCTTTGTGGGTAAATTATTCTTAGTTGGCAAGCTTTTTCTTTTTCTTTCAGTATTTTGACTGTATCATCTCATTTTCTTCCGGCTTGCAAGGTTTGATGAAAAAGCCACTGAAAGGCTTATAGGAGCTCCCTTGTACATGATAAGTTGCTTTCCTCTTGTTTCTGTCAAAATTGTCATTAACTTTGTTTGTTTGAGATGGAGTCTTGCTCTGTTGCCATGTTGGAGTGCAGTGGCACAATCTCAGCTCACTGTAACCTCCACCTACTGGGTTCAAGCAATTCTCCTGCCTCAGCCTTCCAAGTAGCTAGGACTACAGGCACATGCCACCATGCCTGGCTAATTTTTTGTATTTTTAGTAGAGATGAGGTTTCCCATGCTGGCCAGGCTAGTCTTGAACTCCTGACCTTGTGATCTGCCCATCTTGGCCTCCCAAAGTGCTGAGATTACAGGTATGAGCCACCATGCCCAGCCTGTCAATAACTTTTGACAATTTCATTAAATGTCTCAGTGAAAAATTTTTCATATCACATAGGTAATGTGCCACTGTTTTAGTGAGGTCTGAGAAAGGCACATCTCACAGAATGGCATGAAAACCCAATTATCATGCTTATGAACCACAAAAAGATCAGTGAAATGCCAAATATAACCTTGTTACTATAATCTTGAACATCTTTATGTTCAATCTACATGGAGTTCTTTGGGAATTATGGATCTGAATGTTCATTTTCCTCCAAAGATTTGGGCAGTTTTCTGCCATTATTTCTTTAAATAAGCTATCTGCCTCCTTTCTCTTTCTCTTCTTGCTCTATCACTTCTATGATGCACATATTGGTTTAGAGTCCTGTAGGTTTACTTCATTCTTTTTTTTTTCCCTCTGACTGCATGATTTCAAATGATCTGTCTTCAAATTAATTGATTCTTCCTTCTGCTTGACTGAATCTGTCACTGAAGCTCACTTTTGAATTTTTCAGTTCAGTTACTGTGTTCTTTAGTTCCAGAATTTGATTCTTTTTTAATGGTTTCTTTGTTGAAATTATCATTTGTTCATGTATTGTTTTCCTGATTTCATTTAGCTCACTGTCATTCAAGATGAGTTTCTTCCTTTGACTGTCATGTTTTCTTGGCGTGTGAGTGTGTGTGTGTGTGTGTGTGTGTTCCTTGAAGACTTGCCTTGCTACCTTTGCATTTGAAGAAACTGTCACTTCCTCCAGTCTTTACTGACTAGCTTCAAAAGGGAAAGACATTCACCAGTCAGCCTTACTAGAGATTCTGAAGGTCTCTCAGAACTTTTCTATGGATATGGCTACTCCACTCCTCTTATTCTATTTTGGGAAGGGAACTCTTAGGATTGTATGCTTCTTTCAATCCCACCCCTAGACTAGGTGCTGAGAACCTCTTTTTATTTTCTCTAGTGCAGTGCACCAGAGTGTTCAAGGTTGTGTGCCTTCTTCCAATCCAGAAAGAGCCAGTTGCTGATATCCATGTGCTATCTGCCATGGCCTGTATACACTATCTGCAGGGGAGGGTGAGCTGCTGGCTACTGGGTGGGTGCATGGAGTGTTGGGTGTACTTGTCAGCTAGTTGAGGGATTCTGCAGGTGAAGTGTCCTGTAGGGTTCATGTGTGGGCCTATGGTGGAGTCTGCAAGCCAGTTAGACTCCACTTCTAGCTCTGAAGAACCATCTGTTGGTTGCTCTGAGTCTCTGCTTCTTTTTCCTTCTCCTAGCAATTCCTAGACTATTCATCTGTGAAGAGTCCCTCAGTATTCTGGATAGGGAATAACAGAAGTGAGCCTTTTTGGCAGCACCATGCAAGGCTAGGGAAGCTGGGCACTCACTTGACTCTTACTTTCCTTCCTGGGAGAACTCATGGGCCTAAGGGGCCTCTCTTGCCACTGAACTTTGCAGCCTTGTAGGAGAAGGATGTAGGCAAAGTGAAACTGTTTTTCTTACCCTCTTCAGTGTGTCTATTCTTGAGTTTTTTGTTCTACTGGGGTGCTGGAACCTCTTAGCAGGTCTCCCAGGCTCCCATAAAGCTATTTGGTATTTCTGCAGGGGTTTGAGGGCTGGGACCTACTAATCCATCAACTTGCTGATGTCAGTCAGAGTGCCTTTAATCTCCATAGTATTACTTCACACAAAATGCTATGTCTGAGTTTACTAGCTCAGAGGCAAAATACAAACAAAACAATTAAATATATAAGGTAACTTTTTTTTTTTGAGACAGAGTCTCACACTATCACCCAGGCTGGAGTGCAATGGCGTGATCTCAGCTCACTGCAACCTTCGCCTCCCAGGGTCAAATGATTCTCCTGCCTCAGCCTCCTGAATAGATGGGATTATAGGCACCTACCACCATACTTGGCTAATTTTTTGTATTTTTAGTAGACACAGGGTTTTACTATGTTGGCCAGGCTAGTTTCAAACTCCTCAACTTATGATTCGCCCATCTTAGCCTCCCAAAGTGCTGGGATTACAGGCATGAGCCACCATGCCCAGCCAAGGTAACACTATTAAATCTCACATTTATTCTGTGCACAACTACAATATCGCAAAGCACTGTACAGGTTACTATTTAATGCCTAGTACATCAGGGCTTGGAGTAGCTAGTTCCATAAACTTCTGAGGTAAATAAGAATTTTCCTTGTTATTTTATTATTATTTAATGACTATATATGCAGATTTCAGTAACCATAAAATTTCTAAGGCAAAAAAGATGGCTATCAAAATAGAAAAAGAAACTTCAAAGATCTATAGAATTAAGCTTTTAATTATGTACACATACATATACAATTATGTATATTATATATATTTGCTTTGTAACCATAATCTTTTTCTAGTCAATGACTGCAAAAGTGGTATGTCAGTTTACACTTATAGAATTATAAGAAAGAAAAGGTTTCTTCAGAATTCACTCTATTCTATCATTTGTTTGCTTGCTTGTTTATTTATTTATTATGTATTGACTGACAGGGTCTCTCTCTGTTGCTCAGGCTGGAGTGCAGAGGCATGACCATAGCTCACTGAAACCTTGAACTCCTGGCCTCAGGTGATCTTCTCACCTTGGCTATATACATAATTCTATATACTGCTTGGTTTTAGTACCACAAAGTATTATGGAAGGTGATTTTAAAATAGTTTTGCCATGTTACTGAGTTATAGATCCCAGTTTTGTTTCTCTAGTTTTCCATTTATTTCTAGTTTGCAATACTTCCTCTTAAAACTGAGGGTTAAGGCAAGGCAGTTCCAAATGTAGCTCCTCATAAACAAAAGGGAAGTAAGAACACCAAACACCAAAATCAAAATATTCTAATAAAAAAAGTTTGCTTGTCCCTTTAAAATATGTAAAAAGACAGATTTAATTCTTTTTTTTTAAAAACATTGCTTAGTTTCTCATATGATAATCATTAATTTAACCCCAACCTATAGTCCACTGTAAGTATCCTCTCAATTTGTTAAAGCATCTTAGTTGTTCCATTAATTTCATCTACTTTTCCAATCCATCAATCTGCGATTCCTTTTACCTTTCTCTTATTTTGGGTTTCTTATTTTCTTGATCAAATATCCTACATTTTCTTAGTTTATTCCGCATTTAGGTGGAACACATTCTCTATTAGCTTTTTGAGAAGAAGATGCATAGATTGTGGAGTTTTAAAAACTTTAGGTTTGAAAATGACTTTATTATAGTTTCACAACTGGGTCTTCATTTGGATTGGTATAGAATTCTAAATTACAGGTGATTTGTCTTCAGATATTTTAAGAATTGCCCTTTAACTTCCAGAGCTACTGTTAAGTTCAGTACACTTAACTTTTGCAGTATGTGTTTCAGTCTGTTTGGGTTGCTATAAAGGAATACCTGAGGTTGGATAATTTATTTAAAAAAGAGGTTTATTTGGCTCATGGTTCTGCAGGCTGTACAAGAAGCATGATGCCAGTATCTACTTCTTGTGAGATCTTCAGGCTGCTTACACTGAGGGCAGAAGGCAAGAGGAGCCCGTAAGTGCACAGTTAACATGGCGGAGAGAGAAGGAGTGAGGGGATGTGGGGGTGTCCAGGCTATTTTTTTTTTTTTTTTTTTGAGACAGAGTCTCGCTTTGTTGCCCATGCTGGGAGTGCAGTGGCATGACCTCAGCTCACTGCAATCTCCATCTCCCAGGTTCAAGAGATTCTCCTGCCTCAGCCTCTCGAGTAGCTGGGATTACAGGCATGTACCATCATACCTAGATAATTTTTATATGTTTTATAGACACAGGGTTTAACCATGTTGACCAGCCTGGTCTCGAACTCCTGACCTCAGGTGATCTGCCCACCTCGGCCTTCCAAAGTGCTGGGATTACAGGCATGAGCCACCGTGCCTGGCGGCCCCAGGCTCTTTTTAACAACCACCTCTCACAGGAGCAAACAGAGGAAGAACTAATTATCACAAGAACTGCACCAAACCATTTAGGAGGGGAACCACCCCCATGACCCAAACACCTCCCACTAGGCCCTACTTACAACATTGGGGGTCAAATTTCTTTTTCTTTTTTTTGAGACAGTCTCGTCCTGTTTCCCAGGCTGGAGTGTAGTGGTGCAATCTCAGCTCACTGCAACCTCCACCTCCTGGGTTCAAGTGATTCTCATGCCTCAGCCATCTCAGTAGCTGGGATTACAGGTATGCACCACCACGCCTGGCTAATTTTTGTAATTTTAGTGGAGATGGGGTTTCACCATGTTGGCCAGGCTGGTCCTGAACTCCTGGCCTCAAGTAATCTGCCCAGCTCAGCCTCCCAAAGTGCTGGGATTACAGGCGTGAGTCAATGTGACCAGCTGGGATCAAATTTCAATATGAGATTTGGAGGGGTCAAACAAACCACATCTAGAGAAGCAGCTCCAGAAATCTGCATGGGCTTCCTTTAAGAATTTTATATTCATAACAATCTTAAATACTCAGTAGCCATGTTATCAGTATTGACACATTACATAATTACATTGATCATGCAGACCTAAACCACTCACTGTGAAAAAAATCAAGCTGCAGCTAAGAATAAAAAAGATGAGTTGATAATGATGTAAAAAAATTAATGGTGATGATGAAAGATCATACTAACTATGCATGTATATGTTCCAGGTACTGTTTTAATTGCTATATATGTCTTAATGTAGTGAATATACACAATATAACCTTAAGAGGTAGGTATTACCTACATTTTTACAGGTTACATAATTTATCCTGGTAGAATCAGAATTGTAGTCCAAACAGTGTGGTTCCAAGAGTCTACAGTCTTAACTATAATACTGTATGTAATTCCTTGCAGTAAATTAATGGTAGTAGTGTTTTGTTATAGTTGTTAAATGCCCTTTTTTGGCCAAATAAAAAATTGGCAAACCTATCTTGACTTTCCAATTTAAAAATCTGTTGGCTGATGAAATCTAAAAGCCTGGAAATCATCAATGTATAGGGCTCGTAAAGAGCAAAAAAAAATGAAAATTTGAGATGTAACTGAGTAAGCAATTTCTTAGGGAATTCAGCTCTAGAATACAGGGAGCGGTTAGATTTGGAGAATAGAACAAAAGCTAAGTATAGGAGGGATTATGACCAAGTAGAGATGATGGTAAAAAAAAATGCTTCTCTGGTAACTAAAAATCAAGGTCATCTGAGCCTAAAATAAGCCTGGTAGTATTAATAGAAGACATAATTATTAACGTAGAATAGTGAAGATTTGAACAACTTCTGTGAGGAATGAGAAAAATAAATAAATCCAGGAATGGGCTGACACAGTAGAAAAAGAGAGAGTTTCAACACTAAGTCAAAGAATGTTTAGTTGAGGTGGTGGTCAGAGATAAAATTTCTGAATTTAAGGTCTCAAAGCCAGAGTAAAGGGTCATTCATTGATGGTAAAGATGATAACGATAACAACCATTCATTGAGTACATGACAAAATTAATTGTATCTAGTCATAACCACTATTATCACCATATCACAGAGGAGAAAACTGAGGCCCTAATTAATTTTCAATAAAAAAGTTTTTTCATATGAATTGACAAGATGACCCTGAAATTCATAGAGTAGTAAAGGGCCAGGCATTCTCAATGCAATTTGAAGAAAACAGGTGGGGAAGCTTATCTTGCTAGATATTAACACTTACTTATATAGTTGCAGCAATTATGACAGTATGGTATTGTTATAGAGGTTACAGAAGCACAGAAATGGAAGAGAATAAGCAACCCAGGTATGTGTGGAAACCTGATTTGAGATAAGTGACATTACAAACCACACACAGAAAAAGTTTAACTCTTCAATAAATGGTGCTAGAACAATTAGTTGTTTGTATATAAAATAGTAACCGATAAGAGTAGATCCCTTCCTCATGCACAAAAAATAAATATTGGGTTGAGTAAAGCCCTAATATGAAGAATATAGGTATAAAACTTTTAGCAAAAACACGGATGAATACCTTTGTGATTTAGGGGTAGAAAAATATTTCTTAAGAAGACTCCCAGAACACAAATTATAAAGAAAAAGACGAGCTGGGCACAGTGGCTGACACCTGTTATCCCAGCACTTTGGGAGGTTGAGGCAGGCGGATCATGAGGTCAGGAGATCGAGACCATCCTGGCTAACACGATGAAACACCGTCTCTACTAAAAATATAAAAAATTAGCTGGGCATGGAGGCACACACCTGTAGTCCCAACTACTCAGGAAGCTGAGGCAGGAGAATTGCTTGAACTCAGGAGGCAGAGGTTGCAGTGAGCCGAGATTGCACCACTGCACTCCAGCCTGGGAGACAGATCGAGACTCTGTCTCAAAAAAAAAAAAAAAGAAAAAAGGAAAAGGGCGAATAAACGCGACTACACCTAAACCAAATTTCTGTATAAAAAAAGACATACATGGCCAGGCGTGATAGCTTATGTCTATAATCCCAGCACTTTGGGAGGCTGAGGCGGGTGGATCACAAGGTCAGGAGTTCAAGACCAGCCTGGCTAATATGGTGAAATCCTGTCTCTACTAAAACTACAAAAATTAGCAGGATGTGGGGGTAGGCACCTGTAGTCCCAGCTACTTGGGAGGCTGAGGCAGGAGAATGGCTCTAACCTGGGAGGTGGAGGTTGCAGTGAGCCAAGATCACACCTATGTAACCAACAAGGTAGTATTTTCCAGAAAACATGTACTAGTGAAACTGATGAACAAACTAATAGCACAGTGGGCAAAGATGTCAAGAGAAGTCTAGTAGGCATTTGGAATTAGCCTCCTAGAATTGAGATTAGCTCAGATAAATCTGGGCTGAAAATAGAGATTTGGACTGTATCAACTTAATGATCATATTTGAATTTGGGGCACTAGATGAGCTAATGGGAAAAAAGCATAAAAGAAATAAAAGTCTTGGGCCTAGCTAGGGCACAAAACCTACACAGGCAGAGGATTACTGATCCTCACTCAAGTGCTTGAAAGTAAAAAATAACGGCCGGGCGCGGTGGCTCACGCCTGTAATCCCAGCACTTTGGGAGGCCGAGGCGGGTGGATCATGAGGTCAAGAGATCAAGACCATCCTGACCAACATGGTTAAACCCTGTCTCTACTAAAAATACAAAAAAATTAGCTGGGCGTGGTGGCATGCGCCTGTAGTCCCAGCTACTCGGGAGGCTGAGGCAGGGGAATTGCTTGAACCCAGGAGGCGGAGGTTGCAGTGTGCCAAGGTCACGCCACTGCATTCCAGCCTGGCGCCTGGTGACAGAGTGAGACTCTGTCTTAAAAAAAAAAAGATCCTTTAACTGTATTTACATATTTACTTTATCTTGACTTTTCTGGCCACAGTTTATTTATGTTTTTTAAAGATCAAGTCTAAAAACACTATCTCATAAGGTGGTCAGATAAGCCTGTTACTTCTATTTAGAACAATATTATCTTTAGACCATGTTGCATGTACAGCCAAGAAGGCAGGGTTGTGGAAATGAAATACAAATGTAAAAATATGAATGAAAACAGGATTTAAATTTTAAAGTAAAGGAATTTAAGAAAATATTCCTTATAAGTGGATAATAGGGATTTTTAAATTGGTAGGGTTAGGAATTATCTCCTTCTATACATTAGCATAACTCATATAATGGATCAGAATAGCTAATGCATGATCCACACCTCTTCTCTGAATTTCAAGGCCTCCCTAAAAAGTTTTATCCATATAGACTTGCATTCACTATATTTTTTTTCTACTTGAAAATAGCAAACCAACTATTTCACATAAACTGCTAAGAGGAAGGAAGCCAGCCATAAAAAATTACATACTGTATAATTAGGTATATATGAGGGTCAAAAACATGCACAGCAATACGGATTATCAGTAATGGTGGTGGATGTGGTTAGAAGGGGCACTTTTTAAAAAGCCCTCTGTTGAACATTCTATATATTGATGTGGGTGGCGGTTACCTGGAACTGTACATTTGGCACTTAAGCATTTTACTATGTTATATCTTTAAACTGAGGTATGTATTTTTTAATTCTTTAAAGAAAATCTGCGTGGAGGTCTTAAGGAACCAGTTCTTAAGACACAACAATCATAAACATTAAATTTATACAGTCTAGAGAATGAAAAGTTGCTTTAAAAAAATTCTTTCCTTTCTCACTATAAAATACTAAGAGGAAAAATGAACTCAACCCAGCATGTCTTGCCCTTGTCAAGATGACAGATCCTCTAAAAGAAATGAATAGGTAATCGCCTTTTCCAAGCTTTTCTTCCCCTAATGTACCCCACTTCCAACCTACCCCACCTTAACTAGGGTACCTAGTTGTATCCAAGGGTGCTTCTACACTAGATCCACAGAGATTAAAGATAACAGCTAACAGAATAGTCCAGAGGATAAGGCTATTCATGTTCTATCATCTTCAGGATAAAAAACCTCCAGGGTTTACCCCCAAACTTAAAGCTCTCTAAAGGAAATCTTAAACATCAACCTTTTAATCATCACTTTGTATATATCATTGTCTGTATTGACCTAGCTCAAAAACATGAACTTGTATTTAAACATCTTTGTAGAATTTCCATTGTAAATTTTACTTTAACAATTTTGAACAGGTTATAATGATAGAAAATTATTCAATCTAGATTTCAGTCAACTCTCTTACTGATAGTTACTCTTTTTTAGTGAGGGACAATCACAAACACTAAATTTATGCAGTCCACAGAATGAAAGATTGCTTTAAAGAATTCCTTCCTTTTCTCACTTTAAAATAAAAATACCAAGGGGAAAAATAAAAAGTATTTACTATAACTGGCTGTTACACTGTTCATTATTATATGTTGTTGGTTAAGTGGAGAACTGTAAATAATGAGGCACGTTATTAAGATATCACACGTTATCCAATCAGCAAGTGCATGACTTTGGACATTTTGACTTCAGCCAAAATATGACTATAGCAAGAAAGGTATTTCAAGGGACTGAAATTTTCTCATCTTTCAAATCTTTTAGAGATATTAATAAAAACAACTATCCAGCCTGGGCGATATAATGGGACCCCATCTACACACCCACAAAATTTTTTTTTTAATTAGTTGGGCATGGTATCACACTCCTGTAGTCCCCGCTACTAGGGAGGCTGAGGCAGGAGGATCCCTAAAGCCTGGGAGTTAGAGGTTGCAATGAGCTATGATCTCACCACTGCACTACAGCCTGGGCGATAGAGACTTGTATTAAAAAAAAAAAAAATTAAATTAAAAATTAAAAAAAATTAAAACCTTCAAGAATATTTTAGATCAAATTTGCCCAACAGGATGGCTTTGAATGCCACTCAATACAAATTTGTCAACTTTCTTAAAACATTATGAGTTAATTAGCTATCGTTAGTGTATTTTATGTGTGGTCCAAGACAATCCTTCTTCCAGTGTGACCCAGGGAAGCCATAAGATTGGACCCCTTGCTCTAGACTTTAGCAGAAGCCTTGCAACATAAGAAAACCGTAAGGCTTTAGATTATTTTACCACTTTCCCTAAGGGTTTTAACCTTAAGAACTGATCTTTGGAAGGAACTGAAAATATCTAAGGAGGGACTACTATGAATCATCTCTGAGTGGCAAAAACTGGAGAAGGTTTTTGAAGCCAGGGCTGCAGTTAGGTTTCCAAGGGGCAGAGCTGTAAGCAGTTCCTGGTTTAGTTAAAATATTTTAATTTTAATTTTGTTAAGCTTGGGCTTTGGGGTGAAGGAGTAAAATTAGGCACTGCGATGTGGGTAGTGGGAGGAGGATACTCGCGGGCGACTACGCAACCCTAGGGCCACAGCACCTAAACTGTAGGGGAAGAGGCGGGGCGAGAGGGGACGAAGTACAGACAGCAAGAGGGACTCACTTTTGAACGGCACTTTCCGGTTAGAAAGCGCTCTCACATGCTTATCTCATCTCACACAGTATCCTTTCTGCTGGCCTCCAGCATCTACAGACGTTAAAGGCCCAACAGGAGGGCCACCTTCACACCAGATTACGAGCAGGGCCTCGCTACCCGCCCGTTCCCGCGTACGTCACTCGCCCGCCGCCAATCGGCGCCCGGCAGGTCACCTCTCCACCCAGTCCCGCCGCCCCGCCCGCCGCCCAGGCCGAGGCCGCCAGTGCCTGCCGGCCGCTTCCGCTCTCCGCGCAAGCGCTGCGGCTTGACCAGAGCGGAGGGGGCTCGGAGAGGAGTGGACACTGCTGGCCAGGATGGTGCTGGAGAGTGTGGCCCGCATCGTGAAGGTGCAGCTCCCCCGCATATCTGAAGCGGCTTCCAGTCCCCGAAAGTATTACCGGGTTCGCGAGACTCACAGGTAATCCTCCCCCATCAGCCAGTCCCCATCCTTGCACGCTCGCCGAGCGGGGAAAGAGGTGTAAAAATCCTGCAGGGCCAAGGGGCGGGGCGGAGCCCGGCCCCTGGCACGTGACCCTGTGACCCCGTGACCCCCGCGCGCAAGGAAGGTTTGCGCGCGCCGGCGTAGCCGCCTCGGGAACGCATGCGATGCTGCCTCCCGGTGCTTGACTGCCCGGGGTCTTTGTCTTTGAGTTGTTTCCGGTGTCCTTCCGTGGCTAGATAACCAAGTTTTTGCAGAGGAGCTGAGTTGAGAGCAGGCCAGTCTCTTTCATCTCCTGTCCTGCTCATCGCTGTTTGTAGCGTTCTTATTTTAAAGCGGGATAAGTCGTCGTTATCTAAGGCGCCTTGTAACAGGCAGCCCCAGCTATAGGCTGGGTTGTACCCTCAGCGTGTAGGTGGGAGTGTGTGGGAAAGAAATGTAGACTTACGCGTAACACGTGTATGACCGTTTTATTTAGTAACGAAATTAGGAGATAACTTCCATTCCCTCAGGTTAGAGTTGACCTATCAAGGGGGCATTTGAGGTCCCCTTCGTTTCTATGGTCCCATGGCCAGTTGAGGTAACTTCGGTTGGAATAAAGCTAACTTACCCAGAAAGTATTCAAAGGCAGGTATGAGGAGTGAAATCTTAGAAAATGAAATTTAATGAACATACGTAACGTTCTATACTTAAGGGCCTTCACTTAAGTTAAAGAACCCACAACTGATGAGGATTTCACATCTAAGGGATGAAAATCTCCAGAATGCAGTCAACACTTGGGAGATTTTGTTGAGTTACAAGCATTTCATTGTAAGGGGGGATATGTTTAAACCAGACTCGAACGAGTAGGAGGGTGAAGAAATCAGCAAATATTCAACTTCTATGTCCTAGGTTATCAGGGAGTTGCAAACGTGAATTAAGATAATTGAGGTAAATAGAGTTGCTTCACCAGGAACGTTCTAAAGATCTATAGCACCTAACCTAAAATATAGCAGTTGCACAGGTGTAAGAAAAATAAGATTTGTGTAGACTAAAATATAGATCTGATACCAAATTAACCAAATTGGTGAAGGTTATTGGGAGGTGAATTTTAGTCTAAGGAAGATTTTTTTTTTTAATTAAAGAATGCTTTCCCCAAACAAATGTGGTGCTTCGGTGATAACCCCTCTCAAAGATGAAGAAAACAAACAAACAAAAAGACTCTGGTGGTGGGTGATAGATTCAGAAGGGATAAACTAAATGATAGTTACATTGTCTTCCAAATCTAGAGATTCATTGAATTATAGTCAGACAGCTGCTCTGTTGTGAGATTTTAACATTTTTTAAATATTAAGAGTTTTAGTAGAAAACATGCAATTGAATAGAAAGCATGGTAACAATAATAAACATTAAAAAGGAACATCTAAACATCAAAAGCAATACAAAAGTAAAATAAAATGAAAAAGTTTCACATCAAGTGTTTATAAACATCAAATTCTTTTGATACCACTAGTTTATTCTGACAGAACTGCAGCAATTTCATAAAATTTTGGTTTTCCCCATTGATTTCTTTTAAGTACTTTACATATTTTAATGTAATCCTCATTTTTTTCCTAACTAAATACTTATTTTAGTTTTAACATCACAGTGGGTCTAACCATTCATTCTGTACAGCTGGAAATTAGGAATGTTCCTGTTATTTAAAATTCATTATGTAATAGTTCACTGGCAAGTAACCAAATACCAGTTGTCACATTTCTCCCTCTTGAATGTCTTCACTAAAATAGCAATACCAGGCCAAAAGGGTATGATTGTTTTGTGACATTTTTACCCTTTTGCCAACTTACCTTCTTACTAATTTGCGTAAGTTAACTGTTGAGTTTTTTCAAGAAAGGAAAATGTCCAATGAATTAGGTATGTTTTTTCCAGGTGGTGGCTGCATGTATATTAGTTTCAATTTTCTGTAGATCAAGTATAATTGTAGAAAACTAGAAAGTATGAAACTAGATTTAATGGCTAGATTTTAGAAGTATCTTTTCTTTTCTTGAGGATCCCTATTGTCAACAAATATTTAATTCCTATTAAAGACATTAAGAAAACTGAACCAAAACCTTTTCCCTCTTAAATCCAGAATATATAGTAACTTCCTTTTTAAAGTTGTTAAATATTTAATGTGAAGACTGATTCTCAGAAATAATGACAATTCTGAGAAATAGTAACACACATTTAACTTAAGTCCCATTACAGTGTGTCTGTAGTTAATAGTTCTCATTTTATTGCTGGTCTTTTCAGGAAACATGAACATACTTCTAATAACTGCTTTATGAAAAAAAACCGAGATAGCCTGTTTTGGATTGGACAAAACAATTGCAGAGTTTATTCTGGAGTACTGTGGAAGAAAAATTTCAGTGGCTATTTTCCACTCTCAATCTCCCATTCTGAATAGATTGTAACAGTTAATGACATTTGGCTTTCTTAAATGAGTTACTTGTAGAATCCATAATGTAGGCTTGTTAAAATAAAAACCTGGAAGACAACTTTTTAGCAATTGTTTAAAATGTCTAGGAGACCAAAACCTATTTCCATTTTCTTCTATGAAAATTAGAGCAAAAAACAATACTGTTCACATTATTATTGCCTATGTTTCCTTCTCTATTTAAATCTAGCTTTTTTTTTTAAAGCAATTGACCCTTTTATGATAACTCTGCGTTCTTAGAAAACACATGGAGAACTTTAATTAGCATATACTGGTTAAGTACAGGCAATTCTTAATCAGAAACAACCCATCTTCATTTATGTCACATTTTCAAGAGTGAGGCTTTCAAGATAAATTACTGTGACTAATTTATGTTTAACTTAGGTTTTTGTTTTATTTTGCTTGTTGAGATGGAGTCTCATTCTGTTGTTCATGTTAGAGTGCAGTGTCAGCTCATTGCAACCTCTTCCTCCTGGGTGCAAGCGATTCTCGTGCCTCAGCCTCCGGAGTAGCAGGGAGTACAGGTGCATGCCACCATGCCTGGCTAATTTTTTGTATTTTTAGTAGAGATGGGGTTTCACCATGTTGGCCAGGCTGGTCTTGAACTCCTGACCTCAGGTGATCTGCCTGCCTCGGCTGCCCAATGTGCTGGGATTACAGGTGTGAGCCACTGTGGCCGGCCCTAACTTAGGTTTTAAGTAGTAACAGTAAAGCCATGCATTGAAAATATTTTATCTTTTCTACAGGTAAGAAATAGAAATCATTTTTGTGCTTAGCTACAAATGATAAATGAGAAAATATAAAATAACCAGCAACCAAGCTGCCAGTATTATTTTTGTGGTGTCATAAAATAATATGGCTATATGTAGACTTTTGAAAATCTGAAATGGAAAAATTCTAGTTCTGTGGAATATAATTCCTCATTGAGATCTGAGTTTGTCTCTGTGTATGTTAAAATTTTTTTTCAGGGTGAATTCACTTTATTTTTCTTATATAAAAACCCTATGTTGTAGCTACAGCTGGAGCTTGAGTCATCTGCGTGGAGACTTTGGTGTAGGTCTTGACAAGGTGGTCACTGAATTCCTGATAGGGAGACTTGGTGAATACAGTCTCATTCCAGAGGTCAGGGGTCAGGAAGCTGTAGGTCTTAGAGATGGCATCAAAGATGGCCTTGGCGAAGTTACCCAGGGTGGCAGTGCAGCCCCTGGCTAAGGTATAGCAGTCATCAATACCGGCCATCATGAGCAGCTTCTTGGGAATAGGCACCAAGACAATGCCAGTGCCACTGGGCGAGGGGAAGAGGTGCAGAAGCACAGAGCTGCAGCAGCCTGTCACCTTGCAAGGGACAGTGTGGGGCTTGCTGATCTTGTTCCCCTAGTGGCCTCTGCACAGAGACAATGAAGAGCTTGGCTAGGATGATGATGCCGTGGATGGCAGTGCCCACCTCCTTGTAGCACTTAACAACTAGAAATGGCCATTGTAGTCCCCAGTGACAACAAATATCTTGAACCTGGTGCGCTGGCTGTCTGGTTCTGCACCCGCATATCTTCAAAACCTCGTCCTTGAGAGAGGCCCCCAGGAAGAGTCAATGATCTCAGATTCCTTGATGGGCAGGGAGAAGAGGTAGATCTCCTCTAGGACTTGATCTTCATGTCCTTGACCAGGTGGCCCAGCTTGGTGACAGGCATCCACTCCTTATCCTCGGCCTTGCTTTGGCGAGCTCCACGGCCCTAGCCTCATCCGCTGCTGTGACGTGGGCCCCGGATGCCACTGCTGAAACCTCCACAGGAAACCTCCGCAGAAACCTCGGCGGAAGCCACTGTGGGCCCCTGGGGCCTTCAGTCCCCCTACTGTCCCCAATTGAAGTCATTTGTCATTTGGTGTCTTCTTGGAGAAGAAGTAAAAGATGTTTTTATAGGTCAGGTGTGGTGGCTGACGCCTGTAATCACAGCACTTTGGGAGGCGCAGGCGGGCAGATCACGAGGTCAGGAGATCAAGACCATCCTGGCTCACACGGTGAAACCCCGTTTCTACTAAAAATACAAAAAATTATCTGGGTGTGGTGGCACATGCCTGTAGTCCTAGCTACTCGGGGGGCTGAGGCAGGAGAATTGCTTGAACCTGGGAGGCAGAGGTTGCAGCCAAGATGGTGCCATTGCACTCCAGCCTGGGCAACAGAGTGAGACTCTGTCTTCAAACAACAACAAAAAAAATTGGCAAAACATAAAAAGAACAAAATCATATCCTTTGCAGCAATATGGATGCAGCTGGAGACCATTGTTCTAAGGAGATTAACAGAAAACCAAATATTCTTGTAACTGGGAGCTAAACATTGAGTATTCATAGACATAAAGATGGCAGCAATAGACACTGGGAACTGCTAAAGGGGAGGGAGGGAGGAGGGCAGTGGTTGAAAACTATTGCGTACTGTGCTCACTACCTAGGTGAGAGGATCAGTCATACCCCAAACCTCAGCATCACACAGTATACCCATGTGACAAACCTGCATATTTACCCCCTCAACCTAAAATAAAAGTTGAAATTATATTAAAATATTTTAAAAGGGAAATTTGGGCACACACAAAGGGAGAACACCATGTGAATGAAGATGGAGGTAGAGACTAGGGTGTAGTCCTTCAAGCTGACGGACACCACAGCTTCTCCCTCAGGTCCTCCAGAAGGAACCAACCATGCTGACACCTTGATTTTGGACTTCTGGCCTCTAGAACTGTGAGCGAATACATTTCTGTTGTTTTAAGCTAAAAAAGTAAACAAAAATGCAAGCACAAACATATTGTTCTCTGCAGTTTAGGGAATCCTAGTACAGACTGCTCACATTTGTTCTCTCTTCTCTGCTTTAATGGCCACTGCCTTAGTTTTATCTCAATCTGTTTTCTTCCAGACCATTTTCATAGATTTCCAACAGGTTGTCTTGCCCTGTCTTTTTCTACTAGCCCTCAGTGCTATTCCTGTGGCCCTCTAATCCATCTTCCATCTGATACCAGAGTGACTTCATAGGTAAACAGTTTCCTAATTAGGTTAATATTCAAATATTTCAGTGGTTTCCTATTATGCCCAGGGTAGATTCCTACCTACCTATTGAATATCAGAGCTTGTCATCATATGGCACCTGCTTAGTTCTACAGTTCCCTTTCATTATATTCTAGCAATACCATGTTGCCTAGTTTCCCAGATACTTCGTGTATGTCATACCTCTGCATGGAATGAAGCTCCTCCTCCCATATGCCCATGAATTTCTGTACTCTTCATCTCTCAGAAACCTATTTAAGTATCAACACCTGTACAGTTTTTGCTCATCCCAGTAAACAGTGAATAACTTCTACCTCTGCATTGCTTCTGTATGATTGCTCATACTATACAGTACTATAATCCTTTTTTGTAGGTCTGTATTTCATACTAAAAGGCAAGCTCCTTTCTGATAGGGACTGTGTTTTATAATTTTTGTATCTTCAGTACCTGTCCCATCACTTGATACATGTGAGTGAGGCATTACGTTTTAGAAGGTGCTGAAAGTTTTTTTCTTAAATATTTTATGTAGTCTTCCTGTATTTTAACTTACACTGTTACTATTCATAAGCCATGAACAAAGACAAAATAAGTCCAGACCTTATAGGAATTATCTCAAATGCCAGTTTATTGGAGTACAAACTCAATTAGGCTAAAATTTATTGAGGTCTTGGTTTATGTAAGTCTCTTAAAGTGTAGGGAGTTAGGGATTTTTTGTTTAGTTGAGGAGGAGACAAATATCTACCTAACTATATAGTTTTAAGGCAGAATGCATTAATAGCTTGAATTGTGTTCTGTAGTTTTTACTGAGTGGTTTCCTACTTCATTCATTTGTGTCTCCCAACAATCCTATGAAGTTAGAAGATTCTTTACTTTTTTTCTATGCCTTGAAAATTCTGCTCTCAAGTCCTTGAGCTCCTGGCTTCTCATTCTTTAGGTATCTGCTTAAAGGTTCTTTTTCAGAAACCATCCCTGACCCCTTACCTAAAATTGCAACCAACTTACTACTCTGCCCCCAGGTTAGTTTTGTTTTCTCTTATATCATCCTTTATTTCCTTTATAACAGTTACTGCAGTCTGTGATCATCTTGTTTATTTGTTCACTTATTGTCTCTCTCCTCTGAAATAGACACCCTGTGTGAGAAGGGACTTTATCTAACAATAGCCTGTATCCCCACATAGTGCAATTTGTGGAGTGTGGTGGGTACCAAGTAAATACTGTTGAACAAATGAACTTACAGTTGTTATTCCTGCTTTACAGACAAAAGAAACCTGGTTCCAAGCATATGAAGATCTGGATTTACACCACAGAAAAACTGAATTAGTTATTTACTAAAGTCCTGTTTTGTACAAAGCACTATACTAAGCACTGGTTACACAGAGATAAATAACACAGCTACTATATTTGCATTAAGCCCAGTATCTCTACATAGTAGCTGTATTAGTCTATTTTCACACGGCTATGAAGATACTACCCAAGAGGCTGAGCACAGTGGCTAACGCCTGTAATCCCAGCACTTTGGGAGCCCAAGGCAGGAGGATCATGAGGTCAGGAGATTGAGACCATCATGGTCAATAAGGTGAAACCCCATCTCTACTAAAAATGCAAAACAAATTAGCTGGGTGTGGTGGCAAGTGCCTGTAATCCCAGCTAGTCTGGAGGCTGAGGCAGGAGAATTGCTGGAACCTGGGAGGCAGAGAGAGCAGTGAGCTGAGATTGCACCACTGTACTCCAGCCTGGCAACAGAGCAAGACTCTGTCTCAAAAAAAAAAAAAAAAAAAAAAAAAAGATACTACCCAAGAATGGGTAATTTGCAAAGGAAAGAGGTTTAGTTGACTCACAGTTCTGCATGACTAGGGAGGCCTTAGGAAACTTACAATCATAGTGGAAGGGAATGCAGACACCTTCACAAGGAGGCTGGAGAGATAATAGGAGTGAAAGGGCAAGAGCCCCTTATAAAACCAGATGAGAACTATCATGAGAACAGCATGGGGAAAACTGCCCCCATGATCCAATCACCTCCCACCAGTTTCCTCCCTCAACATGTGGAAATTATGGGGATTATAAGAGGTGAGAGTTGGGTGGGGACACAGAACCAAGCCATATTATTCTACCCCTGACCCCTTCCAAATTTCACATCCATTATGCATTTCAAAACCAGTTATGCCTTCCCAACAATCCTCCAAAGTCTTAATTCATTTCATAATTAACTCAGAAGTCCACAGTATGAAATCTTATCTGAGACAAAGCAAGTCCCTTCTATCTATGAGCCAGTGAAACAAAACAATTAGTTCCTTCTAGGCTACAATGGCACTACAGGCATTGGGTAAATACACCTATTACAAATAGGAGAAATTGGCCAAAACAAAGGGGCCACAGGGCCCATGCAAGTCTGAAATCCAGTGGGGCAGTCATTAAATCATAAAGCTCCAAAATGGTCTCCCTTGACTCCATGTCTCACATCTGGGGCACACTGATGCCAGGGGGTAGGCTCCCATGGCCTTGGGCAGCTCCTTCATAGGCTGACATTGAGTGCCTGCAGCTTCTTCAGATGCATGGTGTGAGCTGTCAGTAGATCTACCATTCTGGGGTCTGGAGCAGGTAGACTTCTCGTAGCTCCACTAGGCAGTGACCCAGTGGGGGCTCTGTTAGGGGGCTCCAACTGCACATTTCCCCTTTGCACTGCCCCAGCAAAGGTTCTCCATGAAGGCCCCACCCCTGCAGTAGACTTCTGCATAGACATCCAGGTGTTTCCATACATCCTTTGAAATCTAGGCAGAGGTTTTTGAACATAAATTCTAGACTTCTGTGCACCTTCAGGGGAGCTTGCATGCTCTGAAGCAATTGCCCAAGCTGTATGTTGGCCCCTTTTAGCCATGGCTGGGACATACGATGTCAAGTCTCAAGACTGCACAACGCAGCAAAGCCCTGGGCCTGGCCCACAAAAGCATTTTTTCCTTCTAAGCCTCTGGGCCTATGATGGGAGGGGCTGCTGTGAAGACCTCTGACATGTCCTGGAGACATTTTCCCCATTGTCTTGACAATTAATATTTGGCTCCTCATTACTTATGCAAATTTTTGCAGCCAGCTTGAATTTCTCCCCAGAAAATGGGGTTTTCTTTTCTATTGCATCATTAGGCTGCAAATTTTCCAAAGTTTTATTCTCTGCTTCCCTTTTAAACATAAGTTCCAATTTCAGATCATCTCAAGTTCAAGGTTTCATAGCTCTCTTGGGCAGGTACAAAATGCCACCAGTCTGTTTGCTAAAGCATAGCAAGAGTGACCTTTGCTCCATTTCCCAATAAGTTCCTCATCTCCATCTAAGACCACGTCAGCCTGGATATTATTGTCCGTATCATTGTCAGAATTTTGGTCAAAACCTTGAACAAGTCTCTAGAAGTTCTAAACTTTCCCACATCTTACTGTCTTCTGAGCCCTCTAAAGTGTTTCAACCTCTGGCAGTTACCCAGTTCCAAAATTGCTTCCACATTTTCAGGTATCTTTATAGCAGTGCTCCACTCTCTGTGGTACCAACTTACTGTATTAGTTGGTTTCCACACTGCTATAAAATAAATAAATTAAAAACATAAAAATACTACCCCAAACTGGGTTATTTATAAAAGAAAGAATTTTAATTGACTCATAGTTAGGGCATGACTAGAGAGGCCTCAGGAAACTCACAATTATGGTGGAAGGGAAAGCAGGCACCTACTTCACAGGAAGGCAGGAGAGAGATGAGTGAAGAGCAAAGCAGGAAGAGTCCCTTTTAAAACCAGATCTCGTGAGAACTCACTAGCATGAGAACGGCATGGGGGAGATTGCCCTCATGGTCTAGTCACCACCCTCCAGATTGCTCCCTTGACGTGAGGACTATAGGGATTACAATTTGAGATGAGATGTGGATGGGGATGCAGAGGCAAACCATATTACTAGGTACTTAATAATTACATAATAAAACAATTTTTGTAGTCATATAGTAAGAAATTGAAAAATGTTTTTCACAAAAGTAAATTGATTTCTTCTTTCAGAAAATGTTTAGTGGCTAGTACGAAGGTAGTGAGTTATCTTAGTTGATCACATTCAGTTACAGATTGAACTCCTTGTTCTACTTTTTCCCCCCTTCTCACTACTGCACTTGACTAGTCTAAAATAAAAAAAAAAGGAAAATGTTTAGTAAGCCCTTAATAAATATCAGAAAGGGAGGATTGACTGGAAACGTACTACAAGAGCAAACTTTCTGGGGTGATGAAAATATATTTTGTCTTAGGTGGTATTTATAGGTCCATATAGTTCCAAAACTCATCAAACTGAGTGCTTAACCAACACAAAGTTCGGTCAGGTGCTGTGGTTCATACCTGTAATCTCAGCACTTTGGGAGGCTGAGGTGGGCAGATCATTTGAGGTCGGGAGTTTGAGACCAGCCTGGCCAACATGGTGAAACCCCATCTCTACTAAAAATACAAAAATAAGCTGGGCACTGTGGCAGACACCTGTAAACCCAGTTACCTGGGAGGCTGAGGCAGGAGAATCGCAGGAGGTTGCAGTGATATGAGACCATGCCACTGTACTCCAGCCTGTGCAACAGAGACTCTGTCTCAAAAAACAAAACAAAACAAAATCCCCACAAAGCTCAATAAGCTGAACTGTAAATTACACTTCAATCAAAAGTAAGTTAAATAAATTGAGCCAGATAGTATATAGGCACTGGGGACACAGGTGATCCAGACATATAAGGTCCCTGTTGTATCTCTCTCTCTTTTTTTTTTTTTTTTTGAGACAGAGTCTCTCTCTGTCACCCAGGCTGGAGTGCAGTGGTGAGATCTTGGCTCACTGTCACCTCCGCTATGAGGGTTCAACTGATTCTCCTGCCTTAGCCTCCCGAGTGGCTGGGATTACAGGTGTATGCCACCATGCCCAGCTAAATTTTTGTGTTTATAGTAGAAACAAGGTTTCACCATGTTGACCAGGCTGATCACAAACATCTGACCTCAAGTGATCTACCCTTCTCGACCTCCCAAAGTGCTGTGATTACAGGCATGAAGCCACCACACCCAGCCCCCTTGTATCTCTTATGTTATGATTGGGGAACATGATCGGTAGATGTAGCCATTAAAGTTTATGTTTCCAAATGATATTAAGGAGTTGGAGAAATAATATAATAATCTGACATCCCATTAAGTAAAAAATACAATAGAACCTTATTTTGTTAAGCATTTACGGCCTATGTATTTATACACCAAAAAAAGAGATAAATTTACCAAATAAATAAATAAATGTTAAAATCCTAAGACAAAAATAAATATATGCTGAATAAAATACATTATTTTATACAAAAATTTGCTGGGTGTGGTGGTACACAACTGTAATCCCAGCTACTTGGGTGGCTGAGGCACAAGAATCACTTGAATCTAGGAGGCTGAAGTTGCAGTGAGCCAAGATCATGCCACTGCACTCCAGCCTGGGTAACAGAGTGAGACTGTCTCAAAAAAAAAAAAAAACCCAAAACATTATTTTAAATTATCTTATTTGGCCGGGCACAGTGGCTCACACCTGTAATCCCAGCACTTTGGGAGGCCGAGGTGGGCGGATCACCTGAGGTCAGGAGTTTGAGACCAGCCTGACCAACATGGTGAAACCCTGTATCTTCTAAAATACAAAAATTAGCTTGGCATGGTGGTAGACGCCTGTAATCTTAGCTACTCAGGAGGTCACTGAGACACGAGAATTGCTTGAACGTGGGAGGTGGAGTTTGCTGTGAGCCGAGATTGTGCCACTGCACTCCAGCCTATGCAACAGACCAAGACTCTCTTTCAAAAAAAAAAATCAATTATTTTGCACATTATTTATAGTTAGTAATGTTTTCTTTAGAAGTGTCTAAAATATCTGTAATAGGTGAATATATATCAAACAGGTCCATAAGGACCAGCATGTTTTAAATGTTTAAAAGTTTCTTGTTCGATTCTTCTATATTTTATCTTTCTTCATGTAAAATCAGCCTTAATTCACAGAAAGAGAAATATTCTATGTACTCATTCATATCTGGGAGCTAATAAAGTTGATCTCATGGAGATAGAGAGTCAAATGGTAGTTACCAGAGGCCAGGAAGGTTAGGGAGGAGAGAATGAAGAGAGGCTGGTTAATGGGCACTATAGTATAGTTCTATAGGACAAGTTCTAGTGTTCAGTAGCATAATAGGGTGACTGTTGTTATCAATAATTTAGGTATATTTCAAAATTGCTAGAAGAGAAAATTTGGAATGTTCTGTATGTACAGAAATGGTAAGTGTTTGAGGTGATGAATATCCCAGTTACACTGATTTTATTATTAAGATCGTATACATATATGAAAATTTCACATGTACCCCATAAATCTGTAGTTATTTGAATCGAGCTTTTCAAGCTGTATTGCTTTCATTTATAAAGTTTTTCAGTAGTTACACTGTAGTTGTCTTTAAAAAGCAGATCATGTTAAGACTTTGGTAAGTTACTACTTTGTTGTAGGAGGTAATAGTACCTCTCATTGCTATATTTTTAAGTGTAGTGTTTTACCAAGGAATTCAGTGTTCAAAGGAATATTTTCTGAAGTGGATTTTAAAACAGTATTAATGCTATTTGTTCTTGAGATTTGTGGGTTAAGTTAGGAAATGCTGTATTTAAGAGTCTAAAGTTAAGGTTTTCAGCCAGGCACAGTGGCTCACATTTGTAATCCCAGGACTTTCAGAGACTGAGGTGGGTGGATCACCTGAGGTCAGGAGTTCCAGACCAGCCTGGTCAACATGGTGAAACCCTATCTCTACTAAAAATACAAAAATAAGCCAGAATTTGTGGTGAACTCCTGTAGTTTCAGTTACTTGGGAGGCTAAGGCAGGAGGATAGCTTGAGCCCAGGAAGGTGGAGGTTGCAGTGAGCCAAGAGTGTGCACGCCAGCCTGGGCAATGGAAGTGAAACCTTGTCACAAAAATAAATAAAGTTAAGGTTTTCATCTTTACATTCCCATTTTCTTGCTTTTTGATAAATTTAAGCTCTTATCACTTCTAAAATATTATAATATGTACAATAAAACAATGTTATTCTACACTGATCAAATATTTATTAAATGACTGCTATTTCAAGTTACATACTGGATGCTGGGGCCAATTGCAAACTAAGACATTCATTGCCTGATCTGGAAGATAAGTATAAATACAAATTATAGGACAGTATGGTGAGTGAGAAAGTGAGTGACATTTGTGCTCGTTCATTCTTTCTGTAAGTCAGTCAGTAAACACATATGAGGCATCTACTTTGTGCTGGGAAGAGTAGAGTACAATTTCTTTTCTCACAGGTTTACAGAAGAGACAACTTTAGAAACAAGTAATTACAGTAGTATGGTAGCAGAAACATGAGGAATGCAGCTTGGAAACACGGAAGGAAGTGATTAATTCTGCTTTGTGCAATTGAGGAAGACTTCAGGAGGAAGTAGTATTTGACCCTAGTCCTGAAGGGTCTTTACAAATTAGTCAGATAAAACAGAAGGAAATCCATGTGCAAAGAACTCAGGAAGGCTGCTTACTAGACAGTAGCTTTGACTGGCTTCAGGTACATGAGACCATGTTGATGGGAGCTGAAGCTGGAAAGGTAGCCTTGCCAATCTGTGGAGATGGCACTTTATAGACCAATGATCTATAGCAGCACTGTCCAGTAAAACTTTGTGGTAATGGAAATGTTCTCTGTACTGCTGAATATGGTAGCCACTAGTCACATGTAGCTATTGAGCCTCTGAAAGGTGACCAGTGTGTCTTAGAAACAGCATTTTACTGAATTTATTTACATGTGAATAGCCACATGTGTATATTAACTGTGTTTTCAATTTTCTGTATTTTATAATGCTTTATTTAACATCTTAGAGGCCTTTTGACTGTGGAGACAATTTAATTCCTAGAGATATTAAATAACTTGCCTGGGAGCATGCCTTTCATATGCAAACCAACCAGTCCAAAGCCCATGCCCCCAACCACCTCCTTTTTCTAACTCTTACACATGAAGTCAGTATTTCCCCTGTCCTAAATCACCCCAAGGACAATTAGGAGACAACTAGGGATCACTGCTTTTGCCCAGAACCCACTAAGCTAGGAAGTCCTAAACAGTTTCCTGCCTTGCCTTTTCCATGGAAACCACAATAAAGGCCTGTGCCCATGCTTTTCCCTTTCCTTTCTTCCTTCTGATCAACCCTAGTACCTCCTCATGTGGCCCTGCATTGCATAGGGTATCTCTTCCTCTTGGTAACTGTAAGTAATAAACTGTCATTTCAAGGCAGTTTCTACAAGACTGTCATCCTACCATACCTGATTAATAGAAATTCTTGGGTACACATCTAAACAGTATGGCTATTGGTGCCCATGTCGAGTAGCACAGATCTGTGCATAGCCTCCTTCTCCCCCAGGAAACAGTTCTGTCATCTCCAGAGCTTTAATGCTCTCAAAGAATCTCTTTGGAGTGACTCCACTTTTGTTATGAGAATGTGACAGCCAACATGACAGGCAAAGTACATACTTTTACAGAGTTTTATTCTGGTAACTCCAAGATTATATTGCTGAAGATTTTCACCATATAGCATTGTCAAGTTGTTGGGCAAAGTATTTTTTTCAAAGCAGTTGCTAGTACTTCCTCTCCAATCTCTGTAATCTCTGAATAAAAGCTACCATTTATTGTGTCTTCTCTGCCAGCCACTCTTGTAGGTGCTAGCTATGCAAATGGTAGATAAGTAGTTTTTTTCATTTAGATTTCTTTGGCATGATGTTATATCAAAAATAATTCCATTTTGGAAGAGTTGGTATTAAGTCTTTCAATAGTAAAATAGTACAGTTATCTCTAAAGAGTAGTTTTACCAAGAGAGGGACAGATTTTAATTTTAGATCTATTGGGTTTGATTAATGATAACTGACAACAGGCTTTGGATTTAGGCTGTCCTGGACTAAACCTGCTTAGGCTACAGTTTTCTTGCATGTAAAATGGGGATAATAATGATGCCTACCAAATAGAGTTGTTAAGCTAACATAGTGTTAAATGAGCTAGTGCCATTATACTCTTAGCATAATCTGATCATTTATCTTTAATATTTATTAGCATGCGTTAGTATACTTCCTGTTTTTCTCTTTCTCAACTAAGCTATTTCTGCATAGTGCCTAGCAAGGTATCAGATTAGGCATTCAGTGAAGGAAGTTAACTGATAATTCTGTAAGAACAGAAAGGAGCCCAGCAGAGGCAGGGCGCTAGCAGACATTTGATAAATGTGTGTTGAAACATTTATCTTGGTTTCCTGGTATGTTTGTCTCCACAGGCATAGCGACTATTTCATTTATATCACTTATATTCCCTGTCCTCTTAAGACAGGCTGGGTACTCCAAAAGGCTTTAAGTGAAGTTTATGGAATGAGATATATGTTAAAATGAGAACATTCAACATAGACAGTTTCAATGTATTCTTTAAAACAGTAGCTTTTACACAATATTTTAGTGCTCTTTAGCAACATTTACCAAAAATGTAGCTTAAAGCATCAGAGGACATGTTCTGTCTGATATTATGAATCAGTGGTAAAAATTTTACAGATATTCTGTTGTATGATTTTAGACATAGTATTAAGGAGATGTGAATTAAAATGCTTTCTAGATCTATAAAATATATATTGAATTTTATTTATAATTATCATAATCATAATTCCTAAAACAAAAATAGACAAACACAAATAGACGATGTGGACAATGAGAGAATATTTGAAATGGAACCTATTTCTGAAAAGTTAGGTTTCTAGTTTTACGGGTCTCAAATTAGCCCATATGTAAAATAAGATGGTCCTTGGTAGAGCTGGCTTGATTGTGTTGTTTATTCACAGTTTTATGAATCCATTAAAAAGGAATTAATGTGAAAAGTAACATATAAAGAATAAGCTCAAGAATGAAACTAGACATGCTATTTTGAGTTATTTTCCAAAAGCGCGACAGACTCTGACAAATCTACATGTTTAGTTTCAGAATGGCTTCGGTTGTTGCCTTTCCTTGGTGTACTTGCACTTCTTGGCTACCTTGCAGTTCGTCCATTCCTCCCGAAGAAAAAACAACAGAAGGATAGCTTGATTAATCTTAAAATACAAAAGGAAAATCCAAAAGTAGTGAATGAAATAAACATTGAAGATTTGTGTCTTACCAAAGCAGCTTATTGTAGGTGTTGGCGTTCTAAGACGGTAAGATGTCTGTTTACATGCACACTGAAATTTTGCAGTGGTAGGATTGTTTTGCCTCTTAAATCCCCAGTTTTGAAGTTCTGTAAGATGAGAGACTTTTCTGTAATATTTGGTATTGAAAGACCATATTCCTAAATTGAAGTTTTATTTCATGGTAGATACTACCTACATTAGGAAAGTTGGAGCAGCAAAGAAGAATCAAAATCTCATGCTTTTGCAATGTTTGGCATTTTTCTAGAGTAACGTATTTTAAAATACACATTCTTTGAGAGAGGACATAAGGTTTAGTGGAAAAAAGCTTTGATGTCATAGTAAATAGTGTTCAAATGTGATACTTGTCACAGTATGAGTTTGGTTGGACAAGTTGCTTAATTTTTAGTCTCTAATCTTCAGGGTTTGTTTTAATCTCATATAACAACATTACATGTTTTTGAGAAGTAAGATGATTTATAGATGATTTTTAATGTGGGAAGGAGTTTAGAGTGATAAGTACTATAAATAGTCGACAAAAATCTGTTTTCTTATACTTGATCATAGATTATTTGAGGTTTTGTTTTTTTGTTGTTGTTAGTTTTTGAGATGGAGATTTGCTCTTGTTGCCCAGGCTAGAGTGCAGTGATGCGATCTCGGCCCACTGCAACCTCTGCCTCCTGGGTTCAAGTGATTCTCGTACCGCAGCCTCTCAAGTAGCTGGGATTACAGGCACGCGCCACCATGCCCAGCTAATTTTGTATTTTTAGTAGAAATGGGGTTTCTCCACGTTGGTCACGCTGGTTCAAACTCCCAACCTCAGGTGATGCACCCACCTCGGCCTCCCAAAGTGCTGGGATTACAGACGTGAGCCACTGCACCTGGCCCCATTTGAGGTTTTAAGTACATCCATTTATTTGAGGTTTATTGTTCATCACAGCATCCTTTGTAATAGCAAAATTTTTATAAACTAAAATCTGATAAAACAGGAATGATCATGTTTTTAAAGGATATATAATAACATGAGATTCTGATATAACACAAGTAAGAAAGCATATTACAGTAAGATCCCAATTTTGTTTAAAAAATGAATACGCATAGTGAATGCAGAGGAAAAAATATACCAAAATGTTAATTATTACCTATATCTTGATTAGTTATGAGTGAATTATTTTAAGTTTATTATTATTATTTATTTTTGCTGGGGACAGAGTCTTGCCTTGTCACTCACGCTGGAGTGCTATGGCATGATCTTGGCTCACTACAACCTCCACCTTCTGGGTTCAAGCAATTCTCCCACCTCAGCCTCCCAAGTAGCTGAGACACAGGCGTGCACCACTATGCCCAGCTAATTTTTGTATTTTTAGTAAAAGTGGGGTTTTACCATGTTGGCCAGGCTGGTCTTGAACTCCTGACTTCAAGTGATTTGTCCACCTCCACTTCCCAAAGTGTTGGTATTACAGATGTGCGCCACCATCCCCAGCCTAAAATATATTTTTAATTGTTTTCAAAGATTGTGTGGTATGCATGAGTTTTATAGCAATAAAAAATTATGTTATTTTGAATTAAATTCCATTCTTTTAAAATTAAGCAATAGGTGAGCTTGAATTTTAAGCTCCACAAATGACCAGGAACTTACTTGATTTTCTTTTAAACCTGTTGTCTATTTTAGTCACTCATATGGAATCAGTCATAGGTTTTTATTTAAAATCTAAATCAAATAATGAAGTAACTGTTTAAATTGTTAGATTTTGAATGTGGTTCAGTTGGATGTAGAATATATCTATTACTCAGGAAAGCAATCTGATTTTTTTTTTTTAGCAAGTGGTGTGCATTCTTTCTGAGAGCATTTCACAAATATTTGTACCTAATGAATCATATTTTTAAAATAACACTCATAATTCTTTTTTCTTTTTAGTTTCCTGCCTGCGATGGTTCACATAATAAACACAATGAATTGACAGGAGATAATGTGGGTCCACTAATACTGAAGAAGAAAGAAGTATAATAATAATAAATTAGGATTGAATTAATTGTATAAAATCTTATTAACAATATTTTCTCATTCTTTGTGTATGGAAAATTTTTAAATGGTGGTCTTAATTATTACTACTGGTTGAACAATTATTTCTTCCAATTTATTTTCTTGCTGCGCTACTGTTTGTATTTGATCCTTTGAATATTCAGTCACATATAGAAGTTAAATTGTCAAGCCTCTTATTTTGACTTCAAAGAATTCATGTATCTTCCAAAAATAAAATCACTTCTGATTTTCATTTAGGAAAACCTAACTTGTGGCCATGGATCCAAAGCTGTTTGTTTCTTTGAATATCAGTATTTTCAACAGGATCTTGTATTTAAATTCCCACGCCCTACACTGTTAAATGTATTGTTTTTTCCCATCTCTTTTGATTTTGATAATCTGAAGTGTTTTTTTTTCCTTTTGGCCTTCCACACTTCATTGTGTTTAGATGAATTATGTAAAGATAAATATTGCCATCAAGAATTACTTGTGTTTTTGGTTGGGTGCAGTGGCTCACGCCTGTAATCTCAGCACTTTGGGAGGTCGAGGTGGGCAGATCACAAGGTCAGGAGATCGAGACCATCCTGGCCAACATGGTGAAACCTTGTCTCTACTAAAAATACAAAAAAATTAGCTGGGCGTGGTGGCACACGCCTGTAGTCCCTGCTAGTCGGGAGGCTGAGGCAGGAGAATTGCTTGAACCCAGGAGGCAGAGATTGCAGTAAGCCAAGATCGCGCCACTGCACTCCAGCCTGGGCGACAGAGTGAGACCCCATCTCAAAAACAAAAAAAGAATTAATTACTTGTGTTTTCACAGAGATAGACTCTTTCTTTGCTTTATAGAGATTGTTATATATTTAATATGAATATCCCAACTTTAGACTTTAGAAAAGAAGTAAACTGGATATAAAAAGTTCCATTGAGGAACAGTTATTTACAGTATAAAAGATTTGTTTACAAAAGCCTTGTGTCTGTTTGTGTGTATATTTTAGACTATTTGACTCCGTGACAGCTGGGGTGGAATGGCAAGAACACTTACAACCAAACTTAGGGGTTGCTGCAATTTGAAGATGAATTGGTAATAAACATAAGGCATATCTGAATTTGTATTAATATGATAAATAGTTAAGTGTTCAAAATTGTGCTTATGCATTTTTCTCTTTTTAACACTATAAACCATTAAAATACAGTCATCCCTTGGTATATGGTGGGGATTGGTTCCAGGGCCACACACACACCAAAATCTGCCCATACTCAAGTCCTGCAATAAGTCTTGCAAAACCCATATGTAGAAAAGTTGGCCTTCCAATTGACTCTTCGTACACAAGTTTCACATTCCAAGCACGAACACTGATCTGTGTGACCTCACCTGCTTTTGATTGAAAAAACTATGTGCATAAGTGTACCCATCCAGTTCAAACCCATGTGTAAGGGTCAACTGTACAAGAAAGTTTGTAAAATAAACATACTGGAGAATCTTTAAAACATTTTTAATTTTAAATCCTACTATTAGTAGTCTTTTTAATTTCATCTTACATTACTACTCATAATAGCTATCCCTAGCCAGGTGCCATGGCACACACCTGTAGTCCCAACTACTGGGAAGATTGAGGTGGGAGGATGGCTGCGGGACAGGAGCCCAGGAGTTCAAGGCCAGGCTGGGTAACATAGTGCTCTGCCTCTGCTGGGCTCTGTAGGGAATCCTTTATGTTCTTAAAGACTTATTTAATTTCCTTCATTGAGTGCATTTCTGATACCTTGCTAGGCACTATGGAAATTGCTTAGTTGAGAAAAGACAAATACAAAAGCTTTTCTTCAGTCTGTTTAAGATATAATTAATCATTCAGTTCACTTTGCTTTCTTTTTATAAGAAGGTACAAGAGGCAGACAGAGGTAATCCTTCTAGTGATAAAACTAATGGTTATTGAGCACTTACATGTACCAGACACTACAGTAAGCATGGTACTTGGGTTTTTAATTATTACATGTAATATCAGTAGGTTCAATTATATGATCGTAACTTCCTTGTGACCAGCAGCATGTATTTTAGACTTAGAATGTAGTTGTGGATTTTGAGAAATTTTACAAGGTATATGGTCCAAAATTGTTCTTTCCTCACATGTCAGTGGGGGATACATATAGCATTCTCTCACTTCTCTGATTCTGGGTATTTTTTTGGATACCTTTTCTTCAGTACTTTTAAGGGGCCTCACTGTCAGATTAACCAATTATTTTTCCACAGTCATAAGACTCTGTAAAAAAATCCACCTCACCAAAACTTCGGATATCCTGGTCTGTGGTCATGAATTACTTTTCTTTTTGTAAAATCATTCACTGTAGCTCACAGCAACATGTTTTCACACATGTTCTAGTGGTTCCCATAACTTAAGATTTCACAGGAGGTAAATTTACTAAAAACAAGGAGACTAAACTGAAATGACCAACTTTTAATTTTGTTAGATAACATCTTAAAAATTGAAAATGAATTATCTCATAAAAGGTAATTTTAATACCCCAAAAGTAAGATGGTTATACTCTCAGAATAAAGACTTTTTCCCTGGCACATTTCCAGTTGTTAAAATATGCTAAGAGTTTTGCCCCCTATCTTTTTCCACCTGTGCAAATTTTTCAGAAGCCTAGGGTTGGTAGTAAGCTGTTGCTTTAATAACTCCTTTAAGCATTATTATCAGTTGCCATTACTTGTAAATTTACACAATTTTATCTTGTCCACCTTTAAAACTAGACATCTAGTAACCAAATATATTTGAATTGATATAATAGAAGTAACTTGTAGAACTTGAGGATAAGTGGTAAAAGGAAAAAAAAAGTAATTTGGCTCTTGAAATACATGTCTTGGGTTTCTAGAACCTTCAGAAAGCAGCCCTGTTGTTATTGTGTCATACTATGATTGTTTTGAGGGCTGCTTCTGCTTACCTGGGAAACTACTCATTACTCAGCAAATGAGCACCACCATTACATAAACATCAGGTATCCAAAAGTGTTAGCAGGCTTGAAGTATGAATGATTCATTCATATGGGTAATTAAGCACGTTGAATTATGGAAAGCACATCACAATTCAGCTTTGAGTTCAATGCCAAATACGATGATTCATTAAGTTGCCTTTGTATTTTGTAATTTAATTTGTTAATAAGTTACAGGAAGCCAATTAAGCCAGCTGCTGATCTATATAGTTCTACTGTCCTAATTGTGATTCCACAGTCTTCCAATAGAAATGTGCTATCAGACTCTGTATAGAGAGTTTGTAAACTCCACTATTTAACAAGGTTCTTAAGAATTTAGGTGAATGTTTTATTTGATACTTAACCAAAGAAACCTAACTAATCGTATAATACTTCACCCATTTAGAATTCCGCTGTGTCAGCATAACCAACCTGGAGAGACTAGGGGAGATGTTACTAATGCTTTTACTTCATTCAGAAGTGAGTGCCTCATTGGCTTGGTGCAGTGATTACACACCTGTAATCCCAGTGCTTTGGGAGGCACTTGATCTCAGGAATTCCATACCAACCTGGGCAACATGGTGAGATCTCATCTCTACAAAAAAATAAAAAATTGGCACAGTGGCACACCTGTAGCTCTAGTTACTCTGGAGGCTGAGGCACAAGAATCTCTAGCTAGGAAGGGCAAGGTTGCAGTGGGCCAAGATCGTGCCGCTGCACTCCAGCCTGGCCAATAGGAGTGAAACCTTATCTTTTTTAAAGTAGACTTTTTTTTTTGTAAAGTAGACTTTTTTTTTTTTTTTTAATTTGTAATGGTAGTCGCAGCAGTTGCCCAGAGTCTACTTATTCTTACTTCACACTGAATTCTAACAAGTTTGGTTATCTGAGTTCTGCTTCTTAATAAATCCCAAGTACTGAAAGAGTCTTGCAGAAGTGGGTAAACTATAAAATGTGACAGCTGACAGCAGGGCAGGGGAACAAAAATAAATTTAAGGTGAACGTTAAAAGCATAGCAGCTTGAGACAGTTTAATACAGGATTCTGCATGCAACTGTCTCTGAGGATGTTACTGTGATCAAATTATATGAGATGTTTAGTGATGAACTGGAATCAAGTAGTATGTGTTATTTACAAAGCCAGGATATGTGTTTTATTCGGTGATAACAATTTCCCTATAACTATTCAGTTAAAAGCTCAGTGCTTAACATGTTGGAAAATTTTTGCATAAAACATATTGACTCATTCCTTGATGACTGGAGGCTTCGTCACAGGAAGTTCTTCCGTTCAACTGAAACATTTTTCAAGCTTAATGACTATAATTAACTACATAATTTAATTTGTTGAAGTTTGAGGAAAACTAAAGCAATAACAATTTAAACCATAATAAATTTTTAGATAATTTCTCTTTAGGGGGAATTAAAAATCATTTAAAAACCATATAAGCAGCAGTTCTGTGACTGCCTCAACGCCTGGCTGACCATATTAGTCCCTTTGCACTGCAGAGGTTGGAATATAGAATATGGCCTAAGCTGTTTTGTTCTGTTTTAACTATGCTGCATTATCTGAGGTTGTGTTATAGTTTGTCCTAATAGTCTTTTACTGGAAACTTGCTATATTTTATCATGTTCAGCAAGCAAACTAGTTTTATCTACTTTTATATATTTTGAGACCAAGTCTGGTTCTGTCACCCAGACTGGAATGTGGGGGGCATGATCATAGCTCACTGCAGCCTCAGTCTCCTGAGCTCAAGCAATCCTTCCATCTCAGCCTCCCAAGTAGCTGAGACTACAGTCTTGCTTCACCATGCTTGGCTAATTTTTTTTACCTGTTTTTAGAGACAGAGTCTCACTATGTTACCCATACTGGTCTCAAAGTCCTGGACTCAAGTGATCCTCCCTGCCTCAGCACCCCCAAAATGCTGGAATTGCAGGCATGAGCAACCATGTCTGGCGAGTTTTATCTTTGGCAGAAATCCAATTTAGTAATGTAGCAAGCATCATTTTAATATAAAAAGTGTACAGTTCATATTATTAGCAATTGTATTGTGCAATTTTATATTAGTTATGGTCTTGAAGGACATTGACAATCTGTTCAGAAAGACATATCTATGTTTTTCAACCAGAGATGACATCCCTCTAACTTTCCTTTGGTTTAAATGCTTGATTCTTTGCTTACAAAATTTCTGTTTTGAACAATTATGGTGAGAGAGTATATCTGTGATGCTGTTTACTTAGAACACTGTTGTCAGATAGATCAGCCATAATATTCACAAATTTCTGATCTCTATTCTAAGGCTATACTTTTCCAAAATAATATAGAAAAGATGAAAAAGGTAGTAGATTGCATAATTACTGAGATGAACCCTGTACTAGTGAGAAAATAAAAATGTCAACAGTTTATTAAATTTTCAGATTTCCTGTAAATTTCCATTTCCATAAATGTATAACTGTCTCTCATACATTTCTCTGCATGGTCACACTAAAGTATAAATTAATCACATCCATTCAACAAATTAAGAAACTCAAAACTCGTAAGTACAATCTTCAACTCTGTAGAATGCTACCAAGAAGTTAAAATAAGATGAAGGTAGAAAGATTCACTTTGAAATGCTGCATGCAACTATATAGCAACACACTGGAAAATCTAGAGAAAATGTATAATTTTTTGGAAAAGCATAAATGACAAAACTAACCTAAGAAGGAATTTAAAATGTTAATAGACCAGTTACAAAGATGAGAATGTAAAGTGATTTTTAAATCCATAATTTAAAATGTACTAAAGTTGCAAGAAGGATAATTCCTATGTTAAAGTATCCCGAATTTTTTTAAAAGAAAAACTCACCAATTCATTTCATGTAGATAGTGCAGCATTAACATGAAAACCTGATAAACACAAGACAAAACAAAGTTATAGGCCAGGTGCAGTGGCTCACACCTATAATCCCAGCATTTTGGGAGGCCAAGGCGGGTGGATCACTTGAGGTCAAGAATTTGAGACCAGCCTGGACACCATGGTGAAACCCCATCTCTATTAAAAATACAAAAATTAGCCTGGTGTGGTGCATGCCTGTAATCCCAGCTTGAATCCAGGAGACAGAGGTTGCAGTGAGCCGAGATCATGCCACTGCACTCCAGCCCAGGTGACAGAGTGAGAGTCAATCTCAAAACAAAGCAAAACAAAAAAACAAACAAAAAACAAAACCATAGACAAATCTTACTTATACATATGAATGAATATTCTAAATAAACACCCAGCACTGTTGTTAGTAATTGCAACAACAAATAAGAGTAATACACTGTGGCAAAGAGCATTGTATTTTAGGAATTAAATATATTAACACAATTATATAAATGACTTCAAGGAAGAGAAAATGTGATTATATCAATAGATGCTGAGAGGGCTATTGTTAAGATTAAACAGCCATTCCTAATGAAGATCCTTGAGTAAAATAGAAATGGAAGGAAAGTGTCTAAACATAATTGTTATTTATGAAAAGCCTACAAAACAAGTATTTTAAATCATAAAGCAACATTTCAATTAAAACCAGGAACTAGTAGGAAGGGCTATTGTCATTATTTGTTATTAAAGATTATCTTGGAGGATCTGTGAATGTAACAACATATTTAAATGAAATAATCATTACAAATATATAGAAGACTTTTTGTTGATATGATTATATGCCTAGAAAATCATAGGGATTAGGAAAAACAGAACTTTCAAATATTTTAAAGAGGAATATTGGTAAGGAATTTGGAAATAAGTTGATAATACAAAATATATTAGCAATAAGCACCTTGAAATGCTAATGGTAAAAATATTCACAATAATAAAAATGATAAAGGTAAAATAAATTTACCAAGAAAGGTAGAAGATCTACAAAAAAAAAAAAAAAACTATGAAAATGTTACCAAAAACTATTGAATAAGAAACATAGGAGGCCAGGCGCAGTGGCTCATACCTATAATCTCAGCACTTTGGGAGGCCAAGGCAGGAGGGTTGCTTGAGCCCAGGAGTTCAAGACCAGCCTGGGCAAATGGTGAAACTATCTCTAAACAAAACAAAATAAAACAAAAAACTAGTTGGGTTTGGCGCATACTTATAGAACCAGCTACTTGGGAGGCTGAAGTGGGAGACTGAGGCTGCAGTGAGCTGATATCCCGCCACTGCACTCTAGCCTGGGTGACAAAGTGAGACCCTGTCTCAAAAAAGAAACAAATAAAACTATTGTAAAAATATAAATCTCCTAAAATTATATATAAATTCAATGAAATTCACATTAGAATCACAAAAGCATTTAAAAATTAAATTATCTTAAAGTTCATGTAAAAGAACAGTCAGAAAATTACGCAAAAGAGAAAGACTATGGAGAAGAACTTTTCTCACCAGATATCAGCACCTACTATAGAACTACTGGAATCAATCAATTAAGAAAAACAATTGTATTAGAATAAGCAAGAATGGTAAAAAAAAAAAAAAAAAAAAAAAATTGAGAATCTATGTATAGATGAAAAATTAATATATGAAAATAAACAATTCAAGGAAAACAAAATTAGACCCTCAATTTACACTGAAGGCTTTGAAGTGACACATAAAATGATTTTTAAAATGATTTAAATATGCACATAAATGGAGAGGAAGGGTGGGAGAAGGGGGAGAGAGAAAATAGGAGACTAAAGACAGGAAAACGTTTGTGGCAAAAGATAACACTTAGTGACGAAATATGTTTTATGTGAATATCAGTTATATATAATAAATATTGGGGACATTGCCATGTGGGTTACAATAAAGCATTAACAGAGTAAGCAAACAAGGAAAGAAAACTACTGAATTCCATATATGATATCCCATTGTGAAATTACATAAACGTGTACACATAAGAAAATTTTAAACATTAAAATTTTGTTATCAAAACACGAAGGCCATTGATAACCTTATCCACAGCAGTTTTGTTTAAATGGGGACAAAGGATGGAGCAAAATTTTTATTAGAGCACTTTGAATAAGGAATTAGCAGACTACAATAAACTGAAATCTTACCTACCAAATTATCTCAGTAAAATAAACAAATCAGAAAGAAATGAGTAAAACAATTGTGAGCAAAAAGAAAGAGTCACTACATGTTATGTAAATGAAACAAGGATGGCCTCTGTGTATTGGCCCCTAGGTTATTTCTTCACAGCAGGCTGAGACCCATCAGCTTAAAGGCCCATTGGCACCAAACTCGAATCTTTACACATCCAATTGTGATAAACATAGCCGAGACACACAGATTTGTAGGCATTTAGAGCCTGCCTGATTTACATCCCCTGAGAAACTATGTCCAAAATCTGCTTCTCACAGATAAACCCTAGGCTGTAAAGACCCCAAGCTGCTTCTGCTCTTTGGAACTCTGTGAACTATAGACTCCATGCTACGCTGCTGAGTGATACTACTGAAACACGACAGCCTCCTCTCTGATCCTTTCCCCACTCAGGAGTCCCTTTGCCCTCCTCCCCTTCTGAGTGCTGGCCCCTTGCCTCAATCCTCTGGTCCATCTCTTGCTATGAAAGCCTTCCCCAGGATACAAACCTTACAAGAGATCATCCAGATAAAGCCCATGTGCGCTTCTGTCATCTAATTGTGACATCTTTTTCTAATTATTTTCTAAACTTTTCGATTTTTTCTTAGTTTCTCTAAAATTGTGGATACCCAATAATGCATTCGCAAAATAAATAAAGCCAAAATTAGTAGAATTGCAAAGAGCAATAAAAAAAATCCACAAACACAGTGAGAGACTTTAACAATTCATTCTTAGTAATTGAATAAATAAACATAAAATTAGTAAGGCTAATCAACAGTTAAAGAATTTCTATTCTTTTTTGAGCACACTTGAAATATTTATAAAATTGACCAGATATTAGGCCTACAGATAGTATTAAATGTTTATATTGGTATAACAAATGTGTAATAGCACTATTAGAAATCAGTAACAAAAAGTTATCCAAAAGAAATCTGTGAATTTTTAGAAACTAAAAACAGCTTCCAAATTATTCATGGACGCAAGAAGAAATTATAATAAAAATTAGAACATACTTAAAATCAAATGAAAATGAAAAGATTACAGATCAACATATCTGTAAAATAACTGAAGCAGTACTTAGTGGGAAATTTATCAGAAGCAATTCACATTCATGGGAAGGATAACAATATACATTTAGAGACTTGCCCAAAATGTGTATTAGCTCTTCTACTCTCCGTCATAATATAGTCCAGAGACCTGAGCTGTCTGGACATTCTGTAGAATGTAACATTTGTCCATTTATTTATCAGTTAAAATAGACTGAGTAAGAAGTACCCAGCATGTTGGGTGATCTGGTGATACACATGCATCCCTGAGGGAGACAACTGTCTGAAACTTTAAGGACCTGCCACATCAGTCACAGAAGATTTTGGGGGCCCAGTGGTCCCCCTGTACTAAGGAATACTGTTCTGACACATTTGCTGAGTGACACAGAAGGCTGCCACCTTTGACAAAAGCTAAGGGTGGAAAAGGCCTCTGCGGGCAGGTCCAGGCTGCAGTGCAAGCAGTCCGACTGTTTGAGCCATACCATCTAGTAGACTCTATGGTATTAGAGGTAAATGCAGTTGAAAAAAACACCATGTGGAGTTTATGGCAAACCCTAATAGAAGGATCACACATAGGCCTGTGGGGTTCTCCAGCACGGTCATGCTACCTGCAGGTAACTATATACTGTATAAGTATATAGCACAATTATAGACTTTAATAGCTCCTAGCACGCTGCTGGACCTAGGCAGAGATGGACTACCTGACAACAGATATTAAGTGACCATGTGGCTCAGGTTCAGACCGTGAGTTTGTTTTTGTTAGATCTACCAGATCATAAGGACAGGCTGGTCCAGCAACAAATCATAATAAAATAGAATTAGCACATTGAATTAGTTCATTTTCACATTGTTATAAAGAACTACCCAAGATTGGGCAATTTATAAACAAATGAGGCTTAATTGACTCACAGTTCCCTATGGCTGGAGAGGCCTCAGGAAAGTTACAATTATGGCTGAAGATAAAGGGGAAGCAGACACCTTCTTCACAAGGCAGAAGGAGAGACAGCGAGTAGGAATACTGATTCTTGTCAAGAGAATAAGGCCACCTTAGGCTGACTCATTCTCCATACAATACCCTGATACTCCCTGTCATAAAGGCCAATGGCTCATACTGGCTAGTCCAAGATCTCTGTGCTATCAATCAGGCAGTCCTTCTCATTCATCGGGTAGTTCTCAACCCCTGTATGCTCCTTTCCCTTGTCTCTCCAGACACAACCTATTACACTGTAATAGACCTAAAAGACAGGGGACAGTTGGGGGGGCGTAGGGGAGAGACAATGGGGGGTGGGGGAGGGAGGGGAGGGTGAGGAGGGGATAACATGAGGAGAAATGCCAGATATAGTATGCACCTAAAGTAAAATAAATAAATTTAAAAAAAAAAAAGAATGGGCAGTATTTCATTGTTCAGAAAGTAGCAAAATAAAGGAAAAAAAATGCCTTTTTTACCATTCCTCTTCACCTTGATTCCCAAAATCTCTTTGTTTTCATGTGTACTGACCCTGAAAACCTCCAGTCACGACAATTTACTTGGACAGTCCTCCCCCAAGGCTTTAGAGATAGCCCCCATTTCTTTGGACAAGCTCTAGCTCAAGACCTCACCTCTCTAGACCTCTCCCCTAGCTGGCTCCTCCAGTATGTGGACAACCTCCTCCTCTCTAGCCCCTCCCTAGAGGACTCTCAGACTCACGCTATTACCCTTCTAAACTTTCTTGCCAGTAAGGATATAGGTTTTTCCCCCTCCAAAGCATAACTCTCCACTCCAACAGTGAGGTACTTAGGAATCCAGCTCTCCCCCGGGGCCCAAGCCATAACCCCAGCACGGGCAGCTCTGATAGACAGCCTGCTCCCACCCACCTCTAAAGGTGAAATCCTTTTTCCTAGGACTAGCAAGCTTCTTTAGAATATGAATTCCCAATTTTGCCCTCCTAGCCCGCCCCCTCTGTGAAGCAGCTAAAGGCCCTGTAAATAAGCACCTAAATCCTTCACACAACATAATCCCTAGCTTCCCCAAACTTAAAGCCACCCTCGCAACCGCTCCTGCTCTGTGTCCCTGACATCTCTCAGCCCTTCATTCTCTCCACAGCCAAAAAACCATGGAATAGCCCTTGGTGTCCTTGGCCAACGAAAAGGAAATCCTCCTTCATTCACTCCTATGGCTTACCTGTCTAAACAACTAGACAACTCTGCCTGAAGGTAGCTGACCTGCCTCAATAGCAGCAGCCGCTGCCACCGTAGCCTTAGAAAGCAAAAAACTAACATTCGGTCAAAACACCACAGTCCACAGCCCACATAATCTACAAAATCTCCTCTCCTCCCAAGCTTTCTCCTTGTCATATCCAATGACTCCATGCCCTCTTTCTTCAAAACCCTGAGTTGCACCTCTCCAAAAGTGCTCCCCTTAATCCTGCATCTCTCCCACCCACTACTGTACCGAAATCCTTGATCACCTACAGCCTCATTTCCCTAATATCTCCCTCAAACCTTTCCCCCAATCCTGACAATCAGTTATTTATAGACGGCTCCTCTTCCAAGTCAGTCAACTCCCATAAAATCGCTGGGTAATTAAAGCTAAACTCCTACCCCCAGGAACCTCCTCCCAAAAGGCAAAACTTACAGCTCTCATCGGGGCCCTAACCCTCTCCAAAGGCAAACAAGTCAACATTTTTACCAACTCCAAATATGCCTATCACATTCTCCATTCTCACACCACCATCTGGCAAGAGAAAGGATTTCTTACTGCCAAAGGAACCCCATCACTAATGGCCCCCTTATTTACCAACTCCTGCAAGCTGCACACTTCTTGGGTAAAGCAGGAGTTACACACTGTTGAGGACACACCACACAGGGTCAGATGAAATTTCAAGAGGAAACAGAAAGGCCAACGAGGCAGCATAAGAAGCCTCCTTTTCTTCTGCCCCTGCCCCTCTCCTCCTCAATGCCCTCACCATCCAACCCCAATATTCCCCCACTGAAAAGTCTTCACTCATACAACAAAAGGCCACCTCCTCATTCAACCCCTCTCAACTCCTTCCCCCAAATACAGACTCTGATTCTTCCTCAAGTTCCTAACTCTTTTAATAGTCCCACTGCCTCTGCTCCCTCAAAGTGCCTTCTCACTTCTACAAGGCTTGAACAATCTCTCAATCTCACTCCTTGTTATTACGCTCCAACTCTACACTTGCTCCCCATTGCTGGTCCTGTTTTTCCCTTTCCTCTACTGCCTACTCAGCTATCCCAATTTCTCAGCCCTGGGACAATATTCCCATTCGCTTTTCATACACCATCCAAAAAGGCTCTGCCTTTGTAGACAGAGCCCTCACCCTCACTGGGAACTGCCCCACTGCCCTCACTAACAGAGCTACCAAACTCTGTCCACATATACTGTCAGTTACAGCCACACAAAACTCCCTCACCCTGCTATCCAAGGTCCCATTCTTATGTGTCACCTCTTCCAACAGACACATACACGTAAGCACCATCCCTCCCTCTACCTGCAGCTCAACTGAAACCATCTCTCATCCCTCTTCCCAAAACTCACTTACTCAGTTTCCCCTGAAGTTAACAGCCTCTTTACCCAGCCCCTCCGAATTACCTTCCCTCCTGCTTCTCAAACATGGAAACCCCTTCCCCAGACAGGAGTTCTCCAAGGGGTCTCTCTCTCCTCCTCAATCTGGGTTGTTGAAGCTGAACCAAGTCCCTCCAAATGAGGAACCTACACACTCCAGCACCTGTTCTTAATCCACTTGTCTGTTTGCATTAACACCGCAGGCATCTTCTTCCTCTGTGGATCCACAACCTACTTCTGTCTCCCTACCAACGGAACAGGTACTTGCACCCTAGTCTACCTTACCCCCAACGTTAACCTTGCCTCTCCAAATGAAGAACTCCCATCCACGCTGCATTACACGCTAGCTTAAAAAAATCAGTTGCAGTTCATTCCCTCATCAGTAGCCCCTGGAGTCACAACTAGTGTCGGGATAAAAGCAGGAAGCCTAGGAACCTCATTATCATATTTCCAGTCCCTCTCCCAAAACTTCCAATCGTCACTAGAAGAAATAGCAAACTCTATCACTCACCTCCAAAACCAACTAGACTCTTGCAGCAGTCACCCTACAAAACCGCAAAGGCCTAAATCTCCTCGCTGCTGAAAAAGGACGTCTGTGCCTCTTTTAGATGAACAATGCTGTTTCTACCTCAATGAATCTGAGTTAGTACGAGATGCTGTCAAAAAACTCAAAGACCAAGCACAAAAACTTAAATACAAGTAGGTTCACTTGGCCCCAGCAGTTCCGTAACTCCCGGGCACCTTGGCTACTGCCCCTCCTAGGTCCTGCCAAAACCCTTTTCCTCCTAGCATTTGGCCCCTGCCTCTTACAACTGCTCACCCAGTTTACACAGGACCATATTAAAGCTTTCACCCAGGAACAATACAAGATATAATGCTGCTCCAAGAATACCAACAGCTCCAGGAACGACAATCCCTACTATCTAGCCCCCCACCAAACATTGCCCCACCCAGCAAGAAGCAGCCAGATGACAACCCTCTTCTATTACCTATTAAAAGGCTGGAATGTTAGGGACAAGCTGCCTCAGAAAACTCACTCCGCAGCAAGCTGACCCCGCCCCCTCACTCTGATTGCTCTCAGCTGCATTCCTGAATTCCTATCTAGGTGCTACAATTAAGCAAAGCCAGATTACAGCCATCTGGGCAGCTCCGGGTATAACAGGGAAAACAAACGTTTGTTATCCATACTTGTAAATTCCTGTTGTACAGGAACCTGTAAAAACCTGTTTTTTTTTTTAAATTGCCGCCACAAAAGTCACAGGATGATGTAAGTCTGTCACAAGTTAACAAACTATCTCTGTGCCTGTAACAAGCTGATAAATTATCACAGTCCTGAAACTCCCTTATGCCCCTCTCACTCCATATAAACCCCTCGTTTTGTAAGCTCGGGCTGCCTCCTCTGATTATTACGGGTTAGCCTGGCAGGTTAATAAAAATGCTTCCCTGACTTTGGGTCTACTTTCCTTTCTCTCGGCTAACCTTACAGGCTTGAGTATGGAGAAATTGTACTGGATTACAAAATTAGGGACAAAGAAAATGTAGTGTTCAGTTCTCCATTGGATCCTGGCTTTTAAAAATTGCTATAACTGGGAAACAATTAAGAAAATGTGAATCATAGGGTGTAATTATGCAAACCTGGATGGTATATATATTTTTGAGGCAGAATCTTACTGTGTCACCCAGGCTGGAGTGCAGTGGTGCAGTCTCAGCTCACTGCAACCTCAGCTTCCCAGGTCTAAGCAATTCTTGTGCCTCAGCCTCCTAAGTAGCTGGGATTACAGGCACCTGCCACTAGGCCCAGCTAATTGTTTTTTTGAGACAGAGTTTCACTCTTGTCACCCAGGCTGAAGTGCAATGGCACGGTCTTGGCTCACTGCAACCTCTGCCTCCTGGGTTCAAGCAATTCTCCTGCCTCAGCCTCCGAAGTAGCTGGAATTACAGGCACCTGCCATCGTGCCAGGCTAATTTTTGTATTTTCAGTAGAGACAGGGTTTTACCATGTTGGCTAGGCTGGTCTCAAACTCCTGACCCCAAATGATCCACCCACCTTGGCCTCCCAAAGTGCTGGGATTACAGGCATGAACCACTGAACTTCGACCTATATATTTTCACTTCTGTATTTTTATAAGGAAAATCAACTGTTCCAGCACCACTACTGAGTATCAATTGTTTCCCCCTACTTGAGCTACAGTGCCAATGTCAATGGCCATATCCCACTTACCAAGTTTCTATATATGCTCCATTTTAATCTTATGGGACCAGCACAGTGTAGATGGTTGACCAGTTGACTGAAATCTGTTACCTGGGGCATGACTGTGTTTATATTTGAAAATATTTGGGAGTTGAGTAATTTTAAGGAATTACCAATAACTTGATGTGAAAGGATAAGGGAACTGGTTATGCAAGAGAATGGCCTTAGTTTTTGAATATGCATTCTTAAGTATATTGAGGCAAATTAGCATGATGCCTATAATTTACTTTTAATTTGAATTGAAAAATTACATAAAGAAAACCTGACAAAGTATTAACAATTTATTGGATTTAGGTGGTGGTTATGTGGGTGCCCATTTTTTTCTACCTTTTTGTAGGCTCCAATGTTTCATAATTAAAAGGGAAAAAAATGAGGTCACGAGAGAAGGTACAATTAAACATTAATGGGTCCCCTCTCCCTGGCAGTTAGTGCTGAGTGTGGAGTGTGTTCTCCAGGATCAGCACATATTTATTCTCTGGAAAAATCCACTCCCCCGAAAAAAATCCCATGAAAAATTCTTTTTAAAAAAGGTTTCTCTTTTTACACCCGCCACCCCTGCAAAACACTTGACAAAAAATCCTTGTCTCCACTGCCAGCGGCTTTTTCCTTTCCCTTTTGTATAAGAGAACCCAGTGAAGCAGCCGAGAGCAACCCACCTGCCCTCGCGGCTCCGAAGCAACTTCAAGAAGGAACAGGATCCCCCAGGCCTGGATCCTGGACCCTAAATCGCCACCCTCGTCCCGGCCGGCTGTGGGCCGCAGTTCCTCGGCCAGCCGTGGTGTAGTTTTGGATTCCAGGTGATTTTGCGTCTCTGCGCTGGCTCAGGCTTCCGCCGCAGCCCTCGCTCTCCTTTCAAGGAAAGGCAGCAGCCTGTTGCCCTACCGGCAGACAGGTGTGCGGAGGTGAGCCCAGCGCCCCAGCCATCCGCTGGCCTGCACCGCACGTGACCAGGCCTGCTGACCAGTCCTCTCCATTCCGGGCTACAGGAACCAGATCACCGGCGCTCCTTGGGAAACGCAGAATGTGGAATGTGCTTAAGACACCATGAATTTTGATGTTATAAAAGACTAGCCAATACACACTAAGTGGTCTCAGCGTGATCCATCGCCGCCAAAAATGGAGTGGGCAACATATTTATCAAAAATTTGGACAAATCTGTTGATTATAAAACATTGCATGATACATCTTCTGCTTTTGGTAACATCCTATTGTTGTCGAAAAAACCAGGTTCTTGTCACAGGACCAGGAAAAGGCATGCAGACACTTTGAAGAGTGAGGGGGAATGGAATGTATTGGGTGGAAAGGCAAAAGGGAAAATAACTCTCAGCAGTGAGAGAGTCCTGCTAGCGGGTTTCCTGCATCACAGATTGAATCCCAGGTCACCACATAGAAACAGGAGAGGCCAGGCTCCTCCCCACTTCAAACGGCACAAACTTCCCGAGGCTCCACCCGGTACTCCCACTGTGTAGGTGGGCATTGTTCAGAATCAGTGGGGAAAGGACAGCTTCACCCAGGACGTGCAATCCAGTCTATCAGCCTTCAGGTGCTTTCACATCAGGTGCTTTGTGGTGGAAATGGTTTTAAGGGTGATGGAATTGTACGTTTTTAGACACAGAAGCAGCTGAGCGATCTATTAAAAAGTGAATGCTTCTAAATGATAGCAAAGTCTTTGTTGGATTATTTAAGTCTTGTAAATAATGAGAAGCAGAACTCAAGAGTTAAAAAGTTCACCAATGTTTACAGGAAGATTTTTGAAGACATGGATGGTGAGTGCCTTAAAGATCTCTTTGGCAGCCGGGCGCGGTGGCTCACGCCTGTAACCCCAGCACTTTGGGAGGCCAAGGCTGGCCGATCACCTGAGGTTGGGAGTTCGAGACCAGCTGGACCAACATGGAGAAACCCCGTCCCTACTAAAAATACAAAATTAGCCGGTCGTGGTGGCACATGCCTGTAATCCCAGCTACTCGGGAGGCTGAGGCAGAAGAATCGCTTCAACCCGGGAGGCGGAGGTTGTGGTGAGCCGAGATCATGCCATTGCACTCCAGCCTGGGCAACAAAAGCAAAACTCCGTCTCAAGGAAAAAATAAATAAATAAAATATATATAATTTTTAAATTATATTAATAATTTTTATTAAAAGTTTTATAAATAAATTTCAAATAACATCTGCAACACTACCTTAAAAAGGAGACTATTTCAGTATAATAAACATGTATCACAGCTCTTAGAGAAAATTCTATAAAGAATAAAAAGAATAGGTACAATTTTCCTCCTAATCAAGAACAAAATTCCTAAGCTTTTATTAAAATCAACTTTCTACTTTGAAGTCTAATCCTCTTTTGAATGTAAAATATTATCTTGTAAATGTAAATATATTTTTATTTTCTTATAAGTGACAATGAGATGCCCTCATGATTTAAATATTATTCAAAACAGTGGCACAGTTTAAATTTTTAGAATTTGAGTACTAGAATTACAATATTTGAAAATGGAGTCTGTGCTATGTTCTAAAAGTATAGAAGAAAATGTCACTAAAACAGTAGTGACTTCATCTTTTCCCAGAGTGTATTTTCTAAGAGTTATTTCCCAGGGGGGTTTAGAACTTTTCACAGTTTTAGTGATATATTGTGTGAAAGCCCTTAGTCTTACTTAATAGGAATAACACATAGTTTTGATTGCCTTAAATTTTAATTGCTTCACTTGGCTAATTTATGTGTAAATTTCATATTCTGTGGTGTTTTAATACCTTGCTTGTGTAGAAGAATAAAAAGAGGAACGAAAGTAATATTCAGTCCTTGCATTGAGCTTTTGCCAAAGAAGTCTAAACAATTTCTAAGATACCATTTAATAAGGCCATTTGAGAAGGTTTTATATAACTCTTATAACTTTAAAATAAAGAGTCTTGAAGTTAATTAAAACTCACTTTGCTTGTGATTGGTTCTACATTAACATGGCAGAATTAAAAGGTAATTCTATATTACTAAGGAAAAGAAACTGCCATATGACAATAGTTCCCAAATTTTTCTATTTTTGCAGGCTGCCTTTTATGCCTAGATTTAAAAATACTAATTTAAAAATATAGTTTCTTTCCATTTGTGATTTAATTTTATTTCTATAAATAAAAACTATAGATAGTGTTTCATCTAAAAACTGCTAAACCAGACTTTCATTTTCAGGGCATGACAGAAGTAAGGAAAGGCTAACTTGGTTCAATTACTTAACATATTATTTATTCAGGTAGTCACCAAAACTAGAATTTAAAATCTATTTAGTTAACTCATTTAAAGTTGATGTGTTTTATTCCTTTTTTTTCCTTTTTGTGGCGATCTTTTTAACTGAATTACTGGAAGTCATGGGGAGTTCTACTCCTCCCAGGCTATCTTACCAAGTTCAATATTCAAAGTTTTATCTTTCTGCCACTAAGTTTAATTTTACATTAAGCTCAGTTTGTATTATGATATCAAATTCAGCCTGAGGGATTACTTGAAACCTTCCTAGGGTATTTACAGATTTAAAATTTGTTCTTACAGTATGTAAATACCAAGAGAGCATTTCATTTAATATTATTTTTATTAAATTAACTTTGGAGTAACAAATCCAAGAAAAGCCCTATACTGAAATAACATGTTTACTAAATCCTGGATTCTCGGTATAGTCTTCACATATTTCTACTTTAAAATTCTTGTGAAATAATTCATTAAAAGAAGCAGGCAGATAATGACAAGTAAACTTTTTAATTATGTTCTAAGGTTGACAACTGCAGTTTTATTTCGCTTGGATCATAATGGCGTGTAAGCATTTTAGGCCCCAGAATGCCAATAAGTAGAGCTCCATTTGGAGCTGTGACCAAGATAGCTAAAAATGCTACTGTCATCACATCCTTCGAATATGATTCCAAGTGGGGTGCGGAGATTCTTGCTGTTTCTAGAGCCAGAGGACCTAATACGGCCTGCATTTAGGGGTAAAAATGAGGCATAAAGAAAAATGTTAAACTGAGTAAATATATCATATAAGTAGCTCTGTTAAAATAAAATCTAGTACCAGACTTTTAAAAAAAACAAAAGTACTTAGTAATTTTCGTAAGTTACTCATCAATTCCATGTTCTTCTTAGATGTGGAGGAAGGGTACAATATTGACAAATCAGCAGGCCAATATTTTCGGGCTGATTTTGTGCTCTTGTCCTCTCAGTTTGCCTCTATTCAAATATCTCTTTTGAGTGTTCATGTTGCCCTCATAACACCAGGAGTTCTAACCAAACCAGTTTTGCTTAGTTGCCTTTACCATGTACCAGTGGTTCTTGGTTACAACAAGACAACATAAAATATTAAGGTTTCTTATGGTTCTCTAGGATTTGTTGCCCTTCTTCTCATTGTTCTCTCTATTCGGGGGCACTGTGTTATAGCAGAACTGACAGCAGGCTTGGAATTTAGCAAACTGGGTTTGAATTCTGTTTTTGCCGCAACCAGGCTAGTGATCTTGTACAAATGACTCAAGCCTTCTAAACTTCTACTTACTTACTTGTAAAATAAAGAAAAAATACTTATCTTACTGGATGGTTGTGAAAATTAAATATGAGAATGCAAAGAACACCTGGCACACAGTAGGTATTCAGATAATAGTAAGTTTCTTTCTCCCCAACTCACTCCTCCTGCCCTGCCAGGTCAGAGAATGAATTCCCTTGAAGTTTTTGTTTTAAAATGACTCTACTGGGTCACAAGTTTTTTTCCCCTAGTTACTGTCTATCACATTATTTTTAATAACATAAAGCAAATTTCTTGCTAACCCTCTTTCTTTGTGTTTAATAATCTAGGCATGAAATTGCCTTAAAATTTGGGGAATTAAATACCAACATATAACACATTTTCTATGGAGCTACAAAGTAACAACATAACAGTAGAAACATTACCTCTGATATGGAACATTACGGGAAAAGAACCCCTCAATTTAAGATCAATTTCTATATCCTAAATCAATAATTTAAAATGATATCATTTTTATATAATAACTTTTAATGTACCGAACACAAGCCAGTGTGCTGGAGGATGCTAGGGGAGAAAAAGATAATCAGGGAGAAAACCAACTCTAAAGACCCTGAGGTTATAGGCAAGTAACATGGTATTCAAAACAGGTAGTCTGGCCTTATGAACCTGCTTTTCTAACAATGATAATAGAGGTTTTGTTGCATGAAAATTTAGGAGCTTCTGTTTGGCACAACAACTGAGAAAAGAACCACAGGAAATTGAGGTATATTATGCTGGCAATTAAACAGCCTAACAATAAGTAGCAACATATTTTAGTAGGAGGAGAATATCCTTGAATAAGTGGGCAAAATTATAAAGTTTCCCTTTCTGTTCATTCATTCTTGTAGGCATGCAATACATATTTGCCTCCTGCATGTCAGGCACTGTGTTAAGTGCCAGGGAAAAATAATGAAAAACAACTGCAACAACCAGACATTGTCCCTGTCCTTTCATAGGCTATCGAGGTTGAGGGGGAGGGTAGAGATTTAGCCATCGACCAAATAATTATACATATAAATGTGAAATTAAAAACAATATATGTGCATTTGTGTGATGGAGTGAGTGGCAGAGACAGGAAAGGTATTTTTAAAAAATCAATGTGTATCTATTTTACTTTACTTTTTTTTTTGAGACAGGGTCTCACTTTGTCACCCAAGCTGGAGTGAAGTGGCGTGATCTCAGCTCACTGTAGCCTCAACCTCTTAGGTTCAAGCAATCCTCCTGCCTCAGCCCCCAAGCAGCTTGGGCTACAGGTGCATGCCACCACACTTGGCTAATGTTTGTGTATGTTTTTGTAGAGACGAGGTTTTGCCAGGTTGCCCAGGCTGTTCTTGAACTCCTGCGCTCAGGCGATCTGCCCGCCGTAACCTCCTGAAGGGCTAGGATTACAGACATGAGCCACTACACCCAGACTGTGTCTCTACTTTAAAAATTCATAACAATTTAGCTTTGTTATATTCAGCAAAACATAAAAACTCCAATTTTCAGATATACTCTTATTATATATTTTAGGAAAATGCAAAATATATTTTCACAAACTTAGGAAGTACTTACCATTGAAAGAATACTTTTTAATTTCAAAAGAATTGCTATTAAAACTGAGATATAAAAAGATTACATTGGCTAGGCCCAGTGGCTTATGCTTGTAATACCAGCACTTCAGACGGCTGAGGCAGGAGGATCACTTGAACTCAAAAGTTCAAGACCTGCCTGGGCAACATAGCAAGACCTCCTCTCTAAAATAAAATCAGAAAAAAAGGCTAGGCATGATGGCTCATGTCTGTAATCCTAGCACTTTGGAAGACCACAGGCGGATTGCTTGAGATCAGGAGTTTGAGACCAGCCTGGTCAACATGGTGAGACCCCATCTCTACTAAAAATACAAAAATTAGCCTGGTGTGGTGGTGTGCACCTGTAATCCTGAGGCTAAGGCAGGAGAATCTCTTGAAACTGGGAGGCGGATCCTGCAGTGAGCTGAGATCATGCCACTGCACTCCAGCCTGGACAACAGAGTGAGACTCTGTCTCAAAAAAAAAAAAAAAAAAAGTCAGAAAAAAATTAGCTGGGTATGGTAGCAGGTGCCTGTGATCCTAGCTACTCAGGAGGCTGATGTGGGAGGATTGTTTGAGCCTGGGAGGTTGAGGCTGCAGTGAGCTGTGATCACGCCACTGCACTCCAGCCTGCATGACAGAGTGAGAACTTATCTCAAAATAAAAATAAAAATAAAAATGGTAAAATTTTACTTTTTTTTTTTTTTCGGTTTGTTTGTTAAAGATGGAGTCCCGCTCTGTCAACCAGGCTGGAGTACAGTGGCACCATCTCAGCTCACTGCAACCTCTGCCTCCCGGGTTCAAGCAATTCTCCTATCTCAGCCTCCTGAGTAGCTGAATTAGTTACATGAATTTTAATGAATAGTTATGATCAAACATTTAAAAAGTAAGGCTAATAGCTCATATTTTGTAATTGGAGTAACATTTTTCATTTTGAATTTTAAAAGCACCAAAATGAAAGCATTAAACAATAGACTTAATATGTTCTTACCTGGACTGTAGCTTTGGGCATCCATGCGAAAGCAATAAATATTTTCTCCTTAAAACTAAAACCAGCAAAGCACATCAATAGATATGTGGTTAAAATTCGAACACATAATGCCAAACTCACAGTAGCAACAGATATGCCTACAACAGATGAAAACAAACATAAATAACAAAATATTTGGGAAGAAGTGTTCTTTATGCCCAGAGAAATGATTTCTAAAACTTTTAAAAGAATTTTAAGGCTACTGTCTCTCCATGTCTTTAATTTTACATAAAAACAATGATTATAAAAAATGAATATGATTGAGGATTCTCTGTAAAGTGCCAGAGATTATCTGATGGTGGAGGTACCATGAAAAATAAGACAGATGACATTTATTCAATTCTGAACTAATAGATTTTTTTGGAATACTTTTAAAATTATTATTATTAATTTATTTTTTGAGAAAGATTCTTGCTGTGTCACCCAGGCTGGAGTGCAGTGATGTGATCTCAGCTCACTGCAACCTCCAACTCTTGAGTTCAAGCGATTCTCCTGCCTCAGCCTCCCAAGTAGCTGAAATTACAGGTGTGCACCACCACACTCAGCTAATTTTTGTATTTTTAGTAGATAGGCGGTTTCCCTATGTTAGCCAGCTGGTCTGGAACTCGCAACCTCAAGAAAGCTGTCCGCTTTGGCCTCCCAAAGTTCTGGGATTACAGGCGTGAGCCACCATGCCCAGTCAATACCTTTAAATGAAAGTATTCAAAAAGTGCTGATTATATCAAATATTTGCCCTCAGAAAAGAACTCTTATATTTATTTCCTTAGATAACTCAGGGAAGATATTCGGGGTTGTCCTTGTTTTTTTGTTTTTTGTTTTAATTAATTTTTTTAAAAGAGCACACTGTGAAAAGGAAGAGCAATATGAAAATATAATATTGTATCAACATGTGTTTTCTGAAGAAGGTCCTTGTAGCCATTCGAAGATATATTGTAAATAAAAATAAAAATATTCATAATTTTCTTGAATATTTTTGAATTTCATATTTTTTGTGCTCTAATTATTCTTACCAACAGTATTTGATTCAAGAGATGAAACAGATACTTCTGCTCCAACTAAACCAAAAAGAAGTGGTTGAAAAATATCCCATACATTTGTAATAATCTTTTGGACTTTCATCTGTAGAAAGAGAAATACATTTATAATTATTTTGGCACATAAATATATTTCAGAAACTTAAAGTCTCCTTTTTTTTAACTTTTAAAGTATTTTAGAGATGGGATCTTGCTCTGTTGCCCAGGCTGGAGTGTAATGGCATAATCATAGCTCATTATAGCCTTGAACTCCTGGGCTCAAGTAATCCTCTTGCCTCAGCCTCCCAAGTAGAACTACAGGTGTGTACCACCATGCCAGGCTAATTTTTAAATTTTTTGTAGAGATGGGGTCTCACTGTGTTGCCCAGGATGGTCTGGCACTCTTGTCCTCAAGCCGTCTCTGGCTGTGGCCTCCCAAAGCACTGGCATTATAGGCATAAGCCACCATGCCTGGCCTAAAGTCATTTAACATTTAATAAACTTAAGATATTCTATTTTTCCAAAAACGTTAAACTTAATTAATAAAAACTGACCACTTTGATAGTTTTACTCAAACACTTAGGTAGAATTTGATTAAAAGTAACTCACAAAGCAATAAAATAATACTATTTGGCCATTTTGTCATAGAATAAGTGATGTCCTTGGAGTTCTAGCCATGTTTACTAAGAGTTCCAGATTTTGTTTGTAAGTTAATTGAACAGAGATAGAACTACACCATGCCTGATGAGAACAGAACCAGTTCATGCAAACATTTGGGTTCTCAGCAGGGGGTTGGGAAGCCCTCCACTAACAACCATTCTGGAACCAATCCCATTACAGTGAATCCTGACATAGCATACACTACTAGGTAAAACAATTTGGTAGTCTGCTAGCCCTGCTTCCAAAGAACCCATGTTGAAGACTTTAAAGTTACTTTTTCCTTAAAACCAAACCAAAACATATATTAGATTCTCATTTAGTTGCCTACCCACCTTCCCTTTCTGTCTATGTTTGCTGATGACATGATTGTATATTTAGAAAACCCGATCATCTCAGCCCAAAATATCCTTAAGCTGATAAGCAACTTCAGCAAAGTCTCAGGACACAAAATCGACATGCAAAAATCTCAAGCATTCCTATACACCAATAACAGACAAACAGAGAGCCAAATCATAAGTGTACTCCCATTCACAATTGCTACAAAGAGAATAAAATACCTAGGAATACAACTAACAAGGAATGTGAACCTCTTCAAGGAGAACTACAAACCACTGCTCAAGGAAATAAGAGAGGACACAAACAGATGGAAAACCATTCCATGCTGATGGATAGGAAGAATCAATATTGTGAAAATGGCCATACTGCCCAAAGTAATTTATAGATTCAATGTAATCCCCATCAAGCTACCATGGACTTTCTTCACAGAATTGGAAAAAACGACTTTAAATTTCATATGGAACCAAAAAAGAGCTCACATAGGCAAGACAATCCTAAGCAAAAAGAACAAAGCTGGGTGCATCACACTACCTGACTTCAAACTATACTACAGGCTATAGTAACCAAAACAGCATGGTAATAATGGTACCAAAACAGATATATAGACCAACGGAACAGAACAGAGTCCTCAGAAGTAACACCACACATCTACAACCATCTGATCTTTGACAAACCTGATAAAAAACAAGCAATGGGGAAAGGATTCCCTATTCAATAAATGGTGTTGGGAAAACTGGCTAGCCATATGCAGAAAGCTGAAACTGGATCCCTTCCTTACATCTTATACAAAAATTAACTCCAGATGGATTAAAGACTTAAATGTAAGACCTAAAATCATAAAAACCCTAGAAGAAAACCTAGGCAAAGCCATTCAGGACAGAGGCATGGGCAAAGACTTCATGACTAAAACACCAAAAGCAACGGCAACAAAAGCCAAAATAGACAAATGGGATCTAATTAAACTAAAAAGCTTCTGCACAGCAAAAGAAACTATCATTAGAGTGAAGAGGCAACCTACAGAATGGGAGAAATTTTTTCCAATCTGTTTATCTGAGAAAGGGCTAATATCCAGAATCTACAAGGAACTTAAACAAATTTACAAGAAGAAAACAACCCCATCAAAAAGTGGGCAAAGGATATGAGCAGATGCTTCTCAATAGAAGACATTCATGCAGCCAACAAACGTGAAAAAAAGCTCATTATCACTGGTCATTAGAGAAATGCAAATCAAAACCACGAGATACCATCTCATGCCAGTTAGAATGGCAATCATTAAAAGTCAGGATACAACAGATGCTGGAGAGGATGTGGAGAAACAGGAACGCTTTTACACTGTTGGTGGGAATGTAAATTAGTTCAGCCATTGTGGAATACAGTGTGGTGATTCCTCAAGTATCTAGAACTAGAAATACCATTTGACCCAGCAATCCCATTACTGGGTATATACCCAAAGGATTAGAAATTATTCTACTATAAAGACACATGCACACGTATTTTTACTGTGACACTGTTCTCAAGAACAAAGACTTGGAACCAGCCCAAATGCCCATCAATGATAGACTGGATAAAGAAAATGTGGCACATATATACCACGGAATATGATGCAGCCATAAAAAAGGATGAGTTTATGTCCTTTGCAGGGAAACAGATGAAGCTGGAAACCATCATTCTTAGCAAATTGACTCAAGAACAGAAAACCAAACACCGCATGTTTTCACTCCTAAGTGGGAGTTGGACGATGAGAACACATGGACCCAGGGAGGAGAACATCACACACTGGGGGGTGGGAGGCTAGGGGAGGGATAGTATTAGTAGAAATACCTAATGTAGATGATGAGTTGATGGGTGCAGCAAACCATCATGGCACGTGTATACCTATATAACAAACCTGCACATTCTGCACACATATACCAGAACTTAAAGTATAATAATAATTTAAAAAAAGACATGAACAGCACTGTTTATGACAGCACTGTTTGTAAATAACAGAAAGTGGAAAAGATCTCAATGTCTATAAATAGAATACTGGTTACCTAAAAAATATAAGGGGGTTTGATATTTGGGAGTGGGAGATAAAGAAATCTTTTACCTTTTATTTTATGTTTTACTCTTTTACAAACATTTTTATTTTTTATTATTTGTTTGTTTGTTTGTTTATTATTTATTTATTATGGAGATGGAGTTTCACACTTGTTGCCCAGGCTGGAGTCCAGTGGCATAATCTCGGCTCGCTGCAACCTCTGCCTTCTGGGTTCAAGTGATTTTTCTGCCTCAGCCTCTTGAGTAGCTGGGATTACAGGTGCCCGCTACCATGCCACCATGCCTAGCTAGTTCTTGTATTTCTAGTAGAGACGGGGTTTCACCATGTTGGCCATGCTAGTTTCAAACTCCTGACCTCAGGTGATCTGCCCGCCTCAACCTCCCAAAGTTCTGGGATTAGAGGCTGAGCCACCACGCCCAGCCTTTTACAAACATTTTTCATGGATTAACTGTATAATGAAAATTTTAATGAATAAAATAATTAGATTGATAAAAGTTATACAATAATATTATATAAAACTTGGGAAAAAGAGAAGCCTGATGTGATAACTCAACTCCTGATTGCATATTAGTGTATTTCCAGGTGCTTTTCCTAAATATTTTATTTTTTCGATTGATTCATACACTTTCTTGAGAACACAAAACGTTTTGGAACATTTTCCAACCAGAATAAGGGGATTTCCTAAATATATATTTAAAAATTCAGTTATTTCAGCTTTAAAAAAAATAGTGTATTAAAAATATTCACCTTTTCTTGGGACCATTTTGTCCCTGCAATGAAACTCAACACTAGTGTGCATAATCCTCCAGATCCAAGTAAACCAACACGTTGGCTGCCTAAGACAGCAGAAACACACATAGTCAAAACAAGAAATCCTCTCTTCAATGAAAGTTTTTCCTAGAATTAGATATTTAGAAATTAGTTTACATTAAATACATAATACAAGATTTGACATTATCTATCATATTTTTGACCATTTAGAATTATGTCTTTAAATGTTATATCAAATATCTAATATTTTGATTTTCTTTCTCACCATATATTTCAGCTGACTTACTAACAAAATTTGCAATTAGTAACGTTTCATCTTCTGCCACATCTCTGATACTAATATCAGTAAAATGTTTAAAGTATTGCTTTAAGTCAAGAAGAAAAGAGACCCATAAAATCTCCAGTTTCATATAACATGTCCAACGAATTCTTTTTTTCTTTTTCTTTTTTTTCCAATGGATTCTTAAAAGATAATATTTGAATATCTCTTTGGCCAATATAATTGTTACAGCTAAATTAGGATGGAAATTACAGAAATACAAAAGTAATTACACATTTACCTTTAAAGCAGGAAATGGCTAAGTTTAAGAGTGCTGCCTTTATCAAAGTAGAGTAGGAGTGAATTTAAGTCAGAAAATATGCAGAAATAAATGGGAAACTATCTCCCCCAAAATGTTTTATGGAAAATTTGGGGGAAATTATCAAACATCAATAGGCAATCTAGTAGAGAAAGGGAAAGTATAATTCAGAGGGATACTCTGCATTAAGTATATTTTTTGATATTCCTTATTTGCCAAATCAGGAAGCAGAGACTTTAATCAAAGCCATTGACCTGTGTCAATCACTGCTATGCTCAGTTTTAAGTACACAGTAGGCATTGGAGGCTAGTTTTAGAGAAATAATAGAGTTAAGTGTTAAATTTCATGGATCTTACCAAACTTTAATATTTTGAAAAAAATGTCTAATACTATACTTCTATAAAATAGATTCTTTATTTACCTGGTCTTCACTTGGAAAATATCGAAGAAAAAATCCCAAAACAGTTCCTGCCAGCAGACTAACACATACGTTCCTTATAGAGGATAGGATGTTATGAACTATACTACCTGTAAGGGCACACAATAAAAAAAATTCACGAAGAAATATTTTCACATACACTACACACCAGAAAAGCACATTAAATATATATTCTCAAATAATTTAATATGTACACACAACTCAGAAATCCATTATATAAATAGGTCAGAAAAGACTTAACAAGCCACAACATGCTCCCCTTATATAGCCAACTTAAAAGACCAAGTAGTCCAGGTGTAGTGGCTCACGCCTGTAATCCCAGCACTTTGGGAGGCTAAGGAGAGTGGATCACTTGAGGTCAGGAGTTTAAGACCAGCCTGGTCAACATGATGAAACCTCATCTCTATTAAAAATACAAAAATTAGCTGGGCATGGTGGCGCACACCTGTGGTCCCAGGTACTCAGAAGGCTGAGGCAGGAGAATCACTTGAACCCAGGAGGCAGAGGCTGCAGTGAGGTGAGATCGTGCCACCACACTCCAGCCTGGGCAAAAGAGGGAGACTACGTCTCAAAAAAAAAAAAAAAAAAAAAAAAGAAAGAAAGATAAAGAAAAGACCAAGTGAGGTACAAGAATGGAGAGAGACTGAAACACTTGTGGCATTTAGCATATGGCTGGTAAGGGCTTTATTAACGATTTTTCTTTGATGTGCTATATGAAAAATAAACAAATGATTTTAACATAAAAAGAACTGTAACAACAACATAAAAAAATTTTGTTCCAGGGTCAGTCCTATAAATATTCAAGGATCAATTAGGATTCCAGTAGATTCAAGTATCTGCTTTTGGTGAAGAAAAAAAGAAAAAAAATATTCCAGTATATTTTATATTCATGAATATTAATATATTCATACTTGCAATAAGTAAAAAAATAAAAATAAAAAAGATTCTGAGTCACAAAAATAGTCCATTTAAGCTCTGGGTAGTGGATTCAATATAGTCAGTAAGCATATTTTTAGACATATTTTCTTCTAAGTCTAACAGGCAGGGCATGGTAGGCTCACACCTTTAATCCTAGCACTTTGGGAGGCCAAGGCAGAAGGATTGCTTGAGCCCAAGAGTTTGAGACCAGCTTGGGCAACAGAGCAAAACCCCATCTTTACAAGAAAATTTAAAAATTAGCCAGGTATGTGGTGTGTGCCAATAGTCCTAGTACTCAGTAGGCTGAGGAGAAGTTCCCTTGGACTCAGGAGTTCCAGGCTGCACTACAGTCTGGCTGACAGAGCAACACCCTGTCTCTAGAAAATAAAGTATAATAAAAATAGGAAATAATAGAAACAGAGTGATGTCAGCCAGATGGTGGAATGGGAAGCTCCAACCTTGATTCTCCACAAAGATACCAACTGAACAACAATATATGGTCTAAAAGCTGTTATGGAGTTCCGTATACCATTAAGAAGTTGTAGTAGAACAGGTAAGTGCAAAGCCAAGAATAGTGGCATTGATCAAATAAGAAAAGCTGTTGCACTATACTCATGATAGCCCTTTTCCAAGCTGGAACAGGTTGGTGTGGCTGGGAGAAAGCACTCAACTTGTAGCTTCTCCATTAGCAGGGAAAAAGAAGACTGGAATGGAACATTTTTGTGAGGTTGCCTGAAGCTCTCTCTTCCTCTAACTTGACACCCAACCTGCATACTTTGGAAGTGTAGGAGCCACTGAGAATAAAGGAGAGGTCAGAGATAATGCAGCACCAGGGAACCTGCAGTACCACAGACAGGTACCAGAGGGAGTAACAGCTTCAGAAAAAGAAACTGGCAAACCTCTACTTGGGATATTGCATGTATAAACCCAAAGAAGATGCACTCCCAGTAAAGGTTTGAGAGGCCGCTAGACTCTATAGCCAGGCTGATTCAGGTAAAGGTCTTCTTTAGGAAGCCAGTTGATAAAAACTGGAAGAAGTAGCAGTTTTTTCGAACGTCCAAATGTCAGCAAAAATAAATAAAAAATAAAAAATAACAAGGCATAAAAAGAAACAGAGAAACCTAATGACTAAATTTAAGGAGCAAAATAAGTCTCCAGAAACCAACCCTAAAGAAATGGATAAATGAATTACCTGGCAAAGAATCCAAGTTAACTCTCTTAAAGAACCCCAATGACAACACAAATAGACAACTAAATGAAATCAGGAAATAATTCATGAACAAAATGAAAATATTAACAAAGAGAAACTAAAAAAAAAAAAAAAGAACTCTGGAGCTGAGGAATAACTGAATTGAAAAATTCACTATAGGAAATCACCAACAGACTATGTAACTGTCCATTGGGTTCACCTTGCTTGCGCCCTGCCTAGACAGAGCTGATTTACCAAGACAGGGAGAACTGCAGTGGTGAAAGAGTAACTCATGCAGAGCTGACTCTGCATTAGACTGAAGGTTTATTATTACTTAGTCTTCCCAAGCATTTGGGGATCAGAAGTTTTAAAGATAATTTGGCAGGTAGGGGCTTGGGAAGTGGAGAGTGCTGATTCAGTAGGCTGGAGATGAAATCATAGGGGGTTGAAGTGATGTTTTCTTGCTGTCTTCTGTTCGTGGGTGGGATGAAAGAACTGGTTGAGCCAGATTACCAGTCTGGGTGGTGTTAGCTGATTCATCCAGTGCAGGGTCTGCAAAATATCTCAAGCACTGATCTTAGGTTTTACAATAGTGATGTTATTCCCAGGAGCAATTTGGGGAGGTTCAGACTCTTGGAGCCAGAGGCTGCTTAACCCCTAAACTATAATTTCTAATCTTGTAGGTAATTTGTTAATCCTGCAAAGGCAGACTGGTCCCCCAGGCAAGAAGGGGATCTTTTCGGGAAACAGCTATTAGCAACTTGATTTCAGAGTCAAACCATGAACTGAATTCTTTGCCAAAGTTAGTTTATCCTACTCCAGGAATGAACAAGGACAGTTTAAATGTTAGAAGCAAGATGGAGTTGATTAGGTCTGATCTCTTTCATTGTCATACTTTCTTCAGTTATAATTTTTGCAAAGGCAGTTTCAATCACATCAAGCAGAAGAAAGAATTAGTGAAACTGAAAACTGGTCATTTGAAATTATGGAGTCAGAGGAGCAAAAAGGGAAAAGGAATGAAGAGTGAAGAGAGCCTAAAAGATTTATAGAATGCCATCAAGTAGACCAATGTATGCATTATGAAAGTGCCAGAAGGAGAAGAGAAAAGTTAAGGGTCAGAGAGCCAGTTAAAAAAGTAATGACCAACAACTTCTCAATTTAAGGAAGGAAATGGACATACAAATCCAAGAAGCTCAAAGAACTCTAAGTTGGATAATTTGCAAAAGACCTACAACAAGACACATTATAATCAAACTGTCAAAAGTCAAAGACAAAGAGAGAATCTTGAAAGGAACAGAATAAAAGCAACTTTTCACATACAAGGGGGATGTCATATGGTTATCAGTGGAATTCTCAGCAAAAACTCTAACAGGCCAGAAGAGAATGGGATGATATATTAAAAGGGCTGAAAAAAAAAATGTCAACCAAGAACAGTATAGCCAGTAAAACTGTACTTCAAAAATTAAGGACAAACAAAAACTTCCCCAGAGAAGTAAAAGTTGAGGAAGTTGATCACCACTAGACCTACCTTACAAAAAATGTTAAAGCGAGTCCTTCAACTGGAAATGAAAGGGCATTGGATGGCAATACAAAATATAAACTTCTTTGGTAAAGGTAAATATATGAGTGAACACAGAATCCTGTAATACTGTAATGGTGGTAAGTAAAACACTTTTTTTCTTTACCTTTTCCTTTTTTCTTTTGAGACAGGGTCTGGCTCTGTTGCCCAGGCTGGAGTACAGTGGTTTGATCATGGCTCACTGCAGCCTTGCAGTCCTGGCCTAACGCAGTCCTCCCACTTCAGCCTCCCAAGTGGCTGCTGCTACAGACATGCACCACCACACTCTAATAATATTTTTAAATTTTTAGTAGAGACAAGATCTTGCTGGCCTCAAACTCCTAGGCTCAAGAGATCCTCCCATCTTGGCCTTCCAAAGTGCTGGGACTACAGGTGTGAGACACCACACCCAGCCTATAAATCACTTTTAATTGAAGCACAGAATTTAAAAGGCAAAAGCATAACTTTATCAAATTATGTGAATGAATATACAATATAAAAATATGTTGCAAGGCCAGTGCAGATTAAAGAAATAAAAAAAAAATAAAAAAATAAATAAAAAAATATATATATATAAAAATATGTATTGTGTGACACAGAAAAAGTGAGAAGATGTAAAGAAGTAGAGTTTTTGTATGTGATTAAAGTTAAGTTGTTGTCAATTTAAAATAGATTGTTATAACTATGTTTTCATGTAATTCTACAGTAACCACATATAAAAGACCTATAGAAGATACACAAATAAAAATGGGAAAGGAATCAAAGCATGTCCAAAAAGAGAAATTAATGAAACATAAAGGGAGGCAGGAAGAGAGGAAAAGAGGAACAAAATAGCTCCAAGAAATATAGAAAACAATTAACAAAATGACAATAGCAAGCCCTTCCCTATCAGTAACTACTTTAAATGCAATAGGTTAATTCTCCAATCAAAACACAGAGATTGGTTGAATGGATTAAAAAAAAACAAGATCCAAATATATAGTACATGCAAGAGACTCATAAGATCTAAAGACACACAAGGTTGAAAGTGAAAGGACGGAAAGAGATAGTCAGTGCAGATGGTAACCAAAAGAGAACAATTATGGCCATACTTAGACAAAATAGAGTTTAAATTAAATAGTATCACAAGTGACAAGGACATTACATAATAATAAAAGGGCCAACTGACAAAGAAGATATAGTAATTATAAATATATATGCAACTAACAGTCCAACATCAAATATATGAAGCTAACAGACAGAATTTAGGGGCGACATAGATAGCAACATCATAATAGAAAACTTCAATATCCCACTTTCAATTATGGATAGTACAACCATACAGAAGATCAACTGGAAAACAGAGAACTTGAACAACATTATAGACCAATTGGATCTATCCGAGATATACAGTACACTTCACCCAATAATAGCAAAATACACTTTCTTCTCAAGTACATACCAAGCCTTTTCCAGGACAGATGGCATGCTAGTCCGCAAAACAAGTTTTTAAAAATTTAAGAAAACTGAACTTATACTAAGTATCTTTTCTGACTACAATGAAATGTAATAAGGAATTCATAACAGAAGGAAAAAGGAAAAGTAATAAATATGTGGAAATTATAAAAATAAACTTTCTTAAACAACTGATTGGCCTGTGTGGTTAATATTGATTGTCAGTTTGATTGAGGGATGCTTAGATGGCTGATGAAGCATTGTGTTTGGGTATATCTGTGAGGGTGCTGCCAGAGGAGAATGATGCATGAGTTAGTGGATTAGGAGAGAAAGACCCATCCTCAATGTGGGTGGGCATCATGCAATTGGTTGCAAGTGTGGCTAGAACAAAAAGGCGAAGAATAGGAACATTCTGCTTGCTTGGATTTCTTTTTATGAACTGTCTGTCTTCTGGAGCAGTATGCCTTTTTCTCCTCTTGCCCTCGCACATCAAACTCTAGGTTCTTTGGCCTTTGGACCCTGGGACTTGCATCAGCAGCCTTTTGGGAACTCTCAGGCCTTTGGCTGACTAATGGCTGCACTGTTAGCTTCTTTGGTTTTGAGACTTTCATATTTGGACAGAGCCATGTCACTGGCTTCCTTGGGAGCCATGCTGTAGGTTTCTCTCATTTCCCAGCTTGTAGATGGCCTATTGTGGGACTTTGCCTTTGTAATCATATGAGCCAACTCTGTTTAATAAATTACCTTTCATATACATGTAAATATAGTCTCTTTTATATGTATGTATATGTGTCTCTACCTGTATCTATATTTCCTATTGGTTCTGATCCTCTGGAGAACCCTGGTTAATATATGGTCAAAGAATAAGTCACAAGGAAAATTAGAAAATGTCTTGAGACAAATAAAAATGAAAACACAACATTCCAAAGCTTCTGGAATGCAGCAAAATCAATATTAAGAGGATAGTTTATATATCTAACTACCTACATTAAAAAAGAAGAAAGATCTAAAATCAGCAACTTAACTTTATACCTCAAGGAATTAGAAAAAGAAGAACAAACTCAAGTCAATGTTAGCAGAAGGAAGAAAATAATAAAGTCTAGAGCAGAAGGCTGGGCACGGTGGCTCACACCTGTAATCCCAGCACTTCGGGAGGCCAAGGCGGGCAGATCACCTGAGGTCGGAAGTTCGAGACCACAGTGACCAACATGGAGAAACTGGGTTTCTACTAAAAAATACAAAATTAGCCTGGTGTGGTGGTGCATGTCTGTAATCCCAGCTACTCCAGATGTGAAGGCAGGAGAATCACTTGAACTGGGAGGCAGAGGTTGCGGTGAGCCGAGATCATGCCATTGCACTCCAGCCTGACAACAAGAGCAAAAATCCGTCTCAAAAACAAACAAAACAAACAAAAACAAAAACAAAAACCTCTAGAGCAGAAATAAATAAAAGAGAGAATAGAAAAAAACCCAGTGAAACTAGCAGTTTCAAAGTTCAACAAAATTGACAAATCATCAGCTAGGATACCTAAGAAAAAAATAAAGAAGACTCAACTTCTTTTAGAAACAAAAGAGGAGACATTGCAACAGATGTTACAGAAATAAAAAGAATTCTAAGAGTCTACTGTGAATGATTATATACTGACAAATTGGATAACCTAGGAAAAATGAACAAATTCCTAGTAACATGCAAGTTACCAAGACTAAGTCATAAAATAAAAAATCTGAATAGACTTATAACTAGTAACTGAACCAGGTATCAAAAACCTCCCAGCAAAGAAAAGCCCAGGACCAGATGACTTCACTGCAAAATTCTACCAAATATTTAAAGAATTAACACCAATTCCTGGCTGGGTGTGGTGACTCACATCTGTAATCCCAGCACTTTGGGAGGTCAAGGTGGGGACTGCTTGAGTACAGGAGTATGAGACCAACCCTGGGCAACATAGTGAGACCTCATCTCTACAAAAAATAAAAAAAATTATCTGAGCATAATGGTGTGTGCTTGTAGTCCCAGGTACTCAGGAGGCTGAGGTAGAAGGATTGCTTAAGCTTTGGAGGTTGAGGTTGCAGTGAGCCATGATCGAGCACTGCATTCCAGCCTGGGTGACAGACAGAGTGAGACCCTATACCAGAAATGAACAGACAAAAACCCACCGATTCCTCTCAAACTCTTCTAAAAATTTGAAGAGGAGAGAACACTTCCAAACTCATTTTATGAAGCCAGTATTACTCTGACATCAAATATAAACAAAGATATTATAAGAAAACTGCATACTAATTTCTCTGATGAATATGCAAAACTCCTTAACACAATACTAGCAAATAGAATTCAACCACATATAAATAGTAGTATACGGCATGAACAAAGTGAGATTTATCTCTGAAATGCAAAGTGATGCAAAATGATTTTTGTATGGGTTCACACAAAAATTATTCAGTGTAATACAGCACATTAACAGAGTGAAGGGCCAAAATCACATGATCATCTCATTTAATGCAGAAAAAGTATTTGACAAATCCAATACCCTTTTGTGATAAGAACACTCAATAAACTAGGAAGAGAAGCAAAATACCTCAACATGATAAAAGCCATATATGAAAAGCCATAGCCAACATCGTACTCAATGGACAAAAACTGAAAGCTTTCTTCCTAAGATCAAGAACAAGGCAAGATTATCCACTCTCTCTCTCCTTCTATTCTCCAGGTACTGGATTGTCTTTCCCAGAGTAATTAGGCGAGAAAAAGAAATAAACGTCATCCAGATTGGAAAGAAAAAAAAAAAGAAAAATATCTCTCTTTGTAGATGGTATGATCTTTTATGTAGAAAACCTTAAAATTTCCACAAAAAAATATGAAGATTAGGTACAAATATTTCTTATATGTTCAATGAAGTATTATTTTTTTAATTAAGAAATATTTTTTGAGATGGAGTCTCATTCTGTTGACCAGGATGGAGTGCAGTAGCATGATCTTGGCTCACTACAGCCTCCACCTCACTATAGCCTCTGCCTCCCAGATTCAAGTGATTCTCCTGCCTCAGCCTCCGGAGTAGCTAGGATTACAGGTGCCCACCACCATGCCCGGCTAATTTTTGTATTTTTAGTAGAGATGGGGTTTCACCATGTTGGCCAGACTGGTCCTGACCTCAAGTGATCTACCTTTCTTGGCCTCCCAAAGTGCTGGGATTATAGGCATGAGCCACTGTACCTGCCAATTTTTTAATTTTTAAAAATATGTTTTTATAGCAGCACGACTAAGTATTATTTTAATACTAAGTATTGGAGTCAACTTCAATTTTGAACAGGATAAGTAATTATGATGCAGCACATTGAATAGTCTTCCATTAAGCTAAACAACAATTAAAAATGATATAGAAATATATTTACTGAAAAGAAACATGTTTGTGATATACAGTTAAGCACAAAATAATTCAGGTTATAAGAACATATGGTCAACATTCACTGATTTTTATAAGAATATTTGGCAGATAGGGAGAGGGGGAAAGGGAAGAGAAGGGGAGGGGAGGGAAGTAGAGGGGAAGGGGGAGGTGGGGGAGGGGGCGAGGGGAGGGCCGGGGGAGGGGTAGGGCATTTGGGTGGATTTATATCAAAAGGTTCAGAAAGAAATGATTTTTTTTTTTCTGGATGTGACTATTGTAGATTTTATTTTTAACTTTCCCCCTTTTTCTTGTTTATTTATATTTTCTGATTTTAAGAGAAACTATATATATTACTTTTCAACTTAAAAATACTTTAGTGTGAGAAGTCCCATTCGGGTACCCCTCTCTTTTGAAAGAAAGAAAGCTGTTCTCTGGGCCAGGTGTGGTGGCTCATGCCCATAATCCCAGCACTTTGGGAGGCTGAGGTGGGAGGATCACCTGAGGTTGGGAGTTTGAGACCAGCCTGACCAACATGAAGAAACCCTGTCTTTACTAAAAATACAAAATCAGCCAGGTGTGGTGGTACATGCCTGTAATCCCAGCTACTTGGGAGGCTGAGGCAGGGAGAATCCCTTGAACCTGGGAGGTGGGGGTTGCAGTGAGCCGAGATTACACCATTGCATTCTAGCCTGGGCAACAAGAGCAAAACTCTGCCTCAAAAAAAAAAAAAAAAAAAAATTTAGTGCTTCAGTAATACAGAAGAAACTCAGTTTCAAACATTGCAGATAATTAAAGCATTACTAACTGTGGAAATGTTTACTTTCACAATTTCTGTAGTGATATTTAAGACCCAATATCACCTTGGGAGTTAGAACCGGTGTAGGATCTTGTCCTATCACTACCAAAAAGGCATGCAGCTGTCCCAGCTCTATACGTTTATGTTGTCTTATAATAGAGCAACTAGTTGTTTATTAGGATGGCCAAAAAGGCACATTTCAAAAATGCCTATTAAAATATTAGTAGTACAAATCATACTGTTGCTTAATTTTTTTTCTAATGAGAACTGATAAAATTCCAAAGCAACATAAGCAGATAAATAGTAATAATATGGTTTAATCAAATTAATTGTAACATCATTATTAAAACGAGATTATGTATGTTAAGTAGTGGTATCTTAAGCCACTGAAATATCTTCCTTGATCTAGCATGAGTTTTCTACGGAGATTAAAAAGATGTAAAATTGAAAAGTCTTGGTTAATAAATGAAGATGCAAAGCCAGAAACTCTGTTTAAAGAACTAAAAAAAAAAGGTCATGAATGATCTGGTGGTTGTTACATTTTCTTGTTTACCCGTGGAAAAGACTATGCTCAAGCATGTATTGAATCCAATGATAGCCAGAATGTCATCCATACTGCTAGCAGCCATTAGTAAGGTTGGAATGCCTTTCTTAATACCATATCCATTTTCTTGCAACAGCAGCATAGAAGGGACAACAACAGCAGGAGAAACAGCACCTAGAACAAAACTGAAAGACTGAAAATTAATTTTAAAGCATCTTTTAAATCAAATAGTGTTTTATAAGTACAAGTCGTTTATAATAACTTTACATTGTTTAGAAGAATTTCAAATTTGAGTGAATGCAATTTAATGGTGATAAAACTTTTCATGCATTGTTTAGTGCTGGCTAAAATGTTATACAGATGTGGTTTAAAATGTTGGGCTGAGCATAGGTTGCAGCCTCTCCCTCTATTCCTAAATCCTTTGAAGTGAAGATGTAAAAGTAATAGAAAAATTCATAACCTAACTAGAAAGCAAAAGGTGAATCCTCAATGGACAAGAAACTAAATATATCCCAGGAAGATAAGAGACAGACAATTTAGGATTGAAAAAAGGAAACCATAAACCAAAATGTGTGTAAGATTGCTTCAAAAGATATGTGTGCTTCTAAAAGTACTTCAAACCCTCAAATGGCAGATTCTGGGAGCAAGAGAGACCTCTGGGGAAACCAAATTGTTATTTGGAGTACCACTGTAAGAATGGCCAGACAAATCTTCCTTCCACACATTTCCTACTTCTTAAGTAAGGAATGAAGGAACAGAGATGTCTGCCCCAAAAAACAAGTGTGGCCACCTAAGTTACAAAGGCAAATGAGAAAATTTCTGGAGTGGGTGATGACACCCATGAGGAATGGAGAGACTCCTACTCAGAATACTTTCTGTTGGCATATCTTAATCAGAATTTTGCCTCATCTCTTCTACCTTTATTTTATAAAGGCTGAAGTATATCCTGTGTAGAAATGCTCTCGGTGCTCCTGCCAGAACCCATTTACGAGGTCAGTGAACAGCTGCTGCTTGTTGGCTGCTAACATCTGCAGATTTCTAGAACCCTTATTCTGCTGACAAGCACCTACCTGGGTATACTAGGGAGGTTTTGCACCCCCTCTACCTTCCCTCCAGACAGCATCTGCCAATGACTGACTGATGTGAGGGTGTAATCATTTTGCTCATTTGCTTCTGGCTATACAACCTCTATGGTGCAATTTATGCTACAGATTTCCCTGTGGACTCAAGAAGAGACTAGTCTTCTCTAAGACCACATATCGGCCTAGTTCAGTGGTTCCTGAACTCTGCTGCACATTGTAATTACCTGTTGTATTATTTTTCTCATTTTGCTTAACAAACCATTCTCAAACATAGGAGCTTCAAACAACAAATATTTATTGTCTAATGACTTCTGTGGTTCAGGAATGTGGGCATGGCTTAGCTGTATGCCTTGACTTAAGATTTTCATGAGGCACGTGGGGGTGGGAGAAGATCTGCTTCCAAGTTTACTCAGGTAGCTATTGCAAGCTGTTAATAGCCACCACAAAAATACATTTAAGTACATAGACCATCGACACTGTAAAGCAACTACACAATCAAGTCTGTGTAATAACCAGCTAACAACATAGTGACAGGACCAAATCCATAAATGTCAATATTAACTTTGAATGTAAACAGCCTGAATGCCTCACTTAAAAGTCACAGAGTGGTAAGTTGGATAAAGAAGCAAAACCCAACTGTATTCTGTTGTGAAGAGATATCTCATATGCAACAATACCCATTGGCTCAAAGTAAATGGATGGAAAAAAATCTACCAAGTAAATGCAAAACAAAAAAGGGTAGGCATTGTTATTCTAATTTCAGGGAAAATAGATTTTAAACCAACAACAATAAAAAAAGACAAAGAAGGGCACTGCCTAATGATAAATGGTTCAATTCAACAAGAAGACTTAACTGTCTGAAAGATATATGTGCCTAAAACTAAAGTATTCATATTCATAAAATGAGTTCATAGAAACCTATAAAGAGACTTAGATAACCAGAGAATAATAGTGGGAGACTTCAACATCTTACTGATAGTACTAGACAGATCATGAGACAGAAAATGAACAAAGATATTCAGGACCTGAAGTCAACACTTGGCTAAATGTATCTAATAGCCATCTACAGAACTCTCCACCCAACAACCACAGAATATATATTCCTCTCATCTGTACATGGCATATATTGTAAAACTGACCACACTATCAGCCATAAATTTATTTTCAACAAATTTAAAAAACCCTGAAATCATACCAACCACGCTCTTGGACTGCACAGTGCAATAAAAATAGAAATCAACACTAAGAAGAACTCTCAAAACCATACAATCACATTGAAATTAAACAACCTGTGCCTGAATAACTTTTGGGTAAACAACAAAATTAAGGCAGAAACTAAGAAATTCTTTGAAGCTAGTTAAAGATACAACATACTAGACTCTCTGAGACACAGGCAAAGCAGTGTTAAGGGAAAAGTTTATAGTGCTAAATGCCCACATTGAAAAGTTAGAAAGATCTTAAATTAACAACCTAACATCACACCTAGAGAAAATACAAAACCAACAGGAAACCAACTCAAAGCTAGCAGAAGAAAAGAAATAACCAAACCAGAGCAGAATGGAATGAAATTGAGTCATGAAAATCCATACAAAAGATAAATGAAACTAAAAGCTGGTTCTTTGAAAAAATAAATAAGTTTGACAGGTCACTAACTAGACCAATAAAGGAAAAAAAAAAGAAGATCTAAAAAACACAATCAGAAATGACAAAAGTGGACATTATTGCCAATCACAAGGAAATACAAAAAACTTTCAGAGATTATTATGAACACCTTTATGCAAACAAAGTAGAACACCTACAAGAAATGGGTAAATTTCTGGAAACACAACCTCTCAAGATTAAACTAGAAAGAAACTGAAACCCTAACGAACCAATAATGAGTTCTGAAACTGAATGAGTAATAAAAAGTCTCTGAGCAAAAAAAAAAAAAAAAAAGATTCATAGACAAATTCTACCAGAAGTGTAAAGAACAGCTGGTACCAATGCTACTGAAATTATCCCAAAAAAATGAGGAGGAAGGATCCCTCCCTAACTCATTTTATGAAGCCTGCATCATTCAGATATGACAACCTGACAGAGACACAACAAAAAAGAAAACTTCAGGCCAATACAAGGCAACTGAATCCAGCAGCACATCAAAAAGCTAAACCACTATGGTTAAGTAAACTTTATCCCTGGGATGCAAGTTTAGTTCAACATATACAAATCAATGAATGTAATTCATCATACAAACAGAACTAAAAATAAAAACATCCCTTCATGATATAAACCCTAAACAAATGAGTTACTGAAGGAGCGTAACTCAAAATAATTAGAGCCATCTATGACAAACCCATAGCCAACATCATACTGAATGGGGGAAAAAGCTGGAATATTCCCTTTGAGAACTGGAACAAAACAAAGATGCCCACTCTCACTACTCCTATTCAACATAGTGCTGGAAGTCTTAGCCAGAGCAATCAGGCAAGAGAAAGAAACACAGACATCTAGGTAGGAAAAGTGGAAGTCAAATTGTGCCTTTTCATAGGTGAAACACTTTATACCAAGAAAACCCCATAGTAGCCTCTCAAAAGCTCCTAGATCTGACAAACAACTTCAGCAAAGTTTCAGGTTACAAAAATCAATGTATAAAAATCTGTAGCATTTCTATACACCAACAACATCCAAGCTGAGAGCCAAATCAAGAATGCAATCCCATTCACAATAGCCACAAAAAACCCACAAAATACCTGGGAAAACAACCAAGCAGTGAGGTTGAAGATCTCTACAATGAAAAATTACAAACCATTGCTCAAAGAAATCAGAGACAACACAAACAAAAGGAAAACATTCCATGATCACAGATAGGCAGAAGCAATATTGTTAAAATGGCCATACTGCCCAAGGCTATTTACAGAGTCAATGCTACTCCTATTATACTACCAATGACATTTTTCACTGAATTAAAAAAAGCATTCTAAAATTCATTTGAAGTCAAAAAAGAGCCCAAATAGCCAAAGCAATCCTAAGCAAGAAAAAACAAAGCCTAAAGTGTTACACTACCTGACTTTGAACTGTAGTACAATGCTACAGTAACCACAACAGCATGGTACTGGAACAAAAACAGACACAGAACTATGAAACAGGTTACAGATCCCAGAAATAAAGCTGCACACCTATAGCCATCTGCTCTTCAACAAACTTGACAAAAACAAGCAATGGGGGAAAGGAATCCCTACTTAGAAATTGTTCCGGGATAACTCGCTAGTCATATGCAGAAAATCAAAACTGGACTCCATACGTTTCACAGTTTACAAAAATCAACTTAAGATGGATTAAAGACTTAAAATGTGGCTGGGTATGGTGGCTAATGCCTGTAATCCCAGTACTTTGGGAGGCCAAGGTGGTGGATCATGAGGTCAAGAGATCAAGACCATCCTGGCCAACATGGTAAAACCCCATCTCTACTAAAAATACAAAAATTAGCTGGGCATGGTGGTGCATGCCTGTAGTCACTTGAGAGACTGAGGGAGGAGAATCATTTGAACCCAGGAGGTAGAGGTTGCAGTGGGCTGAGATTGGGCCACTGCATTCCAGTGACAGAGAGAGAGTCCATCTCAAAAAAAATTCTTAAAATGTAAACCCAAACTATAAAAACCATGGAAGATATCCTAGAAAATACCATTCTGGACACAGGCCATTCTGGACATAACTTAGGAAATTTCAATTCTGGAAAACATTTTATGACAAAGACGCCAAAAGCAATTGCAACAAAAACAAAAATTGACAAATGGGACTTAATTAAACTAAAGAGCTTCTGCACAGCAAAAGAAATCATCAGCCAACAACCTGCGGAATGGGAGAAAATATTTGCAAACCATGCATTCGACAAATGTCTAACATCCAGAATCCAAAAAGAACTTGGAAAAATCAACAAGCAAAAACCTAACAACCCCATTAACTGGGCAAAGGAGAGGACCAGACACTTCTCAAAAGGAGACAAACACGTGGCCAACAAGCACATGAAAAAATATTCAACATCACTAATCATTAGAGAAATGCAAAACAAACTACAATGAGATACAATCTCACAGGAGGCAGAATGGCTATTATTAAAAAGTCAAAAAGTAACAGATGCTGGTGAGCTTGGGGAGCTACTCCCAGGTCTTTTGGAGGCTGAAGCACATAAGAATTGCTTGAACCTGGAAGGCAGAGGTTGCAGTGAGGTGAGATTGGGCCACTGTACTCCAGCCTGGGCAACAGAGCAAGACTCTGCCTCAAAAAAAAAAAAAAAAAGAAAAAAAAAAAAGAAAAACAAACAAACACAAACAAACAGAAAGCACACAAAAATTACATAATCATCAAACAGATGCAGAAAAAGCATTTGACAAAATTTAGCATTCCTTTATGGTTAAAACTCTCAGCAAAGTTGACATAGAAGGGACATACCTTAGGTAATAAAAGTCATCTATGAAAAACCCACAGCCAACATTATACTGAATGGGGGAAAGGATGAAAGCATTCCCCCCCCCAAGAACTGGAACAAGATAAGCATGCCCACTTTCACCACGTCTATTCAACATAGAAGTCCTAACCAGAGCAATCAGGCAAGAGAAAGAAAGAAAGGGCATCCAAATCAGTAAAGAGGAAGTCAAACTGCTGCTGTTCATGATGATATAATTGTGTAACTAGAAAAGCCTGAAGACTCATCCAAAAAGCTCCTAGATCTGATAAATGAGTTCAGTAAAGTTTCAGGATACAAAATCAATGTACACAGATCAGTAGCACTGGTATACACTGATGGTGACTGAGCTGAGAATTAAATCAAGATCTCAACCTCTTTTACAACAGTTGCAAAACAAAACAAAAACAAACAAACAAAAAAAACGCAAACAAACAAACTTAGGAATATACCTAACCAAGGAGGTGGAAGACCTCTACAATGAAAACTACAAACACTGAAGAAAGAAATCATAGATTACACAAACAAATAGAAACACATCACATGCTCATGGATGGGTAGAATCAATATTGTGAAAATGACTATACTGCTAAAAGCAATCTACATCATCATTCTTCCCCAAACAAAAAAAGGTAATCCTAAAATTCATGTGGAACCCAAAAATAGCCTGCATATCCAAAGCAAGGCTAAGCAAAAAGAACAAATGTGGATGCATCACATTACTTGACTTCAAACGATACTATAAGGCTATAGTCACCAAAGCAGCATAATACTGGTATAAAAATAGGCACATAGACCAACAGAATAGAATAGAGAACCAAGAAATAAAGCCAAATACTTAAGCTAACTGATCTTTAACAAAGGAAACAAAAACATAAAGTAGGGAAAGGACACCCTATTCAAAAAAATGGTGCTAGGATAATTGGTAAGGCATATGTAAAAGAATAAAACTGGATCCTCATTTCTAACCTTATACAAACATCAACTCACGATGGATCAAAGACTCAAATCTAAGACCTGAAACCATAAAAATTCTAGAAGGTAACATTGGAAATACTCTTCTAGACACTGGCTTAGGCAGACTTCATGACCAAGAACCCAAAAGCAAAGGCAACAAAAACAAAGATAAACAGATGGGACTTAATTAAACTGAAAAGCTTCTGCACAGTAAAAGAAATACAGAGTAAAAAGACAACCCAAAGAGTGGGAGAAAATCTTTATAAACTATGTATTCAATAAAGCACTAATATCCAGAATCTATAAAGAACTCAAACAAATCAGCAAGAAGAAAACAAATTATCCCATCAGAAAGTGGGCTAAGGACATGAATAGACAATTCCCAAAAGAAGATATACAAATGGCCAAGAAACATGAAAAAATACTTAACATCACTAATTATCAGGGAAATACAAATTAAAACCACAATGCAATACCATCTTATTCCTCCAAGAATAGCCATAATCAAAAAATAAAAAAAAAATAGATGTTGCCATGATGTGGTAAAGAGGGAACACTTTTACACTGCTGGGGGAAATGTAAACTAGTACAAACACTATGGAAAAGAGTATGGACATTCCTTAAATAATTAAAAGTAGATCTACCATTTGATCCGGCAATCCCTTTACTGGGTATCTACCCAGAAGAAGTTATATGAAAAAACACTTGCACACACATGTTTATTGCAGCACAATTTGCAATTGCAAAATTTGGAACTAGCCCAAATGCCCATCAATCAATGAATGGATACAGAAAATATTATATATATATATATATATATATATACACACACACACACACATATATATAATATTTCATCCATGGTATATGTATATATAGAGATGGATATATAGATATATATATACACATATACCATGGATGAAACCCTACTCAGCCATAAAAAGGAGCGAAATAATGGCATTCACAGCAACCTGGAAGGAACTGGAGACCATTATTCTAAGTGAAGTAATGCAGGAATGAAAAACCAAACATTGTATGTTCTGACTTATAAGTGGGAGTTATGCTATAAGGATGCAAAAGCATAATAATGATACAATGAACTTTGGGGACTTGGGGGGGAAAGGCAGGAGGGAGTGAGGGATAAATGCCTACATCTTGGGTGCAGCGTACACTGCTGTGGTGGTGGTTGCACCAAAATCTCAGATTCTCAGAAATTACCACTAAAAATCTTTTCCATGTAACCAAACGCCACCTGTTCCTTAAACACTACTGAAGAAAAACAAACAAACAAAAAAAACAACAACAAAAAAAACAAGATGTGGAATCAACCTAAATGCCCATCAATGGTGAACTGGATAAATAAAATGTGGCACATATACACCACAGAATAATACACAGCCATAAGAAAGAATGAGATCATGTCCTTTGCAGCAGCATGGATGGAGTGAGGCCATTATCCTAAGTGAATTAACACAAGAACAGGAAACCAAATATCCCATATTCTCACTTATAAGTGGGAGCTAAACAATGAGTACACATGGACAGAAAGAAGGGAACAATTGTCACTAGGTGAATTTGAGGGTGGAGGGTGGAAGGAGGGTGAAGATAGAAAATCTACCTATTGGGTATTATTACCTGGGTGACAAACAATCTGCACACCAAACCCCTGTGACATGCAATTTATCCATATAACAAACCTGCTCATGTACCCCTTGAGCCTAAAATAAAAATTGGAGAAGGATAAAACTCCTAAGAGTTGTCACTTTGGGTAGAGGTATGGGTATTATGATTTGAAGGCATAGTCAAAGGTCATTTCTCCTTTATTTATAAAGTTCTAATTTTTAAAAGAAAAGTGCATTTGGGTATTTTATTATAAACATTAATTTAAAAATTCACTGGATTTCATAGTAACTATGTAATGGATGAACTTTGCTGTGAGTGTCGTTGGAATGGATAAGCAGAGACAAAAGTTAATGAATTGAAAAATGAAAAGGAGTTAGGATCTAGAGACAGTAATTACAGACTTATTTTGAGGAATTCAAACATAAGGCAAATGGATGGTAGATAAAGATGCATGAGGCAAGAGTTTTTGTTTGCTTGTTTTCTTTAAAATGAGAAAGTTCATATTTATACACCTGTGTCTATATAAAATGTTTCTCAAATATATATATACACATACACATGTATGAAATGTGCAACTGTATTTACATATAGTTATGAGGAAGAGGCCATTAGATAGATTAAAACATACAGATATGTTATACAGATGAAAAGGAATAAATTTATCATGTGAATATTCCTGATGATATACATTTAGAAGATATGAATGTTTGTTAAAAATTTGATACAATTTGGGACATGGCTCTGCTTTTAATCAACTGATTTCCAAGGTTTTCAACACTGCGAAAATAATTTTAATAGAGCTCTTCTATACAACATTCTGAATATTTTAACAATTTTAACCAAACATCCTTAATTGAATATTTTCATTTAAAAAATGAGAAAGAAATTACCCTAATAGAAATGCCCATTGCCAGGGAAATTTCATAATGAAGTGGGAAAAAACAGCAGCTGCACTTGCCTCCATAAGGCATGGACCTGCTGCCAGTCTGAAACAAACCCCCTTCAATTGCTTCAGAGACTGAAATACAAAACAGTCACACTTAGATACATTTACAATGGCCAACAAGAAAATTATGTAAACAAATATCAAAGTATAAAGTTTTTTTTCATGAGAAGCGTTCACTAAACGAAATCTCATTTCAACAGATGGTCCCATTAGACTTGGAACATATAAAATTACATTTTATATGTCATCATAGATTGGATTATAAACAATTTCATCTTTTATAAAATATTATTATATTTTAATTATTAAAATATCAATTTTACTGTGATTAAATAGCTATTGGTACCTTCCTTAACTTTCTTAATAAATAGTATAATGATAGCGACCTATTAGTGTTTTGCCATCAGTTAACTTTTAGAGATGAACTGTTTGATTAACTTAATAACTATAAATAGAATCCCAACATGCCAAAGAAAATCACTTAAAAACTGCATAATTAATTTTAAAAGGGAGAACTTTTCAATTTTCTCCTTGGTTCATACTTTCTACTGGAAAACATAATCTCATTGGTTATAATTGTTTATGCTCTTGAGATATTTCTATTAAAGCACATTTAGCACATTTATTTGAGTAGCTGTCATATTCATGAATAGTCATCTTCTTAAAGATGGGATTTATGATCCCTAGATTTTCATATTTTAAGAAATACTTTAAAAGATTAGATTTTACAATAATGCAAAGGTAATCACGAATATAATTCTGTGGAGAAAATGTCATGGAAAAAAATTACTGAAATCCTTACTTTCCCTAAAAAAAGAAAAAGATTTCTATAAGATTTTTCTTATCCTATGTTAACTGAAAAGTACATAATTCCCCATAGACGAGCTTCCCAAATAATATAGTGGCTACATAAGAGACATTTATCTCTGAGCAAATGAGTAAAGGCGATCTCTAACAAAGACTTTACAACACAGTCAGTTCAGTTCTCTTCATATCAGTGATAATGATGGCTAATAATAGAAGTTAAAGTGCCATTATTTCTACAGTCTTTTTTCCTTTTTTCCTTTTTTTTTTTTTTTTGGAGACAGAGTCTCTCGCTCTGTCATCCAGGCTGGAGTGCAGTAGTGCTATCTCAGCTCACTGCAACCTCTGGCACCCAGGTTCAAGCGATTCTTTTGCCTCAGCCTCCCAAGTAGCTGGGATTACAGGTGCATGCCACCACATCTGGCTAATTTTTGTAGATTACAGGCAGGAGCCACCTCACCCTTCCTTTTTTTCTTTATCTTAGGTTTGTTTACAGACTCCACTTGGAACAGGTAAATAAAAATTTTGCCTCTTTTTCTTTCCCACCATCCTCAAAATTTTGAAATAACCTTACTCAATTTATAATTGTAAATCTACCTGTGGATCAAGTCCAAGCCCAGCTCGTATTAGAATAACAGTAAGGGCAATGTTTCTTAAAACTGAAGACAGCGTGCTATCGACATAGACATGTTTACTGATGAATGGAACATTCCTAATCATAAAACCAGCCAGCAACATCCCTTAAAAGAAAGAAAATAAAGATACATGATTCAGTTCATTTTTGAGAAAGAAAATGGAAATGTTTGATTTATTTCTTAATACACTATGTCTCTCATTATTTTGGTAAAGGGCAGGTTACAAGCAAGTAGAGAAGGCAGCATGAATAAAGGAATGGCAATAACAAAAAATACATCTAAATGGGGTTCAACAAGTAATTTAGTGTTGGTGGAACATACAAGGCAAGGAAAGGAGGGAGGAGAATGAACTTGGAGGGCCAGATCATAGAAAGGTCTCCCCCCAGCTTTGGCAAAATAAGGCATCATGGGAAGGTTTTAGGCAGAAAGTAACACAATGAGTGTTGCGTTTTTTAAAGTGAGGGACTTGGTGAATTAGTTAGGGATAAAACTGGAGACAGAGATTAATTTGAAGGCTCTGTCACAGTCCATGCAAAAGTTGGAAACAAATAGCCTAAGCCAGAGCAAAACAGAAAGTCTAGAGAGGAGAAAAATGATTCAATAAATACTTAGAAGCGGCTGCAAGAAAACTGTGGATACAGAAAGGACAGCAGAGATAAGAGGTATAGATTATCTCTATTGACAGTGTACTGAATATATATTTATATTTTGGGACAAGGTCTCATTCTGATGTCCAAGTTGGAGTGCAGTGATGCAAACATGGCTCACTGCAGGCTTAACTTTCTTAGCTCAAGTTATCCTCTTGCCTTAGCCTCCTGAGTAGCTGAGACCCAGAAACATTTTTAAGTTTTTGTAAAGACGAGTTCTGCTATGTTGTCCAGGCTGGTTTTGAACTCCTGGGCTTAGGCGATCCTCCTGCCTTGGCCTCCCAAAGTGCTGAGATTATGGGCATGAGCCACTGTGCCTGGCCCACTGTACTGAATATTTACATATGTTTGAATACAGTAAGTTCTCACTTAACATCATTTATAGGTTATTGGAAATGGCAACTTTGAGTAAAATGATGTAAAACAAAACTAATTTTATCATAGGCTAATTGATATAAACAAGAGTCAATTTCCTATAGCATATTTCTGGTCACAAAACATCACCAAACTTCTAAATACAGACCCAAAACACTTCTAGTACTAAACAATGAAATAAATGTGAGCTCTATATACATTTTAGAAAGATTTATAAAAACAAGTAAGATAATTACTTACCTGATTTTTGGTGAATCCATGAGTGATGGTGGTTATAGCGGTGACAGTTAACATCAAAGAATAAATGTTTACAAAGTGAAAATTGTAAGGAGCACCTCCTCCCATCATGCAGTTCAAAAACAATCACAATATTGTAGGCTGACAGACAGCTTTCATATCACATTGTTTATTGTCATGCATTTGTACTGTAGTTATTCATTTATTCATTATGCAATCCACTTATTCTAGTTCAGGTTCACAGGTGACTGAAACTTATTCCAAGAAATCAAGGAAGAGGAATTCCTCCCTAACGCAGTCTATGAATCCAGTATTACCATTACATCAAAATCAGGCAAAGCCACACACACACACACACACACACACACACACACACACACACACACACAAACACACACTACTGTCAAATATCCCTCATGAACATAGATGCAAAAATTCTCAACTAGCAAACTGAATTCAGCAGTACATCAAAAAGATAATAAATTACGGTTAAGTGAGTTTTACTCCAGAAATACAAGGATGGTTCAACATATGAATCATTCTACCATAAAGACACATACATGCATACATTCATTGTACCACTACTCATAATAACAAAGACATGGAATCAACCTAAATGACTAAATAAAGAAAACATGGTACATATACACCGTGGAATATCACACAGTCTTAAAAAAGAATAATATCAGGTCCTTTGCAGCAACATGGATAGAGCTGAAGACCATTATCCTAAGTGAAATAACTCAGAAACAGAAAAATTCAATATCACATGTTCTCACTTGGAAGTGGGAGCTAAACAATGGGTACACATGGATATAAAGATGGAAATAATACACACTGGGGGAGTCCAACAGGAGGGAGGGTTGAAAGGTTAAGGCTGAAAAATTACCTATTGGGTACAGTAGTCACTATTTAGTGATGGGTTCACTAGAGTCCAAACCTCACCATTATGCAATATATCCATGTACCAAACCTGCATATGTACCCCGTGAATCTAAAATTTTTAAAAATTCCATTAAACAATATAGCAACAGGAATAATATATTAAAGATATTGAATTTATTTTAAAAATAAATTTTGTATAAAACCTGTGTGTCTATATATGTAGACAGAGAGAGAAATAAATACATCTATAAAGGAGCTGCATGCACATGCACACACACACACACACACAGTAAATACATACATGAAGAAACTGTATAAAACACACTACATTGAAATGTTTCTGAATTATATCTAATTCAACAAGAAAATTTTCAAAATTTGCATATAGTCAATAATAAAGAAAAGAGAGCTAATTATATACTTACCAAGAAGAGGTGGAAGTGGAGGCACTAAAGGTATTCTAATGAGTTCTAAAAATTTTCCCCCAATAATGGCGCTATAAAAAATAATTAACAATCCAAATAAATTTCCACCAGGGGAGAGCTTCAGAGCCTAAGATTGACCAGGTCATACACCAAATCATAATGAGTATAACTCCTGAAATACAAAAAAGACTACAGCTATATATCTTTATGACATGGATGTATACAAACAAAGGATCAATTCATTTTTATCACATATACTAATATCCAGTTCTATAAAATGATACATGGTGTAGGCCAACATTGCTTACTAGTTTGGTGAGAGAGATATCTGCTTAACATATATTCCAAATAACCTGTCAATTTATGAGACAGGTTTTAAACAAAGTGTGTATATTTTAAAAAGAAATTATACATCATTTAAGAAGAAATGATACATATATTCCAAATAACCTGTCAATTTATTAGACAGGTTTTAAATAAAGTGTTTTTACTTTAAAAATATTTAAAACCTATATGTGGGCCAGGTGCAGTGGCTCATGCCTTTAATCCCAGCAATTTGGGAGGCCGAGGTGGGAGTATCACCTGAGGTCAGGAGTTTGAGACCAGCCTGGCCAACATAGTGAAACCCTGTCTCTTCTAAAAATACAAAAATAAACCAGGTGCGGTGGTGCATGCTTATAATCCCAGCTACTTGGGAGGCTGAGGCAGGAGAATCACTTGAACCTGGGAGGCAGAGGTTGCAGTGAGCCAAGATCATGCCACTGCACTCCAGAGTGAGACTCAGTCTCAAGAATAAATAGATAAATAAATAAATAAAAATAAAATCTGTATATGAACTCTTGAAAATGCTAGCCATTATAATATACGACAGTTAAAAACATCATGCCAATATGGTGAGATTTACCTCATTTAATATTTTAAGATAGCTTTTCCATCAGGATGGAAAATAAGAGGATGACTGGCTGTGATAAGAATTCACAACCTTATTGAAGATTACAGTGTCAGGGTGCCAAATCATTTAAGAAACATACTAAATCTTTGTATTGAAAGGATAAGTCAATTGATATTTGACATAAATGTATTAGAGGAGGTAATGGCTGGAAGAAATGAACTGACATGGGAATAAATATAAAGCATCTTAGATCATGTGTAGGAAGTAGAAGTAGATAAGATGCGTAGGTATAAGTTATTAGACATCTTGCTTCTCACAACTAGGTGCTACTCACAGAGGAATCCATAGGTTTCTGTAAAGGACAGACAATAACATGTTAAATTTCCATATGCCATTTAAATGGCTACCTTTATTTATTATGAATCCTAATCGCTAATGCTTTTAATGTTCATAGAAGAGCTTACAGGCATTTTTTAGCTATGACTCCTTTTTGGCTTTATAGAAATTGCCAGAGTAAAAGAGGATTTTGACTCACTCCAGGCAGAAAGTTAGAACAAAGTTTCTTTCCCCCTCTCCTCTAATTATTGTCATCCTGCAACACTGGAAGCCTTGGAAGGCTAAACTCTTGCTAAAAGAATGAACCAGTCCAGGCGCGTTGGCTCACTCTTGTAATCCCAGCACTTTGAGAGGCTGAAATGGGTGGATCACCTAAGGTCAGGAGTTCCAGACGAGCCTACAACATGGCAAAACCCTGTCTCTACTAAAAATACAAAAAATTAGCCAGGTGTGGTAGAATATGCTTGTAATCCCAGCTACTTGGGAGGCTGAGGCAGGAGAATCACTTGAATCCAGGAGGCAGAGGTTGCAGTGAGCCAAGATGGCAACACTGCACTCTAGCCTGGGCAACAAGAGTGAAACTCTGTCAAAAAAAAAAGAAAAAAAAAGTATGAACCGGAAAATGTCATCCTACTGACAAACTGAGAAGACAAAGCAGTTTGCCTTAGCTGGTCTCTGGGTGGCAAAGTCTTTCTTGAGAATTTATATGTAAAACTGGCTTCATCCAACTTGTGTTTAGGGCTTAAATTTACATTATGTGCACAGGTTAGGGATCCCAAAGTCCTAAATGTACCATAAAAGTGCCCCCACATAGATGTATCCATGCTAATTCAAAAAATCTCTAATAGACACTCCTGTTCTCAGACTGCATAAAGTCTCAAAGGTAAAGCCAAGTGAATCTGAACTTAAAATAAGAAGAAATTTTCCATGAGCAAAAGTTAACAGATACAACAAAGAATAAGATTAGATGTCTAAAAGCCTCAGCGAATAAAACCACTAGATAGACACTATAAAATACATATTTTCAAAGGGACGAGAGACAATTTTTAAAAATTGGAGATATGAGAAGAAAATATTACTTGAAAGTATTGTAAAATAATTAAATATAACACATAAGAAAGAAACTTTAAAAATTACTGAACTAAAAAAACCCACTAAGTACCCCAAATAGCAGTCTACACATGGCGGAAGAGAGAAACATAGCAAAGTGATAGAAATTACTTCAGAGTATAGCATAAAAAAACAAGGTGGAAAATGAGAGATTTAGATTATGAAAAAGATCTAAAACATAACTAATAGTAGTTTCAGAAACATAATTGAAAGAATGAAGAAGACATAATATTTGAGAAGAAAACTGGCTTCAAATTTTACAGAATTAATTATGGTTTTTATTGATTTGGACACAGGAATTCAAATGAGTTCTAATTAGGATTAAGTAAAAATAGATAATTAGATAAAATGTTGAGAAACTATAGACTACCAAAGACAAAAATAAAATCTTAAACAATCTAGACGGAGAAAGACAGATTAATCATAATGAAATAAACAATAGAACAGATTCTCAAATCTTAATAGCAACAATAGAAGATGGAAGATAATTAAAGTCTTCAAAGTACAGAGATAAAAAAATCTATTCAATGAGGAATTCTGTAGCCAGTTAACTGTCACTCAAACTAAAGACAAATGCAATATATTGTCAAACAAATACATTTAAGAACACATGCCATTTTTTGCTGGGGAAAAAATCTACTGAAAGATATGCTTTAGAAGTATGACATAGAACCAAAACAGAAGGAACAGTGTGAAAAGAAACTGGTAAAATATAGATTAGTTTAAACAAGTATTGGTCGTGTCACACATTACTAATGAAAACTGTTAATCAGAGGATACAAAGATAAGATTGGGAGGTGACATGAGGAATAAAGATAAGATTGGGAGGTGACATGAGGAATAAAGATAAGGTTGGGAGGTGACATAAGGTTGGCGATTTATTTCCACACCAAAACTCCCCCCCTCAAGTTGCACAAAATACCAAAAAACAATCATTTTAGGACCCTGAAGACTCATCAAAGGCAGTTATCAAATTAAGAAGCATTTATTCTTGAAAAAGTATTAGGGTTTTGGGTAGGATTGGTAAAAGTCTGAGCCCTTCCTGACTGGGGTTGCTCCCTGATATGGTTTGGCTCTGGGTCCCCACCCAAGTCTCATCTTGAATTGTACTCCTAAAATTCCCACGTATTGTGGGAGGAACCTGGTGGGAGATAACTGAATCATGAAGGTGGTTTTCCTCCATACTGTTCTCATGGTAATGATTAAGTCTTACAAGATCTGATGGCTTTATCAGGGGTTTCCACTTTTGCATATTCCTCATTTTCTCTTGCCGCTGCTATGTAAGAAGTGCCTTTCACTTTCTGCCATGATTCTGAGGCCTCCTCAGCCATCTGGAATTATAAGTCCAATTAAATCTCTTTTTCTTCACAGCCTTGGGTATGTCCTTATCAGCAGCATGAAAACAGACTAATACACTCCCATCACTCTTCTCATCCCCAAGCTCACTTGGGAAAAACTAGCTTTACCAGTGTGAAGCTAGATGTAAAACCCAGCAGCTTTCCTGTTAGGGCTGGGGGCAGGGGTGGATTTGGTATGGAGCAGAGGGAAGAAATCAGTGGTATTGGCAGTTAAATATAGCAGAGTGGTTGGGAATGAACAGAGAGAATTTCAGGTTTGCTAGTTTGAGGTTGCAGTCTCAGTTAGGGCAAGAGGAAGACAAGACAAAAATTTAAATGAGAGATCCTGTGGGTCAGTAGGTGCAGCAAACCACCATGGCACATGTATATCTATGTAACAAACCTGCATGTTCTGTACATGTATCCTGGAACTGAATGTAAAATTAGAAAAAATAAATAAAAAAGAAAGACCCACATGCAAGTCTAGAGTTTCCCAATTACAAGTTCCAATTCTTTCACTGAGAAAAGTAGCTCACTGTGCCTAAACTATTTATACCAACAATGTGCTTTACTCTGAACAGCTGTTTTCCTTCTGGGAGTCTGGAATTCTGGTACATGTGAATGAGAGTAACCTCTGAAAAATCCTGAGTACCGAGTTTCTAATGAGACTCTGGTACTGGTAGATGACATTGCACATGTGCTGTCAAAATTTCATGCTAAGGAAGATAAACACATTCTTGTAACTCCACAGGAGAGGACTCTGGGAAGCTTGTGCCTGGTTTCCTCCAGACTTTACCACATACACCTTTTTTCCTTTGCTAATTTTGCTTTGTATCCTTTCACTATAATAAATTAAAAATCTGATTACTAAAAAAAAAAAAAAAAAAAGAAAAAAAAGAGAGCTCCTAGAAAGGAGAGAGTCATAGAAAGTTTGAGACAAGTTCTCCGTACATATATGGCCAATTGGAGAGAGTATGACAAAAAGTAAAAATGAAGTGAGACTTGAGTATTAGCTGCAACTTTAAATGCATTCACCCAGCCACCCACCCACACATTACTTGGCAGAGAGTGGAAGCTTACTAGCTTTAACACAATGTCTCTCCAAAATCAAGCTATGCAGCAGACACAAAGGAAATCCCTGAAAAGATAGGCTAAAACAACAATAACAACAACACAAAATAAAAGACATCATTGCTGAAAACCATTGGGCAAAAAGATTATACAGTATAAGTATCGGCCAATTATCAAAACAATACAACAACAAAAACACTCAAAAATAAAAACCAGATTCAGATCTGCTATAACGTGTAACTAAAGTGTTTAGTTTTCATTGAAAAATTACTAGACATGTAAGGAAACAGGAAAATATGGCTCATCCTCTGGAAAAGAAACAGTGAATAGAAAGTGTCTGAATTCAGATATTGGATTTAGAAAGTTTTCAAAGTGTATATTACAAATATGTTCAAATTAAAAATATGACAACAATGTGCTAATAGAGAATATGAATAAGAAGACAGAATATATTTAAAAATAGAAATCTGTAATTCAAATTACAAAAATTAAAATGAAAAAAATCACCAGGGGGGTTCAATAGCATATTTGAACTTGTGAAAGAAAGCATCAGTGAACTTGAAGATAGACCAAAAGAGGTTAATCAATCTGAAGAATAAAAAGAAAAAAGAATGAAGGATAGTAAACAGATCCTTACAAACTTATGGGCTACCATCAAGTGACTAACATATGCATAATGTAGATTGTAAAGTAGATTGTAAAAAGTGAAGATGATTATTGTAATACTCAAAGGTACTTGGGAGGCTGAGAGAGAGATATTGCTTGAGGCTAGGAGTTTGAGGCTAGCACAAGCAACACAATGAGACTCTGTTGATACAGTTTGGATATGTATCCCTGCCCAAATCTCATGTTGAATTGTAATTCCAATGTTGGACGTGGGTCCTGCTGGGGAGGTGAATGGATCAGGGGGGCAGACTTCTCATGAATGATCAGTACCATCCTCTTGGTGCTGTCCTTGCAACAGTGGGTAAGTTCTTGTGAGATCTTGTCATTTAAAAGTGTGTGGCACCACCCCTTGCTCTTTACTCCTGCTTTCGCTATGTGAGGTGCCTGCTCCCCCCTTTGCCTTCTGCCACAACTGTAAGCTTCCTGAAGCCTTCCCAGAAGCAGATGCCTCTATGCTTCCTGTACAGCCTGCAGCACTGTAAGCCAATTAAACCTCTTTTCTTATAAACTATTGAGTCTCAGGTATTGAAAAGCAATGCAAGAATGGACTAATACACCTGTCTCTAAAAAAATTAAAACAAAATTACCCAGGTGTGATGGCACATGCCTGTAGTCCCAGCTACTTGACAGGCAAACATGGGAGAACTGATTGAGCCCAGGAGTTCCAGGCTGCAATAGGCCATGACCACGCCACTGTCTCAAAAATAAGCCCCAGAGAAACCACTACAACAAAAAGCTAAAAAATACAACAAAAATCACAAAAAAATTAAAATAGAGCACTAGAAATACTTGGTTAACACAAAAGAAGCAGTAATGTAAGAACAGAAAAACAAAAAGACATGGCACATAGAAAACAAATAATGAAATGTTAAATTCAAGTCCAACATATCAATAATTATGTTAAATGTGAATGAACTAAAATCAAAAGGCAACTATTGATTTTACAACTAATGAACTAAAATCAAAGGCAACATACACGATTTAAAACAAACAAGATTCAACTATATGGTGCCCACAAGAAACACACTTTAGATAAAAAGCAGGTTTAATGTAAAAGGATAGGATATATATGCAAATGGTAATTATGGGTGAAAGAAGAAAACACAAGTGTAATTACAATATATCTTTTTTTATTAAAACCTGTAAGTCAGTTTTATTGTCTATATAATGGAGATAAAAAATTATCTCCTGCCAACGTAAATAGGTTTTGTTACAATAAAATGAGCTAGTAAGCATGAAAGAGCATTGCAATCTGTAAGATATTCTTCCAGCAATTCTTGCATTCTAGGAAAATCAGAACATTTCTGGTAATAGAATTTTAGATATTTTGAGGAAAGATATTTTAGGATATATGGGAAAAGAACACTTTCTCTTCTCTAATTACATCATGGATTCCCTTTTTGCATTGAGATTTTGCTTGAATTTCAATAGCCAAGGGAAGGGGGTGGTTCAGGCACTTTTCTAGTAGGAATGCTGACAAGAAGCAAGGAGCTGGCAGGACACTCCCCCTGTGCTAATGGTCAGGGGCCTGCTTGGGTGATGCGAAGGATTTGTTCTCAGTGACAAGACAAATACAGAAATGGAAAGTGGTTACAAACTTCTACAGCAATTTGACACTGTATCTTATGAAAAGTAAGTATCAGTCTATATCAAATAGGAAATTAAAAGCAAAAACAATTGGGTACTAGCCTACTACTAGACAGGCTTAGTACCTAGGTGACAAAATAATCTGTACAACATACCCACATGACACAAGTTTACCTATGTAACAAACCTGAACATGTACCCCTGAACCCAAAATAAAAGTTAAAAAAAAAATAAAGAAAAACTATACAAAACAAAAAAACACATCTGTTTCTTCATCACAGATAATTTGAGAAGCACCAGTGTCAGAGAAAAAGAATAATAAATAATATCTACATTAAAACCCACCAGAAAACATATATGCAGTGGTGTTATATTGGGGTTTAGGGTGCCCTTAGCTTCCCTGAGAGGACTTTTTTTTAGGTTTTTGGTTTTTTTGTCTTTTTAAGAATGAGAGAGGGGACCATGGTGCAGTGCGCAGTAAATGCCGAACTTAAAAGTGTTCGTAGAAAGTGATTTATTTAGAGAGAGAGAAACTGAAGGAGAGAGAAAGAAACAGCTAACTTTTACACTGAGAGAATTTAGAAAGATGGAATTTAGGAGAAGAAAGCAGCTTTTACACTGAGTGGAAGGGAATAGAGAGAGATGAAGTTTAGGAGGGGGAAGACATGCTTTCACGAGAGAGTGTGGAAGGGGACTTTAGAGGGGACATTTAGGAGAGAGAAAGATGGCTTTTACGAAGGGAGTGTTTGTGGAAGGGATCCAAACATGGAGTTTAAAGGGGTGTGGAAGAAGGGGATTTTTAACCTGGGAGGAACTCCCACCTTTGTTAAGACCCTGGGCTAATTAAAGGAGTTTTTTAGAACTTTTACTGGAGTGATTGACTTTTAGTTTTTTCCCACACCCTCAAAATTTAAGTATAAACCATTACATTTTCCAGATGGGAGAGAGATGGGAGCGGGGCATGGTGCTGGGAAGTTTTTACCCTTAAAACTATGCCCCCTTGTGGTTCTGGAAAGAGAACACATTTCCTTATTCCGCCCCCCCCCCCCCCCCCCCCCGTTTGAACAGGAAAGCCCAACTTTTGTTGGAACATGGGTGTTGATTTTTTTTTTAACTACTTTTTGCTGAAATGGGGCATAGAAGGGGCCCTGCAGTTGAGGTTTTCTTTAGAGGGGTGCAAGTTGATTCACAGGTTTATGATAGAGCTTATGAGCGAAGGACATTTGGGGTTTTAGTGGCAGGATTATTTGTAACTTTATGGTTTTGTAGAGGGCAGAGTTGGGGCATTCTGGTAGGCTGAGATGCCCTGACCGTTTTGGTCCTTCCTGGCTTTTGCTGGGGTACAGGAGCTGCGCCCTGGTTGACATTGGTGGAGGAAGTTGCTGCAGGGAGTTTTACATGTGGAGGTAGTTTTGAGGAAGGCTGAATAGGGTATGGGGTAGAGGTCTGACAGAGCTGAGGCATATTTCTTAGGGAAAAGAAAAGTTGCACATAAGGCACCTTAAATTATTTACTTTTGCTTTTATAATACAGGTTTAATTGAAGAACAGTGTTATGATTTATACTTTTTTTGGAGGCCAGGTTTTTTTACTTGGCAGTGGGTAATTTGGCCATGCTGTTTGGCAGAGAAAGATGAGCTGCCTTTTTTAAAAAAGGTTGTGTGTTAAATTGGTTTTAATTTTTTAGTATACATTTTAATGGGGACTTGAGCTTGGGAATAGAAGCACCCATCTGAAATTGAACACAAGGGATGCCTGCACCCCCAGTTAAAGAAATTACAGCCACTTTGACCTGAGGCATCTCCCAGGTAAAATGAGTACTGAAATGTTTTTTAGTTAGCACCCCGAAATTTTGTGTGCCCAAGATGTGTGATTTATTTTATTAGAGGGCCTTTTATGTACTGGATTTTAATTACAATCTACCAGCATTACAGGACTTACTTTTACTGCCTGCATGACCTTTAGTGACTACCATAGTGGCATGGAATGAAAGGGGCTATTAGGTTGGGTAGTAATTGTACCAATGAGCCCCGATGAGGCCAGTGAGGCTCAGGAGATGGGTACCAATATTTCCCAGCAAAAGTTCAATTTACATACGCTAATTTATAAAACTGCCCTAGATGGGTAAACTTTTAGGGAGGGGCCATTAGAGCATACAATTTAAAGAAGGCAGGCAGGGTGTGGCTGAAGCCAGAACAATACCCTTTCTTAAGTTTGGCTTTCTACAAAACCTTAGGGCACAAAGCCTTAGACACAACACAGCCAAATTTTTGCTATGGTGTAACAAGGATGAGCTTGTCTCCAGTTCCCAATACTGTGTTCCTCATTTCTCTCTGAGATCTCATTAGAATGCCCTTCACTGTCCATATTTTTATCAGCATTGTGGTAGTAACTACTTAGCTGATCTCTAAGAAATTCTAAACTTTGTCTTTTTTGTTGTCTTCTGATTCCTCACCAAAATTATCCTTAATGCTTTGTTTATGGCAATACAGGCTTTTCCTAGAGTCTGCTCCTCCAAACTTTTCCAGTCTCTGTCCGTTATCCAGTTTCAATGATGATTCTACATTTTCAAGTATCTATACAGCAACATCCCACTCTCAATATCAATTTTCTGTCTTAGTCTGTTTTGTGTTGCTATGACAGAGTACCTGAGACTGAGTAATTTATAAAGAGGTATATCTGGCTTGCAGTTCTGCAGGTTGAAAAGCATGACACTGGCATCTGCTTGGCTTCTGGTGAAGGCTTTAGTGTGTCACAACATGGTAGAAGAAGGTCAAAGGGGAATAGGCATGTACCAAGAGGCCAAGCATGAGGCGTGACCTTACTATACAGAGGTATATCATTCTCATGGTAACTAATCCGTTCCTGAGAGAACTAATCTAGTCTCACTTAGAACTAGTGTAAGAATAGTACCAAGCTGCCACAAAGGAAGAGCTCCCAAGACCCGAACACTTACCATTAAGCCCCACCTTTTAAGCATTCCAACATGAATTTTGGCAAGGAGACTCAAACTATAGCAATAGTAGAATAATTAGGAATAAATTTAACAAAATAAGAGCAAAACCTGTGCATTGAAAACTAAAAAACATCACTCAGATAAATGCCTAAATAAATGGAAAGATATATCATGCTCATGGATTAGATGACTCAATATTGTAAGATGGCTCTTGATCTACAAATTAACTTCAATTCCTGCCAGAAGTCTAGAAAGATTACTGGAAAAATTGACAAGTAGACTCTAAAATTATATAGAAATACAAAAATACCTAGAATAGCCAAAACAATCTTGTTAAATAAGAATGAAGCTAGAATACTTAACACTGCCTTATTTTAAAATTTAGTGTAAAGCAACAGTAGTCAAGACAGTGTAGCATCTGCATTAAGATAGATAAAGAGATCAATGGAATTAAGTGGAGTTCAAAATCCAACCCACATAAATAGTCAATTGATTTTCATCAAAGATACTAAGACAATTCAATGGGAAAAACATGTTCTTTCAACAAATGATTCTATAAGAACTGGTTATTCATTTACAAACTAAAACTAGATCCTTAGGTCTTATACGAAAATTAACTAAAATGGATCATAGACCTAACAGTATGAGCTAAAACTGTAAAACTTCTAGGAAAAAAATATAGGAGAAAGTATTTATAACCTTGGACTAAGCAGAGGTTTCTTAGATATGATATCAAAAACATGAGCCATAAAAGAAAAACTGATAAATTGAACTTCATCAAAATGATGAAATCTTTGCTTTTCAAATATTTCTTAAATAAATGAAAGAAAAGCTATAGACTGTGAGAAAATCTTGCCAAATATATATCTGATAAAGAACTTATATTAGGCCAGATGTGGTTGCTCATGCCTGTCATTCCAGCACTTTGGGAGGCCAAAGCAGGAGGATCACTTGAGCCCAGGAGTTTGAGACTAGCTTGGACAACATGGCAAAATCCTGTCTCTGCAAAAAATTCAAAAATTAGCTGGGCATGGTGGCAGGTGCCTGTAGATCTAGCTACTCGGGAGGCTGTGGTGCGACGGTCACCTGAGCCCAGGAAGTCAAGGTTACAATGAGCTATGATGCAGCCGCTGCACTGCAGCCTGGGTGACAGAGTGAGATCCTGTCTCAAAACAAATAAACAACAACAAAAATAAGACAATACAACTTATATTTAGAATATATAAAGAACTTTTACAATTCAAGAATTTAAAAAATCTTATTTTTAAAATGGGCAAAAGATTTCAATAGATATTTCATTAAAGAAGATATATGAATGAATGCAAATAAGCCAGGTGAAATGAAAATTAAAATCAAATCGAGATAATTCTATACACACACTAGAATGGCTAAAATAACAAGATTAATCATACCAAGTGTTGATGAGGATGTAAAGAAGCCAAAATCATCACACATTACTGCTAGGAACACAAAACAGTCCAGTCACTTTGGAAGATAAACTGTCAGTATCATTAAAATTTTAGCTGGGTATCGTGTTGCATGCCTGTAGGCCCAGCCACCCAGAGGCTGAGGTGGCAGAACTGCTTAAACCTATGAGTTAAAGTTCAGCCTGAATAACATAGGGAGACCTCATCTCTTAAAAAAAAAAATTAAACATACTTATATAATACAATCCCATCAATTCTATTTCCAAAGAAAGTAAAAATATGTCAATCCAAATGTTGATAGCAGCATTGTGTATAATAACCCCAAACTGGAAACAGTGCAAATTTACATCAACTGGTGAATGGATAACCAAAGCGTGGGTCATGTTCATAAAATGGATTGCCCTCACATACATTCAACAGCTTGTTCAGAACTCCAAAACATACTGCTAAGTGAAATTCAGGCACATAAGACTGCATATTGTGAAAGTGTTTCTTCGTTTGTTTGAGACAGGGTCTGGCTCTGACGCCCAGGCTGGAGTGCAGTGGTACAATCTTGGCTCACTGCAACCTCCGCTTCTTGGCCTCAGGCAATACTCCCAGGTCAACCTCCCAGTAGCTGAAACTACAGGTGCGCCATCATGCCCAACTAATTTTTGTATTTTTAGTAGAGATGGGGTTTCATCATGTTGCCTAGGCTAGTTTCAGACTCCTGGGCTCAAGTGATCTGCACACCTTGGCCTTCCAAAGTGTTGGGATTACAGGCATGAGTCACTGAGCCTAGCCAATCTGTGTAACTTTTCATGGAAGGCAAAACCATAAAGAAAACAACATTTGTTACTTGGGACTTGGAGAGGTAAGAGAGAGGATTTAATGCAAATAAGCATGAGGAAACTTTTTGAGATTATTTAAGTATTCAAACACTGAATTTTTGTAACTGTCATACAATTCTATAAATTTACCAAAACTCATCAAAGTATGAATTTAAAATAAATAAATTTTATTTTTATTGAAAAAGCTGATAAAATGTAAATCAGAACAAAAGTACTGGAAAACAATAAGTTGAAGACGAATGAGAGTAATGAAAATTAATGTGTATTTCAAGGTGAAACTAGAGATTTTAATGACTTTGTTAATTCAAGTACACATATTAAATTTCAAGGGTAATTATGAATAGAATAGAAAGAGAACATAAAACTTTTAAACAAATAGAGTGGAAAAACCTTGATCAATCTAACAAAATGCATTGGGGAAAAGATATAGAGAAATAATATGGTTAACAGAAAGCACAAAATATGATGACAGATATAAATTTATCAGTAACCACAGAAAACTTAAATGATCTAAATTAATTAAAGACAGACACTTGAAGACTAGATTAAAAACATGAAAATCCAAGTATAGTCTGTAATAGTTAAAAACATGAAGTCACAAAATTCTGAAGGTATGAGAATGGTAAATGATAATTAAAACAAATATTAACCAATATATGACTGATATACCTATTTTCATATAAAAAAACAGATTTTAAGACAAAAAACATTCTGAGGAATAAAAGTCATTACATAAAGACATGTATGCATGTAGCAATTCAACCTTAAAATATATAAAGCACAAATTGACAGAAATACAAAAAAATGGCTAAATCCTTAACCATGAAGAAACTTAACTCTAGACAATGATAATCAAAATGTAGTAAGATTATCTCAGATTGTAACAACTTTATTAACAAAAGCTTAACTTAAAGAAAATATATAGAGTTCTGTACCCTCAAATTAGAGAATATATATACTTTGAAGCCTGCTGAAGTCTTAGGAAAATTGAACCTATACTAGCCTACGAATCAAATCACAACAAATAAAAAATGTTATAACATATGGCTTATAATTTGTAACCAAACTGCAATTTATAAAAGAAAAAAAGTAAATTTATTTCATTTTCAAACTAAAGGCACACCTTTAAATAATTTTTGAGTCAAAGAAGGCAGACATCCAAACAAACATCAGAAAATATTTGGAAATGAAATAGCACATAACAAAATTTGTGAGATAAAGCTGAGCCAGTACTGAAAGAGTAATTTGTAGCTTTAAATATTTATATTGAAAAATAGACAGATTGAAAATTAGTTAAGTGTCCATCTTAGGAAATTTAAAAAGAGAACAACAGACTGGGTGTGGTGGCTCATGTCTGTAATCCCAGCACTTTGGGAGGCCAAGGCCGGCAGATTACCTGAGGTCGGGAGTTCAAGACCAGCTTGGCCAACATGGTAAAACCCTGTCTCTACGAAAAATACAGAAATTAGCTGGGTGTGGTGGCAGGTGCCTGTCATCCCAGCTACTTGGGAGGCCAAGGCAGAAGAATTGCTTGAGACAGGGAGGCAGAGGTTGCAGTGAGCTGAGACTGGTCCACTGTACTCAAGCCTGGGTGACAGCAAGACCCTGTCTCAAAAAAAAAAAAAAAAAAAGAAAAAGAAAAAAAAAGAAACGAAAAAAAGAACAACAAAGTGAACCTAAATAAAACAGATGAAAGGAAATAAGGCTAAAAGTAGAAACGGACATTAATAAACTATTAAACAAAGAAACAATAGGCAATATTCATAAAACCAAACGCTGATTCTTTGAAAAGAACAATAAAATAAGGCACACTTCTGGTAAGATTGATCAATTAAAAAGCGAAGGAATAAATAAGCAATATTAGGAATAAAAAATGAGGTATAACATAAAATATGAGTGAAAAAATAATAAAGTGAATACTATAGATGACTATATGACAAGAGTCTGAAAACATAAGTGAAATGAACAACTTCCTTGGCTACAATAAATTATAAACATTTAGTCAAGAAGAAATGCGACACCTGAATATTCCTGTATCTCTTTTTAAAAATCCAATCAGTAAATACTTTCTCATAGAAAAAACCCTAGTATGAGATAGTTTAATATGATAATTCTAGCAAACATTCAAAGAACATATAAATAAGCACTATCATACAAAAATAATTTCAGAGAATGGAAAAGAGGGAACACCTTCAATTCATTTTGTCAGGTTAGCATAAATGTGATATAAAAATTTAAGGCCATTATAATCCAAGAAAATTAGAGGCCAAACTAAGCTTAGATACAAACATCTAAAATAAAATAATAGTTAATCTAGTATTCTAAAAAAATTCTTGACTGGCTGGGTATCTTAGGAATAGAAGCAAACATATAACAGTTTGCCCAAGGAGCTTTTATTTTATTTTATTATTATTAAAGAGACAGGGTCTTGTTCTGTTGCCTGGGTTGGAACAGTGGCACAATCATATAGCTCATAGCATCTTCGAACTCTTGGGCTCCAGGGATACTCTGCCTTAGCCTCCTGAGTAGCTGGGACTACAGACACACACCACAATGCCTGGCCAATTTTTTAAAAAAAATTTATTTTGTGGAGACGAAGTCTCACTATGTTGCCCAGGCTGCCCTCAAACTCTTGGCTTCAAATGATTCTTCCACTTTGATTTTGTCTCCCAAAGTGTTGGGATTACAAGTGTCAGCCACGACACCTGGCCTCAAGCAGCTTTTTAATAGCCATCCCATGTTTGGAGAATTTCTAACATAATTCATTTCACTTTCTCAGTGTAGAAGCTGGGAACTCAGTTTTTAAACTTCCTTTGTTGTTAAGGCATAGACACATGACCAATATACTGCTACCGATACTTATGAGTGTAAGGCTTTCATTAATTTCTGCTTTTATCTTTATAGTTGGTACTTCTAGGAAAAGAAGGAGGGGAATGAGGTTGGAAAAGAGTACACAGGAGGCTTCAACCATATCTATAATGATTATATCTTTTTTTTTTTTTTTGAGATGGAGTCTCACTCTTGTAGCCCAGGCTGGAGTGCACTGGCATAGTCTTGGCTCACAGCAACCTCTGCCTTCCGGGTTCAAGCGATTCTCCTGCTTCAGCCACCTGAGTAGGTGGGACTACAGGTATGTGCCACCACGCCTGGCTAATTTTTGTATTTTTAGTAGTGACGGGGTTTCACCATGTTGGCCAGGCTGGTCTTGAACTCCCGACCTTAGGTGATCTGCCCTCTTCAGCCTCCCAAAGTGCTGGGATTACAGGCATGAACTAGTGTGCCTGGCCGGATATGTTTAAATTAGAAGGTCACAGGCATAAATATGATATCATGGACATTTATGAGACCACATAGACAAACTATGTAAAAGGAAAGAGGAAAGGGCACAGGTCTAAGTCCTGAGTGATATTTAGAAGTCAGGAAAAAAAGAATGGAATATGGAAGACAAGAAAGGAAGAAGCAGTGAGGGGAAGAAGAAAACCAGTAAGTGGTGCCTCAGAATTAGAAAAAAAAAAAAAAAAAAAAAGACAGCGTTTCAATAAGAGAGTGGTCATTGGCGTCAAAAGCTGCAAAGATCTTGAATAAGATGCAGAGAGAAATGTCCACTGGATTTGGTTAATATACTTAGATAAAAAAAAACCAGCATTTTCACCAGTTATGGTCCTTTTCATATTCCAGAATTGAAGGATAATATTTATTAGCCTATATAATATTCTAGGTCTTAAATGTAAATTATCAGTATTGATTTATTTTGAACTTCTACTTTAACATCAAGAAATTAAGTCTCTTCTGAAATTCAAAGATGTCATTTCTTAACGCTCATCAGTAGTATTCATGACATCTCATTTGAAGCAAAAACTAATTTATATTGCATTAGGTAATTTAATACATGGTTTCTGAATGACTATTTATAAGCCAGGCTAGGTCCCAATCATAAAGAGATAATTCCTGCTTCGGAGGAACTTACAATTAATTTAATAAAAAAGACAGAAATGTTGTACAAATTAAAATGGCATAAGTGCCAAAGTAAAACTGGAACATCTGGAAAAATTATCATAAGTTCTTGAAAGATGAAGTTTCAACAGGTAAAGAATAAGGGCATGCTAAGTTAACGGATAGGATAGACATAGATATAGCAATGTGAAGTAAAGAGCACATTGAGAGGTAAGCAAATTTGTCCAGATGAAGTGAGATATTTTGGCAGATGAGAATGGAAAGAAAATTTATAATTGAAACATGAAGTGCCTTGAATGCTTTGCTAAATTTTAGGGGTAAAATAAACATAAGAAATGTTATGGGCTGGCTGCAATGGCTTATTTTTTGTAATCCCAGAATTTTGGGAGGCCAAGGCTGGAAGATTGCTTGAGCCCAGAAGTTGAAAACAAGCCTGGGAAACTCAGGGAGATGCTGTCTCTACAAAAAATTTAAAAAATTATCCAGGTATGGTGACATATGCCTGTAGTCCCAGCTACTCAGTAGGCTGAGGCAAGAGGATCACTTGAGCCCAGGAAATCAAGGCTGCAGTGAGTTGTGATGGTGCCACTGCACTGCAGCCTGGGCAACACAGTGAGACCCTGCCTCCAAAAAGAAAGAAAGAAAAAAAGAAAGAAATATGGAAGTAGAATTGATAGGGCTTATAAACAAACTGAATGACAGCATGAGAAAAAAAGGCCAAGTCAATGATGCTTATGAGCTCTCTAGGTATAACTGAGATAATAATATAACTTTTAAAAGAAAGAAAGAAAGAAAGAAAAAATAGGAGGAGCAGAGTTTTTTTAGTGGAAAATGAAAATACTTTTGACTACACTGAGTGTGAGGAATCTTAACAAAATAATTTACAAACAGGATTCTGATTAAATAATTTATTATTATGCTTACAGTTGAAGGTAAATATTTTGTTTTAGCTCCCTAGCAAATAGACCCATATAGATTTCAATAAATGTTTGCTGAGTAAATGACATTTTGATGTATCTAAATTAATGTTACTTCAGGAGAGCACCTAAACACCAATGTCGAGAACTTTTTTGGGAATACTTCAATTATGAACTTTTAGAACACTAATAGAATTTCTTTCTAACAATCAAAACAATTTCTTGTCCCTAATAATTCTTTTCAAAGTGCCATTCTCAGAGCCCCAGCCGGGCAAATTATATGGCTAAGCAATGAATATGGAACAGCTTGAGTTTTAAAAAAATATAGTCTATGAGAAGTCACAAATTTTTAAAAATGTATTCTTATCTTTAGGATAATACTATAAAAGTTTTCTAAAATGAAGGTTCTAAAACTTTTTATTTGTTCTCTAGTATTTATTGATATGGTTAGCTTTCTGGTTTCTCAATTTACAGTACATGGTTATACTCATTATTAAAAGCTTTTAAAATATGATGCTATGAAAGGTGTTACACAGAGCAATTACAAAAACAGTTATACAAGGTAACAAACCACTGAGCAAACATACTTAATTGAATGCATGACTTCTTGGGGGAATATTAAAGCATTATAACGTGAAACTGTATGCGGAAACCCTTCCCAAGTTTATTGATGTTTGAGACAAAAGTTTTCAACTCTTTTCATTTCCTATTAGCTCTTTGCCAAGATTGAAATAGCAAGTAACTAATCTGATTGGTGATAACCTCATAGTTACTGAGCCATATCCTAGAACCAGTAGGTAGGATTCTTTTGCCTCAAAAGTGAGAAATCCATTCCTCTCTCCATTTTGCATTGTTTGGAAAAAACTCTCTTCTTTTCACTTGTTATTCTCAGTGGTTAACACATGTGGATCAGGACTCCGTTAAAAGCAGGGCTAGCAGTCCATTTCTCTTCTCCGCCCTCTAGTGAACTCCAGTCTGCTCGTGATAGTGTTTTCAAGGCAAGTCATTCCTCATAGTTAACTGGGTACTCAAGAGTCTTCTCTGAAGGATCAACTTTCTAGACAGCCAGGAGACATGATTTATGGAGAAGCCTCATCTTTGCTTCAGTTTTCCAAGGAGGTCTTTACTTGGGGGAAGTACTGCCCCTCCACTAATGAAACTATGTTGATCTCCATTTGGCTCCTTAGTGTCTGTTGTCTACTGACTAAGGAATGGGGGATAGTATTATATTTTTAATGGGTTTTATTTTTTAGAGCAGTTTTAGGTTCACAGCAAAATTGAGCAGAGATTACAGAGATATCTCAAAAATCCCTGCTCCCAACAACCTACAGAATGGGAGAAAATTTTTGCAATCTATCCATCTGACAAAGGTCTAATATCCAGAATCTACAAGGAACTTAAATAAATTTACAAGAAAAAAACAACCCCATTAAAATGTGGGCAAAAAACATGAACAGACACTTCACAAAAGAAGACATTCATGCAGCTCACAAACATATGAAAAAAAGCTCAACATCACTGTTTATTAGAGAAATGCAAATCAAAACTACAATGAGATGCCATCTTATGCCAGTCAGAACAGTGATTATTAAAAAGTCAAAAAAACAACAGAGGCTGGTGAGGTTGCAGAGAAAAAGGAACACTTTTACACTGCTAGCGGGAATGTAAATTACTTTAACCATTGTGGAAGACAGTGTGGCAATTCCTTAAAGATCTAGGAGCAAAAATACCATTTGACCCAGCAATCCCATTACTGGATATATACCCAAAGGAATATAAATTATTCTATTATAAGATGCATGCACATGTATGGCACTGCAGTACTATTCACAATAGCAAATATATGGAATCAAGGTAAATGCCCATCAATGATAGACTGGATAAAGAAAATGTGGTACATATACACTATGGAATATTATGCAGCCATAAAAAGGAATTAGATCATGGCCTTTGCAGGTATATGGATGGAGCTGGAAGCTGTTATCTTCAGCAAACTAATGCAGAAACAGAAAACCAAACATCACATGTTTTCACTTATAAGTGAGAGCTGAACGATAAGAACACATGGACACGTGAGGGGAACAACACACACTGGGGCTTGTTGGGGGAATCAGGGGAGAGAGAGCATCAGGAAGAATAGCTAATATATGCTGGGCTTAATAGCTAGGTGATGGAATGATCTGTGCAGCAAACCACTATGGCACACATTTACCCATGTAACAAATCTGCACATCCTGCACATGTACCTCAGAACTTAAAAGTTGATGGGAAAAAAAATCCCTGCTCCCACACACCTCCTCTACTACCAACATCCCACACCAGAGTGATCCATTTGTTAGAATTGATAAGCCTATATTAACACATCATAATCACCCAAAGTTCAGAGTTTACATTAGATTCACTCTTGGGTTTGTATGTTCTATGGCTTTTAAAAAATGTATAATGACATGTTTCCACTACTATAATATTGCTCAGAATAGTTTCATTGCCCTAAAAATTCTCTAGGCTCTGCCTACTCATCCCTCCCTCCTCTCAATCCCTGGCAACCACTGATCTTTGTACTGTGTCAATAGTTTTACCCTTTTTAGAATGTCACATAATTGGAATCACAGAGAATGTAGCTATTTCAGATTGGCTTCTTTCGTGTAGCAACATGCATTTAAGTTTTCTCCATGTTGTTTCATGGCTTGATAGTTCATTTCTTTTTAGTATTCAATAATATTCCACTTTATGGATATACCACAGTTTGTTTATTCACTCACCTAATGGAAGACATTTTGATTGCTTCTAAATTTTGACAATTATAAGATTGTCATAAGCATCCATGTTTATGTAAGTTTTGTGTAGACTTAAGTTTTCAGTTCATTTGGGTAAATATCAAGGAGTGTAATTGTAATTGCTGGATTGTATGGTAAGAGTGTTTATTTTTGTAAGAAACTGCCAAACTATCTTCCAAAGGGGCTGTACAGTTTGTACAACTCCCATCAGCAATGAATGAAAGTTCCTGTTGCTCCATATTCTTCCCAAGATTTGGTGATGTCAGTGTTTTGGATTATGGCCATTCTAATAGGTGTTTAGTGGTCTTTCATTGTGGTTTTAATTTGCAGTTACCTAATGACCTATCATGTTGAGCATCTTTTCAGTAGCTTACTTGCCATCATCTGTATATCTTATTTCATGAGGTTCCTGTTACAATGTGTGTTCATTTTTTAATCTGGTTGTTTGTTTTCTTTTTGGTGAGGTTTAAGATTTCTTTTTATATTTTAGATAACAGTCTTTATAAAATATGTCCTTTGCAAATATTTCTTCCAATCTGTTGCTTGTCTTTTGATTCTCTTGCGAGTATATTCCACAGAGCACAGATTTTTTTTCTTTCTCTTCACAGAAGGGAACAGCATGGAAGAACATAGATTTTAATGTTAAGGAAATCCAGTTTATCTATTATTTCTTTCATGGAGTGTGCCTTTGATGTATATAAAAACTCATTACCATACCCAAGGTCATCTAGATTTCCTATGTTACCATATACATTTATAGTTCTGTGCTTTACATTCAAGACTATGATGCATTTTGAGGTAATTTTGTGGAAAGTTTTAAGATCTACGTATAAATTCCTTACTTTTCTTTGCATGCATGTAGATGTCCATTTGTTTTAGCATCATGTTTAGTTGAAAAGATTATGTTTGCTTCATTATATTGCCTTTACTCTTTTGTCAAAGATCAGTTGACAATATTTTTGTGGGTCTATTTCTGGACTCTATTCTGTTTGATTGATCTCTTTGTCTATTCTTTCACCAATACCACATTGTCCTGATTATTGTAGCTTTATAGTAAGTCTTAAAGTTGGCTAATGTCAGTTCTCTGATTTTATTTCTCTCTTTCAATGTCGAGTTGGCTTTTCTGGGTCTTTTGCCTGCCCAAACAAATTTTAAAATAAATTTGTTCATATCCACAAAATAACTTTCAGGAATTTTGATTGGGATTGCATTGAATCAAGTTCTTATATAGTATATAAGAAAGCCTATAAGAAAGTTCTTATAGACTTTATATACTTTAAAGAAAGTTCTTTATATAAGTACTTTCTTTATATACTTTAAAGAACTTTCTTAAAAGTATATTTAAAGAAACTTCTTAAAGAACTTTCTTTAAAGTATATAAAGAAAGTACTTATATAAAGAAAGTACCAACTGGGCCTGGTACTTTCTGTTTTGGAAAGAAATATTGATTCAATTTCTTTAATAATTATAGGCCTATTCATATTATCCATTTCTTCTTGTGAATTTTGGAAGATTATGTTTTTTAAGGAATTGGTCCTTTTTATCTAGGTTATTGAATTTGTGGGCCTAGAGTTGTTCACAGTATTCCTTTATCATCATTTAATGCCCATGGGATCTGTAGTAATGGCTTCTCTTTATTTCTGATATATTGACATCTGATAATACTAGTCTTTCATGAACATAAAATATTTCTCAATTTATTTAGTTCTTTTATTTATTTCATCAGACTTTGATAGTATTATTCAAATAGATCTTATATATATTTTTGTTAGACATATATCTAAGATTTTAATTTTTGGGTGCTAATGTAAATGGTGTGGTTTTTTATTTCAAATTCCATTTGTTCACTGTGGCACACAGGAAAGCAGTTGACTTTTGCATATTAATCTTGTATCCTGCAACCATACTCAGTTAGTAGTTGTTCTAGGAGTTTTTTCACATGATTCTTTTAGAATTTTTACGTATACAATTGTTTTATCTGTATACTAAGACAAATTTATTTCTTCCTTCCTAACTTGTATGCCTTTTATTTACTTTCCTTGTCATACTTCATTAGTTGGACTTTCAGTACAATGTTGAAAAGTAGTAGTAAGAGGAGACATCCGTACCTTGATTCTGATCTTAGAATAAAAGCTTCTAGTTTTTCACCAAAAAGTACAATGTTAGTTGTAGGACTTTAGTAGATAGTTTTTATTCAGTTTAGGAAGTTTCCTCTCTATTCTAGCTTGCTGATAGTTTTTTTTTTAAATCATGATTGGGTGTTGGATTTTGTCAGATACTTTTCTGCATCTACTAAAATTATCATGTGATTTTTCTTCCTTAGCTTGTTGATATGATGGATTACATTACTTGATTTTTGAATGATGAACTAATCTTGTATATCTGGGATAAATCCCACTTGGGTCATGGTCATGATGTATCCTTTTAATATGCTGTTTAATTCAATCTGCTACTATTTTGTTAAGAATTTTTGCATCTATGTCCATGAGAGAGATTGGTCTGTAGATACTGGTTCTATAATGTGCCAGATTTTGATATTAGGAATGCTGACCTTATAGAATAAGTTGGAAAGTATTCCTTCTGATTATGTCTTCTAGAAATAGCTGGAGAAAATTGTTATTATTTCATCCTTAAATGTTTGGTAGAATTCATCAGTGAATCCACCTGGGCCTGGTACTTTCTGTTTTGGAAAGAAACATTGATTCAATTTCTTTAATAGTTATAGGCCTATTCATATAGGCCCATCTCTTCTTGAGAGTTTTGGCAGATTGTGTCTTTCAAGGAATTGGTCCTTTTTATTTAGGTTATTGAATTTGTGGGCTTAGAGTTGTTCATAGTATTCCTTTATTATCCGTTTAATGCCCATGGGATCTGTATCAATGTCTTCTCTTTTATTTATGATATAAGTAATGTATGTCTTCTCTCATTTTTTTTCTTAGTTTGGCTAAAAGTCTATCAATTGTATTGATCTTTTCAAAGAACCAGGTTTTTGTTTCATTAAATTTGTTGATTTCCTGTTTTTAATTGTATTGATTTCTGCTCTAAATTACATTACTTTTTTTCTTCTGCTTACTTTGAATTCAATTTGCTTTTTTTTTTTCTAGCTTCCTAAGGCAGAAGCTTAATTTATTCATTTTAGATCTTTCTTTTTTCTATTAAGAAATATTATCAAATGCTATAAATTTCCTTCTATGCATTGCTTTTGCTGCATCCCATAAATTTTGTTAAGTAGTATCTTCATTTTGTTCAAGGTATTTGTATTTTTTATTATTTTATTTTATTTTATTGAGACAGAGTCTCACTCTCACCCATGCTGAAATACAGTGGTGTGATCTTGGCTCACTATAGCCTCTGTCTCCTGGAGTAAGCAATCTTTCCACCTCAGCCTGCTAAGTAGCTAAGGCTACAGGCATGCATCACCACACTCAGTTAAGTTTTGTATTTCTTTGTAGAGACAGGGCTTCACCATATTGCCTAGGCTAGTCTCAAACTCTTGAGCTCAAGCAATCTGCCTGCCTTGGCCTCCCAAAGTACTGGGATTACAGGTATGAGCCACCAGGTCTGGCTGTTCAAAGTATTTTTACATTTCTCTTGAGAATTCTTTGATTTGGTGTTACTTAGAAGTGTATTGTTTAATCTTTAAGTATTTTGGGATGTTCAAGTTGTTTTTCTGTTACTGATTTTTAGTTAAAATTCATTGTGGTCTATGTGGTCAATCATTGAGCACAGATTGCATTTTTAAAAAATTTATTAAGGTGTGTTTTATGGCTCAGGATATAGTCTATCTTGGTGAATGTTCCATATTAGCTGGAGCAGAATTCGTATTTTGCTCTTTTTGGATGGAGTAGTCTATAAATGTCAATTATATTCAGTTGACTGATGATGTGTTGAATTTAACTTTGTCTTTATTGAATTTTTGCCTGCTGTCTCTGTCCATTTCTGATAGACGAGTGTTAAAATTCCAATTGGAAAAATAAAATTTATTTGTTTTTCCTTATAGTTATACAGTTTTTGACACATGTGTTCTTTTTTTAAGAAATAGGGTCTGGCTATGTTTCCCAGGCTGGCCTCCTGGGCTTAAGCAATCCTCCTATTTAGCCTCCAGAGTAGCTGGGACTACAGATGCATACCAATGAGCCTGGCTTGACTCATGTATTTTAATGTTCTTCTGTTAGGCACAAATACATTAAGAATTGTCATGTCTTTTTGGATAATTAACCCTTTTATTATTATGTAATGCTCCACTTTATCCCTGATAACATTCATTGGTCAGAATTCTGCTGTCTGAAATTAATATAGCTAATTTGTCTTTCTTTTACTTAGTGTTAGAATGGTACATCATTCTCCATCTCTTTCCTTAATCAACGTATCTTGTAAAAACACATAATTGGGTCTTATTTTTTTTACCCACTCTAGCAATCTCTGTATTTTACCTAGTGTATTTAGACCATTGACATTTAAAGTGATTATTGATATATTTGGGTTAATAAAAATCATGCCTGCTCCTGTTTGCTATTCATTGCCCTTCTTCTTTGTTCCTACTTTTGTCTTCCATTCTTTTCCTGCCTTTTGTAGTTTTAATTGAGCATTTTATATGATTCAGTTTTCTGTTAGCATATCAATTATACTTCTTTATATATTTTTGTAATGGTTCCCTTAGAGTTTACAACATGCATTTACAACTAATACAAATCCACTTTCTTTTCTTTTTCCTTCCTTCGCCCAGGCTGGAGTGCAGTGGTGTGATCTTGGCTCACTGCAACCTCTGTCTCCTGGGTTGAAATGATTCTCCTGCCTCAGCCTCCTGAGTAACTGGGATTACAGGCGCCTGCAGCTATATCCAGCTAATTTTTTGTATTTTTAGTAGAGACAGGGTTTCACCATGTTGGTCAGGCTGCTCTTGAACTCCTGACCTCAAGTTATCTGCCCATCTCAGCCTCCCAAAGTGCTGGGATTATAGCTGAGACACTGTGGCTGGCCGAAGTCCACTTTCAAATAATACTATATTGCTTTATACGTAGAGCAAACACTTTATATTTCTAATTCCTCCCTCCCATTTCTTGTATTATTGCTCTCATTCATTTTCCTTACACATAAGCTATAATCATAAATACATTATTGCTATTATTAATTTGAACAAACTGTTATCAAATAAATTAAGAATGAAAAAAGATTTTACCTTTGTGTATTTCCTTTCAAATATTCTTTTTCATGTAGATGTGAGTTTCTGATCTGTATCATTTTCCTTCTCTGAACACCATCTTTTAACATCTCTTGCAAACCAAGTCAAATGGCACAAAAGTTCCTCAGTTTATGTTTATCTGTGAAAGTCATTCTTTATCCTTCACTTTTGAAGGACAGTTTCACAGGATACAGAATCCTAAGGCTGGTGTTTTTTGTTTTGTTTTTCTCTCTCTCTTTCAACACCTTAAATATTTCATGCTACTCTATTCTTGCTTCCATGGTTTCTGAGGAGAAGTTGGATCTAATTCTTACCTTTGCTTCTTTCTAGGTAGTTTTTCCTCTGCCTTCTTTCAAAATTTTTTTAACTTTGACTTTCTGAAGTTTGAATATGATATGCCTAGGTATAGTTTGTTTGTACATTTACTTTGTTTGGTTTTCTCTGAGCTTCCAGAATCTGTGACTTGGTGCTTGATATTCATTCACAGAAATTCCTAGTCATTATGGCTTTAAATATGTCCTCTGTTCCTTTCTGTCTTTCTTTTCCTTTTGGTATTCCTATTTCATGCATGTTACACCTTTTGTAGTGATCCCACAATTTTTGGATATTCTGTTCCATTTTTGTTCAGTATTTTTTTCTCTTTGCTTTTCAGTTTCAGAAGTTTCTACTGGCATATTCTGAAGCCCAAAGATTCTTTCTCAGCTTTGTCCAGCTTACTAATAAGCCCATCAAAGGCATTCTTCATTTGTTACAGTGTTTTTGATATCTGGCAGTTCTTTCTTATTCTTTCTTATAATGTTCAGCCTGTTTATAATACTCATCTGTTCTTACATGTCTTTTTTTTTCCATTAGCAATCTTAACATATCTAACATAATTGTTTTAAATTCACTGTCTGATAATTCCAACATATCCTCCATATATGAGTGGTTCTGATGTTTGCTCCATTTCTTTAAACTGTGTTTTTTTTTTTTTTTGGCTTTTAATACACCTTGTAAATTTTAGTTGAAAGATGAACACGATGTACTGAGTAAAAGGACCTGTGGTAAGACTTTAGTAATGTGGTGATAAGATGTGTGTATGTTGGGGGGTGGGAAGAATGTTCTATAGTTCTGTCATTAGATTTCAGTCTTTTAGTAGGCCTGTGCCTCTGAGCTGTAAATGTCAAAAACGCTTTTGCTTTTTTCCACTCCCTTTTTTGATGCAGGATGGTTAGAGGGGGGGCAGAGTTGGATATTTCCCTTCAACTATGTGGAAGGCTAGAGGAGGCTGACTAGAGTTGAGAACAGAATTTCTCCATTAAAATCTTACTATCAGTTTTATGAAAAGTAAGCAGTCTTGGCAGTTTAGTTGAAAAATAATATTCCAGAGACTTCCAGTTTCCAGTTCTACATGAAAGGATATTAGAATATTAGAAGTCATCACTCTGACCTAAAAAAATTAAAAAGCTGAAGAAACTGAAAAATCAACAACTCTTCCTAGATCCATCAGATCTAAGTTGGTTAGGCCCTGATAAAAACCTGTATAAGTTAGGCTCTGATAAAAATGTTTTATTTATTTATTTAATTTTTTTAGGGAAGACCTTGTAAGAAGAATGGAATGCCAAGGTATACCTCACAATGGTTACCTTCTCCCTTCCTTGATGCTTTCCCTCTCTCTCCCTGCTGGTTGGCTGCAGAAGGTAAAACTTACAAAAGTGTGGGCCTCTCCCATCCCATAATTGGGCCCCTCCTGGAGTTTTTAACTCTTGACTTTTCCATACAGTACTTCAGCCAAGTTTTAAATTATAATTCAGGTTTTTGCACACTGCTCCTGGTTCCCGAAGACGTTTTTGTTCCTGTAAGTTATGATTCTCTGAATCTGTCTAACTCCTTTTTCTGGGCAGCAGTTTGCCCTGTGACTCACTTCTCTGATGGATTTAATAAGTGCTGTTAATTTCTCAGTTTCTTCAGCTTTTTATTTGTTTTAGGACAGAGTGATGACTTCTAATTTTCTTACATGTAAAACTGAAAACTGGAAGTCTCTGGGATATTATTTTAGAACCTCAAATTTCCAAGATTGCCAACTTCACACAACTGATAACAAGATTTTAATGAAGAAATTGTCCCCAAGATTACTTAAAAATCATAGTTGGACATATAAGAAAACTTTATTTTAAGATAAAAGCCTCATAAAAACATATTACTATCTTCATTAAAAGTAGGCTCAGAAGAAACAAAAAGGAATAACAGCTTAAGCTCTAAACCTCCTATCCTAGAATATACATTTATTTGGGTTGAAGCAAGCCATTCCCCAAATAAGGTATGTAAACAGTATGATTAAATGTGATGAGACTGATTTCTGTGTGCATTTGAGAGTTTAGATTTCTTATTTAAATTTAATTTGTATACATTGTGGTACTGGTGAATTCACTATTATTTATAGAAAAACATGTTGGTCTATTTCCTTTTATTATCCAAATTATGTGCAGTTTTAAGAAGTTATCGGAGATAAGCAGGGGAGTATCCAACATGGCCGAATAGGAACAACTCCGGAGTGCAGTTCCCAGCGAGAACAGCACAGAGGGTGAGTGCTCACTGCATTTCCAAACAAGTTTTCACTACCCACAGACCAGGAGATTCCTGGGCCGAAAAACACCATGAGTTTTAAGCACGACAGTTTCAGCTGGTGTCAGGTTGGCGCACAGAAACTCACACAAGTCTGGGCGGCCATTTTGACTGGTGCCTGGAATGCCTGGGAGACAGAGCCACCCATTCAACACAAAGGGAGGGGGCTGAGACAGGGAGGCAGGCAATCTGGCTCAGCAGGTACCACTCCCACAAAACAAGCAATCTGAAACACTCTGGATTGAGAGTTTTGCAGCAAGTGCAGCTGGACCCAGGAAGGTCCAGCCCAGTGGGGGAAGGGCGTCCCGCACTACCGAGACAGTCCGCCACTACTGAGGCAGTTCACATAGTGGCTGGGCAGAGCCTGTGGCAGCTCAGCAACCTGCTGGCAGACTGTGACTAAACTACTCTGTGTGGGGCAGGGTATCCCTGAAAAAAGGCAGCAGTACGTCAGGAACTTATAAATAAAGCTGGCCTTCCTAGGACAGAGCACCTGGGAAAAGAGGCAGTTATGAGTTCAGCTACAGCAGACTTAACGGTCTACACAGAACAACGGAGCTCCCAGCACAGCACTTCAGCTCCTATAAGGGACAGACTGTCTCCTCAAGTAGCTCTCCCGTCCCCTGTATACCCAAAAGACACCTCATAAAGGAGAGCTCAGGGTGATATCTGGCAAGTACCCTTCTGGGATGAGGATAGCAGAGGAAGAAACCAGCAGCAACCCTTGCTGTTCTGCAGTCCCTGCAGGTGATCCCCCAGGCGAGCTGGGACTGGAGTGGACTTCCAGCAGTCCTGCAACAGAGGGACCTGACTGTAAGAAGGAAAACTAAGAAACAGAAAGAAATAACATCATCATCAACAAAAAGGACGTCCACTCAGACCACATCCAAAATCACCAACTACAAAGACCACAGGTAGATAAAGCCACTAAGATGGGAAGAAACCAGTGCAAAAAGGAAGAAAACACCAAAAACCAGAATGCTTCTCCTCCTCCAAGGGATCACAACTCCTCACCAGCTAGGGATCAAAGATGGATGGAGAATGAATCTGATGAATTGACAGAAACAGGCTTCAGAAGGTGGGTAATAACAAACTTCTCAGAGCTAAAAGAACATGTGCTAACCCAATGCAAAGAAACTAAGAACTTAAAAAAAGGTTAGATGAGATGCCATCTAGAATAAAGAGCTTAGAGAATATAAATGACTTGACGGAGCTGAAAAACACAGCACGAGAATTTCATGAAGCATACACAAGTTTCAATAGCTGAATTGACCAAGCAGAAGAAAGGATATCAGAGATTGAAGATCAACTCAATGAAATAAAATGAGAAGGCAATAATAGAGAAAAAAGAATGAAAAGAAATGAACAAAGCCTCCAAGAAATATGGGATTATGTGAAAAGAACTAATCTACATTTGATAGGTGTACCTGAATGTGACAGAGAGAATGAATCCAAGCTGGAAAATACTCTTCAGGACATTATCTAGGAGAACTTCCCCCAACCTAGCAAGCCAGGCCACCATTCAAGTCCAGGAAATACAGAGAACACTACAAAAATATTTCTCAAGAAGAGCAGCCCCAAGGCACATAATCATCAGATTCACCAGGGTGGAAATGAAGGAGAAAATGCTAAGGGTAGCCAGAGAGAAAGGTCGGGTTACCCACAAAGGGAAGCCCATCAGACTCACAGCAGATCTCTCAGCAGAAACCCTACAAGCCAGAAGAGAGTGGGGGCCAATATTCAACATCCTTAAAGAAAAGAACTTTCAACCCAGAATTTCATATCCAGCCAAACTAAGCTTCATAAGTGAAGAAAAAATAAAATCCTTTGCAAACAAGCAAGTACTCAGAGATTTCATCACCACCAGGCCTGCTTTACAAGAGCTCCTGAAAGAGGCACTAAACACAGAAATGAACAACCAGTACTAGCCACTCCAAAAACATACCAAATGGTAAAGAGCATCAACACAATGAAGAAAATGCGTCAACTAATGGGCAAAACAACCAGCTAGCATCAAAATGGTAGAATCAAATTCACACATAACAATATTAACCTTAAATGTAAATGGGCTAAATGCCCCAATCAAAAGACACAGACTGGTAAATTGGATAAAAAGTCAAGACCCATTGGTGTGCTGTATTCAGGAAACTCATCTCATGTGCAAGGACACACATAGGCTAAAAATAAAGGGACAGAGGAAGATTTATCTAGCAAATGGATAGCAAAAAAAAGCAGGAGTTGCAATCCTAGTCTCTGATAAAATGGACTTTAAACCAACAAAGATCAAAAGAGACAAAAAGGGCATTACATAATGGCAAAAGTATCAATGCATCAAGAAGAGCTAATGATCCTAAATATATATGCACCCAATACAGGAGCACCCAGGTACATAAAGCAAGTTCTTAATGACCTACAAAGAGACTTAGACTCCCCACACAATAATAGTGGGAGACTTTGACACTTCACTGTCAATATTAGACAGATCAATGAGACAGAAAATTAACAAGGATATCTAGGACATGAACTCAGATCTGGACCAAGGGGAAATAATAGACATCTACAGAAATATCCACCACAAATCCACAGAATATACATTCTTCTCAGCACCATATGGCACCTACTCTAAAACTGACCACATAATTGGAAGTAAATCACTCCTCGACAAATGCAAAAGAATGGAAATCATAACAGTCTCTCAGACCACAATGCAATCAAATTGGAACTCAGAATTAAGAAACTTAACTCAGAACCGCACAACTTCATGGAAACTGAACAACTGGCTCCTGAATGTCGACTGGATAAACAATGAAATGAAGGCAGAAATAAAGATGTTCTTTGAAACCAATGAGAATGAAGATACAACGTACCAGAATCTCTGGGATACATTTAAAGCAGTGTCTAGAGGGAAATTTACAGCAATAAATGCCCACGAGAGAAGTGAGGAAAGATCTAAAATTGACACCCTATCATCAAAATTGAAAGAGCTAAGAGGAGCAAGATAAAAAAAAAAACTCAAAAGCTAGCAGAAGACAAGAAATAACTAAGATCAGAGCAGTACTGAAGGAGATAAAGACACAAAAAACACTTCAAAAAATCAATAAATCCAGGAGCTGTTTTTTTGAAAAGATCAACAAAATAGACAGACTGCTAACCAGAAATAATAAAAAAGAAAAGGGAGAAGAATCAAATAGATGCAATAAAAAACGAGAAGGGGATATCACCACTGACTCCACAGAAATACAAACTACAATCAGAAATTACTACAAAGAACTCTATGCACATAAACCAGTAAGCCTGGAAGAAATGGATAAATTCCTGGACACTTGCACCCTCCCAAGCTTAAACCAGGAAGAAGGTGAAACCTTGAACAGACCAGTAACAAGGGCTGAAGTTGGGGCAGCAATTAATAGCCTACCAACCAAAAAAAGTCCAGGTCCAGATGGGTTCACAGCTGAATTCTACCAGACATACAAAGAGGAGCCAGTATCATTCCTTCTGAAATTATTCCAAATAATACACAAAGAGGGAATCTCTCCCAAATCATTTTATGAGACCAACATCATCCTGATACCAAAACCTGGCAGAGACTCAACAAAAAAAGAAAACTTCAGGCCAATATCAATGATGAACATAGATGCAAAAATCTTCAATAAAATACTGGCAAACTGATTGCAACAGCACATAAAAAGCTTATTCATCATGACCAAGTAGGCTTCATCCCAGGAATGCAAGGCTGGTTCAACATCCACAAGTCTATGAATGTAATCCACTACATAAACAGAACCAAAGATAAAAACCATATGATTATCTCAATAGATGCAGAAAAGACCTTTGACAAAATTCAACAGCGCTTTATGCTAAAAACTCTCAAATTAGGTATCGAAGGAATGTATCTCAAAATAATAAAAGCTATTTATGACAAACCTACAGCCAATATCATACTGAATGGGCAAAAACTGGAAGCATTCCCTTTGAAATCTGGCACTAGACAAGGATGCCCTCTGTCACCACTCCTATTCAATATAGTATTGGAAGTTCTAGCCAGAGCAATTAGGCAAGAAAAAAAAATAAAGGCATTCAGTTAGGAAAAGAGGAAGTCAAATTCTATTTGCAGATGACATGATTGTATATTTAGGAGACCCTTTCATCTCAGCCCAAAATCTCCTTAAACTGATAAGCAACTTCAGCAAAGTCTCAGGATAAAAAATCAATGTGTAGAAATCACAAGCATTTCTATACACCAATAACAGACTAACAGACAGCCAAATCATTAGCAAACTCCCACTCACAATTGCTACAAAGAGAATAAAATACCTCGGAAAACGACTAACAAAGTATATAAAGGACCTCTTCAAGGAGAACTACAGACCACTGCTCAATGAAATAAGAGAGGACACAAACACATGGAGAAACATCCCATGCTCATGGTTAGGAAGAATCAATATCATGAAAATGGCCACACTGCCCAAAGTAATTTATAGATTCAATGCTAACCCCATCAAGCTACCAATGACTTTCTTCACAGAACTGGAAAAAAACCACCTTAAACTTCATATGGAACCAAAAGAGAGCCCGCATAGCCAAGAAAATCCTAAACAAAAAGAATGAAGCCGGAGGCATCATGCTACCTGATTTCAAACTATACTACAAGGCTACAGTAATCAAAACAGCATGGTACTAGTACCAAAATAGAGATATAGACCAATGGAACAGAACAGAGGCCTTGGAGGCAACGCCACACATCTACAACCATCTGATCTTTGACAAACTCAGCAAAAACAAGCAATGGGGAAAGTATTCCATTTAATAAATGGTGTTCAGAAAACTGGCTAGCCATGTGCAGAAAGCAGAAACTGGACCCCTTCCTGACACCTTACACTAAAATTCACTCCAGATGGATTAAAGACTTAATCAAAAGACCTAACACCATAAAAACCCTAGACGAAACCCTAGGCAAAACCATTCAGGACATAGGCATAGGCAAGGACTTCATGACTAAAACATCAAAAGCATTGGCAACAAAAGCGAAAATAGACAAATGGGACCTAATTAAATTCCAGAGCTTCTGTACAGCAAAAGAAACAATCATTAGAGTCAACTGGCAACCAACAGAATGGGAAAAATTTTTGCAATCTATCCATCTGACAAAGGGCTAATATCCAGAATCTACAAAGAACTAAAACAGATTTACAAGAAAAAAACAAACAAACCCATTCAAAATTGGGAGAAGGATATGAACAGACACTTTTCAAAAGAAGACATATATGAGGCCAACAAACATATGAAAAAATGCTCATTGTCACTGGTCATTAGAGACATGCAAATCAAAACTACATTGAGATACCACCTCATGCCAGTTAGAATGGCAATCATTACAAAATCTGGAGACAAAAGATGCTGGAGAGGATGTGGAGAAACAGGAACACTTTTACACTGTTGGTGGGAGTGTAAATTAGTTCAACCATTGTGGATGACAGTGTGGTGCTTCCTGAAGGACCTGGAAATAGAAATTCCATTTGACCCAGCAATCCCATTACTGGGTATATATCCAAAGGATTATAAATCATTCTATTATAAAGACACATGCACACGTATGGTCACTGAGGCACTGTTTACAATTGCAAAGACCTGGAACCAACCCAAATGCCCATCGACGATAGACTGGACAGGGAAAATGTGGCACATATACACCATGGAATATTATGCAGCCATCAAAAATGATGAGTTCATGTCCTTTGTAGGGACATGGATGAATCTGGAAACCATCATTCTCAGCAAACTGACACAAGAACAGAAAATCAAACACTGCATGTTCTCACTCATAGGTGGGTGTTGAACAATGAGAACACATATACACAGGGAGGTGAGCATCACACACTGGGGTCTGTTAAGGGGGCAAGGGAAGGACAGAAGGGGGGATGGGGAGGTCGGGGCGGGGATAACATGGGGAGAAATGCCAGATGTAGGCAATGGGCGGATGGAGGCAGCAAACCACATTGCCATGTGTGTACCTATGCAACAATCCTGCATAATCTGCACATGTACCCCAGAACCTAAAGTACAATAATACAAAAAAAAATTACAAAAAAAAAAGAAATTATCTGCTTACAAATAGTTGTATATTACTTATTCCATGATGTGACAGAGTGGGATTCCTAACATTGACATCTTCTAAGCATACCCAGAGATTGAGATTCTATACTTTTTGTATAAAGGAGACAGCGAGTATGTGGGGGAGTTGAGAGAGAGAGAGAGAGAGAGAGAGACTGATTTTTAAAAAGAGAGTGCAAGAATAGGCACCCTCAAATAGAAACAAAGAAAATCTCCTTTTCCTATAAATGTCTCCCAAACCGAAAATCAAAAAAGAAAGAAAACAAAGGGGGAAAGGAGTTATATTATCTAAGCCTAATGTTTTAGTACTGATGTTCTAGAACTCCTCAACTAGTTCCTGAGCAAATCGTAGTCCACACTCAGTGTATAAATGTTTGGTAACAAATACATGTTCCTCTCTGCTGCAGGCCCTGGTCCTACTCTTAACAACTGCTCTGTAGAAATTGCCTTCTAAATAGACCAGGTCATGTGAACATATGTATATTTACAAAGAAGTCCAATCACTTACACTGGCAGATGAGGACTATTCAAGTTCACAGAAAATTTTTATCAATATATTCAATATTTGAATATATTGATGAAAATTTAAAAGCAACCTTCACTAATGAAAAAAAAAATCAATGAATAAAATTTGCTTTCAAAAGTTTAAAGTTATCAAGCAGCAAATAAGAAAATAAAAATTTAAAACTTCAGTTACTTATGCTTTATCATTTTCAATGTTTTGTTCTCTATAGGGAACAAAATTCTGTATGCTTCTGGAAGCCAAAATCTCTTTCTCTCATAGGTTTAATAAAACAGAATACTTAAACACACACACACACACACACACACACACACACACACACAAGAAAACCTCTTTATAAGTATTTGTTGATGACAATATGCTTTAAAATTTTAGTGGAAAATCAGGTGACATTCAACTTTTCACAAGGTTGTAGTTGTTTTAAAACTTAGGGCCCAATTTTAATAAGAAACACAATATTTCCAAGATTATAATGTTCTTTCCAGCTAACTTAAAACTAAATGTCAAAGTAGGTTTTAAATAAAACCCTTTAATTAATGCTCCTTCTAATCCCAAAGAATTAACATAAAAAGGTATGACAAATATTAAAACATACACCTCTTAGGCAATATTTTTTTTCTGTTTTTGTCTGAAAGATTCAAGAAAATATTTCCTTTTTGGTTACATATTGCCTGTAACAGAGCTGATCATCTGATCTGGAGTATATCGATTAGGTAGTGTCTTATTGTCTTGTGTTTTAATATTTATCAACCATATTTCTCATTTTTTCTTCATTTACATTTCCTATTTCACATACCATTTGTAATAATTACATTCAATACTCCTCTTAGAGGACAAGAAATGTATGTCTTCTTTTTTGTCTGTGGTTTTGTTTCTTCTGTATCTGATAGGACAGTTTTAGTTTCTCCATGTGCAATACTATTAGGATCAATGAGACTCTGAAGTAAAACAAGAAAATCTTTTAGGAATTATACTTTTTGTATAATTTTATGAATGTACTAAACCACAAAATTTTAGAATTAAACCTATATTATTACTGTCAACGCAAGGAATCATATATACAAAAGAAGATTCATGCTCCATATCAGTAGGTATTTGGGGATGCAACACCAGTGTATTTTGCAAGGTACCTTGATTTAACCTTTTATAGACTTGAGTCCCCACCATTTTCAATCATCATTTGTGTATACTGAATAAAGGTGCCATAATTATTTGGGCATAATAATGACAAGTGTCCATCCTCTGTATACATCCCAAAGATTATTCACTGAAACTCTTGTGAAATAAAAATACAACTTAATTGGAAAGAAGAAGAAATATAATTTTATTTGGATTCATTTCATTTGAAAAATTTATATAAATGAAAGAAAAATGAGAAAAACATAAGTCAAGCCTTCAGAAATTCAGGCATGCTTCCACTAATATTTATAGATAACATATCACATAGTGCAAGGGTACACCTTAATCTCCTAGGCCTTTTAATGCTAGTCTAATTATAAAACTGCTGATTTGGAAAAAAAAAAAAGGAATCTTTGGTTTGTAAGAATATTGAGAAACTTCTTGCAATGTTAAAAAAAAAAAAAAAGTAAACTGATAACAACAAAACACCAGAGTAGAGTTAACTCTGCAATATAATCTCCAAATTTGCCTTATGGTTGTCGTGGGTGGGTGGATATTAGTGTGTATGTACCAGCAATTTGAGTGAATTGATAATACTTTGAGTGAGTGAAAGAGGAAACATCACATAATCACAGGAAACAGTAAAAATGCTAGAGTGCACAGACACACTGAGGAAGGAATTTTACATGTAATGACTCAGAAGACAAAGACATTAAAGCAGCTGACAGCTAAAAATGAATTATGTAGCTCTTTAAGATCAAAGTTCTTGAAATCTGAACATGATTAATGTATTGGAGTTCTGCTACACAGCTTTTTCTGAAAATTCTGTTACCATATAAAACGGAAAAAGACAATGGTGAATATTAAGGTGAGTGAAAGGTCATATATAGTAAAACCATATTATTTTAAGTTTTATTATTTTAGAATTTGTAATAAACTGATATAGACTAAGATGACTTCTTCGCAGATAATTAGACTCAATAGTGAATATTTAAAATATTTTTTAAAAGGACTTTTTGATCCTTACTGTAGAAATCTCTATATTTAAAAAATGAAATTTACAATTCTCATTATGAGTAATTATTACTAAGTAAAACCAGATCGACAAAAGGTCTAATCACTTGCTCTATATATCTATAGAAATAAGAAACTTGGGGTCTCTTCAAAATACACAGCAAAACATTTTAATTAATCTAGACTTATCTTTACCTGTTAATTTAAGTTTCTGAGTTTTCCCTGAATGTGGCAAGAAATAATTAGTGACATTTCTCCTTATTCCTAAAATCTTTGCTCTTTAGCTCTAAAATACTCTATAGTCACCTGTTTTCATTTGTTTCATTATTTCTGCTCATTTCCTAGGATCCATTAAAACTAGCTATTTTTAAATTTACCACTTTTCATTTTTAACCATATACATAAAAGAAATCTAGCTAATAAGTCAACTATAGAAATAAATTTTAAGATCATATTGATTTTATATCATATTAAGGTGAGTGAAAACTTACAATATATGATTTTTTTACCTGAGGAGTTGTAGATGTTTGGAAGTTTTCATCCTCCAAATGCTCACTTTTTGATTCTGTGCTGTACATGCTAAGATTTAAAAGAAAAATACTTTGAAAGAAGAAGCAAGACAATAAATCCATATGAAAACAAACATGGTTAAATGGGATTAATTTTTTAAAGGATGTTTGTTCTAAAGTCGTATCATAGTCAAATCAGATACCTTTATAGTCAAAACAGATCCAAATATTCATCTTTAACATAATTAACCAAAGCCAGAAGCAAAAGTTTTAAAAACCATTATCATATAGAAATGTAACATTTCTCAATAGCTCATAATGCTGGCCTATATCTTAGAAGCATATATCAGAAAATGCAGAAATTTATTTTATGCACTGAACTGGTATGTTTGAGCTAGTGTCCACTGTTGATTTAATCTAGCTTCAATCATGCTCCTACATAAAAGACTTCAGAAAAATTTTAAATGAAATATGATCAACTACATTAATACCTACAACTATAAGTTACTGATACATACTATCTTTTTACGTGGTCCATTTGAAGGATATATAGGTCAAACATTTAAACATATCTATAAAGTTTTATTTTGAAGAAGAATAAACTAGAATACAAGAATAATTACTTATGATAACTTTTATTTTTTATTCATTTTTTTGAACTCTGATTTATTTTTATTTTTTATTCTTTGAGTACTTCTTTATTTTTCTTTTTCTTTTTTTTATTGCATTTTAAGTTTTGGGGTAGAAGTGAAGAACATGTAAGATTGTTGCACAGGTACACACATGGCAGTGTGATTTGCTGCCATCCTCCCCATAACCTATATCTGGCATTTCTCCCCATGTTATCCCTCCCAACTCCCCCACCCCCCGCTGTCCCTCTCCTATTCCCCCCTACAGACCCCAGTGTGTGATGCTCCCCTCCCTGTGTCCATGTGTTCTCATTGTTCAACACCCACCTATGAGTGAGAACATGTGGTGTTTGATTTTCTGTTCTTGTGTCAGTTTGCTGAGAATGACAGTTTCCAGGTTCATCCATGTCCCTACAAAGGACACAAACTCATTGTTTTTGATGGCTGCATAGTATTCCATGGTGTATATGTGTCACATTTTCCCTGTCGAGTCTATCATCGATGTGCATCTGGGTTGGTTCCAAGTCTTTGCTATTGTAAGCAGTGCTGCAATGAACATACGTGTGCATGTGTCCCTGTAATAGAACGATTCATAATCCTTTGGATATATACCCAGTAATGGGATTGCTGGGTCAAATGGAATTTCTATTTCTAGGTCCTTGAGGAATCACCACACTGTCTTCTACAATGGTTGAACTAATTTACACTCCAACCAACAGTGTAAAAGTGTTCCTATTTCTCCACATCCTCTCCAGCATCTGTTGTCTCCAGATTTTGTAATGATTGCCATTCTAACTGGCGTGAGATGGTATCTCAATGTAGTTTTGATTTGCATTTCTCTAATGACCAGTGATGATGAGCATTTTTTCATATGTTCGTTGGCCTCATATATGTCTTCTTTTGTAAAGTGTCTGTTCATATCCTTCGAACACTTTTGAATGGGCTTGTTTTTTTCTTGTAAATCTGTTTTAGTTCTTTGTAGATTCTGGATATTAGCCCTTTGTCAGATGGGTAGATTGCAAAAATTTTTCCCATTCTGTTGGTTGCCGATTCAATCTAATGATTGTTTCTTTTGCTGTGCAGAAGCTGTGGAGTTTGATTAGGTCCCATTTGTCCATTTTGGCTTTTGTTGCCAATGCTTTTGCTGTTTTAGTCATGAAGTCCTTGCCTATGCCTATGTCCTGAATGGTTTTGCTTAGGCTTTCTTCAAGGATTTTTATGGTGTTAGGTTTTATGTTTAAGTCTTTAATCTATCTGGAGTGAATTTTAGTGTAAGGTGTCAGGAAGGGGTCCAGTTTCTGCTTTCTGCACATGGCTAGCCAGTTTTCCCAACACCACTTATTAAACATGAGGTCCTTTCCCCCATTGCTTGCTTTTGCTGAGTTTGTCAAAGATCAGATGGTTGTAGATGTGTGGTGTTTCTTCTGGGGTCTCTGTTGTGTTCCATTGCTCTATACCTCTGTTTTTGTACCAGTACCATGCTGTTTTGATTAGTGTAGCCTTGTAGTATAGTTTGAAGTCTGGCCATGTGACGCCTCTGGCTTTGTTCTTTTTGCTTAGGATTGTCTTGGCTATGCAGGGTCTCTTGTGATTCTATATGAAGTTTAAAGTGTTTTTTTCCAGTTCTGTGAAGAAGGTCATTGGTAGCTTGATGGAGATAGCATTGAATCTATAGATTACTTTGGGCAGTATGGCCATTTTCATGATATTCCTAACCATATGCATGGAATATTTCTCCATGTGTTTGTGTCCTTTCTTATTTCGTTGAGCAGTGGTTTGTAGTTCTCCTTGAAGAGGTCCTTTACATTCTTTGTTAGTTGTATTCCTAGGTATTTTATTCTCTTTGTAGCAATTGTGAATGGCAGTTCGTTCTTGATTTGGCTCTCTTTAAGTCTGTTATTGGTGTATAGGAATGTTTGTGATTTTTGCACATTGATTTTAAAGTATCTGTTGTTTTTACCTCCTCTGTAATCTTTGCTAGCTTCGAAGGTAAGAAAGCTGACTTTTCTTAAAAATATCTTCTTTCAATTTTTGAGTTGTTAAGAATAAAACTAAAGATTTCATGCTTTAATTTTTAGATAGACTATATTACCATATCCTGTAGTGTTTCATGTATCTATACTTTTCTAAAAGGAAAACAATTTTAAGAATGAAAATTTTTAATAAAAAGGAAATGAAAAGAAACATTGACAGTTCAGTAGCTACCATATGCTAGCTTCTTTACAATATTGTCTAATTGTAATGAAGTAAAATATTACGTGTAAAATCCTATTAAAGAATCATAACTGAATTTACAACTTTATTAAAGCAAAAAAAACCTTAAAAGTTTTTGATTAAAACTTGAATCTAAATTCCTTTATAGTGCAATTCCATTTTGATTGAAATGACTGTAAAAATTACTATCTTGTCATTATAACGATGTATTAGTCCATTCCCATGCAGGTATGAAGAAATACCTGAGACTGGGTAATTTATAAATGAAAGAGGTTTAATTGGCTCACAGTCCTACATGGCTAGGGAGGCCTCAGGAAACTTACAATCATGGTAGAAGGCACCTCTTCATAGGGTGGCAGGAGAAAGAATGAGTGCAAGTAGGGGACATGCCAGACACTTATAAAACCATTACATCTTGTGAGACTAACTCACAAGATCCAATTTCCTACACCTACCTGGTCTCACCCATGACATGTGGGATTATTATAATTCAAAGTAAGATTTGGGTGGGACGAAGAGCCAAATAATATCATTCCACTCCCGGCCCCTCCCAAATTTCATGTGCTCACATTTCAAAACACAATCATGTCTTTCCAACAGTCCCCCAAAGTCTTAACTCATTACAGCATTAGCTCAAAAGTCCAAGTCCAAAGTCTCATCTGAGACAATCCAAGTTCCTTCTGCCTATGAGCCTGTAAAATCAAAAGCAAGTTAGTAACTTCCTAGATACAATGGGGGTACTGGGAGAAATTGGCTAAAACAAAGGGGCTACAGGCCCCATGCAAATCCTAAATCCAATCATTAAACCTTAAAGTTCCAAAATGATCTCCTTTGACTCCATGTCTCACATTCAGATCATGCTGATGCAAGAGGTGGTTCCCATGGCCTTGTGAAGCTCTGCCCCTGTGGCTTTGCAAGGTTACAGTCCCACTCTGGGTGCTTTCATTAGGGGCATTGAGGGTCTACTGCTTTTCCAGGCACATAGTGCAAGCTGTCAGTGAATCTACCATTCTGGGGGCCAGAGGATAGTGGTCCTCTTCCCAAAGCTCCACCAGCTAGTGCCCCAGTGGGGACTCTGTGTGGGGGTTCCAACCCCACATTTTCCCTTGCACTGCTCTAGCAGAGGTTCTCCATGAGGGCTCCACTATTGGACCAAACTTCTGCCTGGGTATCCAGACATTTCTATACATCCTGTAAAATCTAGGTGGAGGTTTCCAAAGCTCAGTCCTTGATGTCTGTGCACCTGTAGGCCCAATACCCCGTGTAAGCTGCCAAGGCTTGTGGCTTGCACCCTCTGAAGCAATGTCTTAAGCTATACCTTGGCCTCCATCAGACATGGCTGGAGCTGAAGCAGCTGGGATGCAGGGCACCATGTCTCAAGGCTGCATAGAACAGGGTGTCCCTGGGCTGGGACTACAAAGCCATTTTTCCCTCCTAGTTCTCCAGGCCTGTGATGGGAGGGGCTGCCACAAAGGTCTCTGACATGCCCTGGAAACATTTTCCCCATTGTCTTGGTGATTAACATTCTACTCCTCATTACTTATGCAAATTTATGCAGCAGGCTTGAATTTCTCCTCCCCAGAAAATGGTTTTTTTTTCTATTTCATTATCAGTTGTGATCATTAGGCTGCAATTTTTCCAAACTTTCATGCTGTGCTTCCTCTTAAATGCTTTGCCACTTAGGAATTTCTTCTGCCAAATATCCTAAATCATCACTCTCAAGTTCAAAGTCCCACAGATCTCTAGGGCAGGGGCAAAATGCCACCAGTCTCTTTGCTAAAGCATAGCAAGAGTGACCTTTACTCCAGTTTCCAACAAGTTTCTCATCTCCATCTCAGACTACCTCAGCCTAGATTTCATTGTCCATATCAACATCAGCAGTTTGGTCAAAGCCATTCAACAAGTCTCTAGGAAGTTCCAAACTTTCCTACATCTTCCTCTCTTCTGAGCTCTCCAGACTGTTCCAACCTCCACTTGTTACCCAGTTCCAAAGTAGCTTCCACATTTTTGGATATCTTTATAGCAGCACCCCATTCTGTCGTGCTAATTTATTGTATTAGTCCTTTCTTATACTGCTATGAAGAAATACCCAAGCTTGGGTAATTTATAAAGAAAAGAGGCTTAATTGACTCATAGTTCCACAAGGTTGAGGAGGACTCAGAAAACCTACAATCATGGTGGAGGGCAGCTTTTCACAAGCTGGCAAGACAGAGAATAAGTGCAAGCAGGGGAAATGCCAGACACTCATAAAATCATCAGATCTTGTGATGTGATCACATCAGATCACATTATTTTGAGAATAGCATGGGAGAAACTGCCCCCATGATCCAGTTACCTCCACTAGGTTCCACCTGGACACATGGGGATTATTACAATTCAAGGTGAAATTTGGATGGGGACACAGACCAAACCAAATCAAATGACTATCTTGTCATACGCTGTTAGATTATGAGGTAATTGGTAAGAAAAATGTAGGAGAGTGAATCCCCTAGGTTGTGTCATGTTCTGGAAAAACAGGCTGGGAGAGCCATTAAAAAGTTTGAGCTGAAGTGCACATAAATTTTGAGAAGAGGATACAAAGTTAATTTACACACTTAAGTTTCGAATGCCTACTTTTCTGGCCTCTGAAAGTAAAGCTGCCAAACGAAACAAAATAAAACAGAAATATAGGCTTCTGCCTTTATGGATCTTATACTCTTATTGGGAGGAAGGGGGGAGACAATAAAAAACATTTCAGTATTGCATAAAATAAATGAGAATCATGTTATAGAGATCAAGATGACATTTGAACTGTGTCCTAAATGAGGAGAAGCTGTGAGTCATAAGTAAGCAGATGGACTAGGAGCAGGCAAACATAACCCCAAGAATAATGCAAGTAGAGACATCAGGAAACTAGGCAGAATAATTTAAAATCTGTAACTATGTAATGATTAGGATAGCAGGGCTTGGAACTCAGGCAAGCAGACGATGCACTAGAACTTCAAAACCCAGATAAGGGGTCTAAATAATAGATGTACAGGTTAATAACTATAAGAGAAGCTTGATACTGAGTCAGGCAATATTTGTGACTGGCAGTCACTGAATACCCTCTTTATATATCTGCCAAGAGTGGAATTGGTAGGTGGTATGCCTAAAAGCAAGGACTTTGAGCTGAGAAAAAAATGTATTCAATTATTCTCTTTATATTTTAATAATTGTGGGAAGTGATTTTTCTCCATTGGCCTCAATTTTCTTATCTGAAAAAAATATAAAATAATGCTTAATTTATCAGTTATAAGAATTATAACATCTGATGAAAGTTGAACTATATTAAGCACTTAACATGAATCATCTTCCTCAATTCTCTCAACAACTCTATGAGGTATTTACTACTATTATCCCCATTTTATAGATATTCAAACTATAGATGCAGAAAAGTTAATTTAACTTTCAATATAGTCATATAACTAGCAATTGGCAGAGCTGGAATTTAAATAAAGTACTCTTTAGTATTACTCAGATCCTTGTTAACTTTGGTATTGTCTCTTTTCTTCTTTTAACTGTTGTGGTGATACTGCACTATAAATTTAAATTGCATTTCTATAATCAGCATTTTTCATATATTTACTAGTCATTTCAAAATGTTCTTTAGTAAAGTGTTGAAATCTCTTGTCCATTTTTTTTGTGGTACTGGATCCCATTTTCATATTGATTTGTTGGAGTTCTTTTTAGGTATGAAAACTATAAATATTTTATTGGACATATAAAGAGCCAGTATCATCTCCCACTCTGTGTCTTGCCTTTCTACTCTGATAATACCTTTTTAAAATGATACTTTAACTGTAAAGTGTATAGTTCCAGGGGCATTATGTACATTTGCATTGTTAAGCAATCATCACCACCATCCATCTCCAGAACTTTTTCATTAACTCGACCTAAAACTCTGTATGTATTCATTAAACAATAATTTCCCATTTTCCCCTCCTCTAACCCTTGATAGTTACCATTCTTTCTGTCTTTATGAATATGGATATTCTAGGTACTTCATATGAGTCAATTCATACAATATTTGTCCTTTTGTGTCTTGCTTATTCCACTTAGCATGTCTTCAAAATTTATTCAAAATTCCATACATTTTGTAGCATGTACAGAATTTCCTTCCTTTTTAAAAGTTGAATATTATACATTTCTATGTATATGTCACATTTTGTTTATCCGTTCATCTGCTGACAGATATTTGGGTTGTTTCAATCTTTTGGCTATTGTGAATAATGCCGCTATGAAAATAGGTGTACCAATATCTGTTTGAATTCCTGCTTTCAATTTTCTATTTGGCATATACCTAGAAATGGCATTGATGGATCATATAGTAATTCTACGTTCAATCATACTTCTTTTTCATAGCAGCTACATCTCTGTTGATAGTGTCCTTTGTTGCACGTAAGTTTTAAATTTTAATGTAGTCCAATTTATCTATTTTTCCTTTTGTTGCCTGTACATTTGGCATTATAGCCAAGAAGTAAACCGCCAAATCTAATATCATGGAGCTTTCCTTCTATATTTTCTTTTAAGAGTTTTAATATTTTTAGCTCTTAAAATCATAATTATTATAACCTCTTTAACTCAAAAATCTGGATCAATTTTGAGTCTGTTTCTCTTTTCAATTTTCTATCTTTGCTTAAGGTCATATAACATTGTCTAATACTATGGCTCACAATTTTTACTGAAAGTTTGACATTGTGTACAAATTGTACAGTCTCCAGATAAAAACTTCTTTTGGAAAGAAATATGTGGATTAGGGGTAGTGAAAAATCACTTTAACCAAATCAGAGATTGAGTTCAGTTGAAAGCTGTGTAATGCTCAGTTTTATTTCAATTTCTTTTTCCTCAAGTATACTCCTTCAGGGATTTTGCCCTAGACAATTTTCTTGATAAATGATGGCAGCCTCACTTGTTTCTCCCATATCAGGCATTGTATTATTCTGTTTTCACACTTCTATAAAGAACTGCCTAAGACTGGGTAATTTAAAAAGGAAACAGGTGTAATTGTCTCACAGTTTCACATGGCTGGGGAGGCCTCAGGAAACTTACAATCAGGTGGAAGGCAAAGGGGAAGCAAGGACCTTTTTCACATGGCGACAGGAGAGAGAAGTGTGAGCAGGGGAAAATTCCAGATGGTTATAAAACCATCAGATCTCATGATAACTCATTCACTATCTTGAGAACAGGATGGGGGAACTGCCCCCATGATCCAATCCTCTCCCCTCCTCAACACATGGGGATTACAGGTCTCTCCCTCCACACATGGAGATTACAATTTGAGATGAGATTTGGGTGGAGGCACAGAACCAAAACATATTGTTCTGCCCCAACTACGCCCAAATCTCATGTCCTTTATACACTTGAACATCAATCATGCCTTCCCAACAGTCCCCCAAAGTCTTAACTAATTCCAGCATTATCTTAAAAGTACAAAGTCTCATATGGAACAAGGCAAGTTCCTTCCTCCCATGAGCCTGTAAAATCAAAAGTAAGTTAGTTACTTCCAAGATATAATGGGGGTACAGGCATTGGGTAAATGTTGCTGCTCCAAATGGGAGAAATTGGCCAAAACAAAGGGGCTACAGGCCCTATGCAGTTCGAAAATCCAGTGGGGCAGTCATTAAACCTTACAGCTCCAAGATAATCTCCTTTGATTCCATGTCTCACATCCAAGGCATGCTGATTTAAAGGGTAGACTCCCATGGCCTTGGGCAGCTCTGCCTCTGTGGCTTTGCAGGGTACAGCCTCACTCCTGGCGGCTTTCACAGCTGGCATTGTCTGAGATGCTGTCAATGGATCTACCATTCTGGTATCTGGAGAATGGTGGCCCTCTTCTCACAGTTCCACCAGGCAGTGCCCCAGTGGGGGACCCTGTGTGGGGGGCTCCAACCCCACATTTCCTTTTCACACTGCCCTAGCAGAAGTCATTCTTGAGGCTCCACCCCTGCATCAAACTTCTAGCTGAACATCCAGTCATTTCCATACATCCTCTGAAATCTAGGTGGAAGTTTTTGAAGCTCAATTCTTGACTTCTGTGCACCGGTAGGCCCAATACCACATGGAAGCCACCAGAGCTTGTGGCTTGCACCCTCTTAAAGCAACAGCCTGCGCTGTACATTGGCCCATTAGCCATGGCTGGGATGCAGGGAACCAAGTCCCAAGAGTACGTAAAAGAGCAAGGCCCTAGGCCTGGCCCACAAAACCATTTTCTCCTCCTAGGCCTCCAGGCCTGATATAGGAGGGGCTGCCAGGAAGATCTCTCATACTTTCCCCATTGTTCTCATTACTTATGCAAATTTCTGCAGGTAGCTTGAATTTCTCACCAGAAAATTGATTTTTCTTTTCTATTACATGGTGAGGCCACAAATTTTCCAAACTCTTAGGGTCTGTCACCTCTTGAATGCTTTGCTGCTTAGAAATTTATCCTGCCAGATACCATAAATCATCTCTCTTGAGTACGAAGTTCCACAGATCTCTAGAGCAGGGCCAAATATACCACCAGTCTCTTTGCTAAGGCATAGCAAGAGTGATCTTTGGTTCAGTTCTAATAAACTCTCCATCTCCATCTGAAACCACCTCAGCCTAAACTTCATTTTCCATATCACTATCCAACATTTTGATCAAAACCATTCAACAAGTCTCCAGAAATGTCCAAACTTTCCCACATTTTCCTCTATTCTTCTGAACCCTCCAAACTGTTCCAACCTCTGCCTGTTACCCAGTTCCAAAGTCACTTCCACATTTTCAATTATCTTTATAGAAGTACCCACCCTTTGCAGTACCAATTTTCTGTATTAGTCAATTCTCGTACTTCTACAAAGAACTGCCCGACTTTGGGTAATTTATAAAGGAAAAAGATTTAGTTGACTCACAGTTCTGCATGGCTGGGGAGGCCTTGAAAAACTTACAATCACAGTGGAAGGCAAAGGAAGAGCAAGGACCTTCTTCACATGGTGGCAGGAGAGAGAAGCACAAAAAGGGAAAAGGCCAGACGCTTATAAAATCATCAGATCTCATGAGAACTCACTCACTATCTTGACGACAGCATGGTGAAAACTGTTCCCATGGTCCAACTGCCTCTCTCCCTCAACATATGGAGCGTATACGTCTCTCCCCTCAACACGTGGGGATTCCAATTCAAGATGAGATTTGGGTGGGGACATGGAGCCAAACCATATCAGGCATACCTTACCATTTCCCAACTCGGTTTATTTCTACTGTCCATGTTTTCCTATACTGGAATAGCTGAATTAACTTCTCCAAGGTAACATAACTGTAAATAAAGGAGTTGGGGCCCATCAGGCAATGTGACTCCAGAGCCCATATTCTTAAAACTAAAGTGCTTACAATGTGACAAGTATTCTGTGTAAGACATAGACTAAAGCTCTCATAAGGATTTATAGGCTAACATTTATAAAATGGCTATAATAACTTAAATCTATAAAAGATTAGATGATCTACTAAGAAAAGAAAAAAAAATCCAACAACTATATAATTTTTTGATTTTTCTGTTTTAGAAAATGAACTTGTACAAATAACTTCTTTAGGAAGTAAAAAAGAGCCTTAAGAAAAACTTAAAAATAAAAAACAATGGATGAATAAGTCACAGAAGGCTAAAATGCTTTAGAAATAGCTCATTGGAAATCAGTTACAAAGCTGTTGAGACCATTGGGCATCATGCCAATAATACTATTCCATTGCCTCTGACCAGCCCTCTCCATGGTCCTTACCTCTCGATTGCTTTCACTGAGCACTCTGGAACTTCTGCCAGATGATTATCAAACTGTATTATATTCCCAACCTCTTTTCAAAATATTTTCTCGAATTTCTGTGCCCTATCTGAAACCAAGCCCTTCCTCTAAGGAAGATACTGCTTCCTCTGTGGTTCTCTTACATAACAGCAGTTTATTCACTAACATTCCTTCTGACAACCCACTCTATTTCTAAAACTTCATATATAAAAAGAAACAAAATACTTGCTCCTTAGAGGCTTGTATAATTTGACAATACCACATTCTTCCTCTTCTATTCACTGTTACTTACTCACCTTAATTTGATCCTTTTCCTTTATTCACCAAAGACATTAGTGACTGACCCCCATATTTGTAATCTTTTTGTCTTACACAGTTGGATAATTCATCTACTATCTTGTTTCTTCAGTTTTTCACTTCCTTTCTAATAAAGGAAAGGCCACACTAAAACCTTCTATCATGTGAAATGCACATTTCTGAATACTACTTCACATTCTTTCAGTTCTCTTGTTCAATTACATTCACTGCATCCCCCTCCAATTATTTCTCACTTTCATCAAGATGTGCAGTACAATGAACCCTTTAACTCAAACCTTTGCCACTTCCTTCTTCACTTATTTTTGTATTCAATATCTGTGATTCATCATCCCCAAAATACTGTTATAAATATCCTAAACTCTTGAAATATGTTTATTGTTGCTTTGTTGTTGTACATTTCTAGGAACACTTCAATCTAGGAATGCTGCTGCCCCACTCCCACTGATGCCCGTCCCCAGCTGACACACATGCACCCTTTTGCACTGCTGAGGTGGCTGGCATGTGTGACTCAGCACAGATCCTGTTGCCACTACCCCAGTGAAGCACTCCAATGGGGGGAATTCCCCATTGGAATGTTATGGCCAGGAACACCTCAACTCCTGCAGCACAGCAGGTTCCTAACCTTGAGGGGCCAGAGAACAGAGCTGGAGGCCTGGTTTCAGCCCCCAAGAGCTAGAGCACACAGCCCAGGAGAGCTGACCTGTGCTTGGCCCCTTAAAATCTTCCAGAAATGAAACCAGCCAACTGAACCCACCTTACACCACAACGAAACCCCCAAGGGCATCAAAGAAGATAAAAGCAAAAAGTCCCATCTACAGGATAGCAACTTAAATGTTGAAGGAACATCAGCCCACACAGATGAGAAATAATTAGCACAAGAACTCTGGCAACTCAAAAAGCCCGAGTGTCTTCTTACCTCCATATGACTGTAGTCGTTCCTCAGCAATGATTCTTAACCAGGCTGAAATGACAAACATATAATTCAGAATATGGATAGGAATGAACATGGACATTCAGGAGAAAGTTGAAACCCGGTGCAAGGATTCTAAGGAATACAATAAAATGATATAGGAGCTTAAAGATGAAATGGCTATTTTAAGAGAGAACCAAACTGATCTGATAGAACTAAAAAACTCACTACAACAATTTCATAAGATAATCACAAGTATTAACAGCAGAATAGATCAAGCTCAGGAAATAATCTCAGAGCTTGAAGACAATTTCTTTGAATAAACTCTGTCAGATAAAAATAAAGGAAAATGAACAAAAAGAATAAACATCTCTGAGAAACATGGGATTATGTAAAGAGACCAAATATACAACTCACTGATGTCCCTGAAAGAGAGGGAGAAAGAGTAAGTAATGTGGAAAACATATTTGAGGATATCATCCATGAAAATTTCTCCAATCTTTCTAGAGAAGCTAGTATTCAAATTCAAGAAATGCAGAGAACCCCTGTGAGATACTATACAAAATGACCATCCCAAAGACACAAAGTCATCAGATTCTCCAAGGTCAAGATGAAAAAAAAAGTATTAAAGGCAGCTAGAGAGAAGAGGCAGGTCACCCGCAAATAGAACCCCATCAGGCTAAGAGTGGACCTTTCAGCAGAAACTCTACAAGCCAGAAAAGATTGAGAGGCCGATATTCAGCATTCTTCAAGAAAAGAAATTTCAACAAAGAACTTCATATCCAGCTAAACGAGGCTTCAAAAGCAAAGTAGAAATAAGAGCCTTTCAGACAAACAAATGCTAAGGGAATTTGTTACCACCAGACATGCTTTACAAGAGGTCCTGAAGGGAGTGCTAAACATGGAAATGAAAGACCTTTACCAGCCACCACGAAAACACACTTAAGTACATAGACCAACGACACTATAAAGCAGTAACTACACAATCAAGTCTGCGTAATAACCTGGTAGCAACATGATGACAGAATTAAATTTGAATGTATCAGTATCAACTTTGAATGCAAATGAGCAAAATGCCCCAATTAAAGGGCACAGAATGGCAAATTGGATAAAGAAGCAAGATGCAATGATATACTGTCTTCAAAAGACCCATCTCACATGCAATGACAACTGTAAGCTCAAAGTAAAGGAATGGAGAAGAATCTACCAAGCAAATGTAAAACAAAAAAGCAGGGGTAACTATTCTGATTTCAGATAAAACAGACTTTAAACAATGATTAAAAAAGACAAAGGACTGGGTATGGTGGCTCATGCCTATAATCCCAGCACTTTGGGAGGCTGAGGAGGGCAGATCACAAGGTCAGGAGATCAAGATCATCCTAGCCAACATGGTAAAACACCATCTGTACTAAAATACAAAAAATTAGCCAGGTGTGGTGGTGTGCGCCTGTAGTCCCAGCTACTGAGGAGGCTAAGGCAGGGGAATCACTTGAACCCAGGAGGCAGAGGTTGCAGTGAGCTGAGATCATGCCACTGCATTCCAGCCTGGCAACAGAGCGAGGCTCTGTTTCAAAAAGAAAAAAAAAAAAAAAAAGACAAAGATATTACATAATGGTAAAGAGTTCAATTCAACAAGAAAATCTAACTATCCTAAATATATATATGCACCCAACACAGGAGCAAACAGATTCATCAAATAAGTTCTTAAAGACCTATGAAAAAACTTAAGATAATCACACACAAATAGTGGGAAGTTTAAACATCCCATTGACAGTACTAGACAGATCACTGAGGCAGAAAATTGACAGAAAAATTTGGACCTACACTCAACACTTAATCAATGAACCTAACAGACTTTTACAGAATTTGCCACCCCAAAACAATAGAATATACATTCTTCTTATCTGCACATGGCACATACTGTAAAACTGGCCATATGATCAGCCATAAAACAATTATTATCAAATTAAAAAAAACTGAAATCATATTAACCACACTCTTGGACCACAGTGCAATAAAAATAGAAATCAATACTAAGAGAAAACCTCAAAACCATAGTTACATGGAAATTAAACAACCGGTTCCTGAATGACTTTTGGGTAAACAATAAAATTAAGTCAGAAATTAAGAAATTCTATGAAATGATTGAGAACAAAGAAATAATATACCGGAATCCCTGAGACTGGGCTAAAAGCATGCTAAGAGAAAAGTTTACAGCATAAATGCTCCCATAGAAAACTCAGATCTCAAATTAACAACCTATCCTCATGCCTAGAGGAAACAGAAAAACAAAAACAAACTAAGCCCAAAGTTAGCAGATGAAAAGAAATAACCAAAGTTACAGCTGAACTGAATAAAATTGAGACACAACAAGCAATACAAAAGATCAAGGAATCCAGGAGTTGGTTTTTTGAAAGAATATATAAGATTATTTAAAGAATAAGTAAGATTATAAATAAGAACACATAAGATTATTTGAAAGAATAAATAAGACCGCAGCTAGACTAACAAAGAAAAAGGAGATCCAAATAAACACAATTGGAAATGACAAAGGAACATTATCCCACTGAAATACAAAAAATCCTCAGAGACTATTAAGAACACATCTATGCAAACAAATTAGAACACCTACAAGAAATGTGCAAATTCCTGGAAACTTACAACCTCCCAAGATTGAACCAGGAAGAAATTAAAACCATGAACAGACAAATCATGATTCTGAAATTGAATCAGTAATACAAATCTTACCAACTAGAAAAAGTCCTGGGACAAGACTGATTCACAGCCAAATTCTATCAGATATATAAAGAAGAGCTAGTACCATTCCTACTGAAAATATCCCAAAAAATTGAAGAGGAAGAACTCAACTCATTCTATGAGGATAGCACCATCCTGATACCAAAACCTGGCAGAGACACACACACACCCACCCTCCCACACACACACACACACACACACAAAGGCCAATATCTTTGATGAACATTGATGCAAAAATCCTCAGCAAAATACTAGCAAATGGAATCTAGCAGCACATAAAAAAGCTAATCCATCACGATCAAGTAGGCTTTATCCCTAGGATGCAAAGCTGGTTCAACACACACCCCCCCCCCCCCAATAATTGTGATTCATCACATAATTAGAACTAAACCCAAAAACCATATAATAATCTCAATAGATGCAGAAATGGCTTTTGATAAAATTCAGCATAGCTTCATATTAAAAGCCTTCAACAAATAGGCATTGAAGGAATATATCTTAAAATAATGAGTCATTTATGACAAAACCATAGCCAACATCATACTGAAGAGGCAAAAGCTGGAAGTATTACCATTGAAAACCAGAGCAAGCCAAGGATGCCCGCTTTCAACACTCCTATGTAATACTGGAATTTGTAGCTAGAGCAGTCAGGCAAGAGAAAGAAACAAAAGGCATCCAAGTAGGAAGAGAGGGAGTCAAACAATCTCTGTCCGTAGATGATATGATTCTACACCTAGTAAACCCATAGTCTCTGCCCAAAAGCACCTAGATACAACAAACTACTTCAAAAAAATTTCAGGATACAAAATCAATGTACAAAAATCAGTAGCATTTCTATCACCAAGTCCAAGCTGTGAGCCAAATCAAGAACATGATTCCACATACAACAGCCACAAAAAGAATAAAATACAGGTAACCAGGGAGGTGAAAGATCTCTACAATGAAAATTACAAAACATTGCTGAAAGAAATCAGAGATGACACAAAGGGAAAGACATTCCATGCTACAGTAACTTGGCATCACTATAATAACAGCCTTGAAATCAGAAATATACTGGTTGTATGATCTTGGATAATTTACAATCTCTTATCACTTTTTTTTTTTTTGGAGAAGAGGGTCTCACTCTGTCACCTACGCTGGAGTGTGGTGGTGTGATCATGGCTCACTGCAACTTCCACCTCCCCCAACTCAAGTGATCCTCCCACCTCAGCCTCCCAAGTAGCTGGGGCTACAGGCATGTCATGTCTGATTAATTTTTTTTGTGGGAACAAGGTCTCCCTATGTTGCCCAGGCTGGTCTCAAATTCCTGGGCTCAAGCGATCCTCCTGCCTTGGTCTCCCAAATCTCATTATCTTTCAGTGGGCATAGTACTATCTGTTTTTCTTCATATTCACAGCTAGGGAAAGCAGAATCAAATTTGAGGACAGCCAGCCAAATATGAGTTTACTGGATAAGTTTATTAGAAATTATGGCATGTTTTTGTACTAACAAAAATAAGACTTCTTACTGGTTTATATTCCAGTATCTTACATATAAATGATCAGCTCAGTTTAAAAAATTTTTATGCTCTATTTCAATAAGCTTCTTAAAATCCTTTGTTGGAATGAGGTAGATATAAGTACATACATAAACACACACACACACATATATACATATCTTTCTATTATGGGAATTAAGTGAGATGTTTGTACAACTTATAGCAATAAATATGGTATGTAAAACTTTTATTAGAAGTATGTACTGCTATTATATTGCTAGGCTTTGCTTTAAAAATAGTGAAAAATTTTGATGGATTTAGAGGTTCCATTTTCACCTTGGTTTATTAGAATGTTTGATTATATATTAATAATGTACACAGTGTGGTATTGTAAAAAGAATTGGGCAGTCTGAGTTCTGTTTTTCATTTGCTACACACACATATATATATATATATTTTTTTTTTTTAACAGAGTCTCACTCTGTCACCCAGGATGGAGGGCAGTGGTGTGATTTCAGCTCAATGCAACCTCTGCCTCCTGGGTTCAAGCAATACTGCCTCACCCTCCCGAGTAGCTGGGACTACAGATGCGCACCGCCACATCCATCTAATTTTTTTATTTTTTGGTAGAGATGGGGTTTCACCATGTTGGCCAGGCTGGTATCAAACTTCTGATCTCAAGTGACTTGCCCACCTCAACCTTCCAAAGTGCTGGGATTACAGGTGTGAGAGACCACACCTGGCCCTGATACATCATATTGAGGAAATTTCTTGTCATTTCATCTCTCTGCTGAATTCCAAACCTATAAAGTGACAGAGGGAGGGAAGATCTTAGATGATCTAAGGCTTTAACAGTTTTAAGTCTATGATTCTATTATCTGAGTGACCTACTAAGAAATAGGCTGAAAGAATAGCAATACATACTTTTTGGGAACTTCATTTCTTAAATACCATGTATGTACATATGTATCACTTAATATAAACTGCTTGTCTTTCCTTGGTGTGTCCATACACAATACTCTGGGTTTATGCTTTTGAAGCAATGTTATGCAACAGTGACATCTAGTGACTATATATCGCAGATCATTCAGCAAAACTTTATGGCCAGCTCCTACTCTTCTAAATGTGGATTTACTTTGTAGCCCAGCTAAATACTTTAAAATAATTCTGTCCTCTGTAGAAGTAAGGAATGCCAATTAAATTTGACAATAGCATTAATAATTGGATAAATAAGAACTGAAATTTCCTTCAAAATCATAATGTATATGGAATTCAGTATAAATTATTCTAAATGAAACTGCAGCTCTTTTCCCTTCATTGAGAGTGGCAAAGCTAGGATTTTGAATTCCAGTGTGTTTAAATACGTAGTCTACTCTCTTATCTACTATGCACTGCTGACAGGTAATAGGCATTTAACACATACTTATTCAATTAGTGTTGGGTAAAACATATGCATCAATAATTGTGTTTGTGAGTATGTATTGCTTTGGAATCTTTGGAAATATTGCTGCCTTTCAAACAAAACTCTTCTTGAGGTTAGCTAAAAGATTAACACATTAAAAACAACCACAATATCCATCTTTCTAAAAAAAAAATGAATTTGAGACCTACATGCAAAAACAGAATACTCTTTAAGCATTCAAACTAGTTCAGTATTTTTTTTTTAAGATAATGACTACCTGGCATTATTATTTAATCAGGACAATACAAATCTGGGCTAAACCTCTACTACTATAATTCAAATGAACTGTCACTGTTAAAATTCCTAGTAGTATTTAGGGTTTGTTCTCATTAATCAGATAGTATTTTGATTTTCAATCGTTTTTTGGTGCCTAGATCTTGTTTCCACAATAAAGTGACAAGGTATCTGTCTTAGGTCATTTTGTACTGCTGTAACAGAATACCACAGATTGGGTAATTGATAATGAACAAAAATTTCTTTCTCACAGTTCTGGAGGTTGAGAAGTTCAAGATCAAGGTACCAGCATCTTGTGAGGGCCCCCTTGTTTCATTCTCTGGAGGGGGAGGGAGGTTATGTCCTCACATGTTAGAAGGTATAAGGATAAGAGAGGGAAATGGGTGGCAGAACTTGTCCTTTTATAGTGAAATTAACCTCACTCATGTGGGCACAGCCCTCATGGCCTAATCACCTCTTCAAGGTCCCATCTCTTCATACTGTTAAAATCAACAAGTTTTGGAGAGGACAAACATTCAAACCATAGCAGTGTCTTTGTCTATTTGTGTTGCTATAACAAAATACTCAAGACTGGGTAATTTATAAATAACAAAAATTTATTTTGTCACAGTTCTAGAGGCTGGAAAATCCCAGATCAAACTGCTGACAGATTTGGCTTCTGGTAAGAACTTAGACCTCTGCTTCCAAAATGGTGCCTTGAATGCTGCATCCTCTGGAGGAAATAAATGCTGTATCTTCACATGTTGGAAAAGAGAGAAGGGTGAAAAGGGGCTAGCTAGTTCCCTCTACTTATTATATAAAGGCATTAATCCATTTATAAGGGCAGAACCCTCATGATGTAGTCACTTCCTAAAGGTCCTACCTCTTAATACTGTTGCATTGGGGATTAAGTTTCAATATGAAATTGGAGGGGACACAAACATTCAAACCACAGCATTTTGTCTCTGTACCCCCAACAAATTCATGTCTTTCTCACATATAAAATACACTCGCTCCATCCCAATAGCTCCAAAAGTCTTAACTCTCTCCAATATCAACTCAAAAGTCTAGAGTCCAGAGTCTCATCTAAATCAGATATGGGTGAGACTCAAGGTTTGATTTACCCTGAGGCAAATTGCTCTCCAGTTGTGAGTCTACGATATCAAGCAAGTTATGTCATTCTAAAATACAATGGTGGGACAGACAGAGGATATTCCCTTTTCAAAAGGGAGGAAACAGAAAAGAAGAAAGGGGTAATAGGTTCCAAGTTAGTCCCAACCCAAGAAGCCAAGCAACATTAAATCTTGAGGCATTAGAATAATCTTCTTTGACTCCATGGCCTGCCTTCTGCATGCAACAGGGACAGGGCTGAGTACCATGTTTTCTGGGAGCCTTGCCTCCATGGCTTTAGTAGGAGCAGCCCACGCACCAGCTCTAACATGTTGGCATCATATCTTTGTGGCTCTCTCAGGCAGGAATTGCACATTGGTAGCTCTGGTGGCCTATAGTCTTAGGGGTGGCCCTGTCCCCACTGCTCCACTAGGCATTGCCCTTTTAGGGGCTCTCTGCGGTGTCCCTGACTCCACAGCTGTTGCAGGCACTGTCCTTGTGGTGACCCTCTGAGCTGACCTCACACTTCTGGCAGTTCTCTGCCTGAGCCTTAAGGTTCTCTGTGACCTCCTTTGAAATCTTCGTGGAGATAGCCATGACCACAGACTATCTGTAGTCTTAGCACCACATGGACACCACCAAGGTTTACTGTTTATCATCTCTGACACTGCACCTCGGACTGCTTGAGCCACAGCTGGTGTGGCTAAGGAATGGTGAGCCAGATGTGTAGAGTAGAAAGTTGAGGTGGCCCTAGGCAGCAAGCCCTGAGGTCCCATGGGCACCCTGGGCCCCTCCCTTGAAACTGTTCTGCCCTGAAGGTCCTGGCACTCTGAGCCTGTGATAGGAGTGGTAGCCTCAAAGATCTCCGAAATACCTTCAGGGCCACTCCTCCACTGTCTTGATGAGTAGCATCCAGCGTCCTTCCACCCATACTAATCTCCTTATCAAACATTCACTTGGCCATATTCTTGGTATTCTCTCCTGAATTCACCTTTATAGTCTTCACAACCCGGTTAGGCTGAAAATTTTCCAATTCTTTAAGTTCTGCTTTCTTTTTGATTACAAATTCCATCTTGAGTTAATTTTTCTCTTTTTGTATATTACTATAAATAGTCAAGAGAAACATGTAGCACCTTTAGCACTTTGTTTAGGTATTTCTTACCCTAAATATCCTAGTTCATTGCTCACAGGTTCTGCCTTTCACAAAGCATTAGGACACAGGTGGAATTCAGCCAAGTTCTTTGCCACTTTAGAACAAGGATGGCCTCTCCTCTAGTTTCTAGTAAGATATTCTTCATTTTCATTGAAGAACTCATCAGAATGGCTTTTAGTCTCCACATTTCTACCAGCCTTCTGATCATGATCACTTAGATAATCTCTAAGAACTTGGAGACTCTCTCTACAGCTCTCCTTGTCTTCCGAACCTTCATCAGAATTGCTTTTAATGCTCTGTTCATGGCAATCTAGACTTTTTCTAGGAGACACTTCAAAACTGTTCTAGCTTTTACTCATTACTAGTTCCAAAGCAGCTTTTTACAATAACAGGCATTTGCTATAGCGACACTCCACTTCTTAGTAACAATTTCTTAGACCATTTCTGCTCCTATGCTAAAATACTCAGACTAAGTAATTTATGAATGACAGAAATCTATTTTCTCACAATTCTGGAGGTTGGGAAATCCAAGATTAAGGTTCTGTCAGATTCAGTGTCTAGTAAGGTCTCTGCTTCCAAAAGATTTCCTTGAACATGGTATTCTCTGAAGGGAATGAACATTGTGTCCTCACATGGTGGAAGGGATGGAAAGGCAAAAAAGTCCTAGCTAGCTGTCCCCAGCCCTCATGTAAGGACTTTCATAATACATGCATGAGGGCAGATCCCTCATGACCTTAATCACTTCCTAAACGTCCCACTTTTTAATATTGTTGCATTGGAGTTTAAGTTTCAACATGAATTTTGGAGGAGACATCAACAGTCAAACCACAGTATAAAGCATTCCAGGGTTCATGTTTTATATTCTTGTCTTTCTCTTAGCACCAAACACAATGGTTTTTCTCAACTAAAGACAAATCTACCAAAAATTTACCCAGAATTCAAGGTTTGCTATACATGGAATAAAATTACCTTACTAGCTTTTTCTCTTGTTCTTTCTTGTGACCCTACATTTCAGTCAAACTGTTATTTGCTCTCCATGCTTTTATTTGGTTGGTACATCTTCCCACTGCACTTCTTTGTAAATATCCATTGATTATTTTAGATAAAGCTTCCTACAATGCACACTACAAAAACTGGATGTGTTTTTCCCCTTTTGAATTCTCACATCACTTCGTTATTTGCTCTACCATCCTTACCTCTCTAGTGTCCTTTCTTGGTCTTTGTTATTGGCTTCTTCTATCCCCTATTCATTCTTATGCCCTATTCTCTTCTCACTCTATATACATTTTTCAACATCTATTCTACTATTTAGGTTACAGTTATAACTAATATGCTGAGACATTTGAACTAGAAAAGCTCTCAAGATTCTATTTAGTATATCTAATTACTTATTGACTATCTCTACTTGTCTTAGAAGCATCTTTAAGTTAGCATATGTACAAACTTAAGATCTTTCCCCACGAGTTATTCCTTCTTCAGATAATTTCCTATCTCAGAGAATGAAGCCACCATCTACCTAGTTGCTCAAAATAGAAACTGAGATGCCATTCTTTCTCCCTGCTTTTCTTTATCTGCTAGCATCAAGTAAATTACTAAATCATGTTAATACAAGTTGCTGAATGTTTAAAAATTTTGTCCATTTCTTTCCAGATAAATTGCCTCTAGTCCAGTCCAGGCCATAAGCATTTTCACACCTAAACACTGTAATGGCCTTCCAGCTATTTTCCCCACCTCCAGTCTTGTTCCTCCTCAATGTAATTTTCACAATGCAGAACAATATTCTTAAATGTAAGCTTGATTATGGCAACTCTTTTCTTAATATTCTTCAATGACTTCCCATAGAAGAAGAAAAAGTTAAAACTCCTGACACTCAGCTTATAAGGCTCTTTGAATAAGGCTCTAACCTTGACCCTCCCTACCTCCTCATTCTTCACTTGACACTCTAAACTTTAGCCATACTAAATTTTTGATTCTCAAAGTTGCCATGTCTTACATCCCCAAAACTTTATGCATTCTGTATGCTACCTTCCAACACCAACACTCTTGCCTTTCATCCAGCTAACCCTTCATCAATTTTGAAGTCATTTCTTCCAGAAAATTTCCTGACACTACCTTCAACAACATGCATCCTTATCATGGCATCCAACCCTTATCACAGCATCCACCCAGTATTTTAATTCCTTGTTTAACTGCCACCATTTTTAAATTTGACAAATATTGATTGAGAGTTCATTATGTTACAGATACTGTATTCTCCTCTGTATACAGAATGTGGTAAATACAGAGTATTGCAGAAGCACATTTAGGATGTAAGAGAATTCCAAGAAATATTTCTTAGTGATTTGTGTTCCCATCTATTTCCCTACTAAATTAAACCAGTTTCATAATCATTTCTGAGTTCTTTGAATTGCTGAACATAGTATATAGTAGATAAATATTTTATATCATAAATGATTGGATTTTAAACACATACTAAATATTATTTGCATTGTAAGAGGCCACCAGCCAATACTTTCTACCCAGCGAGGTTTTCTTTGATATCACTTTGGATACAATGGAGTGTAAAAAGCAAAGAGACAAACTAATATAGTGGAAAATATAAGACTTAGAGTCAGAACACTGTGATTAATAATTCTGCCACTTACTAGGTATGTGTCCTTGGTCAAGACCCTTAAGCTCTCTGAGCCTCAATTTCCTCATCTGAAAAAGGCAGTTACAAGAATGAAATGAAGAGAAAATAAAAGCATAAAATGTAAAGGTTATTCAAAATGATGTCTATTATTATTATTGTCATTAAACTCAATGCTGATCAAGTATCCTTATGATTGGTTATCCCAGCTCTGTAAGGCTACAGGATTTCCAAAGTTCATCCTTCATCTTCCCTTTACATCTAAGAGATAGACTATTGTACTTTAATAAATATGTATTGATGGAAATGGTTAAAAATCACAAAGAAAAGCAAGCCAAAAATTGAATAAGTATATATTAACACATGAAAGAAACAAGACAGAAATACCAGCTTATGAAAGTCTGTAATTTGAATCTATGGACCAGAAAAAAAAAAATCAGGCCACGATTTTTTTTCTTAATGTTGACTGAAAGGGTAGGTAGGTGGCTCAAAAGAGTAATGCTGTGAACCATTTCATAGTAAAATGGTAACCCATTGAGCTAGCAAGTCAGGACATCTGGGTTCAAATACTAATTTAGCTACTAATTCAACCACTAATACCCAGGTGGTCTATCCACCCAGCACTCTGGTCTTTCAGTTCCTTGATATCCTTAGTTCCTATCATCTTTTTCTTCCACTGTATCTCAGCTGCTCCCTCACAGGACCACAAATCTGAAATGGCCACTCACCTTTGTCCAGTGTGCTACTATTCTGATTGCTTTCCATCCTCCAAATGACTATTTTGTATCTTATCTTCTCCCCTTAAATCTCCTACTCAAATATTCCTCCTCACCCCTTACTAATCTTGCCTCCTACCTTATCTTCATTGAGAAAAAGTATCACTGTCAGGCAGAAAGGTCTCACCTCTGACCACTGAATCTACCCATCTATCTGCATCTCTACCCATACTTGCTTTTTTCTTATTACTAGAAATTATATGTTCATGTTCCTACCTAAGGCCAAAACTTCTGTGTATTCCCTGGATCCCATCCCCTCTCATTTTCTCAAAGACTTCACTCCTAAAATATATACACTCTCTCTTATACCATCATTTTCACCCCGCTCTATTGGATCATTCCTATTAGTCCAAAAATATGCTTAAGTATCCTTATCTTCAAGAACCCTTATTGGCCAGGCACGGTGGCTCACACCTGTAATCCCAGGTCTTTGGGAGGCCGAGGTGGGTGGATCACGAGGTCGTGAGTTCGAGACCAGCCTGGCAACATGGTGAAACCCCATCTCTACTAAAAATACAAAAAAAAAAAAAAAAAAAAAAAAAAAAAAAATTAGCCAGGTGTGGTGGTTCGCACCTGTAATTCCAGCTACTTGGGAGCTGAGGCAGGAGAATCGCTTGAATCCAGGAAGTAGAGGTTACAGTGAGCTGAGATTGTGCCACTGCACACTAGCCTGGGCAACAGAGCAAGACTCCGTCTCAAAAAAAAAAAAAATAATAACTCTTCTTTGACCATACATATTCCTTTATTACCGCTATTTCTTGGCTCTCTTTTATAGTAAAACATCTTGAGATGTCTATAGTACTATGTCAATTTCTTGACACCACATTTTCTCTTCGATGTACTAGTCAAGGCACATAACTACTTTTATGTTTCCAAAATCCAATGCACAAATCTTTTCATTTCACTTGATTTCTAAGGATGATTTAATACTATTGGCCATGTTTTGTAGTCTTGGCTTTTATGTCACTGCACTCTTTAGATTTTCTTCCTACTTCATTGACTATTTTTCCATCTCCTTTGTTTGCTTCTTTTCCTCTGCTTTACACTAGTCACTGCAATGTTCTCTGTAAACACACTTGCCCTAGGTAGTTTTCCATATGCTGGTGTCTCCCAACCTTGTATCTTTGGTCCCTTACACTCTGCACAGAGCTCAAGACTCAACTTACCTTTGATTTCTAATAAGCATATAAAAATTAACCTAAGCAAAATAAAACTCCCCTCTGCCCCCACTGCTCCTTTTTATTCCTTAGTCTTTTCCATTTGGTAAATGGCACAACCATCCACACAAGCTCAAGACAAAAACGTAGGGGCTAGAAGTGACTCCTTTTTCATCACCTCTATATTCAAAACATCACAAAATCTGTAGGCTCTGCCACTAAAATAGAGCTCACATATATCTACTTCTCTGTTATTTTAACCCAAACTTGTCATTCTCTTTGGACATCTGCAATTGTCCTCTGCTATAGATCTTGCTCCCCATCCCCTGTGATTTAGTCATCACATAATAGGCAGAGCAAATCTTTTTACAATGTAAATCAGATCCTATCACTCCCTTTCTCCAAACTCACTACTGGTTTCTCTTCATACTTGAAATAAATTCCAAACTTCTTCCCTGGGTAGCTAGCTCTCCATTGCCTATTCAAAGCCCTACATGACTTGGCCCCTACCTATCTCTCCAAGCTCATCTGGTACCACTTTCTCTACATTCTAGCTACGGTGGTCTTTATGATGTTCCTTGAAGGAGCCAAGTTCTTTTCTGCCTTAGGGCTCTTTCAATTGGAGTTGCCTTTAACTGTAGTGCTCTGATCCCAAATATTTCTATGGTTGGTTTTTTAAAAATATCACTAAGCATTCAGTCTAAACTAACACCTCCCCCAGTCTTTCTTCCTTCACTGTTTTACATCTTCACTGTGCTTATCATTATCCAAAATTCCCTGCTTATATATTCTTTACCTATTTATTTTCTAACTTCCACTCACTAGAATTTAACTTTCTAAGAACAGGGATCTTTGCTAGTCTTTCTTACCATTGTATTCACAATGCCTAAAACACTGCCTGGCAAAGTAGGATATTCTTTAAAAAATACTTGATGAATGCCTTTCCCTAAGCAAGTCACTTGACTTCTCTACTGAACTCACACTGGTGAGTTTACTACTGCTAGACTTAGCTCTGGGTCCAGGAAAAACAAAGGTGCTTAAGGTATGGCTTCTTCAGAAGCTCATCCATTCATTTCTCCAAAAGATATTTATTGAATGTATATTATACTATGTTCCAGGTACTGTTCAATCTCAGTGTTTAGTAAACACTCCAGTAAAATGGGATTTGGTTAACCAACAGAAGTGTTTAAACAGGATGAGTATGATAATAAGTACAAAATAAGAAGTACTATAAAAATGATATTTTATATGTTATTATTAAAGCACCTGCCTATTTCCTTTTGTCTGGTAATTGGCAGGACCTTATGACAAGAGCTAACTGAAAAACAGCAGTATAAATTCTGGTACTCTAAAAGCCCAGACTTCACCACTATGCAATATATCCACACAACAAAACTGAACTTGTACCAACTAAATCTGTATTGATTTTTAAAAGTAAGTTAAAAAAATTCTGGTACTCACAGAGGGCAATAAATATGAATGCCCTTTTCATAGGCACACAGTCACTAAAATATTTGGGGCATGAATTATCTAGGGGTGACAATATTAAGTGTTTTTTTCACATTTCTGTTGCACAAATAATTATATTTATCTCTATGGAAAATCAAAGAGTGGGGTGTGGCTTCTCTCAGTGCCAACTGGGCCAATTGTCTTCCTGCATCACCAAATCTGATCTTTCATAGGCTCTAGGACACCCATAGACGGGAGTAAGGGACCTGGTTATGGTACTGCAGAGCTCTTGTAACACACACAGTATGTGTACAACTATCCTTTTTCCTTCAAAAGCATTAGTCTAAAGCCAGGATTCCCAACCCGTGGGCGGCAGACAGGTATAGGTTTGGAACAGGCCACATAGCAGGTGAGCCGGACTACAGGATTACCGCCTGAGCTCCACCTCCTGTCAGATCAGTGGAGGCATTATTCTCACAGTGCACACATGATTGTGAACTGCGCATGCGAGGGATCTAAATTGTGCCTTCTAATGAGAATCTAATGCCTGATGATCTGAGATGGAAGAGTTTCATCTCATCCCCCACTCCCCTTTCCCCTGCCCCAAATTGTCTTCCATGAAACCAGTCCCTGGTGCCAAAAAGGTTGGGCACTGCTGGAAGTGTTTGTCTACTGGGTTAAAACCAAGAGGAGTAAACAGGCTTGAGGGGCATGCGGGTGGGTAGGTGGGGGAAGAGAGCCTTCTCAGGATCTGCAACCAATCCCAGAACACATCTTCAATCACAGGAGCATGTGAAGGTTTATTTGCAGAAATCTACCATTTGTAAAATAGTCTATGCTTAATAAAATTAATTTTGCAGTTAATCTTGACTGACAGATCTCTTTTTCTTTCTGGCGAATATTTGTAAAATAAGAAAAAAGAAGAGAGAACAGAGAGATGTAGGATGAAGGAGTAAGGAAATGAGTCAGGGAGAGGAGAGACAACGTCTGTGGCTGTTTCCTCAGCATCTGGGAGAGGGGCCCAAGCATCCCATTGAACTGAGCGGGAGGAAAGGCCCTCCTGAGGAAATGACCTGCAAGGAAATGACCGCGGGAGACCCGGGACTAGCGCCAAAGGGCTTGGAAAGGCGGAGTTAAGAAAAATGGGCCGTACCTACAACTCCTTTCGCAGCCCTCGCTGGCCCGGAGCGGTCCAGGAGCCTAGTAACGGTCGCGTAAGCCACGCGCCACGCAGGTGGGGAAGGTGGTGAAGCGAACGCCCAACCTCCGCGCAGGGGCGGGGCCGACGCAGCGGGGCGGGGCGAGGGGGCGGCAGCGCGTTTAAGTGACGTCTTAGCCGCCCGCGCCGGCAGAGGCGAGAGTTCTGGGGCTCCTGGCACTGTCTGTTGTGTTTTCCGTCTATTGAACTGAAACAGACGTCTCTTCTGAGTATTGACCTATCGGGTTGTGGATATCCAGGGACAGAGTTGACATCACTGGGCATTTTAGCCAAAAAGCAGTGCTCGGGACTGCAGGTGCCAGAAGTAAACTTGTCAAAACTCAGATCGTGTTTCCCCTAAAGTCAGCTTGAACTGCAATGATAAAAGAGCGCGCTCTCGCCCCAAGACGGCCTGAGCTTAAACTACAGCACTGTCACTTGCTAGTTATGTGACCTAGGCAAATATCATCTCCCTGAGCTTGTTTTCTCATCTGTAAAGGACACTGTGGTGGTATGAGAGTAAATGAGACAGGGCAAATTTCTGGAACAAAGACGCTTTGTACAGAGTAAACAATATACTGTTATCAGTATAAAACCTTTGTGGGTTTGTTTTGTTTTGTTTTCTGCATGAAATCTTATTTGGAAACGGCATATGAAAGAAATGAAAGCAGAGCTGCGTTGATGGTGGGCCCAGAAGCTTTGGCGTTTCAGTCCCAAAGGTTCCACTAATAGAATCCATGCTTCCTATAAAAGACAAAAACAACTGTTATTGGAGAAAGTCCAAGCTTCTTAGAAAGATAAACCGCCCTTTCCTATCTAATATTTCTCCTGACATTCAAAACAATGTTTACTCTTGAACACGGTATTTCTTTTTGCCTTAGTGCGTTTTCTAAAGTTAATTCCTCTAACGGAGCGTTCTTTTTCTTAGCCATCATTTAAGATCTGATTCAAATTACAGCTCTTTCTTGGGTAACTTAAATACGAAATTATCTTCTTATTGGTTTTGTTTTTGTCGGTGTTGAGACAGGGTCTTGCTCTATTACCCCGGCTGGAGTGCAGTGGTGAGATCTTGACTCACTACAGCCTCTGCCTCCCGGGTTCAAGCGATCTTCCTGCCTGCCTCCCGAGTAGCTGGGACTACAGGCGGGCGCCACCACCCCCGGCTAATTTTTGTATTTTTAGTAGAGAGGAGTTTCACCCTGTTTCCCAGGAGGCCTCGAACTCCTGGACTCAAGTGATCTGCCCGCCTTGGCTTCCCACAGTGCTGGGATTACAAGTGTGAGCCACCACAGCCTGGCCCTTTTTATTGTTTTTAACACCTTCCTTCGACGTCATATAAACATCTCAGCAAGGATTTAAAGTTATTTTCTTCCTCATTTCAGGCAAGTAGACAGTGTTTCGTGATTATAGGGTTAAGGGAATGTTTTGTACTCATGAAAAAGAAATGTTTTGTATTCACAGGAAAAGCAGGTAGATCCCTAAAGATACTGGGAGGAGGGACAAATGGTAGAGCTGGGAAGACCTTTGCTAGGAGTCTGTTTGCATCCAGGGCACTACTCTTTTGCTCTGAAAGGAATGGGCTCCTGGAGAGATAAGTGCCTTAGGGTCCACATAAGGAAGATCTAGCGCACATCGACAAATGGGGCTTTGGAATTCTCACGAGGTCAGAGGGCTCAGGCTGGATTTGAGTCAGTCAACTATAAATATATTATATGTTCTCCAAATGCCATGAAGCAATTCCCACCTGTTACAGAGAGCTACACAAATGATTCATATAAAAATATAATGTTCTGAGACCTCAAAAAAGTACTGTGGTTTATTGAGAGACAATATAATGAAAATTTACCAATAAAAAACATTTAAACAATCATCTGATAACCTTTCTTATAAAAATTAACAGTGTTTTAAAAATAAGTAAATGTATTATATTTGCAACAATGTCATAGAAAGCAAAAGCTTTTGAGGAGTAAGGAGAATCTTAACTGACAGCAATTTTTTAAAACTAAATTTGACATGATACAAAAAAGTTTTAAAACTTTCTACATAAATAGTTTCATACTTCTGAAAGTACTTCAACAAAAATTAAAATTTGGCCAATGATCTATTTAGTATGATTTCAGTGCCAACTTTCTTTTCTAATTCTCTTCATCAGTCTCAACTGCCAATCACTTTCTATGCTCCAGGCTTTACTGTTTTCAAAACTTTGCTAATATGCCAGCCTCCCACCTAGTTGTTCCCATCTTCACCTTACTCCCTAATATTACCCCATCCATCCAGATCCTCTCCACTATTGAAAGTCTAGTTCAAGTATCAGCTCCTCTAAGATTTCTTCAACTTCTACACTAAGAACACTTTTGAATTATTCATTTGGAATATAGCTATTTGTACATATCTTATTTCCTTCTAAGGTTCTTAAAGGCAAGTATCATGTCTTATTCATATTTGTATTGCTCACAGTGTCAATTTTCCACTAATATTCAAATTCTATTGAAAACCAAGCCTTTAAATGTCTTGTTCATCACTGTATTCCCTACTGGGTAGTACACAGTAGGCATGTTATAATATATTCTGAGTGAGGGAGTAAATGGATTTTAAAACAAGCTCCATGAAGGCAGGGATTTGTGTTTTATTCGTTGCAAAATGAATATTTGAACATAAACATATGCTTTTTTTAAGGCTTAGCATTCATTATGTACAACAAAATTCTTCAATCTACATAGCATCATAAAAGTCAAACATGAAGTATGCCTTTCACCCAATGAATTCAATAGATGATATATCTTTCTGAAAATAATACATCCCCCAAAACTGCAGAACAATTTACAACAATCAAAATAAAACAGATGTTTATATTAAAGTAGTTTGTTTTCTTCTTTGTATTTTTCTGTGTTCTAAGTTTTCTGCAATGAAAATGGTTATTTTATAATCAGAAAAAGTAATCAATACTATTTTTAAAGAATGTAGTAGATGAGATCATTTGTAAATATACACCTGAGGTAATTTTGAGGACATCAAGGTCAATCAAGGTGATTCGGAGTTAATACCAAAGAGAAAAATGAAATATGACACTTCTGTCAGGGACTGAATTATGTCCTTCCCCACATTCATATGTTGATGCCCTAACCTCCAATGTGATATATTTGGATACGGGGATTTGCCAGGCTGGAGTGCAGTGGAGCGATCTTGGCGCACTGCAACCTCTGCCTCCTGGGTTCAAGCAATTCTCATGCCTCAGACTCATGAGGGTAGGACCTTCATGATGTGATTAGAGTGCCTTTATAAGAAGAGACACGAGAGAGCTTGCTTGCTCTTTCTTGGCATCACGTGATGACACAGTGAGAAGGTGGCCATTGGCAAGCCAGGAAGAGAGACTTCATGAAAGCCCAACAATGTTGGCATCCTGACCTTGAAATTCCAGCCTTTAATAGAAATATGTTTCTGTTGTGTAAGCTACCCAGTGTATGGTAGTTTGTTATAGCAGCCCGAGCTGACTAAGATAGACTAAGCGGACTAAGATCTGAACTGTTGTGTGGCAAGTAGTTTTCTGATATTGAGAGATAATTCTATTCCTCTCAGATTTAGTCAGTAAATGTTCATTAAATGTCTACTATGTTCCATGCCCTGTGAAAAATGCTGATGTTCAAAGATAATTAAGACAAGGTTTCTACCCATAGGGACTGATTTAATAAGAGACAAACATGTAAATAAATGGAAAAAAAAAGTGTTATATGTGTTCTGACAGAAGTATGTATAAGGGATCCAAAGGTTACAGTAATTGTTTCTATCTGTGGTTTAAGTGTGGCTAAGTTTAGTTGGTCAGTACTCTATGAGGTTAACTCTAATTTCACCAACCAAGTAAAGAGATGTGACTTTCAATGTGGTGACAAACCCCGGGCCCACATGGTGAGCCCTGCTAAATGGTCAGCCTCTGTCATTCTTGACTGCACCATCTCCATGATATATAGTAGCAACATAGTCTTATAGCAATTAATAAATTCCTACAAAGAACTTCCAGGAATAGGCACAAATTTCAGAGATTCAGTAGAAGAAGTCAAAAGGCCAGCACTGGGCAGTCGCAGAGATTTAGACGGTGGCTGCCCTCTTAGAGGCAGAAAAGAACTTGTTGCATGCCCTGTAAAATGAAAAAGGTATTGGCAATGGCTTGAGGTGTCCTTCAATCAATTCTATACTCTGTGGACTTCCATTTCTAATTTTCCTTGGGGCTCTAAATGTTTTCAATAGCATTCTGATTTAGTTATACTAACTGTATTTTGTATAAGTTAATAAGTACTCCAGGCTTTTTACTTGGAGAAAATGCCACCGATGACTTAGGAAACAGCACGAAGTGTAACACCTTTTAGTCTCACATCCCCTTTGCTGGGTAAGTCCTAATCAGCCCTCAGCCAATGCCCTAATTTCTGTGGGAAGCTGTGCCTAAACTCCACCAGCCTTAGTTTGATTGAGTGCTACTGCTATGAGCTCCCTGGCACCCTGTAGTTACTGTATAATAGCACTTATCATATTGTTTTGCATTCTCTTGTTTAATTGTCTGTCTTCTCTACTGAACTGTTAAATTCTTAAGGACAGGAACAATATTATTCTTGATGATGTGCCTGGATCTCAAAAGCTTTCAGTAAGTATTTTTTGAATGCATCTACTTTCAGAGTCTGCAAAAATAGAGGACCAGATGATTATTAAGTTTATGGTGCCCCCAGGAAAGTGCACCTAACCAATGAAGTTCAGTTCAAAATACTTATCTGACCTTTGGTATAAATTAATCAAGTCCAAATTAAGAGCATAAACACTAAAGGAGTACAGCACCATAGGGTAACCAAAGTCAGGTGGACATAAAATTGAAGGTCATTTAGAAGAGGTGAATATTAAACTAGTTTTGAATAGAGGTGAAAGGCATGGTGGATAAGGCTCGAACAGAAGTCTAATGAAGAGAGGAATGGAAAGGCTTTATTTATGCAGATCGGCTTGTTGGGATTAGGACATTCATAATTCATTTATCTAATAGATATTTAATATCTACCTCAAGATTAAAATGAACTTTGAATTCTAGGTCGAGGGGTTTAGGTAGGATATGACAGGTATATAATAAATACTTCAGGTACACAGATAACATGGTAAAAACTGTAAACTTTATGTGAATGTGATTATTTTAGCAACTACACAGAAGATGACCTAGAGTGAAGAGTAACTTACGAGTGATACACAAAAGCAGAGATGACCTGTTATAAAGTAGGACAAAATATGATGCAGAGAAGCCTTTCTTCTAATATTTTCTCCGCTGGCATTAACAGTGTCTGAAATTCCTGCCATAGAAGTCATTCTTTTGGTTTAAGGCAATGTCTTTCAAAAGCTTTTGTTTACATGTAAGAATATGCTACTAAGTGGTGATAACAGCCAACACAGCAGAAGCTCTGGCCCCCCCAAATCTGCATTTTGTTCCTCCTAGGAGTATGAATGCTTAGCTAGAGACAACACTTAGCTGCCTCACAGCTGAATATGATCATCACCAATAAGTGTAGGAGAAGAGACATGTCCAACTTCCACATCACTTCCTCAAAAATAAACTGCTTTACTTGCATTTTGCTTCTTTGAGAGCTAGAATGGAGACATGGTAGAGATCCATTTTTAACTCATTTATGCCTAGTGTTCCATTATTGGAATGCTATGCTTGTGGGGAGTTATTTATATCCTACTGCTCAAGGTCACTGCCGAGATCTGATTTTTCACAAAAAGAAATTTTGCAACCTCTGGCATAAATAGGTTAAGCCATAGCCTAAGCTAGGGCATGGCAGAGCTTCAGGACAGAAAGACATGGAACTCTGAGCAGACCTCATGAGCCACGAGCAGAGTAAGCCTGTTAGTTTCAACCAACCAGTCAGTTTCATTAGAGGGAAATAGAATTCTATTTTCTTTTAGGCACTGTATTTTTTCTTTCTTCATTGTAGCACATTACTCTAATGTAATATTCATGAGTCTGGCGTAGATTTGAAACTTATCTATCTCCTACCTAGAAATGGGAAGAACCTAAAGATATGGGTCATAAGAAACAAATTTAAAAAAGGGCTGGAATAGGGCACTCCTTAGGGGAAGGTAGACTCACACAGGCCACTGAAATAAAGGAACCTGGGTGGTCAGCTAGGGGGCAGGATAAAGTTTTTTGACATCTAGAGGAGGCAAGAGGATGAACCAATGAAGATACTTCATGTACTTTACAATTTTGGTGGGACCGATCAGTTACAGTAATTCAGAGAAAGGTACTAAGGAAGGTAGCAATGAAGAAGAGAGAGATTATTAGGGAAAATGAGGGTAGAAATTCATGAGAGCCTGCATTATGATGTTTAACAACAAAAACAAAATAAAACAAGAGGAGCCAAAACCAATTCAAGGCATCAGCCTGGGCAAATATGAATCATGAAACTGTGAAAGTTAAAAGTTAGAGTAATCCTAGCTGAAGAGGATACTGAAACTGGTGTTTCCCATGTTAACTGTAAACTGTGGTAGTACATTAAAGTAGATATGTCCTTACGCAAATTAAAATGGATGATAAAGGGGTGTTTGAAAAAAAAAGGTAGAGGGATTAGGATTCGTGATATAGACCATTACCACCCACATGGAAAGAGTAATGGCTAAAAATGCTGTTTAAAGAAATAGCTACACTTGGTTCTATTACATTTTAAGTTTAAACATCACATTTTTCAATATGCATCTTGAAAAAAGTAGCAGCGTTTGAACCACTATGTTCAGCATTCTTTTCACCTTTAAACTTGCACAGAAGTCTCTCCTTGAACTTCTTCATCAGTATTATGATGTTCAACTTTCTGGAGAAGCCTGGGGCCTAGTAAACCAATAAGTAGACTTCCAATTGGGGCTGTGATGAGGATGGACAAAAATGCCACTGTCAACACATCCATTCCATAGTCTTCTAGTTGTTTCTCTCCATGTGACCTTGCTGTGTCCAAAGCCACAGATCCTATTGCAGCCTATAAAAGTTTAAGGATAAAGATGGAATCATTTTAAGACAAGCACATATAAAAAAAGTGAATTTTTTTATTGTTTGCAAAAACAAATTGTTCTTTTGCTCAACTAAGAAAGTTGTTTTAGTCTTCCTTTTGGTTTTGTTTTGTTTTACTTTTTTAGAGACAGGGTCTTGCTGTGTTGCCCAGATTGGTCTTGAACTGCTGGCCTCAAGTGATCCTCCCTCCTTAGCATTCCAAAGTGCTGGGATTACAGGTATGAGTGACCAAGCTCAGCCTGGCTGGTTCTGATGATGTAAAAACTCTTTCTGCCCTTGCATGGGGACATACTAATGACTCATTTGTACCTATCTGTGTAAGGTAGGGTTACAAAAATATCAAGGAAATACATTTCAAAACACAAAGCAAATCCAGACTCACAATATTAATTAAATATAATGTGAAGTTCTATGTATTAAATTTTTCCTGAATAAAGATGAAAATTACTGGTCATCTCCTTTTATCTTTAGGAATTTGGAATTAAAAAATAAGATGAAGAACATGCAGTGGTACCTATTGAAAACTGTTAAATTTTAAATAAATATATACTGCTTTAGAGCTTAAACTCATTGTCAAACATCATGAAACATAAAATAGTGGACACCTTGACAACCTGAAGTTGATCTTATTAAGTATTTGGTCAACTCTTTGCCTCACAAGTTGGTGAAATGTTTTATTTAGAATGTATCTATTGGAAAATATTATGAAAACTTTCAGTTTCTTTTAGAGGCAAAATGCAATATTATCAGTGCAGATGGGAAAAATGTAATTAATCTGGTTATACCTTATTCCACAGAGCAGAACAATGTTAGCCTCTAAGACAATGAAAAAGAAAATAGTGTACATCCGACACAATGGCAGAAACTACTAGTTGCTCACAAAAACCTGAATGCCCCTTTCCCTTCTATAATAGAAATCCTGAAGTTTGGCTGGTCACATTGCTGTCCAGAGATCTTTTTATAGAACTCTTAGCCATTATGTTTCAGACATTTTTGAAAATTAAATTGGGGAAAAAACAACTCTGGAGTAATGCCCAAATGAATAGAGCATAACTGAAATCTGCAATATAATTACTGAGCATACACATCCCCCAAAGCCTCCTAAATGAAAAACACTTGATTTTAATTCCTTAAAATTTAATTTTAATTCTTCAAAATTCCTTAGAAATTTGAATATTTATTTATAAAATAATCTGGGACAAAACAGTTAAATGTTGTTGATGTAATCAGTCTGAAAATATATAATACAACTGAAAATACATCACATTTGCAACAAATCATAATCTATACAGTTCTAACTTAATTAGCAATCATAGGTATTCAAACAAATGCATGGTCAACAAATTCAAGCACCTATCTATAATTGCTTTATTTATCACACGTTTATTAGAATGCACAAATTTTAGTCAAGTGATTGAGACATTTTCCAGGAAGTTCCGTGAATTTTAAATAATTAATACCAACTAATAATCTAGGAAATCAACAAAGCCCTTTCTGAGTTTTTTTTCAATAAATCTTTTCTCCATTATATACAAAGACTCTGGTCAAACTCAACTGATCATCAATCATATTAACATTAAATTATCACCAAATATTAAGGTGGGCCATGCTATTTCTATTTTACTCTCTTATTAACATGAAAACAGTTAACAACCCTTTCCTTAGGTGACTGGGAGAGGGTTGACTGATGAAATTCAAACTCTTCTCTCCAGCTACTACTGCTTTCTAGTAGAATAGGGATTTACTGGATTTTTACTTGTACCCTGGTTATTTAAGGAAATTTAATGAGCTATCACATCTAAAGAATTAATATACCAAAAATACAGCTTTTATATAATAGATTAGGTTAAACTCTTTGCATAAATCCAACTTCAACTATTTATTTTTGCTAAATTTAAATAAGCATTCTTATTTAATATTTAAAGGTATCATACAGAAATAGCAGTTAAAATGCCAAGCCATCCTAGCCATCATACCTGAACTGTGGCCTTTGGAAGCCATGCAAAAGATATAAATATCTTTTCCTTTAAGTTAAAACCAGCAAAACACACCATCAGAAATGTAGTCAAAATTCGTATTAATACTGCAATGCCTACGGTGGCAACACAAAGGCCTGTAAGAAATGTTCAATTTTTAGAAATAATAGGAGAGAAACTGCATCTCATGGTTACTAATTCAAAATAACCATCAATAGAAATAATTTTTAAAACATTAAAAAATTACAAATACAAATGTTTAGGCAGAATATATCAAAACAATATTATGGATTAATCAGGCTATTTGTTTAAAATAAGGTATTTCCCTAGCTTAAAACCAGAAATTAGCATATTTGAATTCTTACACAGAAGATTTGAATGTTATATATGTCTTATGCTTTACAGCAAGAACCATACTCTTTCATGTGTGTAAGAAGAATTTATTGAATGATGATTACATGATAAGTAATAAGCTTTAAGTACTGGGTACTCATAAATGTATAATGTATAGACTTTGCCTCAAAGTCAGAGGAAGACAGAAACATAAACAACTAATTCATAGACTATACAGTAAGTGAGGTATAGACACACTGAGGACATAAAAGAGGGAAAAAATAATATTTTCACCCACAAAGTCAAGAATTCTTTATGGGATATAAGACCAGAAGTGATATCCAAAACATTTATGAGCTGGTATGGAGGGAATTAGCCAATCAGAGCTGGCTGGGCATGACCAAACCGAATAGACACTGGCAGTCTACAACTGTTTCACCATACTGATGTGTACTGGTCCCAATTATACCTAGTTAACATATACAGCTACTCCATTTAGTCCTGTAGAACTCTTTGCTGATAAAGACGAGTTGATCATCATTTGCCAAACAAGGGATTGTGACTAGTGCTGCTGCATGCTACTAGACCTAAGAGTGGCACAGCTAAGGTGACTCTTGAGTATTAGGGTGTTTTTTTTTTTTTTAAAGTAACATTTGTTGAGTATTTACTCTGTGCCAAGTGCTGTACTAAGATTTAAATATATTATTTTACTTAGTTCTTACAAGCTGTGGGAAAATTATTATTTTATAGTTGAAAAAACCAGAAGCTCAGAAAGGATAAATACTTTTCTCAAATTCAAAGGGCTGGTAAAACATTAGACAGACATTGCAGGAAGATCTGTTGTAAATCTGCCATAGGGTTTTCTTATGGGAAAGTTTTGTGGCTCTTTGTTGAAAGGTATTTCTCCAAGGTTTGAAAGTATTCAAAAATATCTGTAGCCTGAAGTACAAGATAAAGAGTTGATACCATTCCCAGAAGGAAATACTGAAAGTTTGAGAAGAGGATGAGAAGGAAGTCTTAGTTGAGTTTGAAGTTTAACAGGACATACAAGTGGTGCTGTCTAATCAACAACTGGATATACTGATTTAGAAATAAATATTTTGGATTATACAGTTTATAGTTGATGTCACTGTTATAGGTAGAGAAGTGATATACAGCCAGAGGCATAGAAGGCTTTGGAAAGAACTTTGATAAAGGGCAGAGTTTAAGCTACATATTGTGTAAGGAAAGGCTCAAACAGCATTGGGAAATAGGAAGTTTAAGAACGTGATATAAAGGAGGGTTAAAAAGTCAAACGCAGCAGACGCTGCTGAGAGAGAAAGTAAAACAAAGGCTGGATTTAGCAATACTACCTTGGTAAGAGCTTGAAAGGTTGTGTGATAGGCAGAAGCTGGGCTAAAATGTATTGAGGAAGGAAATGAGAACTGAAGTAAAAAGGGGAATGTAGTAAACTCTTTTGAAAAGTTTGAAAAGAAGACAAGAGAGGTAGCATGGTAGGGATGGGGGGAAGTTAAATAGAGAAATTATATATATATATATATATAATTTTAACATATTTTAATATGAATTATTTTAATTATAATAAAATGCACATAACATTCACCAACTTAACCATTTTTATGTGTACAGTTAGTATCATTAAGTATATTCATGCTATTATGTAACCAATCTCCAGAATTTTTTTGTCTTGCAAAATTTAAACTCTATAGCCATTAAACAACAACTATCCATTTCCATCTACTCCCAGCCCCTGGCAAATTCCATTCTACTTCCTGTCTCTATGAGTTTGACTACTCTAGATACCTCATGTAAGTGGAATCATACAGGGTTAGTCTTTTTGTGACTGGCTTATTTCACTTAGCATAATGTTCTCAAGGTTCATCCATGTTGAAGCATGTGTCAGAAGAGAACCTTTTTTTTTTTATGATAAGAGAGACTGGAGACTAAATTCTGAAGTGGAGAAGATTGTGATATGATATTTAAGATGTATAGGAAAAGGAAAGAATCCATATGTAAGATTCAGAAGGAGGTAGCAGGAGATGGGATTCCTAGTATGGATGGAAGAATATTGTGATGAAAGGAAAGGAGGAAGTAATGAGTACATGTAGGCAAATTAATTTTTAAGTGCAGTGTTGTGAATCAAGAGAGTTTTAATATGATGGCTTTTGAATGTATGAATAAATAATTAATGAACAACCAGGGATTTCTATCCCATGAGTACAAACTACAGAACTAACTAGTTGTCTTTAAAATTCTGGCTGTTATTCAGGACAAGGCTAGATGAATATTCTTACTCTTGGAAAAAGAATTGTAAGGCCTGAATTTTCTGGGTAGTGGTCAGCAGTATCACTTTTATACACAAGGAACAAGATTAAATGTGTCAAATATACTGTCTTAGATGAACAAGCATTACTTTCTTTTTTCCTTTTTTTTTTTTTGACATGGAGTTTTGCTCTTGTTGTCCAAGCTGCAGTGCGATGGCGCCATCTCAGCTCACTGCAAACTCCACCTCCCGCGTTGAAGCAAATCTCTGGCCTTAGCGTCTGAGTAGCAGGGATTATAGGCATGTGCCACCATGCCCAGCTAATTTTGTATTTTTAGTAGTGGTGGGGTTTCTCCATATTTGTCAGGCTAGTCTCGAACTCCTGACCTCAGGTGCTGCCCACCTCAGCCTCCCAAAGTGCTGGGATTACAGGCATGAGCCACCACACCTGGCCAGTTTTCTAACCAACTACTCTAAAAAACTTAGAGCATAATTAACTTTTTATATAATTGTGACAATTGGAACCACTGTACATATACCTACCGGAGATATTTCAATTGAATATAAAAAGTAGATTTTATTGTTGAGTAGGTTGACCAAAAAAAGTGAATTGTAACAAAAGTACACTCTGAAATTCTTACCTACAGTTTCTGGTCTGAGAGATGCAATAGAAACCTCTGCTCCAATTAGTCCAAAAAGAAGGGGCTGAAAAATATCCCAGGCAACTGCAATTATCTTTTCAACCTCTGCCTAAAAGAATAAAACACACACACAAATTTTTATTATGTGAAGTTACAAAGAATTTTACTAATTTCAGGTTTGAATTATTGGGCCTAAGGTAAGCTTTATTTCTGTGCCATCTATAACTAAGAGGTTAGCTAGAATAGTGCAAAAAAAATTACATGAAGACCTTTCTAATACAGTTAAGATACATGAGGTGTTTTAGCATACTAAATATTAGTTTGCAAATGGATGTTAATAAAAAGATTCTTATAAAGTAATCTTATGAGGACTCCTATTTCTGAATACATTATATGTGTGTGCATGTGTGTGTACATACTGTAATATATAGTATTCTTTTGTAGTTTAAAATTTTATGTCAACTTTCCTTCAACAATATGATTTAGAGAGCTTACAATATTGGTACATATATCTAGATATACCTCTATTACTGCTGCATAGTAATCTACAGTATGGAAGTACCATAGTTTATTCAATCATCTCTTTATTGACAGATCTTTAAAGTGTTTCCAATTTTATCTATACAAAAAAAATACTATTTAAGGTTATCTCAAATCATGCACAAGAGTAAAATCCAGGTTTACTAAAGTGATTCTCAGTGCCAATTATCACTTTATTACCCATTAGCTCCAATTCCTCTTTCACTGTTGCTCCACAGAAAATGGAGGTGGGCCTTTAAAATATTTTTCCTTTGCCAGGTAGCAGCATGTTAAACTTTGTCAGTAGAGTGTGCTAAAGACATACTGCAAGCTGAAGGTGCTTTTCTTCCTGGTTTCTGTGGCTCCTCCCAGCAAGATCTTAAGAGTATGCACTGGTGGCTTTAGCTCTAGCTCTACGTTTCTGCATTCCAGGTGGCATCTCCAGTATCAGGATCCTACAGTTCATGCAGTCAGCAGCACCTAGTGGCCATTAGGTTCCCTAGCATATCCCTGGGGCAGTTTCATAGCAGAATCTCTTCGGCAAGATACCTCCCCATTCACCCTAGGGGATGGATCTCCTGCAAATTTGGAGGGTAGATTTTCAGCAAATTCTGCAGACACAGCACCACGGCGACTTCTCTAGGGTCTAACAAGGTCTAGATCTCAGCCCTGTGGCAGGAAAACGAGGAGGGGATAGGTTTAAGGGGATGATCTATTATAGTCATAGATGGTATTCCTATATTCTTTAAGGATGTCTTTACGTCTTACTAGCCAATAGCTTGTTACTCAAATCCCTGGTGTGGTTAATAATCAACTGTTCCTATTCCAATTACTATGTGATTTCTCTTTCCTCATAGACCCTAATAGAAAAATGGGCAATGAACCCACAACCAACATCATCATACTAAATAGGCAAAAACTGGAAGCATTCCTTTTGAGAACCAGAATAAGACAAGGATGCCCACTTTCACCACTCCTATTCAACCACAGTATTGAAAGTCCTAGCAAGAGCAATCAGGCAAGAGAATGAAATAAAAGCAATACAATTAGGAAGAGAGGAAGTCAAACTATTTCTCTTAGCAGATTATACTATTCCTGGAAATACTATACCCACAATAGTATGTAGATACTATACCTAGAAAACCTCAGAGTCTCTGCCTAGAGGCTTCTAAATCTTATAAACAACTTCAGCAAAGTTTTAGGATACAAAATCAATGCATAAAATCAGTATTTTTATACACCAATAATGTACAAGCTGAGAACCAATCAAGAATGTGATCTCACTTAAAATTGCCACAACAAGAACAAAGTACCTAGGAATACAGCTAACCAGGGAGGTAAAAAATCTCTACAACAAGAATTACAAAACACTGCTGAAAGAAATCAGAGACGACCCAAATGGAAAAACATTCCATGCTCATGGATAGAAAGAATCAATATTGTTAAAAAGCCATACTCCCCAAGGCTATTTATAGATTCAGTGCTATTCCTATTAAACTACCAATGAAATTTTTCGCAGAATTAGAAAAAAAAAATTCTAAAATTCATTTGGAACCAAAAAAGAGCCTGAATAGCCAAAGCAATCCTAAGCAAAAAAAGTGAATTCACAGACATCACACTACCCAACTTCAAACTATACAAGGCTACGGTAACTAAAACAAGATGGTACTAGTATAAAAACAGACATAGAACAATAGAACAGGTTAGAGAATCCAGAAATAAAATTGCACACTTACAACCATCTGGTCTTTGATAAAATTGACAAAAACAAGCAACTGGTAAAGGACTCCCTATTCAATAAACTGTGCTGAGATAACTCGCTAGCCATATGCAGAAGATTGATGCTGGACCCCTTCCTTGAACAATATAAAAAAATCAATTCAAGATGAATTAAAGACTTAAATGTAAAACTGAAAACTATAAAGCCCCTAGAAAAAGATCTAGGAAATACCATTCTGGACATTGGCCCATGCAAAGACTTCATGATGAAGAGTCCAAAAGCAACTGTGACAAAATCAAAAATTGACAAGTGGGACCTTATTAAACTAAAGAGCTCTGCACAGCAGAAGATACTACCAATGGAGTAAACAGACTATCTGTAGAACAGGAGAAAATATTTGCAAACTATGCATCTGACAAAGGTCTAATGTCCAGAGTCTTTAAGAAACTCAAACAAATCAACAAGCTAAAAACAACTCTAATAAAAAATGGGCAAAGCACATGAACAGACATTTCTCAAAAGGAGACATACATGTGGCCAACAAGCATATAAAAATGCTCAACATCACTAATCACTGGGGAAATGCAAATCAAAACCAGAATGAGACACCATCTCACATCAGTCAGGATGGCTATTATTTTTTTAATATTTAAAATTAACTCTTTTATGATACATAAAAAGTCAGTAACAATATTTGACCTTGTAGAAGTAAACTGGGTGACCAAATGTCAAAAGAAACATAATTGTACATCTTTTGAAACTTTTTAATTTTTTGAAAAATTTTATTTTAAATGTAGGGGCACATGTGCAGGTTTGTTACATAGATAAACTTGTGTCATGGGAGTTTGTTGTACAGATTATTTCATCACTCAGGTATTAAGTGGGAAAATAGTTATATTTTTCCTGATCTTCTCCCTCCTCCCACCCTCCACCTTTCAATAGGCCCTAGTATGTGTTGTTCTCCTCTCTGTGTCCATATGTTCTCATCATTTAGCTTCCACTTATAAGTGAAAACATGGTATTTGGTTTTCTCTTCCTGTGTTAGTTTGCTAAGGATAATGGCCACCCAGTCCATCTATGTCCCTGAAAAGAACATGACCTCATTCTTTTCTATGGGTCCATAGTATTCAATGGGATATATACACCACATTTTCTTTATCTAGTATATCATTAATAGGCATTTATGTTGAATTAATGTCTTTGCTATTGTGAATAGTGTTGCAATGAACGTACACATGCATCAATCTTTATAACAGAATGATTTATATTCCTTTGGGTATATACCCAGTAATAGGATTGCTGAGTCAAATCCATTTCTGTCTTTAGTTGTTTGGGGAATCACCACACTGTCTTCCACAATGATTGAACTAATTTACACTTCCACCAACAAAATGGCTATTATGAAAAGTCAAAAAATAACAGATACTGGTGAGGTTGTGGAGAAAAAGGAATGCTGATACACTGCTGGTGGGAATGTAAATTAGTTCAGCCACTGTGGAAAGTAATTTGGAGATTTCTCAAATAACTTAAAATAGAACTACCATTCGACACAGCCATTTTATTACTGGTTACATACCCAAAGGAATAGAAATCATTCTACCATTAATACACATGCACGTGTATGTTCATTAAAATGCTATTCACAATAGCAAAGACACGGAATCAACTTACATGCCCATCAATGATAGACTAGATAAGGAAAATGCGGTACATATACATCATGGAATACTATGCAGATATAGAAAATGAAAAAAGCTGAGGCATCACACTACTTGACTTCAAACTATACCTAAAGGCTACAGTAACTAAAAGAGCAATGGTACTGGTACAAAGACAGACAAATGGACCACAACAACAGGTTAGAAAACCCAGAAATAAAGCTATGCCCCTACAACCATCTGATATGTCACAAAGCCAACAAGAACAAGCAATGTGGCAAGGACTCATATACACCATAGGCATATGTATCATGGAATATGATGCAGCCATAAAAAATAATGAAATCATGTCCTTTGCAGTGGCATTGATGGAGCTGAAGGCCATAATCCTAAGCAAATTAACGCGGGAGCAGAAAACCAAATACCACAGTTCTCACTTATAAGTGGGAGCTAAACAATGAGTACACATGGACACAAAGAAGGGGACGATAAACACTGGGGTCTATTTTAAAGTGGCGGGTGGCAGGAGGGTGAGGAATGAAAAAGTACCTATCAAATAGTATGCTGATTATCTGGGTAACAAAATTATCTGTACTCTGAGTCCTCATAACACATCATTTACCCAGGTAACAAACCTGCACATATACCCCTTTAACCTAAAATAAAAGTTGAAAAGAAAAAAAAAAAAGAAAAATGGGCAAAACATATGCACAACTAATTCACAGAAGAAGAGATACAAATGGTCACAAAATCTAAGATGCTAAAACTGAGTAATCATGAAACCAATTAAATTGACAGGCTTTTGTTTTTTGAACGGGGAACACCACATTTAGAAAAATACTAAAACATTTTAATAATGAAAAGCATTCATGACTTTGTAAGGAAACTCACCAACTGGCAGGAGAGCAAACTGATAATGCTTTTTTGGAGGGCAATTGAGTAGTACCTGTTATACTGCCTTAGCATTTACATAGAACAGATTTTCTCATAACTAAAAAGAAGCTGTATTTTTGGATGACATTTCAATGCTCAAAGTTACACAATTTAAGGATCTGAATTCCCAAATATATACATCAGGTCCTCAAATAATGTCGTTTCTTTCAACATTGTTTCCTTCCAACAATGAGAAAAAAAAATTAATTCCTCATGTTCTCCCCATATCTGCTTGAGTTTTCCGTGGGTACTTTGGTTTCCTCCCACATCCCAGAGATGTTCTCATTAGGTGAACAGACATGTCTACATGGTCCCTATCTGAATGAGTGTGGCTGTGTGTGAATGCACCCTATAATGGGATGGCATCCTGTGTAGGGTTGGTGCCTACCTTGTGCCCTGAGCTTCTGGCATAGGCTCTGGCCTATTATCTTACTTGTTTTTATTAACCTTTCTGAAATGTACGTGTAGCTCACATTTATTTCACTGTTTAATATCTGCAGTGTTTTGGTTTTCATTCAGAAGTTTGGTGATGTTTTGTCAGCTTAGGAACTTAGGAAATATGCCTTAGGAACTTAGCTCTTGTTTATATCAATTGGTCTATAGTAAAATTAGTTCTGTTGTTGTTTCACTTAAAGTTTCAGTTTCTGAGATCCTATTGATAATGCTAAATTGAGGACTATTAATATATTCAGCAGTTTGACAAAGATTACAATATTTCTTTGTATTCTTTATTTGTATTATTTCTGGTGTATTTATAGGGGAGAAGATTCTATTTCCATTCAGCTTATAAGTGATGAAAGATAGCATATGTGAGGGCATTGGTTGATTTATTTAACAGTTCTATTCCTATAGAATGCAAAATGTTATGTTTTTATCAGATAATGAGTTAGGTTCAAACCTTCCACCACTAACTGCAAGCCACTTGGCTCTCAGTACCTCTTATCTGTAGAATGAAAGGATTATATTAGATAACATCCAAGATCATTTATTATGTAATGACTAGTTCTGCCAAAACCATGGTCCAGTTAACACCCTTCCATATTATCTTTAAATTTTACTTTTTAATTTAGTTTCTTGAGTTTATTATAGCTAAAGGTAAGACTTTTTTTTGAGACAGAGTCTTGCTGTGTTGCCCAGACTGAGAGTAGTAGTAAGATCATGGCTCACTGCACCCTCCATCTCCTGGGTTCAAGTGATTCTCCTGCCTCAGCCTCCCAAGTAGCTGGGATTACAGGTGTGTACTACCACACCAGATAAAGTTTTAGATTTTTAGTAGATATGAGGTTTTGTCATGTTGCCCAGGCTAGTCTCAAACTCCTGAGCTCAGGCAATCTGCCTGCCTCAGCCTCCCAAGTGCTGGAATTATAGGTGTGAGTTACTGCACCCAGCCAAGGTAAGACTTTAGTTGATACTCATTGTAGTAAATAAGAATCAACTCTATTAATTTTAGATTACTTAGACTTTTGTTGCCATGACTAATTGTTCGAGAAATCCTCAAATGTATTTCATATACTCAGAATACTAATGAAAATAGGACTAAAAATATTTCTATATCAAATTATTTTTATTTCTAAAGTGTAGACAAAGGCCACAATTTGTATTTTGACTATAACATTTTAGACTAGTTGAACATCAGACATGGGCTTATATATTGCAAAACATAGATGTCACAATGTTATCTTCTTGTGGCTTTTTCACAATGTCAAAACTAAAATGAATTTGCCTATAAAGAAAATGGAGTCATTGCCATGTTTAATAAATGGTGTTGGGAAAACCGGCTAGCATTGTGCAGAAAGCAGAAAGTGGACCCCTATCTGTCACCTTACATTGAAATTAACCTCCAGATGGATCAAAGATTTAAACATAAAACTTAACACCATAAAAACACTAGAAGAAAACATAGGCAAAACCATCTAGGACATAGGCATAGGCAAGGACTTCATGACTAAAACACCAAAAGCAATGGAAATAAAAGCCAGGATAGACAAATGGGATCTAATTAAACTCCAGAGCTTCTGTACAGCAAAAGAAACCATCATTAGAGTGAATCGGCAACCAACAGAATGGGAAAAAATTTTTGCAATCTACCCATCTGACAAAGGGTGAATATCTAGAATCTACAAAGAACTAAAACAGATATACAAGAAAAAAACAAACAACCCCATTCAAAAGTGGGCGAAGGATATGAACAGACACTTTACAAAAGAGGACATATATGAGGCCAACAAACATGAAAAAATGCTCATCATCACTGGTCACTAGAGAAATGCAAATCAAAACCACACTGAGATATCATCTCATGCCAGTTAGAATGGCAATCATTAAAAAATCGGGAGACAACAGATGCTGGAGAGGATGTGGAGAAATGGGAACACTCTTACACAGCTGGTGGGGAGTGTAAATTAGTTCAACCATTGTGGAAGACAGTGTGGCAATTTCTCAAGGATCTAGAAATAGAAATTCCATTTGACCCAGCAATCCCACCCACTATTGGGTATATACCCAAAGAACTATAAATCATTCTACTATAAAGACACATGCACATGTACGTTCATTGCAGCCCCGTTCATAGCAAAGACCTGGAACCAACCCAAATGCCCATAAATGATAGACTGGACAAAGAAAATGTGGTACATATACACCATGGAATACTATGCAGCCATAAAAAACGATGAGTTTGTGTCCTTTGTAGGGACTTGGATGAATCTGGAAACCATCATTCTCAGCAAACTGACCCAAGAACAGAAAGCCAAGCACCGTATGTTCTCACTCATAGGTGGGTGTTAAACAATGAGAACACGTGGACTCAGGGGAGAGGAGCATCACACACAGGGGACAGTTGAGGGGGGTAGGGGAGAGACAATGGGGGGTGGGGAGGGATGGGAGGGTTGGGAGGGGATAACATGGGGAGAAAGGCCAGATACAGTATGCACCTAAAGTAAAATAAATAAATTTAAAAAAAAAGAAAAAAGAAAATGGAGTCATTGGATAGGCTATGTATAAAAGATAAGCCCAGGGTAATGAAGACTGTGTTGTCATTGAAAATTAAGGCCATTTGACACATTTGTATGCATCATTAGTAAAAATCTGAAAAAATATCAATTACTTTGATGGTCAAACAAAGGAGAAAGTTAAGACAAACAGAAGTTTCTTCGTGAGTTGGCTATCTACTTAAGTTTATACTTTTTTGAAAGAATATTTTTAAGATTCAGAAAATCCAAAATACTGTATCAAGAAAAAAATCTGTAAACTTTGGGTTCATTCCTACAGGAATAAGAACTTTCCTGAGTACTAAATTAGAAAAGATATGGAGAGTGCCTGCCACATGACAGAGTCAATAAACATTAGTTTTCCTTCCTTTCTTTGGGGAACCATTTTGGTATATTCAAACGGTATATATACATATTTTTTTTGGTAGGGGGATGGAGTTTCACTCTGTTGTCCAGGCTATAGTGTGATGGTTTGATCTCAGCTCACTTCATTAGAAGCAGCACTAGATTTGAGAACAGACAAAAAAAAAAAAGAGAGAAACAGCTTTAAAAAGGTGAGTGCATTAAATACAACAAACAGATGGAAAGATTAATGCTTGTAAGAAAACCAAGCACAAATTATAAAATAATATCAGAAAACTATGGACACAAACAGAATTTTATAAAATATTTTAGCTTTTCAAATCTTATGCTCTTATCATGCTGCTCTGGAGGTAACTATAAAAATATCAAGGGTTATTACACATTACTGAATGTGTTCAATGATTAAGCACTTTTCTTAGTGCTTTATTTGGGTTATTTCAATTAATCCTCCAGTCAGTGAAGTTGTTATCATCATTGGTAAGTTAGATAACTTGTACATGGTCAGATACACCTAGTAAAAGCTATAGAGTTGAGATTGGCCTGAGGAGTCAAGCTCTTGGCCCTATGCTATCCTTTGGAATAAGGTAAGAAAAGGAATCCAAACTCAGGACTTTGGTTTGGTTCCCACAGAAATAAGAACTTTCCTGAGTACTAAATTAGAAGATACGGAGACCACCTGTCACATGACAGAGTCAATAAATATTAGTTTTCCTTCCTTTCTTTGGGGAACCATTTTGATATATTCAGATTATATATATATAATATATATATATATATTATTATATATATAATCTGAATATATAAAAAAATACATATATATTTTTTTTGAATGGAGTCTCACTCTGTTGCCCAGGCTAGAGTGCAATGGTGTGATCTCGGCTCACTGCAACCTCTGCCTGCTGGGTTCAAGGAATTCTCCTGTCTCACCCTCGAGAGTAGCTGGGACTACAGGTGTGCACCACCAAATAAAAATTTTTTGTGTTTTTGGTAGAGATGGGGCTTCACCATGCTGGCTAGCCTGGTCTCGAACTCCTGACCTCGTGATCCGCCTGCCTCAGCCTCCCAGAGTTCTGGGATTACAGGCGTGAGCCACCATGCCAGGCCTCAAATGGTTTATTCTTATTCTGGCTGTACCACTTACTTTTTGTCCTTTGGTCAAATATTTTTGACTTTCACAATCTACTCAATGTTTGTAAACCTTGGTGTCTTGATTTTAAAAGTTGCTCTACTATCTACCTTTTCAGATTATTGTTAAGAATAAGTGAGATAATTTCACTACCAAAGAGCTCTTCAAAAAAATTAGAACTATAAGAGACTGATAGATGTGACTACATGAAAATATAAGATATCTGAATGTTAAAAGTGAACAATATAAAAAAGTACAAAAATTAATTAGACTTTCGTTGCTGTGACTAATTGTTTAACAGAAGTCTTCAAATGTATTTCATATACCAGGATAGTAATGAAAGTAGAAGGACTAAAAAGATTTCTATATCAAATTATTTTTTATTTCTAAAGTGTAGACAAAAGCCACAATTTGTATTTGATTATAACACTTTAGTTGAACATAGATGTGGGCCTATATATTGCAAAACATATAAAAGACATAGAAAAGTTACAATGTATCTTGTTGCGGCATTTTCATAATGTCAAACTAAATGAATTTGCCTATAAAGAAAACGGAGTCATTGAATAGGCTATGTATAAAAGGTAAGCCCCAGGGTAATGAAGACTGTATTATCACTTATATAGATGTGTGGGTTGGGGGTGTGTGTATCTTACAGATGGATAATTGTGAGATATGGCAAGGGTTCTCCTCAAACAGTCTGCTCAGCCTCTTATTCTTTAAGTCCAAGCACCTCCTGCCTTCTCTTTCTTCTCCTTTTCTTCTTTCTAATTTAATACATGCCCAGGCATGCCACAGACCCAGCTCACATTCCTTTCCTTATTTGGGAAAGGACTGGCTCCCTACTCCACCACAGATGACTCCTTTCTTCTCTCCCTTCTCTCCCATCACACATTCACCTTATCTAAGAAATTGAAATGTTTAGTCAGTCAGGTCTAGTTTAGACTGTGGGGTCCACCCCCAGCCAATGGGGAAAGAACACAGAGGCAGGAATTGCATTAGGAATAAAAGCTTCTCCTTTCCTTTATTCAGTGTGCTCTTGTGGCAACCTGCCCTACAAGAGGCACCCTTCTGAGCAGAAGTAAATTTGCTTTGCTGAGAAATTCTTTGTTTGAATGCTCTTTTTGCTTATGACTCCAAGCTTTATTTCTAACAATAATCAGGACACATTATACTTCAGAAGATAATGAACAAAAGAGCTATCAAAGAAAAAGAAAAGAAATACAAGTGGCCAAATATGTGAAAAATGGTTCAATTTCACTGTTAAAGAAACACAAAATAAACAAGATGTGACTTTTACCTATCAGTATGGCTAAAGATTAAAATCAATATTATTTTAAGCCAGTGGTTCACAGTGTAGTCCCTAGACTGGCATCATCAGCCTCATCTGGAAATTTATTAGAAGTGCAAATTCTCAAGCCCCACCACAGTCTAAAATCAGAAATTTGCAGTAGGGCCCAGCACTCTTAATTTAACAATCCAGTCCTGCTAAAGTTTGAGAAAACTATTCTAAGGTGAAGCTGTAATGAGACATGTACTTCACATTTTACTCACAGAAAAGTAAACGCATACAATTCTAGAAAGCAGTTTGGTAATATGTGTCAGAAACCTCAAAATGTTAATATTATTTGACTTCCAAATTTTATTGTCAGGAATCTTTCTTAAGGAAGTGATCAATATCTGATCATTTCAGCACAATTTAAAATAGCGGTGACTGGAAATAACCGTATAACTATATATAAAGGAATGGGGAAAAAAAAACTATGGTGCATCCATGTGTGCAGATAAAGAGATTCACATAGAAGAGTTAGTTACTAGAGGTAAATATTTTAAAAAATGTTTATAGTTATCTTTCTGGTTGTGGGGTTACACTGACCTGCTATGTAGCAGGGCTACAGGAAATTCAAACAAAGGGACCACTGGTTTGGTTTATAAAAATCTTTTCTAGATAACCTCCATTATAGTTTCTCTAAATAACAGTATAATTGGAAGTGATCAAAGTTTCCCTTCCCCTCGTTTTTCTTTCTATGCTCATATCCAGTGCCCTCTTGGCATGAGGTATCCATTTGTCCTTGCTTTCCCTGTTGCTAAAACTACTCTTTTATGCTCTGCTTCAAATGATATCGCTCCTTCTCATTGTTTATTCTTTTTATCCTATCATTTATGAATTTAGAAACTTAATTTTAAACTGCAAAAGTTTAGAATTATGTTTTTAATATGCATGGTGTTACTCAAATAGATGTCTAAATGTAAAATTGTGTCATGCACAATAATGCTATTATTACATTATTATATTATGTATTACGGCATAGTACAAGTCGCCTTGGAGTCAAATAAATCGGAGCTTAAATCTCAGCGCCATTTCTAATTTGGTGACCCTGGATATGTTAAGTCTTTCTGACTTATAGTTTCTATAAAGTAGAAATCATAATACTTATTCAAAGGTATTTTTGTGAAAATAAATGACAATATCCACTTAGTGCCTCATACAGACCCATACAGAGTAGCAACAAAAATTTATTAGTTCCCTTTTCTCTTTACCCATGACAGTATCATATAATGAGCTGCTTTCAATTTGCAAAGATTTTTAAAGAGGTGGTGACAGAAAGCATTTCTGTTACACTGTTGGCATGATTTAAATTTGTGTCCCACCCAAATCTTATGTCAAATTGGAGAAGATTTCTTAGGAGATCTGATGGTTTAAAAGTGTGTGGTACTTCCTCCTTTCCTTTCGTGTGCTCTCTCTCTCCCTTTCCATGTGCACGCCCTCTCTGTCTTCTGCCACCGTGTGAAGAAAGTGCCTGCTTCCCCTTTGTCTTCTGCCATGACTATAAGTTTCCTGAGGCCTCCCAGTCTTGCTTCCTGTTACGCCTGAGGAACTGAGTCAATTAAACTTTTTTCTAATAAATTACCCAGTCTCTGGTAGTTCTTTACAACAGTGTGAAAATGAACTAATGCACCTATAAAACATTAATTTTTTACTACATGTTTGATAACTTTCCTGCTGAAATATGTCAAAATATTTAAATCATTACAAAGCTATTGGCTTTGGGTGATATAATTATAATTTTTTTCTTTTTCTTTCTGACTTAAAAAAATTCCTAAATTCAACAATGAGCATATGCTATTTTCACACTCAGAAATAAACTTTATTTTTTAAAAATTCTCTTTATTATTTTTATCCTGAATAAAGATTACCATAATGAAGGTAGGGGACAGTTTATAAAATGCTAATTTCAGGCAAACTTGGAAGATGCTGCCCAAGGGGTCCCAATGCTAATGCAATAGCATCCCTTCACTAAGTCAAAACTGTTGTCTTTGTCTTTGGGCAAAGAAACAGATCAGCGTGCTTCAAAGAGGGTACATTAGTTAGCAGCCCGGGGTAGAAAGGTAGACACCTAGCAGTGAGTTCTCAGAGAGAAGCAAGGGAGGCAGCACACCCCTTTGTACTGAGCTGAGATTAGATAGAAGACTGACCAGTGATGTGTAATACTCTTGCTTTAGCTTGCAAGGAAAGTGAAGCCATATACAAACAAATGTTTTGATAACTGCAAGTGTTTATGAGGGATGAGGGCTAAGAGTATCCAATTTATAGTAGGAAATTTCTCTTTTAGCTTTGCTCTTGCTGGGTGTTATGCCGCTTGAAATCAGGAAGTAGAATTTGGTAATACAGGTGCTGATTAAAAAAAAAAGTACACCTGAAATAAGCCTCATAGCCAAGCCTCCTGACAACACAGCAAACCTAGGTGCCCATCTAGTACTTAGAGCAGGATTTAAAAGTGATTTTCATCTTTTCCCTCTCATGCCCACTCAATCCATCTCAGACCATTTTGTGGCCTCAACATGCTTCTGAACACAAAGCTCCAGGCAGCCTCTACCAATTTATCCTCCCTCTCTCCAAAATGAGAAAATTCACAATCATACTTGTCCTAATTTTATAATCACATCCTTGCAGAATAATAGCCTCCTATTTGAATGCTATTTACTCACAATGAATGCTACCTATGGAAGATCCCCACACAGATCCACTTAATTGAGTATGATTATATATCTCATCTCAAAATTTATAACTTTTCCCTATGTCCATATGACATTATTTTAATAATTTAAGCTTAATTATTTTGAACAGTTGTCTTCAGGCTTTATAAGATTATCTCAAAATGATATAACTACATTTATTTTATGTCACCAACATCTTCATTAAGCAGAATAGCATACAATCCTATCAAGTTCAAATCTATAAAAATGCATCTGGAAATTAAATAAATGACAACCAGTGAATTTCCATAATATATATTAACCAATAACGAGACAGTTTTCATTCATAATATCAGCAAAATATCTGAAAGACTTGTATTCAGAAACACAGATCCTCTCACATAATACTGGTAAAAATGTAAATTGGTACAGTCTTTAAAAGGGCAAATTGATACTATCAAAAGTACAAATGTGCATACTCTTTCCTAGAGCAATCTTATTTCTAGAAATGTATTGTATAAACTAAAATATACACTATGTTTTGTTGATTTTAAGACACATATTTTTATATTTTAATATTTCTGAAATTAGAATGTTAGGTTATAGTTTAATTGGCACTTTTTTTCTTTCTTGGTGACATATAAAATAATTGTGTTTTTTAGAATTGGCAGACTCAGAGTTTATGAAATATGGTATGTAAGGATATATTATTGAAACACTGTTTATCTTGGCAGAAAACTAAAAGCAACGTAAATATCTATAAAATGCCGTACTCCGTAGCCATTATGTAGGATAAGGAAGGCATTACGGTAGTATGACTATGATATATTTTAAGTAAAGACATCAAATTATAGATTGATGTGTAAGGGGGAAAAAAATGAACACTGGGTGTACATTTGTATATGCACATAATATAGCTTTTATAATTAAATATTTTATTAACTTGATGCTAAGAAAGTATCTGGAAAGTAATTAATCTCATTAGAAAGGAGTCATGAGCAGAAGAACTTAAAATGAAATTCACCTTTTCGCTGGTCCATCCCATGCCTGCAAGGAAAGCCATGACCAACGTGCACAGTCCTCCTGATCCAGGGAAACCAAAATGCACACTGCTGAACACAGCTAGCACAGACATCCCCAACACAAGGAATGTTCTCTTACACACAAGTTTGTCCTTTAGGAGAAAAAAATTCATTCGATCAATTATTTCAAATCCCTGATTTTTAATGATGAACAGATTTTTCCATATCTAGGATTTAGAAAGAAAATAAAAATTAAAATGTCTATGTAAATGGACAAAAGTGTACAACATAACATTTACTTTCTTTTCTTCAACAAAAGCAATTAGCACACTACAAAGGTGGGTTCTTTCAGGAACACCAATTCTTCTGCAGTTATCAATGCAGAATTTCACAGGACTTAATGAAGTAGAAGAAAAAAAGTACATGAGCTTTGGAGCTGGACAGACCAAGGTTAAACTTACAGCTTTTATATATTGTTGGCGTATGTAGTAGCCACATTAAATAACCTCTCCAAGCCTTGTTTCCTGAAAGCATTTACATTATAGGGTTTGTGTGAAGGTTAAATATCTCTCTCTATTATTTTCAGGCTTCATATTTCCTCTTTTAAATTTGATGTTCCCTCTGGTTTTTCTTTCTAAACCTTTGAAAACCAGGAAGCTTTAAAAGGTTCTAGACTGACAGTAGCTTTTGTTGCTGTTGTTTTAAAATCTAAGAATTGTGTAATTTTTTCCCCTTTACTTTTCCCTGTTAGGCCTTTGAAACTTCTTGATCACTTTAGAAAGTAGGTCTTTAAAGTGCTTGACTTGGCAATGGCATGCAAGCTCTGGAGGTGAATTTCCTGAGTTCATTCCCAGTTCCACTGCTTTCTAGCAATGTGACCTTGTTCAAGTCACTTATCCTGCCTAAGCCTCAATTTCCTCATCAGTAAAATGGTCATAGTAATAGAAATCTCTTTATGAACTGTTTTGTGGATTGTACTAGAGCAGTGCTTTCCAATAGAATGTTTAGTGATGATGGAAACGTTCTGGATCTGCTATAGCCACATGGAGCTAGCGGCTGCTGTACTCAACAAAGTGGCACTAGATGATGATTGACTGATTTATGTATGTGTGTTGTGTGTGTATGTATGTATGTATGTGTGTATTAGATATGGGCTCTTGCTGTGTTGCCCAGACTGGACTCAAACTCCCAGAGGGATCCTTTTGCCTCAGCCTCCTGAGTGACTGGGACTACAAGGCCTGGCTAGAGGCTAAGGTAATCTGGTACTAAAAAAGGGTAATAAAAAAGCTATTATACATTTGGGTTTAGTTAAGTCTTATGAACATTTTAAAAACTTGCGTATCCTATTACTTTGGAACTGATATTTATTTTATAGAGAAATTTGAAATGTACAGAATATAAAACAGAAACAAATTACAGGACCATATTAAAATCTTCCATACTGAGCCCATTTCATAAATCTCATGGACAGCACTGATACAGCAATAAGTAATTTTAAAATGAGGGCCCATTTGCTCAAATATGCCTTTCACATCTGTCTTTGAAGGAAGTGTTCTAGAGTGTTTTCCCAATGATATTTAAGAGCACAACCTTCCCACAGATTATTTCTTTCACCTGGTCACGGCTTGGAAAGTATTGAATGAAAAATCCAAGAACAGATCCAGTTGCCACACCAATCACCACCTCCAAAACTCCTCTGAGGACGTTAAAGACCGTGGAGCCTGAAAAATACATTAAAAAACTTAGAGCTGTAAATCCAACAAATACACAAGTTTTATTCTACAATCATCAACATAAAGCATCTAATTACAAAGAAGGAACATTTTAAAGACAGTTTCTGGTTTCTACATTCTTAACTATGTAAATAGAACCTACATTTTTCCCCATAGCATACAGGATTTAGGAAACTTTAATTAAAAAAATTTTTTTGTTAGCACATTGTGCAGAAAATTATATTAAAGTTTCTCCACACATAAAGCCCTTCTTCACAGACTGTCCTAAGAAAAAATGTACTAACTAGTTTCTATGGTCTGTTGTTATTATGGTAATCATCTCTCTTATCTAAATAAAATTACCTCTGAAGTGATTTTATGGAGCTAGGATAGCTTTCTGCCAGGTAATGCTATGACTGTCAAAAGGATCCAGCTGTGATAGTAGCACTATGCTTAAGCTATTGTGGTAAATAATTTACTATGAATGTGTAGAAAGTAGCTAATTAGCTTCAGTCTATGGTATAGTAAGGTGTTAAAATCTCTTAGGCCCCACCCCTAAAAATCTGATTCAGTATGTCTGGCAGGGCTCAGATCCAAAAGGTCTAAGGACCGCTCTTAGTTGGCTGGGGGTGGGATGGGGGAAATGAAACACAGCAGTCAGCCAGGCAGGTTCTTCGAGCTGTAGCTTATGAAAACTCCACTGCCTCTGTTCTTTCTCCTCCCACCACCATGATTCCAATACAAACTCTGTTGCTCTAAAGCTGTGGTTCTTAATCCAAGCTGCACTGGTTTCCACTCCCAAAGGGTCTGATTTAATTGGTCCAAGATAGGACCCACATACGAGTATTTTTAAAAACTGCCCAGGTAATTCTAGTGTTACGCTAAGGCTACCATTGTTTTAACAGTGTATACCAGGAAAGTGGTAAGAACATCATTTGGATATATATAGTAGCATTAAAAATAAGAATATGGATTTGACTTAATAGGTAACAGAGCATCCTCAAGGGTTCCTGAACAAGAAAGTAATGTTGTGAAAACAATGTTTTGAGAAAATCAGTTTACCAGGGATAGATGGAAGGCAGACTCTGGAGCAATGAGAAAGGGTGGGGTTCTAGGTAACAGGCAAAAGTTATACACAATCATAGAATGGGAAGATAACTGTGGGGAGACAATGAGAATATATGACTTTCCAAGATGTGTTACCACAACAGAATCTGAAGCTAACCTTAGGTTATAATTACACTTTGTCAATCATATAACGTTGCAAATTTTATTTCCCAATTTTGGACATAAGATTAAGGAATGAACTTACACTCGTGCCATGCCACAGGATAATAAAAGCACTGAACTGCTTCTTGGCCTTTTGGCTAAGGTCAAGTGTAGTATCTGTTCACATCAGTTTAATATAGGTGTTGAACAACAGTGGGAGAAAAGATAAAATTCCTCTTTTATTATACTTGAAGCAAAATACATCAATTTCAGACACTAAGTATTAATAGGACACCCATTAAAAGCATTGCTGCTTATTACCCATAAAAAGCTGAGCAGGAGAGAAGAAAAATTGTTCTTATTTTAAAGGCATGTTGTTCCTTTTACTTAGACTGCTCTCTGTCTTTCGAGCTCCTTGAAAAACCTACTCATCTTTTGCGTGAAGTCTCCAGGCCTAAACTTGCCTGGATCACTTCAAGCAGATGCTGTTCTTCAAATCGTTCTACCTTGTACCTCCCCTACTGCACCTAGTGTGTGCTACTTGAGGAGTCTCTATCTAGAGGGAGGAAGAGAGTAAAGATAGATAGCTTACGGTCCCTCCTTAGGTACAGAACTCTTAGCGTTCTTTTGCCTATTTTTAATTTGCCTTAATCAATTATCAAGCAAATATGTCATGCTTATAACATTTTAATCTATGCCTCTAGAGTGCGAGAGTAAAGCCTGTTGTGAACTCATTAGGTTACCCGTGGAAAAGGCTATGCCCAAGCATGTGTTGAAGCCAGTGATAGCCAGAATGTCATCGAAGCTGCCAGCTGCCATGAGTAAGGTCGGGACACCTTTCTCAACACCATAGCCTCCTCCCTGCAAAAGGAGCATTGAAGGCACCACAACTGCTGGAGATACAGCACCTAAAACAAAACTAAGCAGACAGTACTTTAAACGTTTATGATAACATCTTACTTATTATTATTCTGAAATTATAATACCATCCACTTTTTTAAGGGTTATACTTTGGACAACTACAGTCTTTCAAATGTCAGAGAAGCATGAATCCGGAAAAACATGTATGTGTAAAACTTCTGTAGAACACTGTTTTTCAAAATGTAGCCACAGACAACCTGCTTCAGACTACTTAGGTTGCCCAAAAATGTATTTTTATTGGTATAGAGGGCCTAATGAGGGTAAGTCCAGGATGCTGGCTTTTTTAAACAAAAAAAATTCATGTTATGAAGTTTGAAAAACAATGCATGGACTTTCTGATTTGGAACTCAGTGATGCTGGGCCTTCTATCAGGGATTGCTATGTCAAATAAGGCAACAGATTAGAAGAAAATGATATGACAGTCACATTGATGCCAGTAACAACAGCAGCTGTAACAGCGGAAAGCATTTAACAGTACTTACTATGTACCAGACACCATTTTGAGCACTTTACACGTATTTGCTAATTTAATCCTCACAACAACCCTATAAGATAGATACATTCTATCTTAATTTTAGAATTGAGGAAACTGAGACACAGAGAGATTAAATAATTGTTAAAGATCACACACTGGAAAATCACAGGGCTGGGACTTGAATCCAGGGAGTAGAGTTCCAGAGTCTTAACCATGCGAAGAATTTCTTATTTCTTGGTAACTTATTAGCTTGAAATTCTTACTAAGTCCTTTCTTATTTATTTACTTTGTGTGGCTCTTAACCATTGGAAGTAAAGAACTGACAGTGGAAGGAGGAAAACAACAGTAGCTGTTGATCACTGTTGCTGTGTTCATTATTCTTTGTGCAGACTTTAGGTGAAATCTGGTATCTCTTTAACAGGCATGGAATCAGGTGTAGGCAAAGGACCAAGACTTCTTCAACAGTTTGAATAGTAGGTGCTAACTATAAGAGTTAGTGCCTAATAACACATAAACTATATTTTGAAGTTAGAATATTTAGATTATGCTGTAACATCTATCTTGCATTTTCTGATGTCTATAAGAAAATTCTATCGTTCATTCTCTTGTATGGAATCAGGGAAAGCCCTAAATATCCCTACATATTGTCAAATGACAAATAAACAATAATTACCCCAGTATAAATCCCCATTGCCATGGTAAACCCAGCAGGTAATGGGAAAGAAGAGCAGACGTGCATGCCTCCACAATACAGGGGACCCATGGACAGTCTTACACAAACACCCTTCAACTTCTTCAGGGCCTGAAATAGAAAAAATAGACATCCTAATGTAATCTTCTGAAGATGTGCAGAGTAGATGACCTTCCATGCTTTCTCTTCAGTATATGGAGCGTGTCTGGGTCATCATGAGTTTTCAAGGTAATGAGTTTTATTTAACAAACATTTTAGCACTCCAGGTGTTTTAAGACAGCTTATTTAGTCCTCACTACAACCTTATAAGTTAGGTAATACTATTATCCCCCATTTTTTTTTAGATATCCTCATCTGAAAAGTCACAGACTAAAGTAATTTGCCCAAGACCATGAAACTGGTGAGTGATGGGTCCAGGTCTGAACCCAGGCAGGCTGCTTTCAGCATCTGTGTTCGTAATCTCTAGCTAATTTAACACCCTCATTATTAGTTTGATTTATAACTTGTGGTCCCAGAATCAGGCTAAGATGAAGCGCTTTATCCCCCAAGGACATTCATTCCTGTATTCAAAGACAGACATGAAAACAAAGAGCATTAAAAAAGCATACTTGAGACTCATTAGGCAGTTTCCTGAGCTAGTGTAGTTAGCCCTGAACACTTGTACAGGGCTTCACAAACCAAAAATATGTTGTTTTCTCCTCTATGAGCATTATTTACAACCATGGTCTATATCTATGTCAGAGAAAAGTGGGGCCTTTATTTTTGGTGCTCTCCCCATACACAGACTCTACCTTTCTCCAGGAAAAAGAATGAGACCGGCGGGCGTGGTGGTTCATGCCTGTAATCCCAGGACTTGGGCAGGCCGAGGCAGGTTGATCACCTGAGGTCAGGAGTTTGAGACCAGCCTGGCCAACATGGCGAAAACCTGTCTCTACTAAAAATGCAAAAATTAGCGGGGCGTGGTAGTGCACATCTGTAATCTCAGCTACTTGAGAGGCTGAGGCAGGAGAATCACTTGAAGCTGGAAGGTGGAGGTTGCAGTGAGCTGAGATCGAGTCACTGCACTCCAGCCTGGGCGACAGAGCGAGACTTCGTCTCAGGAAAAAAAAAAAAAGGAAGAGAATGAGATCATCTTTTGAGTTATTGCGAAGCACAAGGTCCTACTTGCAAAACAATCCTCCAAGAAATAAATTCTATTCTATGCTCAAGAATGTCATGCAGTGTCCATAGCCATTTCCTAATGCTTAGTGATTCTAAATATCTAAAGTACTGAAGAAACTAAATTCCTATTTAATAATGAGAAATTGACACATCACACCTTTGAATCCAGACCAAGGCCAGCACGAACCAGGATGATAGACAGGGCTATGCTTCTCAAAGAGGAAGACCACTTGTGCTTGATCTGTACATTATCGTTGATGACTGGGATGTTTCTGATGAGAAACCCTGCAAGCAGCATGCCTTGAATGAAGAAATCAAACATGTCTCGTTAGTTTTCAAATACAGAAAATATTTTTAGTACTTTAATTTTATAGACACTACTATATAATCACAGGAACCACTTCACTAATCCTTAGAAGAAATTAAGTTAAACTTTTAATTACAAAAACAGTATAATAAATTAAAGCAGTTAAGAAAATACTTTAATGTGCAGATAAAAAGATAGATTATAATAATATTATCAAAATAACTGAACTTAAAAGGGAGATAAGATGCAGCATTTAGATAGAGAGTATGATCAAATTCTAAATTTAAAATGTTTTAATACAATGCCAGTTCAGTCATCCCCTTGTGTGCAAACAGCCCCTGAAATTATTTGCTATGTCAGATTACTTGAAATATCAATAAATACTTCTATGGATTCTATTGTACCTTCAGACTAGATAGTTTCATAAGAGACACATAACCTACTTTGCAAAGGTTTTAGATATCTATTATGATGAAATGGATGTTGCCCTGTGATGTCAGCTGGTGACTCCTTTCACTCAGTCATTCAGCTCTACTGAATGCCTTCTGTAGTTTAGACACTAGAGTGTGCAGCATGCATATAATAATGGACTACATTTCAACAAGTTTTCAGCCTATAGGGAACAAGACAAGTGGACAATATCAATTTTATGAAAGGATGAGGGGGATGTTATATGAGCTGAGGCAAGAAGGGGGAAGGGGAGGAAAAAACGGCTGTGGGAGTTGAGAAGTTTCTGGAAAAGACAGTAGTTTATTCAAAGGCAGAAGAAAAAGTGACTCACTCTAGAAACTGCAAGTAGTTGAGTGTAACTGAGGAAACTGAGTAGTTTGTGAGGGAATTCTGCCTTCATTGATACCACATGCCCACACAAAGGGACAGGTTTCTGTGAGAGACTGTGAACCTCTTGCCTCCATGCTTCTCCAGCAGTGCCCTCTTTTCACCTTGTCCTTATAAGCACCACACTTCAAACAACTAAATAAATTTACCGAAGTTAGTATATTTTGTGATGCAAGATGGGAGAAGAGAGACAACCTGCAAGTAGAGCTTTTTGTGACCTGCTGCACATGAAAGCATCACGCCAGGCATCTCATCTCTCATCACTGCCATTTATCTACGGGAAAGACTCTAAGTTCTGAATGCTGCAGTGACAGTCTTTCTGGAACGTTTATTGGGCAACAGTATGAACAGGCTTGGTTTTTGGAAGAAACAATGATGAGTTATATATGCACGTTAAAATTAAGAAACTGTTGATAAATGTAAAGTGACAAGTACATACTGTATCCCAGCTGCAACTTTCCATCTTCATTCTTGAATGTTTTTTCACTGTTAAGGGTCTTCTGTGTCTTTCCAGAAAGTTTCTGTACCTATTCAAGCATCTTTCTGTGTGTATATGCTCTTTTGTGCTGGACACAAATAGGACACTTATATACTGCTGTGCAGCTTCGCTTTTTTTCCCATTTAATAATATATCCTGCATATTTTCCCACTGAAGCACATATGTATTTGCTTTATTCTCCTTTAATAGCTGCAATAGTATCTCACTGTTTGGAAGTTTCATAATTTTTGGACCACTAATCTATTAATAGATGTTAAGGAAACTTTCAGGTTTTTCATTATAAACAGTGCTGAAATGAGCACAATTCATACATCAAGTATTTAAGTGCCTGCTACATGCTAGACTTGTATGTGATCCTAGTAACAAAGAGGTGAACTAGACCAGCAGTCCCCAGACTTTTTGGCACCAGGGACCGGTTTCGTGGAAGACAATTTTTCCACGGATGACAGGGGGGAATGGTTTCGGGATGAAGCTTTCCACCTCAGATCACCAGGTATTAATTAGATTCTCATAAGGAGCATACAGCCTAGATTCCTTGCACGTGCAGTTCACAATGGAACGCATGCTCCTATGAGAATCTAATGCCAATGATGATCTGACAGGAGGCAGAGCTCAGGCAGTAATGCTCGCTCACCTCCTGCTGCAGCCTGGGGCTTGGGGACTCCTGAGCTAAACTAAGGTGGTCCTTGTCCATATTGAGCTCATATACGTGTAGGTTTGCGTAACCATATTCATATTATAATTCCTAGCAGTGGAAATATTAGGTCTGTGGTATAGGTATATATCATTTATATATATATTGATGACTTACCAGCCAAAAATGTTGCACTAATGCTTACATTCCATTATTATGACAATAGCTCTTGAATGAAATTTCAAATGTGTGCCTAAACAACTCCTAAATTAATTATGGCATACAATGACCTGAAATCAAATGGAATAACCTAAGAAGAACTCAAAACTATGTTAAGAGGTTATTTTTGTTTTGGGGGTATGAGGAAGCATTTTTTTTTTTTTTTTTTGAGACAAGGTCTTGATATGTCACCCAGGTTGGTCTCAAACTACTGGGCTCAAGCGGTTCTCCCACCTTAGACTCCCAAGGTGCTTGGATTACAGGTATGAGCCACTGCTATCTCTCCTGGCCTGAGAGAGCAATTTTCATTCCTGAAATGAATGTTAGAACAATTTCCCTGGGAGACTGTTTCCTTTGCTAGTGGACTGGCTGATGTAATGTGACCACCTGATTTTGGTTTGGCACGTGTCCCCACTCCTGCCTCTAGGGCCTCCCTTGGAGGAAAGAACATCTTCCTTGATAGAGGAGTGTTGTTCTCTTTTAACAATTTGTATTATGAAAATTATCAACACATGACCAACCTGATTTCATCTACTTCCATGTTTATTTTTTTGTAATTTGTATTATGGAAATGTTTCAATAATGATTTGCCTTCTCTTCCAAAAGGAAGCTATTTTCAAGTTTATTTCAGGAATCAGAATTGCTCACTCATACTCCATCCCTGACAATCTCTTCAATTAAACTCTTAAAAATATTGAACAGGTGGCTGGGTACAGTGGCTCACGCCTGTAATCCCAGCACTTTGGGCAGCCGAGGCAGACGGATCATGAGTTTAGGAGATCAAGACCACCCTGGCTAACACGGTGAAACCCTGTCTCTACTAAAAATACAAAAACTTATCCAGGCATGGTGGCATGTGCATGTAGTCTCAGCTACTTGGGAGGCTGAGGCAGGAGAATTGCTTGAACCCAGGAGGTGGAGGTTGTAGTGAGCCAAGATGGCACCACTGCACTCCAGCCTGGGCAACACAGTGAGACTCCAACTCAAAAAAAAAAAAAATATATATATATATATATATATATATATAACAAGCAATCATCACATATATTTTGTCTTAATAAGTTTCCTTTATGGGTTCAGATAATGCTTCAGTTTTGGATAGTGGCCTTAATATAATAAGAACAAGTAAACTTTTTTCCTCTATGCGAGTATACAACTATGAAAAAGGATGGTGAAATATGTATGTAATTTTTGAGAATGATTTCAGTTACCTTAGGGGAGATTTCATTTGATCCACAAATCCCAAGGCTTTGCATCTTTTTTGCAACACAGTGTATTTTGTTTTTACGATAGGCATGGAGTAAAAAAAAGACAAATGGGGTATAATGGGCATTTTCCTGTGTCTAGACAACAGTCTTCATCATATGTTGCATATTAGAATCATCTGGAGAGCTTTTTACAACTTCTGATGTCCAGGCCATACACCATATCAATTAATTCAGAATCTCTGGGGTAAGACCTAGGCATCAGCTTTTTTTTTTTTTTTCTTTTTTTCAGATGGAGTCTCATTCTGTCGCCAGGCTGGAGTGCAGTGGCATGATCTCAGCTCACCTCAACGTCTGCCTCCCAGGTTCAAGCGATCCTCCTGCCTCAGCCTCCTGAGTAGCTGGGACTACAGGCGCATGCCACCATGCCCAGCTAAATTTTTTTTTTGGTATTTTTAGTATTTTTAGTAGAGATGGGGTTTCACCATGCTGGCCAGGATGGTCTCGATCTCTTGACCTTGTGATCTGCCTGTCTTGGCCTCTCAAAGCATCAGCTTTTTAAAGGCAGGTGATTCTTGGCACAGAGGCTCACACCTGTAATCCCAGCACTTTGGGAGGCCAAGATAGGAGGATTGCTTTTATTCAAGAGTTCAAGACCTGCCTGAGCAACAAAGTGAGTCCCCATCTCTACAAAAATCAAAAAGATGTAGGGGTATGTGCCTGTAGTCCCAGCTACCGGTGAGGCTGAGGCAGGAAGACTGAGCCCAGGAGGTCGAGGATGCAGTAAGCCATGATTGTGTAACTGCGTTTCACCCTGTGCGAGTGAGACTCTGTCTCAAAAACAAAACAAAACAAAGCAAAAAAAAACCAACAAGAGATTCTTATGTGCAGCCAGGTTCTAGAATTAATGATTTTGCTACATAAAATGTGTTCTTAGAGCTTAGAAATGCAGAATCTCAGGCCACAAAGACCTATTTAATTAGAATTTGTATTTTAAAAAATTCCGAGGTCATCCTCTGTACAATAAAGTTTGAGAGTCACTAATTTTGACACAAGGGCCAGACAATATGTTAGGCTCTGTGGGTCATACAGTCTCTGTTACAACTTTACAACTCTACCAGTATAATGCGAAGCAGACATAGACAAAATGGAAACGAATAAGCATGGGTGGGTTCCAATTAATATTCAATTTATAAAAAGAAGTAGTCTGCCAACCCTTTATTCTAGCATACAGGCATATTAAGAAGCAATTCATTTTAACAGTAATTCAATTAATAACTTTAGAGAACAAAAAGCATCCATGAGAAATAATATGAATTAAGTGGAATACTTTAGTTTTACCTAAAATTAGAAATACATTGAGAAATGGGGCATAGTAAGAGATAAATAATTCTACTTCTTTTTATATTTAATTTTAATTACTGATCACAAGTTCAAAAGCAAATAGTACTGGTGTCTGTTAGCCAATCCTGATTGTTCTCACTCATATAGCTAACAGGAAAAAAAAAAAAAAACTCTTCAGGAAATATGTGCAAATATATATGCATGTATGAAAGGAGGTTGTTTTTTACTAAAACTGGGTGATAAATCTGTTAGAAATGAACACAAAATGTCTTTGTGGTAAACAAATTTTATAATGCAGAATTCTTTGAAGAAACATTAAATGTATCACACCTAGTTTTAAGACTAATTTGTGTCTGTGCCTTGTTTGGGCAGTTCTCATTGTCTCTGGAGGAGTATTTTCAGCTATGTCTTCAAGAATCGTAATATTTTATTTCACTTTTATCTTTTTTGAGATGGAGGGTTGCTCTTGTCACTCAGGCTAGAGTGCAGTGGCGCGATCTTGGCTCACTGCAACCTTCACCTCCCTGGTTCAAGTGATTCTCCTGCCTTAGCCTCCCAAGTAGCTGAGATTACAGCATGCCCAGCTAATTTTTGTATTTTTAGTAGAGATGGAGTTTCACCATGTTTGTTTTCAGTAGAGATGGATTTTCACCAGGCTGGTCTCGAACTCCTGACCTCATGTGATCCACCTGCTTTGGCCTCCCAAAGTGCTGGGATTATAGGCATGAGCCACCATGCTCAGCCAATATTATATTTAAAATATACCCAATGGTGTTCTGGTAAATGCTTAACAAGTGGCTTACCGAAAAACGTATGCATTTTATATAGGCACACACATTATTAAATTTTACTGATATAAAGGACGTGCAGAACATAGTTTACAAATATACAGTCTCCACTGTAAATTCTATATAGCCAATTTCTTCTCACAGAATGTTTTCATTGCTGTTTTTCAGACTTCTGTGTCCATAACCAACTATGGTTGCAGTTCTACCAAGATTTGACAGAATCAGACTACAAATAAGTGGTTGTGTACTATCTGATTCAGCAAAGAAGTCACACATCATGGATGAGCGAGTGCAGGTTCACCAGGAATGTTACTTGATATTTTTGCTTATATTAATGAATAAGATGAAAATGAAACAATAAAAATACACGTCAGAACTTCACTCTGTCAATGATGTAAGTGACTTACACAATGACAAACCTTGACTTGTAGCATTTGCTGATTTTTTTGTTACAGATACTTCTACCGTGGCCGATTTTAAGCTACAGTATGAGGTCACTGAAAGTGGAGTTGGGAAGAGGTGGCAGTGGCACACCATTATGTAGTATTTCCATAATCTCAAGAGCATAGGTGAGGGGAAATGGAGTAAAACATTAGGAAGTGATCCATGTTGAGCACTGACTGCTTGTTTTTAACGTCAGTTATTTAATTTTAAGTTTGTTTATGTATATATTTTTGCGACTAGGTCTTGTTCTGTTGCCCAGGTTGGAGTGTAGTGGTGCAATCATGTCTCTTGGCAGCTTTGAACTCCCAGGTTCAATGAGTCCTCCCACCTCAGCCTTCTGAGTAGCTGGGACTACAGGTGCACGTCACCAAGCCCAGCTAATTTTTGTATCTTTTTGTAGAGACAGGGTTTCACCAGGTTGCCCAGGCTGGGCTCAAACTCCTGAGCTCAAGCAATCTGCCTACCTTGGCCTCCCAAAGTGCTGGGATTACAGGCATAAGCCACAGCACCCGGGCCAGGATAATTTAAGTTTTTAAATTGCCATGTTTAACAACTGGATCACAGGACTCCTCAAAATTTAACAACTGGCTTTTGGCTCCAGCATGGCAAATACAGAAATATTTTATTCCTTCATTTCCCAAAGCTTTCCAAACTATTATTTTTAAAATATGGTTTACTCTGGAGAAAACAGGAAACATTTAACACTTACCAAGAAGAGAAGGCAGTGGAGGCAATGTAGGTAACTTAATAAGCTCCAAAAGTTTACCTCCAGTGATGGCACAATAGAATAGGATTATAATTCCAAATAGGTTTCCTCCAGGCAGACATTCACTGCCAGTAATTGACCAAACCACAGCCCACAGAAGAACAATGATGGTAACTGAAATAAACCAGGAATACTAGTTACTATCAGTCGTCACATGCAGGTTTTGAACACAATCTGAAATAATTTTTAAAAATAAATAATGAAAATGCAAATATTTATAATCATGTTTAATCTGTAAAGAGTATCAGTAAGATGAACAACTGGGTAAGTGCCAACATCTTAAGAAATAGGATATCACCAGTACTTACCAATTTGCCTATCTGCCCTCCTCATACATCTCCCTTTACCCTGCCAGAAGGAACCATTGGTTTTTTTCACCATTCACTTATTTTTCTTTATAATTTTACCACAAATATATTATTTAGTTCTGCCTTGAATTCGACATTATTTTTTTTATAGTCAATATTTGTTTAGAATTACCTACAAAGTTACCTTTTTCAAAATCATTATTCATCATGGCATTTCAAACTTTTTTTTGTTTTGTTTTGAAATAGGGTCTCTGTAGCCCAGGTTGGAGTGCAGTGGCATGATTATGGCTCACTGTAACCTTAACCTCCCAGGCTCAAATGACCCTCCTGCCTCAGCCTCCTATGTAGCTGGACTACAGGTGTGTACCACCATGCCCGGCTAACTTCTTAAAATTTTTTTAGTAGAGACAGGGTTTCATCATATTACCCAGGCTGGTCTCGAATTCCCAAGTTCAGGCAATCCTGTCTCAGCCTCCCAAAGTGCTGGGTTTATAGGTGTGAACCATCTTATCTGGCCTCAAATTTTTCATCTGGGACAATTATCCTGCTGCCTAAAGTGTCTCCTTTAGGGAAAAGCATTTGCATAACAATGTGAAATAGGCCAGGCGTGGTGGTTCATGCTTGTCCTGTCACTTTAGGAGAAGGCAAGATGATTGCTTGAGCTCAGGAGTCCAAAACCAGCCTGAGCAACATAGTGAGATCTCATCTCTACTAAATATAAAATATAAAAGTTAGCTGGATGTGGTGGTGGGCATCTGTAATCCCAGCTACTCAGGAAGCTGATGCAGGGATCACTTGAGGCCAGGAGTTCAAGGATGCAGTGAGCTGCAATTGCACCACTGCACTCCAGCCTGTTACACAGCAATACCCTGTCTTAAAAAAAAAAAAAAAAAAAAAAAAAAAATGAAATGTTTCCCTGTTTGAAAACTTGTGTTTTGCAAAACTGTACGCTAAGAATTGAAAAGCTCACGGGAAAAACAAAATTGGGGCAGACCACTCAAAACTGGTGACCAAAGCACTAAGAAAACGAAAACAATCCTAATAAGAAAGAGTCTTAGCACAGATGGATCTACACTGACATTCGTGTCCCACACAGGCAGTCTGTTCTTTACAGACTTAAACCTGGCATCACATTTACTACTTCAGGATGGAGATTCTCGAGGGTATTTTCTTTAAGCAGAGAGCAGTCCCATTGAAATCTGATCCATATTGTAGCCCTCTGCATCAATAAAAAAAAAATTTCAACGAAAGGAAAAGCGTTGGCAGCTTCTTTACCTCAGCTGATACTCTTAGCCCCTTCATCCACATGCGTAGTTTTATTAGATAGCTTAATGTTGTAGAATGTATGAGTCCTTGAAGCCCCTAAACCAGCTACTAATCGCTTGAAAAGACAGCACTCCTACAGAGATATCATCTTTTAAAAGGTCCTCATGCAGGGTAGGCTTTATCTTTCATTGTAAGAAAGCATGTATTTGGTCTTTTTTTCCCCCAATTCACTTTGCCTTCACTTGCTATTGCGTAATGATACAAAATATTAATGGGCCAGGAAAATTATACACAAAACTGCAAATTCCATACACTCTGACACAATTCTCCTATTTACCATTGCATATGAGCTAATTCATGATATAGAAACACTCTGTATCAGAGCATGCTGTATTTCTCAGGAGAATCTGTTGCAGTAAATTCTTAGTTTTATTGTCTGGAATTATCTTTATTCTCATTCTTAAAATACAGTTTTTCTAGGTATATCCCAGTTTTACCTTAAATTCTATGTAGAGTATTATTGTCTCTCTGTTCCTTGAAAATAATATTCCTTGGTTTTTCTGGTTTTGAAGAGCCTAATTTCAGCTTTTTAAAGGAATTCTTTTTCCTTGTTTTTAACATCCTCTCTTTTTCTTTGGCTTTGATTTCAGTATGATGTATTTAGGTGTGACTTCCTTTTGTTTTGCTTAGGATTAATTTTAAAAAAATCAATTCTGGAAAATTCTTAGTCTTTATTTCTTCAAATGTTTCCTCTTTCCCATTCTCCTTTTCTATGTTGCTAACCCTAGTTCTCATATTTTTCATCTTTGTGTGTACTGCATTCTAGGTAATCTCTTCAGATTTATTCACCAGTTCACCATTTGTTTTTTACTTATTCTGCGGACTAATTTGTCCATTGAGTTTTTAATTTCAACTACTATCCTACAGCTTTCATTTCTAGAAGTTCAACTTGGTTCTTCTACAAATCTATTCATTTTTAAAATAGTTATTTTTTTACTCATATTTTTTAATTCTTAACTTCTTTATATGTTTTATATTCTATTTTCTGATAATGCACCTTTTTGAAATCAGTTTTGTTTCCTTTTGCATGTTGTAGTTTTTTTTTAGTTTGCTTTTTTTTGTAACTGTGAGCTCTCCCTTGAAACTCTGTCTAAAAGTAAACTTTTTAGTTTGTCTTTTGCAACAGTAAGCTCTCCCTTGGAACTCTGTCCAACTTTGTTGGAACCTTCGGTTGAATGAGTTTTCCCAGATGGGATCTGAATTTACTTCTACCATGTACTTAAAAGCTTACCATCTGAGACCATCTGAAAATGTTGTCTGAAAATAGATACACTTTCAAATTGAATTGTTTCTGTGAAATTGAAGACAAATCAGGATGAAGTTAAACATTTTTACTGGAGACTCCACAATTGCCCCAGCCAGCAACCACAGTTGAGACAGGTTTAGTTACAGGCCCCACCTGCAGAACAGGTTTACCTCAAATTTGCCATCACATTGGGTTTCAACTTTACGTGGGTGAAGAAGAATGCTTTTTTTTTGGTTAGAATTCTCCCAACATGGGCAGGCTCTAGCTTAGCCTCCTGTGCTCTCAGCACTCTCAAAATCAATCTCAAGTTCCCTGAGATTTAGAAACCTCCAGGGTGGAGCCACCTTGAGTGCTTATTGACCTCTTCTATTTACACTTTGGTTTTGGTGTCTGATGATTCCCTGTTTTCTTGACAGATTATTTCAAAAGACTTAAAATATTTTTTTCAGATGATTTCCTTGGTTTGTGACAGGATTGCTCATTGAATCTTGTCTACCATACTGCTAGAGATTGAATTCAAGGTGCCTTTTTCTAAACCCTCACAGAATTGTTCCAGATTTTCTAGGCTTATGATACTACTGCAGTAAAATAACTAAGGGACTTTTGGTATTTTCCAATTAGCTACAAGGGTTAAAATTTCTATGCAATATTAGAGGTAGATTGGGAAAGCAGGATTTGCCAGCTAACTAAATTCTCCTTTATCGCAGCATAAACCTAAGTCAATATTAAATTCAGCAAGGTGGAATTAAGATTCTTGTTTTCTCTTTTTTACTTCAAGATTATTTAAAAAAAATCTCTAACTCTCTTTCCCTGTGCCTTACCTGAAATACTGTTGTAAATACATAGCAAATGGTATGTCTATAAAGTTTCTCTAAATCATGTTTAAATCAGTTAACAATTTACTTCTCATTTACAATTATGGAAAACCACAGATTTTCACATGTAAGATTTACTTTTTTTTTTCTTTTTTTTTTTTGAGATGGAGTTTCACTCTTGTTGCCCAGGTTGGAGTACAATGGCATGATCTCGGCTCACTGCAACCTCCACCTCCCGTGTTCAAGTGATTGTCTTCCCTCAGCCTCCCAAGTAGCTGGAATTACAGGCACCCACCACTACACCCAGCTAATATTTTGGATTTTTAGTAGCGACAAGGTTTCACTATGTTGGCCAGGCTGGTCTCGAACTCCTGACCTTGTGATCACCTGCCTTGGCCTCCTAAAGTGCTGGGATTACAGGAGTGAGCCACCATGCCTGGCCTACTTTTTAAGAAGAATACTGATATATACTGCATAGACACAGGAAAGAATATAGGACAAAAGTTGTCTTGTAAACCTCTGGAACAGAAAAACAGAAAAATAATCAATGAGATGTTTATTTACCATGAATCTCATTTTTCAGGCTGCTTTAGGAATGATTATACAATTTAAAAATATGAGCCTCAAAAGTACATTATTCATTTTTTACTCTTTCCTTATGTTGGTCCATATCTATTTCACTGTGAACATTTTAACTATAAATGTGCCATATTTTGAATAATAAAAGTTTTTTTAAAAAATAAAAAGAACAGAAAAGGTATTAAATTATCTGTTGCCTTATCAGCTAGTATACATTTTTGGATTCTGGCTTTCTATACATGTTCTAAGTTTGAGATTTTCTTCCATGCTAGTTAAGTAACCTGACTTGGTTTCATTAAAAACATATCTAGAGCCTAAAGTATCACATATTATGCTTGGCTTTCACTGTCCCAGATGGTAATGGTAAACATGTCTTTCAGAGCCCACAAAGTATAACTATAGAACTGAGTCTCATTTTTCAGTAAACATAACATATATGAGCATCCATATATTTACTTATATGGTGTTATTATTCCTCAGCACAATTTTTGAAATTGTCTTTAAATCTGCTTTAAAAGGCAAATTTTAGTAAGGCATAAAACTATGAAACTATTAGAAAAAAAAATAAGGAAAAAGCTCTATGACATTGGTCTGATCAATGACTTTTTGAATATGACTTCAAATATATAGGCAACAAAAACAAAAACAGACAAAGCAGATTACATCAAACTAAAAAGCTTCTGCCCAGCAGACAATCCACAGCATGAAGAGATAACCTACAGAATGAGAGAAAACAGTTGCAAACTATGTACCTGGCAAGGAGTTAATGTCCAGAATATAAAAGGAACTGAAAAAAACTCAATAGCAGGAAAACAAATAATCCAATTTAAAAACAGGCAAAGGACCTAAATTTTTCAAAAGAAGACATACGAATCGCCAACAGGTATAGGAAGAAATGTTCAACATTTCACCTCATCCCTATCAGGATGACCATTATCGAAAAGACAAAAGATAACAAGGGGTTGGCAAGGATGTAGAGAAAAGGTAATCCTGTGCACTGCTGGTGGGAATGTAAATTAACATTACCATTATGGAAAATAGTATGGAGAGTCCTCAAAAAAGTAAAAATAGTACTACCATATGATCCAGCAATCCTATTACTGGGTATGTATCCAAAGGAAATGAAATCAGCATGTTGAACAGATGTCTGCACTCCCTTGTTTATTGCAGTACTATTCACAATAGCCAAGATACGGAATCAACCTAAGTGTCCAACAATGAATGACTGGGTAAAGAAATTATGACTGGTATATACACAATGATATACTTTTCAACCATAAAAAAAGAATGAAATCCTGTCATTTGCGACAACATGGATGAACCTGGAAGACATTATGCTAAGTCAAATAAGTCAGGCACAGAAAGACAAATACTGCATGTTCTCACTCATACGCTGAATCTAAAAATGTTGTTCAAGGAAGTAGTAAATAGAACAGTGATTACCAGAGACTAGGGAGGGGGAAGAGCTTGGGGTTATGGGGGAGAGAGTGGTCAACAGGTACAAAGTGATAATTAGATAGGAAGAATAGTTTGTTCTGTAGCACAGTAACGTGACTATAGTTAGGAATAAGGTAATGTATACCTCAAAATAGAAGATTTTCTATGTTCTTACCACAAAGAAATAATAAATGCTTCAGGTGACAGATATGCTAATTAGCTGGATTTGGTCATTACACAATATATACATGTATTGAAACATCATATTGTACCCCACAAATATGTACAATTACGTGTCAAAAATTAAATAATGCTTATAAATGGATGTTTATGTTTTTGAACAATTCATTTTATATTTTGATGTTAAAATTATTTTCTCTTTTGAAAATATGATTTGTAAAGGTGAAAAATTGTGGATAGATTCCAGGCATTTAAAAGTTGGCAGGTTGGCCAGGCGTGGTGGCATAATCCCAGCACTTTGGGAGGCCTAGGTGGGCAGATCATGAGGTAAAGAGATTGAGACCATCCTGGCCAACATGGTGAAATCCTGTCTCTACTAAAATACGAAAAATTAGCCAGGCATGGTGGCGCACACCTGTAGTTCCAGCTACTTGGGAGGCTGAGGCAGGGGAATTGCTTGAACTGGGAGAGGTGGAGGTTGCAGTGAGCTGAGATTGCACCACTGCGCTCTAGCCTGGGCAACAGAGTGAGACTCCATCTCAAAAAAAAAAAAAAAAAAAAAAAAAAAAAAAGTTGGCAGGTTAAAACTAGTTTTGCCAGGTGCAATGATATACATCTGTAATCCAAGCTTCTTGGAAAGCTGAGGTGGGAGGATCCCTGGAGCCTGGGAGTTCAAGACCAGCCTGGCAACATAACAAGATCCTGTCTCCAGGAAAAAAAAGGTGGGGCGGGGGGAGAGGTGAAAGTGCAAGGAAGACAATGACCAATGCCTTGACATATAAATTTTCTAGACTTTAAATCTAAAGATCCATGAAAAAAAAACACACATACACACACACACACACACACCTATATATCTCAAGTATATTGGGAAATATATATTGGGTTGTTGGGATATAAAATTTCAGTTAGGAAGAGTAAGTTTAAGAGGTTCTATTGTACAACATGGAGACCATAGTTAATAATATATTGTATTCTTGAAAAATGCTAAGAGTAAATGTAATATGTTCTCATCACAAAAATGATAGCTATGTGAGATAATGCATATGTTAATTAGATAAAATTAGTCATTCCACTGTGTAGACATAGTTCAAAACATCATGTTGTACATAGTAAATACATACAATTTTGTCTGTCAATGTTAAAAACAACAAATTTTAACTATCAAAAAAAGAATATTATCTTCTTAAAAAAAACTAATTTGCCTTTATAGATAATTTTCAAATCTCTTCTTTTTTCTACTATATCACATATCCCCTAGCACACACAGACACATATGCACACAATTCCTTTCTGAACCAAAATATGGTATAAATGAATCTGAACTTTCACGTATTTATCAAATTGATAGCAGAATAACCTTTGGCTGTCTCCACAGACCAAATTCATTCCTAAAAGTCAAATACATCACAACCCTAAAAATATTCAAAATATTGCTGACATAAATTCCCAAAGAAAAATCCCCCAAATGTCTTATGCAACAGCAGCTCTACTAAAATAAGTTGAATTGTAAACCAATAATTCTTACTTACAAAGTAACAGAATTCATTTGGAAGTATAAACAGGGCTGTGTTTGCTAAAATGTTAGTTGCATTAGTTAAAAGTAATAACAACCAACATTTATGTAGTGTTTTAGATAGTCCTAAAGTAATACTGTGAAATTATTCAAATATAGTAAAGGAAAAGGTCCTTGATCTGTGTTTCTCCCCACTTTCCCACAATGATGGTGACCACAGTGATCCTGGAAGCCAAGGTGAAGATGATAGAGTCCTGTTAGCCTAGATCCTTTCCTTGAATGTGTGGAGCAGAGCCACCCATGTGTGTGAATTGTTCACCAAGTAGTTGTTATATGTGGGAGAAGTCAACTTCTTTTTGTCTTTTCAATCACATTATTTAGGAATCATTATAACAGCTTCATCTTTTGCCATCTCTTTCTGAATTCATCCTTACCGTTTGTTATGACCTTGTCCAGTAAACCATGTGGAGGGCAAGCCAGCATTTGTCTTAGTTTTTGTACATGATTTGCTTCAGTTGGTGTTTCTTGTAGCTTTTTTCACTGCTATCCAATAGGATACTTCCTTCTGTTGGTTCATTTGCATCTATACCTTTGAGGTTCATAACTGTCTCCTCCTGTATTTAAAGTAATTTTTAAAATCCTTAAAACTGTACATATTTTACACATTTTTAAAGGTACAGCATCATCACCTTACAAATCAGATTTCTACGACTAGAATCAAGGGTAACACTTTGTAGGGAAAATATACAGCTTTACTACTAGCTAATCAGCTTGAAATAAGAATTATGCTAGGAGTATTTAGCGCTGTCACTATTTTTAGTACTGGGTGAGTATCACTAATCTGGAAATCTAAAATCTGAAATACTCCAAAATCTGAAACATTTTTTGTTTTTGTTTTTGAGATGGAGTTTCACTCTTGTTGCCCAGGCTAGAGTGCAATGGCTCGATCTCGGGTCACTGCAACCTCCACCTCCCAGGTTCAAACAATTTTCCTGCCTCAGCCTCCCGAGTAGCTGGGACTACAGGTGCGCACCACCACGCCTAGCTAATTTTTGTATTTTTAGTAGAGACAGGGTATCACCATGTTGGCCAGGATGGTCTTGATCTCTTGACCTCATGATCCGCCTGCCTCCGCCTCCCATACTGTTGGGATTACAGGTGTGAGCCACCTTGGCCAGCCAAAATCTGAAACTTTTGAGCACTGTCATGACACACAAGTAAGAAATTCCACACCTAAACTCACACGACAGGTAATAGTCAAATGCAACTTTGTTTCATGTAGAAACTTATTAAAAATATTATATAAAATGACCTTCAGACTACCTGCGTAAGGTATATATGAAACATAAATAAATTTTGTGTTTAGACTTGGGTTCCATCTGCAAGATATCTCATTAGGTGCATGGAAATATTAAAAAACAAAAAAAAATCCAAGACACATCTGGTCCCGAGGATTTCAGATAACGGATACTCAACCTGTATTATAAATGCCTGGGTCACATAATATTTTATTATGTTTTGTAATACTGGGTTTTGTTTTGTTTTTTTTGAGATGGAGTTTTGCTCTTGTTGTCCAGGTTGGAATGCAATGGTACGATCTTGGCTCACTGAAACCTCTGCCTCTCAGGTTCAAGCAACTCTCCTGCCTCACCCTCTTGAGTAGCTGAGATTATAGGCATGTGCCACCACACCCAGCTAATTTTGTATTTTTAGTAGAGATGAGGTTTCTCCATGTTGGTCGGCCTGGTCTTGAACTCCTGACCTTAGGTGATGCGCCCGCCTAGGCCTCCCAAAGTGCTGGGATTACAGGCGTGAGCCACCATGCCCGCCTGTAATACTGGCTTTTAAAATAAGCATATTTAAGATAAAATTCAGGGCAATAATTGGCACATATCCAAAGCAGTTTAGGAAAAGATAACTCTCTGTAATGAAAACCAGTTCACATTCATTAATCTACTTGAATTTAAGCAGTAAAAAGAAAGGAAAAAAACCAAAACCATTGTAGAGATTAGGTCAATGACACTAAGCATTTCACAGGCTCTCCATTTTTACAGTCACAGGTAGGGTTAGCTGCCAATGATGTTAGCTGGGAAAACTGGTAGTCACACCTGCCCTGGACTGTGTGAGTTTGGGGATGAGAGAATTGGTAAATGTGTGGTAGAATATGAAGAAAATACAATTCTATCACAGCTTAGATTTACCTGTGTTCTTGATGCATAGAGGCCATGTGATTCATTCCTGTGGATGGTTCTGAATCTTCACATGTAATTCTTTTATCTTCATCCTCCATAATTTATAATTAAGAAAATGACAGAGGGAAGAGGAACAAGATCTGTTTTGAAAGAGAATAGATACAAAGCAGTAAATTGAAAGTCTTTTAATTTCAAAGATTCTGGATTACACTTATTTTCTTCCTAAGAATTCTGAATGGCTAAACTATCTGAAATTAGACTATTCGTAATTTTCAATGGCTGCTTTTATTTTGCTTGATTCCAGTATATTAACATTCTTCTTATCTACCTTTTTACTTCTCTTGGAAAAAGCCTTTGTTGACCAATCACGTTTGTGATTTCTTTCCCACCCTGTTTTTTGAGTTATACGTCAAAACATTCCAAGCAATATCACTAGTAAATTGTCCTAATGGGCCAACTGGACGAAGCAGGAAGGTAATTTTCCAATGTCGATATAAGGAATGAGTCACTAAAGGGAACTCTCTGAATTCCATCATTTTTGGAGGATCTAGAGTTGCTAACTCCTGCCTGGTTCTTATTTCTAAATTAAAGTTTAAAAATACATCACCAATCACTGAGTAGCCACAATGTCTTAGACACTATAATAAGTGTTATGGTAGTAGTCACTTTCTAGTCATTGCAGGCAATTCAAAGAATACCAAAACATATTATTTTCCATAGACTTATTATATACCAGGAAAAATAAATTTATACCAAATGACAAAGAAAACCTGTAAGAGAGACTACAGATTGGCTCAATAAACACTCACTTCAAGCCATTCTCCCTTGGGTTTCCATGCTATACAGGCTACAAGGGAAATACAGCACTCCAGTTCCTAGCCACTTTTGCAGGGAGAGGTGGGCATTTGTCACAGTTCTATACATGAGATTTAGGTGGGAATTTCAGGAGAGGCCTTTAGAGGATAGTACTTTTTACTCTTTGTCCTCTAACATTTCCTTTTCTCCTTCCTAGAATGTAGATACATTGCCTGGAAGGGCAGCAGACATCTTTCAAGCCTGAGAATAAAAGCCCTCCACTTAGTAGATAAATAAGATAGGAGGAGCTGGTACCCTGATGACATCTTTGAGTTGCTCCATCAGCCTTGGACTGCCAAGCATTGGGGTAATTGTTTAAACCACTATTAATCAAGTTTTTTTTTTTTTTTTTTTTTTTGTCTTTTTTAACTAGCAAGGAAACTTACTCCTAATGCAGCAAGTACAATGAGTATCCCAATAGAGGTACACACTACAAACTTTGGTAGAACCAAAGAGAAAATTATGTAAGAGAAGCGAAAATCTAATTCAACCCATATCAAAGTGCCGAATGTATTCCAGGTACTATGCTAGACATAAAGACAGGATGAATTAGACAGAACCCCTCCCTCAAAGAATCATTTTCTCTGTTCAACCAAGTGGCAAGAAGTTTGCATTTAAAATTTGAAAGAACATCATAACCTTTCTACCACCACCAAGTTTCCTCCTTACAAAACATAATGGTAACCAGAGTGCCATCTCAAAAACCTTTCGTTTGTTTTTTATTATACATAATTTGTAATAAATATGTTTATATAATGATATATATGAATGTGTGCGTATGTTTATATATATATATATAACTTTTTAAATTAAAAAACTTACTGCAAAATTTAGACTGATGATAAAAAAAAGGAAAATCACTTGACCAAAAAATATTAGACTCAGAGAACACTTGTCTTAAAGGCATGGAGGCATGAAAGCCAGTGGTGTGTGAGGGGAAACTGCTGGAGCCTGTGGCAGGAGTCTGAGAGTAATATGAGATCAAGTTAAAGAGTTAGGATATCACATCTCAAACCATGGCACTTGGCCTTTACCTTCTGAACTGAATGACCTCAAATACGGTAACTGACAAGATGGGCTGGCTTCAGATTTAGACAAGCCTGAGTCTGAAGTCCATCTCCCTCATATACCAAATTGCTTAACCTCTTTGTGATTAATTCTTTATTTATGAAATGGAGACAAGAATAGTTCTAACTATGCACAGTTACCATTCAGTAGTGTTGGTTATTGCTACCCATGCATATTCCTTCTTCCTGATTATCCTAAGAATCTTTAAGAATCATTTTGCTTTCCCTATTAAGCAAGATAAAGTCACCTGAATCTTGAAGAATTTACTACTTAATCCCATTGATTTTATTCGGTCATTATTTTTCACCTGCTTTTGAGGCCCACTTCTTAATTAGGTGGACGTAACATTCATTTCTTCACCATTCTCATCAGAATTACATAGAAATTCTTTGGCAGTATCATTAGAATCACCTCTCTCATCAAATTCTCAAAATCAGCCAATTCTTCCACTTACAAAAACTATTTTTAAATAGTCACCAACTAGAATTTATTATTTTTAGTAGACAAAAACTATTGGTTCAAATGAAACCTTTGTGAACAAATTTTATTAATGTTATTATGGGGTCCTTTTAAACATAAAAAATCAAAACATGACATGTTATGCCATCTGTGGGAATTTATATAACTTTACGTTCCAAAAAAGTTCCCTATTCTCCAATAGTGTCAACCATAAATGCCAAAGTACTTACATGTGATCAGAAAGGTACTGCAGAAATAAAGGGTAAAATAAAATATTCAGTCTTTTAACAAGCCCAGTAAGAGATCTTACGACTGGTCAGCTGTATTTGTTTGCTCTCTGCTGTGTTTCCATTTCTAAAAGACCATTTACAACACAGGTCTCACTTGAGAAACCCACTTAAATTTAAGAAACTTTCAAAAATGTTACTTTTATTTAAAGTGACCATGTTCACAGTATTTATTATTCATAGTCATTGGGTCTTGAAATTACAAAAATGAACTTTGAAGGGCCATAAAAATATTATGGAAACCTCATTAGAAAGTTTATTCTCCTTAGTCATAGAGAAGTTCCTAAGGACTCACTCAGAGCCCATTAACTCTTATTTTGTTTTTGTTTGTTTATTTGTTTTTTGAGACAGAGTCTCCCTCTGTCATCCAGGCTAGAGTGCAGTGGCACAATCTCAGCTCACTGCAATCTCTGCCTCCTGGGTTCAAGAGATTCTCATGCCTCAGCCTTCTGAGTAGCTGGGATTACAAGTGCCCCCACCTTGCCTGGCTAGTTTTTTGTATTTTTAGTAAGAGAGGGTTTCACCATGTTGGGCAGGCTGGTCTCGAACTCCTGATCTCAGGTGATCCACCTGCCTCAGCCTGCCAAAGTCCTGGGATTACAGGTGTGAGCCACCGTGCCCAGCCCTCATTTTGAAAACAGTTCTAATGACTTTGTTCCTTTGTTTTTAAAACCCTAGAAGATTAGATGTTAAACATTAAAATTCAGGAAGAGATTGCTGTGATAGAGGCAAACTGAGAGCAGCATTAGTGACTGATGACAGTGAAAAAGATGAAAAAGACAGCAATCTAAGTCATGAATGTGGGGATAAATATCTTTCCACAAGCGATATTTATAATGTTGGCCTGCCAAGCACCTTTCCCCTCACCTTTTTTGGTAACAGCACATGGATTTTCTTTTCTGAAATCCATGCCTCCTCTATTCTCCATCCATGTGGTCATGTGAGATTGTCATTCTGACCTCCCCAACCCATGTGTTCCACCAATGATCCAGGGATGAGGATCACTGACAGGGCTGTTCAATCAGGAAACTCCTTCCTCTGGTTACATTGATGGTTTCAGGCATGAGGACTGACGCATACCTTGCCAATGAGAGTCAGCTTTGGGCATTTACTGGAACCACTGGGAAAGAGCTCTCTTTCTGTTTGGGTTGCTAAACCTAGACTTGCTAGTGAAAACACATGTGATACCCAAGAAAGCCTTCCAAAGAATGAAATGACTACAGAGCAAAGAAGATTCTCAATGTGGAAAAGGAGAAAAATTCCAAATTAATCACCATATTGTTGGTACACCCAGAAGCAGCTACATTTGAGTTAGGTAGGCCAATAAATTCCTTTTATTAAGCCAGTTTGAGTTGGGTTTCTGTCACTTGCCACCAAAAGAATTCTCAGTAAGAAACTTCATACCTGAATTGGCCCTGAAAGATCTCTTATATAATAAATAATGTTTGAAAAGGTGATTCTCACCTGTAATCCCAGCACTTTGGGAGGCCGAGGCAGGTGGATCACCTGAGGTCAGAAGTTTGAGACCAGTCTGGCTAACATGGTGAAACCCCGTCTCTGCTAAAAATACAGAACTTAGCCGGGCCTGGTGGAGGGCACCTGTAATCCCAGCTACTCAGGAGGCTGAGGCAGGAGAATCGCTTGAACCCAGGAGGCAGAGGTTGCAGTGAGCCAAGATCGTGCCACTGCACTCCAGCTTGGGTGACAGAGTGAGACTTTGTCCCCCCTCTAAAAAAACAAAACAAAACAAAATGTAATTCTCCATCTTCAAGAAAATATAAAGTTATGTAAGTATATTTTCTGCTTGAAAGACACTAAAATAGATAGTACAATTTAGAGATTTTGTTTAAACAGAATGTTAAACTAAACAAAAATCTGCTATTTAATAAAATAGGTGTCAGTTATCCAGAAAATTAAGTGAAAAGCTTTGTTTTTCAACAGTGCTGGTAAAATGAAATATTGCAGGTAATGAATCTTAATTATTTTCTCATTGTATTCATGGAAATCTTTTAAAATCCCAACATTAAACTACTTCTTTGGTACCAGAGAAGGTTCAAGAGAACTGTAAAGAATTTACCTGAGATACTGGGTGTCTGTGATAGAAAAATTAAAAAGTAGGAGAAATATAGAGAAACTAGATGGTTTCTAAGTAATTAAGAATCACAGACTGATGGAATGATAAAAGTTGGGAAGGCCTCTAGAACTTAACTAGGCCTACCTCTTTAATATTTCAATGAGAAAATTAAAGCTTAGAGAAGCTAAATAGTTTTTCTCAAATAACATGGCCAATATCAGCCTCATAGTAAAACTATAAAAATTTGTATAATGAGATAGTTCTTTAATTTATATCTTTGACTTCATGTCATTTCTAGCAAGTCACTGCATTACATTTTTTAGTTTGTTATAATATTTTGTTTAAAATCCTATTCACATATGCATATACAGCTGTAAGTTTGAAAACCCCATGCTGAAAGCAAATGTAAATATTTTCATTTTCTACCTTGCGTCATCTTCAGCTTTCCCCTTTCCCATTTTTACAAATGTTACAGAGTTTATTATAAGCAAAAAGAGTTATTAATCCATTTAGGTTGTACAACATTGGTGGCAAAATGAATGGAATGTCTATTTGCATGACAAATTTTGTTTACATATTTTGAATTATTAGTGCCAGTGTGGTGGCTCACACCTGTAATCACAGTACTTTGGGAGGTCAAAGTGAAAGGATTTCTTGAATCCAGGAGTTCAGGACGAGCCTGAGCAACATAGCAAGGCACTGTCTCCACAAAAAAATTAAAAATTAGCAGAGCATGGTGGTGTGTGCCTCTAGCCCTAGCTACTTGGGAGGCTGAGATGGGAGGATTGCTGGAGCCCTGGAGATTGAGGCTGCAGTGAGCCATAACTGTGCCACTGCACTCAGCCTGGGCAACAGAATGAGACCTTATTTCAAAAAAAGAAAGATAAATGAATTATTCATCAACAGACTAAAAGATAACTTGCCATTTAGGCATGTCTTAAGATTCTAAGAATTAAGGAGTTTCTTTTTAAAAAATTCCAGTTCAACTGTGATGTTTTGAGAGATCTTTGTATATCAGAAAATCATACTGAGAACTAGGAAGGCAAGGTGTCTTTTAGATCAGGAGTTCCCAACCCCAGGGCCATGAGCTGGTATCATGTGATCTGTCAGGAACTGGTCCACGCAGCAGGAAGTGAGCGGCAGGCAGGTGAGCCAATAAGCTTCATCTGTATTTACAGCTGTTCCCCATCACTAGCATTACTGCCTGACCTCCGCCTACCGTCAGATCAGAAGCAGCATTAGATTCTCATACAAGCTCGAACTCTATTGTGAGCTATGCATGTGAGGGATCTAGGTTGTGGACTCTTTATGAGAATCTAATGCCTGATGATCTGTTACCCTCTCCCATCACCCGCAGATGGGACCATCTAGTTGCAGGAAAACAAGCTCAGGGTTCCCACTTATTCTGTATTATGGTAAGTTGCATAACTATTTCATTATATATTACAACATAATGATAATAGAAATAAAGTGCACAATAAAAATAATGTGCATGAATCCTCCCAAAGCCATCCTTGCCTTCCCCAGTCCATTGAAAAATTGTCTTCCACAAAACTGGTCTCTGGTGCCAAAATAATTGGGAACTGCTGTTTTAGATAAACACTATAAGTGCCTATATGCAGAAACAAACGATTTTTTCTGCTTCTGAATGAAGCGATTGCATTATTTAAACTGATAAATAACCTGTAAATTATAGTAGAAAAACCTTGGTTTGTTTCAAATGGCAAAATTTTATAGGTCTTTAAATTCGGTAAATAACATGAATTTAGTCAAGGTTCTATGGCTCAAATACAGAATTCAATAGAGGAGTGAGGTCTGGCCTAAGCCAAGGGACTTGGCTGTTATGACTATTGTGATTGCCCGCTTGCTCCTTGGTTAGTAGGTGAGGCATTTTCTGAAAATGCATGCAAAGGCTGCAGGCCATTCATGTGGCCTGCATACCTAATATTCAGAGTTTCCTACAGGACTGATACCCATATTTAGAAACTCTCTTGGCTTAATTTGAACTTTATTTTTTAGTACTAGGGACATATGCCACCAAAATTATAGAGCTATGAAATTAAATAAAGTTTTCTTGGTTGGGCACGGTGTTTCAAGCCTGTAATCCCAGCATTTTGGGAGGCTGAAGCGGGTGGATCACCTGAGGTCAGGAGCTCAAGATCAGCCTGGCCAACATGGTGAAACCCCGTCTCTACTAAACAAATACAAAAATTAGCCAGGCATGGTGGTGGGTATCTGTAATCTCAGCTACTTGGAAGGCTGAGGCAGGAGAATTGTTTGAACCCAGATAGGCGGAGGTTACACTGAGCCGACATCACGACACTGCACTCCAGCCTGGGCAAAAGAGTGAGGCTCCGTACTAAAAAAAAAAAAGTTTTCTTAATCTTTTCACCACACTTGAAAGAAAACTGCCCTTTTCAAGATAAAGAATATAAGCAGTTCAATATACGTACCTGTTATGGAAGTAAACAGAAAAAAAAAGTCCATTGACAGCAGTTGACTTTGGGAAGGGAAATGGAAGAGGAGTGGCTGGACTTTCATTTTTATTTTCTATATTATTAAGATTTAATAAGATTTACTTATGTAATTTTAAATACTTTTTTTTTTTTTTTTTTTGAGATGGATTCTTGCTCTGTCACCCAGGCTGGAGTGCAGTGGCATGATCTTGGCTCGCTGCAACCTCCGCCTCCTGGGTTCAAGTGATTCTCCTGCCTCAGCCTCCAGAGGAGCTGGGATTACGGGCACCCGCCACCACGCCCGGCTAATTTTTGTATTTTTAGTAGAGGCAGGGTTTTACCATGTTGGCTAGGCTGGTTCAAACTCCTGACCTTGTGATCCACCCACCTTGGCCTCCCAAAGTGCTGGGATTACAGGTGTGAGCCACCGTGCCCGGCCCTGGTTTTCATATTTTTAAGCCAAATATCTTTCCTCAAATAAAACCTTGTCCTTAAATCCTACAAGTGCAACTAAGGTGGTACTGCAGGAGCCCTGTCTACTCACCTCTGTTCCTTCTGGCAAGTAAAGCATACTGTGGAAACCATTTCTGTAAACATGGTTTCACATAGAGAGATATTTGTTAAATGTTCTCTTTTTTCAAGTTATCTTACTAATCTAAATGTTTACAAGTACTTTCTGTAATATTCCAGAAGAAATAAAGGAACTATCAACTTGCGAATGTCCTTAGGCTCTCAGTCAAGTAAAACAGACTTACTGCTATCATTTCAATTACTACCAAAACATATGGATAAAGACTTTTTACTCTTGTTATTTGCTGTCTGTGATTTGGATAGGCTGACATTTAATGGGGTAATCTTATGGAGAATTTACATATATTGCTTGCTATGGTTTGAATGTTTGTTTCCCTCCAAAATTCAGATGTTGGAATGTAACTGTCAAGGTAATAGTATTAAAGAGGTAGGTACTTTTGCAAAGTGATTAAGTCACCAGCACTCAACCCCCATGAATGGGATTAGTGCTCTTATAAAAGGGGTCAAAAGGAGCAGCCTAGTCCCTTTTGCTCTTTCCCTTCCACCATCTGGGAACATAGCCTTAGTCTCTTCTTCCATGTGAAGAAGACATGGGAAGAAGTCACCATCTTACAAGCAGAAATCAAGTCCTAAACAGACATCAGATCTAATTGGCACCTTAACCTTGGACTTCCCAGCCTTCAGAACTGTGAGAAATAGATTATTTATAAATTATTTAGTTTGTGGTATTTTGTTATAGTAACAAAAATAGACTAAGACATTGCTAGAGTACTCTGTTGTATTCATGCCTTTGAAAGACCATCACTGTGATTATTCAATACTCTATGATGATTCTAATAACAGTCTCCTACCTTTGTGTTCATCCATTCATGTGTTGAAAGTATAGGTTCTCAGTCTCATATCGTATTTCTATATAGAACATACAGAAACATTTCAGTTTTTGTACTTGCTTATCAACACTGATCTAATGCTCATTTCCCTCAAGGAGCCCTACCCAGCAATGAGGAATTCAGATCAGGCTCAGAGTAGGGCTTAAAATTTTCTTTGACAATTAAATACCAAAATGACTAACAACATTTCCCTGAATGAGAACTATCTTATCTGAAAGCCTTAGGTGAGTCAAATACATGGGGCCAAGTTACCAAAGGAAAACAATCACTGTTTTGATTGTAATCTCACTGACTTATGAAGCAAAACACTATATAATGAGATATGAATAAAAGGAAATTGCCCCCACATAAGAAGGGATTCCATTACTTGCTTTCATCCTTTCTGTTCTCTCTCCTCACCAAAGGGAAATGTATTTATTAAAAGTTTAAAATATTATTTCTAGGCCCACTAAAATCAGAATCTACAAAGTCTAAATCTACCCCAAGTGGGACAGACATGAATTATTGACTGTCTAAATGCCAAGTGTTCAGGTATGCCAGTGGGTCCCTTCCCCCAGCCCTAGGGATAAATCATGACTGGTCTAAACAAATCTCTGTAACATCATTACTTATTGCCACTTATTGATTAAGGACTGAACATGATTTATTTCTTGCCATTGGAATTTGTAGGCAAGACTTTTGGGGCACATTAGGTAAGATTTTCCTTCTTAATAAAGACAGAACGAGAAGAGGAAAATTCTCCCCCTCTTTAGTTTTTAAATGACCAGGTGAAGAGGGAAGGGAAGTTGGGGCGGTAGATGGGTTTCTTGGGACAACTGTAGCAGCCATCATTCACCCATGAAGAAAAGGCAAGATTAGCTAAACACAGAAAGCAACCTAGAGCCCAGGTTTTATTGAGCTACTGAACAAATTCAGGACCCACCTACCTTCAAACATCTTCATGTATGAGAAAAGTAAATTTGCATTTTTGAACAGAGTTTTGGCTGAATATCCTGTTACTTGCAGCCAAAAGCATCCTAACCAATACAATAGGTGATCTTGCTGTAGAACCATCCCTGAGAAGCCCTGATGAACAGTGATGATGAGGAACCTCTGGCTTATAAACTTTAGCTTCTATCTCTCTACCTTCTTGATATAGTGCAAAATCATCGTGGATGATGAATGATCAGAGCACTGCCTTTGTATTGAAATTTCTCAAAAATGTCCAAAAGTAACATTTTAGAAAGTTAAAAATTAGTGCCAAGGTTTTCACTGTCATTCTTTTAGTGAACAGAAATTATTTGGATTGTAAGATTATATATCTCCCCTCCTCTACCCTGAAGTTAAATTGTAATATTTGAATACTGAATGAAAAAAAGTTGGACTTATAAACATTTGGTTGTTTTCCAAATTTCTACTCATGAAACAAAACAACAGCAATAAAACATTACAACCACTGCTGCCTGGAGTTTCATTTCTTGCTTTTTCTAATCGAAGAAATTCAAAATCTAACTCAAATGTCACTTTCTCAGTATTTCCTAACTCCAATATTGACAAACTCCCTCATTTTCCTCTCTGAGGATTCATTCATTCATTCATTCAACAAACAAGAGCTATTATGCTCTTGTTATGTCCTAGTCCTTGAGCTGAAGATTCAGAAGTGAACAGTTTCACAAAGTTCCTATATTCAGATCTTGCAATCTAGTCAGAGAATGATAAATGATTCCTAAGCAATCGTAATGAAATATGGTTAAGTTTCAACTTAAGACACATGCAATAACAACTCCATCCCTTAACAAGTTTCATTTTCTTTTCTTTTCTTTTTTGAGACGGAGTCTCACTCTGTCACCCAGGCTGGAGTGCAGTGGAGTGATCTTGGTTCACTGCAACCTCTGCCTCCTGGGTTCAAGTGTTCTCCTGCCTCAGCCTCCAGAATAGCTGGGATTAAGAGCGTCCGCCACCATGCCCAGCTGATGTTTATATTTTTAGTAGAGATGGGGTTTCACCATGTTGGCCAGGCTGGTCTCGAACTCCTGACCTCAGGTGATATGCCCACCTCGGCCTCCAAAAGCCTTAACAAGTTTCTATGGTGTGTTAGGCACAAGAGTAACAAAGATGACTACCAGGCAGTCTGTCCTATAAGGGGGCGTCAGAGACTGATATGTGTTTACCAAATTTGTTTCCTCTTCTGCCTGGGCCTACAGTACATTTCCAGTCTCCCTTGCAGGTCAGCGTGGCATGTGACTGAAGTCTCGCCAATGGGATGTGGGCATAAAGAGTATGTTATTTCCAGTCCTCGACCATAAGAAACAATCTTCATGCAATCCTCTACATAGCTTCTCTTTTTCTGTCCGTTGCCTGGAAACTGAGGACTCCAAGGTCTTAGGGGATGGCAAAACCATAATATAAAAGGAGTTTCAGTTGCTGAATCATTGAGTAGAAGGCTACCAGCTGAACACGTGAATGGACTTGACATGAACGAGAAATAAGCCTTAACGATGTTTAGCTACTGAGATTTTTTACTTTATCTTTTAAAGCAGCTACCGTTGTCTTAAGGATATATTCTCCAGTCAATAGCATTTGATGATTCTCAGCACCTCAAGAATGCTAACCTAGTCCACAAACGGAAGACCTTCTGGTTAATCTGAGAACTAAAATAAAATCAAACAAGAAAAACCCACGCCAACACCTGACAACAGTAAACATACACGCGCGCCTCACGTCACCGGGTGTACAAACAGAAAAGGCTGGCCCTCCCTCCCGTCTCCAGCCCAGCAGGCCTACAGGGTCTCCACCGCGGGCGCTGGGTTTATTTTTACCCTTAGTGTCTCGGGCCTCTCACTTGGCAGTCTCCAGCGGAGTCGACTAGGCTCAGTCCGATTAGGAAACAGGCTGTCCGGGAGGCAGCGGAGCCTGGTCTTGCCACCCGCGCGCTGGGGTTCCCGGTTTGCGCATCGTTCCAAGCTGAGCCGGGAGGCAGCGATGATTGCAGACAAACGGCTTCCGGGCGCGGCACCGCGTGTTAGCGGCCGCGCCTTTCGCGCACACCCGCGGGGCGAGTCAGCGCAGAGAGGTCCGACCCGTTGGCGCCGGTACAGGCTCTGGAGCAAGCCTGGGTTGGTCCGGGGCCCGCAGCTGCCGCCCCGTGTGCCCTCCGCCGGGTTTCGGGTCGGGCAGCGGGTAGGTGGCGCCATGCCAACCACGGGCCCACATCCCAGGGCCTCGGAGCTGCACTGCGCGGCCTTTTAGCTGCTTATCCTCACTGGGCGGGTCCGCGGGCTCCTGCTGCCAGGACCAGCGCGCTCCGGGGGAAGCTTCCCGGAACGCTTACCCAGCGAGCGCGGACCCAGGCGCCGAGTCTTCCCAGAGATGACCAGATCCAGAGCAGGGAGCGCAGCGCAGGCTCCCCGGGACTCCGCGGCGCGGGCGGGGCAGCCAATTGGTTATCGTTCCCGAAACCAACCTGTAAGTTGTTTATCAGTCCACCTGTGAGCTGTACTTTTTTTTGGAAGTGTCTTCTCAGCTGCGGTGGGAAGATAGGATTTTTCTTAAGGTGACCAATTAAATGGCGAGATAAAAGACTTGTTCTGCCCCCCCCTCCCCCCCCTTATCGCTTAACACCTGCAGTGTGATTCTATTTAACTGTTAATTCATATTTGTGTCTCCCTTTTTTCCGTATTTCCTTTTCTGTGTGTCTAGACGCGCGCACCCCTTACCTGTTGTTTTTCACCCCTGTAAACAAGTGCCAATTTTAATCACCGCTTTTCAGGCAAGGGAGACTATCCTCAAATTTCTCCACCAGACAGGAAGCATTCATTCTTGTCTCTCACGTCCTCTTTTGTGATGAACCTAGGCTCCATCCAATACCCTTCTTCAGATCATCTGAAACGATGATTTTCCTAAACTGAACTCTTCCTCCCCTAAAGCTTGCAAAAATTTCTAGTGACATTCAGCTTCCTCTTACCACGGGAATGACATATATTTTTCCTTTTAGTCTTACACCCTTCATTAATATATCACCTGATTTGATTAACATGACTTCGGGGAACATTGAATTTTTTGGCTAGATTTTACTTAGTTTTTATTGCTGATAGTATTTATAAAAATGTTTTATAGTTTATGGTCAGCTCCGAAAAAGACTAACTCAGAGCATTTGTTAATGTTGGAGCCCATTTTGTAGAATGCATTGTACATTTTTAAAAATTCATTTGTTCACAGCTATACATCTATTATACATGTATACCTACTCACAGCATAAAGTATTTCATAGCATATTTGAGTCAGTGTTCTAGAATTCACTTAGAGAAGTTACAGCATTTTGACTATGATACACGAAAAGAAACCCAAGGGATTTAGCTTAACTCCTTAATTTCACAAACCAGAAAACTAAAATCCAAGATAAATTGGGTGACTTGGTCTAGGTCACAAACCAAAGTTATCCATAATTCAGTACGTAATGCCTGGTCCAAAACCCCAGAGATATTCTTATAATCAATGGACTTTTTCGGAATGCTAGTTAAAATAACCTTTTGTGTGAATTTTAACCTACCTTTCATTAACTGCATGATATTCTTCCTCATACATAAAGTGTTTTTTCATTGTCCATTTCAAAATTTTCCTTGTTAATTAAAGTTTTAGGAAAAAAAGCTAAGAGTAACTGCACATTTATTATCTCAGTGTACATCATACCATTTGGTCCTTTGAGGTTGCAACTAGTAAAGAATAAAAGCCCTTAAATTAAAATAAAAAGACTGCCCTGACAATGTTATAGAATTATTATCCATAAACTTTTTCTTGAAAATTTATTTTCTTTGTTTCCTGTCATATGATTTATATTTAAATTTACATTTATTTATCCAGAGACTATGTCCACATTTTATGACCTCTTGTCTGTTACCCTGGAGTTTGGTGACGAAATCTGTACTTAATCTAAAAAGGAAATCCCTCAAACTGAAATATTGTCAGTTAGCTAACTATGTATTTCTTAGGCCCATGTCAAGTATCATTGCTTATTTTAATAAAGATTGTTTAGGCTGAGAAAATAGTATTTAATAAGGGTTGACATCCATTAAGTATAAACACTGAATTATTTTTCATAACAGATCAACAATTTAGTTTTGAGTCTGAACTCCTTTACTCCTTTCATGATAAGTTAATTGAAGCCAAACTCCTTCCTACCTTTGGCATTCATTTATGATGGTGTAAATTTTAACATTAGGATCTACATACGGAACAATGCAGAATTATATAGAAATATTTGAATGAAAAATAGAATAAAGTGGAATTATTATTTAGGTATGGGGTCTTGCTCTGTCACCTGGAGTGCAGTGACATGATTACCTCCTGCCTCAGCAGTCCTCCCTATGTTAGCCAGGCTGGCCTGGAACTCTTGGCAGCAAGTGATCCTCCTGCCTTGGCCTCCCAAAGTGCAGGAATTACAGGTGTGAGCTATCCTAGTCCTGAATTTACTATCTTCTTCCTTAAAACAAAAAACCCTTTTTTCTTCATATTTACATTTTAATTTTATATGCTGCAATTGGCTGTTTGTATCACCCAAAGTCATGTGTTGAAATCCTAAACCCCAATATGATACATTAGGAAGCGAGGCCTTTGGAAGGTAATCCGGTCATAAGGGTAGTGCCCTCATGAACAGGATTAGTATCATTATAAAAAGACACACAAGAGCTTGCTTTTTCCCTCTGCTCTTGCTATGTGAGGATGTAGCAAGAAGGTCACCATCTGCAAACCAGGAAGTGGGCCCTAACCAGATACCATATCTGCTGACACCTTGATCTTGCACTTCCTAGTCTCTGGACTGAAAAAGAAACATTTGTTGTTTATGACACTCAGTCTACAGTGATTTGTTGTAGCAGCCCACTGACCAAGACAGATTCTTACAAATTGTGGTTTATTTTAAAAACTCTTCTCTTGCAATGAGTTCAATATTTTTATTTCATTTCCTTACAGTGATTTAGAAGAGATTACAAAGGTATTAATATAAAGAATCACTCTTGCAAACAGTGACATTATTAAAAAGGGCTTATTTTCATTAACATGTCATTAACAGGAAAGAGATGATTGGCGAGTTTTCTTCATAACCAGGTTCACTGCGGACAGGAAGGAGCTGCCTTCCTTCCCACCACCGAGGTCCTGAAATCACAAGCTCCAGCCTCCATCAATGATGACAGGGTTACCAGTTACATAAGCAGACTGCAGTGATAAACACAAGGAGACAGAACAATTAACCAGGTTTGATACAGGCTGTATTTTCAAATTTTCCATTGACTAGGAGAACTACACAATTTACTCTTGTCCTAACAGGAAACCTCACTTAAACACTTAATTCAGGGAAATCCAAATTAAAGTTTGGTTGATTCAGAACTGCTGAGTTCTGTGATCTGGAACTAAATGGCTTCTGGCTGGTGCCTAAGCACATGTCACTGTGAGGTATTTGGTCTCAGAATCCCAAAATTAAGGAATGGTGATGTATAGCCATTCCCCAAATTAGGATATAGGCTAAATGCACATTTTCATTTTGAAACTCGGAACTATTTAAAACTAGCTAAATTTTATGCCACTAATAAGCTTTTGAACATGTGTGTCAGTCATAAAATGGTCATATTAATGACCACTTTTTTAAAAAAAAAGACAGCATATATTTAGTTTGTCTATATAAGTAGATAATTCCAGGAGCTGAAGCATACTAAATGTGTTTTAAAAATTTACATGAATAATAATAACTATAATCTATTAAGCTATACAAATATCTGTATTAGTTTCAGACATCCAAATCTTTATAAAACTAAAGGATTAAAAAAATAATTACTGGTTTATTCCCATAAATTATTCATTTTCTGAAAATTAAGGCTGAAGTGATCTTTTTGGTAGAGGTTTAAAAATCTTTTAACTTAAAATGGGTAATAAAGACTCAGTCAGTTCTAAATTCATCTAAAGCCTGAAACAATGGAAGAGGAAGTAAGGACATCGTAATAAATAGAGAAATTTTAAGAGTTCAATATATAAAAGCTGATAATATACAGTAGGTGAACTAGGGAGTTATTAGTTACTTTACCAAAGAAATGCCTCCAGCTCCCCCCAAGTTCTTTTAAAAGGCAAGCTCTGTTATACATATAAACTCCTCTGGACACCTCTAAAAAGCCAAAGGTACTTTTGTAGCACATTTTAAGCCAGAACTCTTCCAAATATTTTGTAACCTAAGCTCTGGCTAACTAAGCTTATCAGCAGTAATTTAGCTTATCAGCAGTACCCAAATCAAATGAGCTCTTCTGAAGATATGGATTCAGAGAAATCACAAAGGCTCATGTGCTTCTCCATTAAACATTTGTCTATTAATTTCTCCAGCTATTAACAATTGTTGTTAATAGTTGGGAGAAGTTCTGAGAAGAAACTGTGCTGTCATGGAAACATTTCAACCCCTGTATCTGTCACATTCACCAACAACCTGGTGTGCACCAAGTTACTGGGAAGAGGAGCTATCAGTTGTCCCCTCCTCACTCCCAACTAGTCCCCTTTCCTTCCCTCTTCTCACACATTACAGTTCCTTGTTATATAGTATTCAAAGACATAAACCAGAGGAGGATGTTCTTGTGCTCTATACCTTATAAACATTGTTTTTGCTTTCATCTTAAGCCATTTAAAAGTATACAATAGCCATTAAGAAAAAAACTGTTAAACAGATGCAAAGTGGAAGAGGTTAAATTAGAAATTTCTATACACGATGATGAACAAGTAATAATTTAAAAAATTATTTATTTATTTATTTTGAGACAGAGTCTCACTCTGTCACCCAGGCTGGAGTGCAGTGGCACGATCTCAGCTCACTGCAACCTCCACCTCCCAGGGTCAAGCAATTCTCTTGCTTCAGCCTCAGGAGTAGCTGGGACTACAGGCGCCCACCACCACACCTGGTTATTTTGTATTTTTAGTAGAGATAGGGTTTCACCATGTTGGCCAGACTGGTCTCAAACTCCTGACCTCAGGTGATATGCCTGCCTCGACCTCCCAAAGTGCTGGGATTCAAAGTGTGAGCCACCGTGCCCAGCCACAGGTAAGAATTAATAGAGAAGAGAGAGCCAGTGGAATTCTCCCAAACAAGTCACAAGTAAAACTAAAACACCACACATCAATTCTGTGTCTACTGAACACAAATCTGCTTAATCCTCTCCTCATTTCACTTAAAGCTCTTATAATCCTAGAGGTTCATTTGTTTTACTCACATTTAATCAGGGTTTCCCCCAATTATAATTTTTGAAAGGAACTGTCTCTTAGAAAATTGAGCACTTTCATTTTTTTTAGTCTGCCATTTTGTTTGCTTCAAGGTGTTACGGTAAAGCTGAATAAGAAAGAGTTAGTGGCTCAGATCAAAGTGGTCTTTCTTTGAGCAAATTAAATGAGAATTTATCCCTATCTTATAAATGTAGCATCTTAGCATATATATGCCATAAACTCTCTAAAATGATATTATTTTGATGAGCAAATTGTGGCCAAATGTGATTGAGGATAATGAACTCCTTGGAAAGAATAGTGCTTACTTCATCAGAAGCCAAATACACACAGAGCATGGCTACTTCTTCTGCTGTTGCAAATCTTCCCGTCTTCTGTCTCTTCAGGAAATCATTCCTTGCCTGTGACCAGACACCATACCAGACATCAGTGACATGAGCAGCTGCACGTGCTCACCTGCATCTTCTCCAAAGAGTCAAAGGCAAGAGAATCCACTGGTTTGCTGCCTTGATGAATAATCAACTAGGGTTATGGTGAGTCTTTTGCCAAAGTTACTCAAATTATTTGTGTTATACTAAAACCCACAGATACTGTGACAGATCAGAAAGCTAACATTAAAGATGAGGGCATTATTTTTTTCATGTTTGAAGGTTATGGTAAAGTATACATAACATAAAATTTACTATCTTAACCATTTTAAGTGTACAGTTCACTGGCATTAAGTACATTCACACCGTTGTGCCACGATTACCACTGTCCACCTCCAGAACTCTTACTTTATTTTTATTAATTTTTTTTTCTTAGAAACAGAGTCTTGCTCTGCTACTCAGGCTGGAGTGCGGTGTTGTGGTCATAGCTCGCTGTTGTACATCAAGCCCCTGGGCTCAAGCACCCCAGCCTAAGCTTCCCAAGCGGAGCTCTTTTTATCTTAAAAAACAGAACCTCTCTGCTCATTAAGCAGTAACTACTCATTTCCCTCCTTCCCCTGGTGATGACCATTTCACTTTCTGTCTCTATGAATTTGTCTGCTATAGGTATGGAAGAGGGCATTTATTAACCAAAGGTTGAAATACATTTTAAATGCTAGATATACCTCTTCAGGATTTCCTCTGGCTTGTATTCTTTCTTGTAGAGATGGGGTATCAACCGTTCCTAAATCAAAGGGGGATATTCAGCTTGGTTACTTGCTTAAACTGAAAAAGAAATCGGTAACTAAACTTCCTTTCCATATGATACAACAATCAGTGAGATTCTTCTCCGTGACTTAAAATGGCAACTTCACATCTGCCTGCCTGAGGCCTCTTATTTAATAGACTTACAACTTCTTCAATGATTTTAAAAACAGACTATGATTCTTTGTAGGGACTCTGTTGAATTACCCAGCATTCTCAAGGACATGTTTCAGTCACATTGCATTTATATAATGCTTTATGGATTTTAAATACTTTCATGTGTGTATTATCTCAGCTAATTCTCACAGTAACCCTTAGATGTAGATAAAATCGTACAAGCACTTTGCCAGCTTAAGGATCCACTTCGACTCAATGATCTCAAAACCATTCTCTGCTGTCAGGTTCACTGTGGGATCTTTGGGGACGATCCCATGGCTGCCATAGTCCTTGGTAATTCATGTGGCACTAAATTTTTCTCATCACCTTGCCTATTTTCATTGTTTCAAATTCCTACTTTTAACCACAGTTTCAAGTTTTTAATCAAAACTATGATTTAATATAATTTAAAGTTATTTTACTTTAAAAAAGAAAAATAAGAACAACACTACAAATTTAAAATTCCACTTAGTTTTTGGTCTCCTAGAGCAAGTTCCCCAGACTTTTTTGTTAACTTGTATAAACTGTACATTCTCTTTAGAGGCCTTTTTTTCAGACTAAACAGTACTCTGGCAAATGATGTGATCCTTCCAAGGTTGCAACAAATGGTTTTACAGTTATACTTCATCCTTAGATCATGTTCCTGAGAGTGCCATGGATTGGATCTTTGCTCAGAAAACATTTCTTAATTTTAGCATTATTTGGTATTTTTTCTGGTGAAGCTCAAAATCAGAAAGCCTAACTCCTTTTTGGAGCCCCGTCTTTACGTTATCTGTCCCTTGTCACATTTTACTATAAGCAGGCAGCACTTTCAAGACTCTGGGTAGAAATCGCCTTAGCTGCGTCATCCGGTTCATTAGTAACATCTTCTACCTTCCTTCACACTATAGGCAACAGTGTTGATGTATTTTCTGAAACTGTATGACAAAGAACCCCCTTTATCTAATTTTCAATAATATTTTCCTCACTTCCCTCAATAGCCTCCTTAAAGTCCACAGTTTTACCAACAGTGTGCACCTCAAGCGTTCACTAACAATCTCCTCAAAATCCTTACAGCTTTAACAGCTTTCTCCCTCTGAGGTAAATGAACATCATGTCTTCATTTGACTGGTACTAATGGCTATTAAATAAAAACTGTAGAGCCAGCCCATGCCTTTAGAGGATTCCAGTGTCACTGGGTTCAGCTGTGTCCATGGCACAGGCATACTATGCCAGGGTCTACACAAGTCTGGCTGGAGATTTATGACTATACAACCATCAGCACCATCCCAGACATACTCAGTCCGCCTCAAGTTTTCTTCTGTGATTGGTTCACTGAGTCACAGCTAGTTCCTTGTTCCAAAGAGTTTGATAACATATTTTCCAATCTTCTGATAAGTCCAGTTGCTGACACAACCACATTTTCCAAATCATTTTATCATTCTTTCCACTGGGTAAATGGCACCAAGAATAGCTAGACTCAAGTATCACCAGGGTGTTCCTCAAAACCTACTGAAATGATCTTTCATGTATTTTTCTTTTTCTTAGTGTTATCTGTGTTTACATTTCTGTACCAAGAAAAATAAAACAGAACATCTCAATCACTGAAATTCTGTAGCTTGAGAGATGTTTAGTTTTCCCCTCTTTAAGTCTGTGGGTTTCAAATGAAGATTCAATCAAAATCTCCTGTGAGACTTTCTAAACAACACAGTTCTCTCCGTGAACTCCTTCCCTAAATTGTGGCATGCCTTTCAGGTGTGAAAGGTCCCTAGGTCATATTGAAATGTTTCCCTTTCACACCCCCTGCCTCATATCAATTGTACACAACTGAGGGAAACCTTGATCCTGGATATGCAATAGTTAATTTCTTTATAAAGAACATTAATAATCCCTATTAGATACCCTGTTCATTTTAGATTGATAGAACCAGGTGAAAGTGGCTGTCAATTTAATAAGCACATCTACAGTTAGTAAGAAAATGAGACATAGCCACAGTTATTAAGATGAGAACATTCTGCTTTTCTTCTTTCCCTTGTATGAGGGATCAGCACACCTTTCTTGGTAAAGAGGCAGTAGCAAATATTTATGGCTTTGAGAGTCATTTTCTGTGTTGCAACTATTATACTAAACTCTGCCATTGTAGCATGAAAACAGCCATAGGCAATACATAGGCAAATTGGCTGTGGAAGTGTTTCAATAAAACTTTGCTTACAAAACAGGTGGTAACCTAGATGTGGCCCATAGGCTGTGGTTTGCTGGCCCTCTTTTTATAGCATAAAGGAAGGTTAATGCCTCCTTTTTATTTGTAGGCCACCCCAGTGGTTCAAGTGATTTTAGTGGATCCTTGTGTTTTGGATGGTTCCCCCTTACTTTTTCCCTGCTGTCCTGTGAGCATGGTCTGCTTTTTCTTTTCTTTTCTTTTTTTTTTTTTGAGACAACATCTCACTCTGTTGTCAGGCTGGACTACAGTAGCACGATTTCGGCTCACTGCAACCTCCGACTCCCTGGTTCAAGCAATTCTCCTGCTTCAGCCTCCCGAGTAGCTGGGACTACAGGCATGCGCCACCATGTCCAGCCAATTCTAGTATTTTTAGTAGAGATGGGGTTTCATGTTGGCCAGAATGGTCTCAATCTCTTGACCTAGTGATCCACCTGCCTCAGCCTCCCAAAGTATTAGGATTGCAGGCGTGAGCCACCGCACCTGGCCGAGCATGGTCTATTTTCATCTTTCGCTTGATATCTTTACCCTGCAAAGGTCAACTCTGGTCTGCTTCCCAACAGCAAGTCTGGCCAACTATGTCTCTTAGCTACTTCATTCTGAATTGTCCAACACATGACTAGCATTTAAGCCTTTTGCAGCTGTGGCTCGTTCCCAGTGACTTAGGATCTCCTTCTCAACTTACGACTGTACTGTTATCTTAATAAGCCCAGCCCTAACTCCCTTTCTTTGAAATTTTCCTCAGAGTACAATATAACATATGGTAAACAAATTTTTGTAGCTATCTTTCATGGTGGCAAACACAGTGTCAGAAACGCCAAGTTCCCAGCCCTGCAGTGCCTTACTCACCTGGGCACACACAGTTGCACCTGATGCCCTGCTGGATGAAGTCTGCAGCCACAGACTTTGTGAGTCCAATCACGGCTGCCTTGGTTGTGCTGTACACACATCTGTTCACAACTCCTAAGGGTGGAGGAAAGGTTCAACAATTGAAGAAATAAAAAATGTATTTTCCTTTAGAAAGATAACACAAATAAGTTTTCCCATTAGCCATTTTCATGCTTTCTCCCACATTCCTCCTTTTTAAAAAGATTGATATCAGATTTTTTCCTTTAATAGAGTCAGTTTCTGGATCTAGGGAAATAATATCAGTATAGGGACAACTTAATTGAGACTTAATTGAAATGCTGAACTTATTTAACATGAGACTAGTTTTAGTTTCTCATCATCAGTTGCTGTAACTCTTAGGCAGATTCCAAAATAAAATAAAGATTAAGAACAAAGCAAAATAATTAAACAGGAGGCCTGGGCACTTCTTTACACTCTTCTCTTGTATATGCTTAAAACATGTATCCTTGCAAACAGAAGAAATGTTATCTCAGCAGTAGCTATTTCATTTTAAACTCACAGATCCAACTCTGCCAGATCATGACATAATCCACATTTTGCACTGCTGTCCTTGTCCTTCAACTTGACTTCTCGCTGATGGCTCAGATCAGCTGTCTATGTGAAGCATTCCACAAACTCACAGCAGTTATTTCCCTGTATTGTGACAGTGCTTTGTTCAAACCTCTGTCATATATCATCACACTGGGGAAGACGATGTTTGCTGCCTTGCTCCTGGTTTTGGACTGTGAATTCTTTTGGGGGCAGAGTGCATACTGGTGCTCAATATACCATTTTAAATTAATTAAATGTTAAACGGTTCCTTCTCCCAGTCTGATATTCATTTCCAAATCTATTAGAAAGAATAAAAGGAAAGGCAAAAAAAAAAACAACCCCACATTTTTAATCTAATTTTACCACTGGCTCACATCTAGCATAACTAGATGTTATGCCAGTGGTAAAATTAGATTAATGGTTATGGAACTTAATAACAATTTTGAAAAAAGCAGTTTTGAATTTATTTCAATAATTTGAAATTATGATCTCTGCTATGACCTGTTCCCAAACGTATCACTCTTAATGATGTACATATATGAGCATTGTGGGCCTCAGAAGGAGACAGACTCACCTTTGATGCTGGAAGCCACAGAAGACATGTTGATAATATTGCCAGATTTCTGAGCAAGCATCTGCCAAAACAAAACAGACATAAAAAAAAATCCACTTTGTGGGCTAAAACACTGCCTTTTAAAAAGATTGGCATTTTCTTAGCGTTTGCAGAACGAATTTAATTACTGTATTAGCCAGTCACATTAAGCACTATTAAGGAGTCTTAACAGTGAACTCAAAACACCTCATCAACTATTGCTGGGAAATGATGGCAATGTGACCGCACTCACTGGCATTTCCCAGGGGGATTACCACCTTCCCATGGTACAAGAATGTCAGCAAGACTACGAATGAATGCTGAGTTAAATGAAATGTGAATAAATGTTAATTGTTACTGTGTGTTACTGATGGGAAACTTACTCCATTCAACACATATTTTTTGAGTACCTACTGAGGCCAGGTATTTTGCTAGGTCCAGGAGATTCAATGATAAGCAACATAGTCACTGCCTACAGGAGGCAACCAGTCTGGTTAGAGTGGCTGACATAACCCACATCCAGCGACAGCAAAGACCTCCACACAGATCTAACAGCAGGGTAAGGGCAGGAAGGGAGCAATTCAGGCTGGGGCAACACTCAGAGGGGGACCTCCTGAGGAGGAAGGATAGGGGCTGATTTTGAACACTAGAGTATTAGTCAGAAAAAATAAAATAAAAGGATATTTTGAGGAGTGGGTACAGGCATAAAGGTTCCGTCAGGAACTGGGAGGAGGGGCTGGGTCTGGCTGGAATGCAGGGCGTGGAAGTAATGCGGCTGCAGAGGTCAACAAGGGCTGAATTTAGAACCTGAGTTTTACCCTGAAGGCAATACAGTGACTTTGAAGGGTTTAAAGCAGAGGAGGAGTGGCATGTTCAGACTTGGGATGACAAAGATTACTCTGGTGCCCAGAGACCACTGGAAGCTGATTCAGGGAAAGAGTGCTAGAAGTGGAGCTGCAGAAACGTCTATGAGTAGCTGAGGAGGAGAGGGCAGAGGCACGATGGGCAGGACCTGGTAGATGACTATGCTGCTTATCATTGAATCTCCTGGGCCTAGCAAAATACCTGGCCTCAGTAGGTACTCAATTTAAGAACATGTTCTTCATTATATTTAGTGAATAAATTCACTAAAATGTGAATTTATTAAGATGAGGGTCTTTGGCTGTTTTGTCCTCCTAGACAGTGTACATAGTAGGCAGTCAATAAATGTTGATGAATCAGAATCTCCTGAAGTGCTGGTTTAAAACACAGATTGCTGGGCCCTGTCCCAGACCTAAATAAATATATAATAAAGAAAACTTATGAATTTAGAAATGTTTTCAAACTTTACTAATTATTACATGTATGTGGAAGTCTCAATGGCAGTATAAAGGGTCTAGAGAAAAAAATGACTTCTGTTGGGATGAATTTCTTCAGTAGCTTTTAGAAAAAGAGGCGTAGGAAAGGGGAAAGTGAATGACTGAATGGATCTAGGACTGGTGTGGCCAAGATGATCTGATTCCTTAGGATATTCTGATTTTGCTTTGAGATTTAGCTACTAATTGCCCCTAAAAGCAGAATCTAAAATAATCCCAAGGCACTGTGCTGAATGGACTAAGTAGATACAGGGAGAGGCTGACTGTAACCCAACCAAGTTAAGGAAGACAGCAGGTGAAAAAATAATGTTTAACTCAATTGTGGGTTTTACATAATAAAGAGGACCATAATGAAATGGGGTTCTCATAAAAAGGATCAGGAATGTTGGTCAAGTGTAATGTTGTTGAAAAGTAAGCCTTAAAATTGTTTTTTCTTATCCAATTTAGCAAATAGCATACCCCATGTAAAATACATATAGAATACATATACCCCAATTTAATACATAAAGATGGGTTATTAAGTAGGTTCAATCTCTAGTCTTCTAGAGAAATGCCATATTATCTCAGGCAAAACCTTAGAAAAAAGCCATCTAAGCGATGTTAGTGCTGCCCCTAACACTTGCACTAGCCATTCAGCCAAGTTCAACCAAGGCCCTCTGCTTCTTCTAGAGCCCACAGTCTGTGCCTGTTCCCATGCTGCCTTCCCAGTCCAGGTCAGAAGTTGTCCTTGTGGTGTCAGGCTCTCCCTGGCTCCTCAGGCAATAGCCCTCTCTGGCAGGCATGACTATAAAGTGAAGTGCCTGGTACATAGTACTGCTCTCTAGGATTGATCTCCCAGAAGCTTAAAATACCACTAAAGAGTTCCTCGAGCTGTATCTAGTTACTCTTACTCTGACCCAGCCCGTCTGTCTCCATTCACCAGAACTCAGCCCCTAACCCTGGTGGAACTGGCCACTTAGGTCTCCAGTGGTTCCAGTGTGACTAACAACCTTGATTCATTTATTTGACAAATGTTTGCTGAGCACCTCTATATGCTACAGACTCTTCTAAGATACAGCAAGCGGCGGGGGGGGGGGGAAAGCAAGCAAACCAACCAACCCAAATAACAAAGATATTCCCAAATCTTTGCCCTAATGGATCTTCTCTTCTGGTGGAGCCTGGAATCTGCATTTACCTCGTCTTAAAGTATTTTCAACTTGTCCTCTGCCTTTTGACTGATCTTCCAGTCTTGTAATGCTTTCCTGTGTATCTATCCATGAACAAAAATTTCCTATGAGTGTTCCTGTGTTCTGACCAGCTGACCTTCCAGATCTGCCTAGACTCCAAATCCTGGCTTCCCCTGGAAAGTTCTAACCGGGGATATGTGCATCATAGTTAATGATACAGAGGCTCCTAGATAACATGGCTGGAAGTGATTGTATAATTACTATCCTCATTTTTTAGCTAAAAGAAATATGTACTAGGAGGGTGCAAGCGCCATCTCTATGACACATGGCTAATTAGGGGTAGGGCTCAGACTGTACCTAAGGACTTTTGATGATAGAGTCCCAGACCAGGATTCAGTTTTGTCAGGGTCACTTTAAACAAGTGGCACTGGAACCTTCTAATACCATATCCCTGCCATTAACAATTCTTGGGATTTTTTTTTTTTAAACAAATCTGTGCTTTTGCCTCATATGGATCATTGTTAAGATGTTATAAATCAAAAGCAAACTCACTAGTTTGCAAGTTAATGTTTATACATTTTAAAAATTAACACAAGTTTACATTTCAGCACCACTGTACCCCATACCTACTTCCTTTACTAAAATTTGTAAAGCACTTTAGAGTCTGGTTTTGCAAATGAGTCTCATGCATGTGCAACAGTCTTACCCACTATGACCTAAGCTTTCCTCCTATACCGCAGTCTGCTCTACCCCTATAGCCTATGCAAAGGATCCATCTTCAAAAATACATTCATGTTCCAAATAATATAGATTCTCATAAACTCCAAAGAGGCTAAAAAAGCAACTTACATTTAAAAAAACAATTTGTTATAAAAATTTGCTAGTTCAACATTCTGTGGACCCACTCAAATATCCCTTCTAGGCACTAGGCAGGGAGATTTTTTAAAAGTTCCTTCATTACTAAGTTTACTAATTTCTCTAATTTTCCCGTTAATGTTCATCTGGACCCTTCTTGACAGTAGGTTGAATATTCAGAGCAGAGTATCAGCCCTGCTGTGCCATTAACAAAGCTCTTCTCCTACCCTGATGTGTACAGGACATCAAATCCAGTTGTGATGGAAGCTAAAAGTGGTTCTTCTGCATTTCACTAAGTTCAATTTACAACCTTGAGTTGAGCTGGCTCTGTACTCAGTTAACCCCTTTCATTGTCTCAGCCTGCACTGTCTGCTACTATTGGTTTATAAGCTCATTTGAAGTCAGGGATGAATGTTACTCATATTTATATTCCCCTAGCATACCTTATATAGTGATTTATACCAAGAGGTACTTAATGCTTGTTTATAAAATAAAATTTAAAACACTGATGCATTATGTGAAGGTTTGAGAATTCAAGGGAAGCAGGCCCAGGAGGAATGCTCTCTTGAGCACACACTGTCTCTCATCTCCCCATTACCACTGTGGTTTAGATCAAAACAAGAGCTAAGGGAGAAGGTTCAGGGTAGAGAAAAGCAATGGGGTACATCCATCTCGACAGTGTGAGCCTAGATGGAAATTCATGAAGGGGCTCAACTTCCAGGCTTCAAATCTTAGTTCTAACCACATGCTAGTTGTGTGACCTGGAGCAAGTTGCCTAAAATCAGTTTCATCTTCTGAACAATGGATGAGATAACAGTACCTACCTTTTAGGATCATTCTAGTCCTGTGTGCCTCCCTGCTGGTACCTCTGCCTGGAATCCTCTCCCATGACACCTGAATGATCAGCTCTCTCACTTCTTACGGACTGCTGTGACAATTTCACCTTTGCAGTGGAGTCCAGAGGGGCTTCATTGATATCCTACCTTCTTTCTCTTCATTATACTTACAACCACACCACATATTCTATGTCTATTTGATTACTAATTGTTGCACACACCCCCAATAATGGCATCTGCCTTATAGAAGGTACATTGTTTAGTTCACTCGTGTCTTCTGTGCCTAGAATGGAGCCTGGCATGTGGAAAGTGCTTGATAAATATTCCTTGAGTAGATGAACTGGAAGGTTAAATAGGTTAATTTATGTGAAATGCCTTGATATAAACATTCCATGCATGTTAATTATTATGTTACTTATTATCACTCTTCAGCACGTGTGGGGGATCCTTTCTGTGTGCCCAGTATGGAGACCTAATGTGGTGCTTAGCCTGGTGGTGGTGGTGGTGATGGTCTTACTTTAGGAAGGAATGCCTTGATCATCAGGTACATGCTGCGCACATTGAGATTCATCGAGAAGTCCCAGTCTTTCTCCTCACAATCCAGGACAGTTCCATGATGGACAAAACTAGAAGAGTGATTAAACAATGGGGGAATCATTGCCATTAAAATTTTTCTATTCCATTTGCTAATTATTTCTGTTGTCACTTGATGACTTAGATCACTGTCTCTTTCCTTATCGAGATTTTAAACAATTCAAACATATTATTGCTTAGTATATCATATTAGTAAGAATCCCAACAACTTAAGCTAGAAATGTCATCTGAAAACAAGATCCTTCTTGTTTTCCAAACAAGAATATGGTCACCGAACATAGAAGCTTTATACTAATTGTGCTGGAAACATCAATGCCGTTAAAAACAAACAACAAATAAAGAACAGGGCTGGGCACGGTAGCACACACCTGCAGTTTCAGTTACCTTGAAGGCTGAGGCAGGAAGATTACTCGAACCCAGGAGTTCTAGTTTGCAGTGAGCTATGATCATTCCACTGCATTCCAGCCTGGGGGATAGAGACAAACCCTGTCCCCCCCCCCCCCAAAAAAAAAAAAAAAAAAAAAACCCAAGAAAGAGAGAGAAAACATCTGCCCTATTTGTCTATTTGATTCCTAAGATTCCTATTTCAAGAGCAACAGTGCCCTCAGGTGGCACAGATTTAGAATTCTCAAGGGAAATCAAAATTGCAAGGAAAACAAGTGTCTCAACATCTCAGAGCAGCAAAGTGATATTGCTACTGTCCTAACGTTGACATACTGAGAGATGTTTGTTTGTCGTATGAGGGACATTGAGACAAAACAAAACAAACCCTTAAAGTAGCCTTCACTCTTTTTCAAGTTATACTTTCTGAGGGAAGTTTCCTACACACTGACACCTTTATTGATTTGGTCCTCTGGACCCAAATTATGTAATTAATTATAAAATATTGTTGGCTGTGACTTCCATATACCACAGTTCTGCCAGTTCAATCAGAATGTCGGTTTCATGACAGCAGGAACCACATGGATTTCTACATCCCCTACATGGCTGAAAATTTAATAGATGCTCAAAAACCAACTTTGCTAACTATTGGTTTCATGTTTCTGAGTATATTCTTATATGAGGATGGACAGACTATTTATAAAATAGATAATCAGAAATTATTGCTTTAATTTAACTTCATACATTGTAACACAAAATACAGCTTTGTATCAGTGCAACTGTCTTGAGTAGACTTCATTTTGCCCAAATCATGTCAAACTCTAAGGCTGTCTTACCTGCTGAATCTTATGTATCATGAAAATGCTGTGTAAAATCTAGCCATATTTCCCAAAGAATATGTCATGGTTCACAACAAATGATTTTGCCATATTTTCAAAATTATTTGAATGAAAGTCATAAAAAACTTTCTGTAAGGAAAGTGAAATTAAAAAATTATGAATTACCCAGCAACATTAAAGAGAACATCAAGTCTCTCAATTTCATTGGCAAACTGATCAATTTGTTTCTTCTTTGTGACATCGAGGACACGAGTTTGAATACCTGAAAAATAAAACAAAAGGCACTGTTCCTAAAAGTGTTTAGCCTTGAAGATTTAGCTCTTTTGAAGTGTGAAGTGTGAAGACTGCAACATCTATCCAGTTAGGCTTCATAGATTGCTGACCTTCTTACTAGGGTCTTAAGAATCTTCAGAATCTCATTAGTAAACATAAAGTCCCATCTTGACTCCCCCAGTAACCCATCCATCCCTCTTCCTTCCTCTCTGTCCATTTTCCATGTTGAATAATAAGGGTCCTTTCTGAGTAATGGCTTTATAGTGAAGTATGACTGATGAACATTAGATGTTTCTCAGTAAGCCAACAGTAATAACTAAAAGTGGGCTCATTTGAGCCCATCCTTCCCCTGCCAGAGACTGGGTTGATGGTTCCTATATAGTAATGCTGAATTTTGGCTGAGTGAGGGGGTGGGGAAGAGCAGGGATTGTGGAATAAAAGATTGTTTCTATTTGTGAGCTTCCCCTTTATGTCATTTCCATTATTTATTTTCTGTTAGTCAAAAGTATCCAGTCAAATACATGTATTTCTGGAGTAAAATGCAAGGAGAAGCAATGAGGGGGGTCAGAAGAATGGATGATACACTTGAAGGCTAGACATGAGAGATTTGGCATGGCAGGAACCTGAGAGATACACACTACTAGTTACTAAGAAACTCAAAACAGTGTCTAACAAAAGCAGCAGTCATCATTATAAATATATACACATTATTTATAATGTGCATAATATATAATTTATAACATAATGTATTAATATGTACATGTATTATATGTATAATATGTATATGCATAATATATATTTATAATATATTATAATAGTTTATATATTGTAATATATATTTGCATATAATATATAAACATATTATCTATATTATAATTTATAATACATATCACATACATTAGAAATATATGCATCATATATTAATGCATAAACAATTATATATTATAATACACATATACTATGATTTATAATATATACTATAAATAATATGTATATGGTTTATTTTATTTTGGAGGAATATAGAAAGAAAAGATTAATAAAGAAAGGGAAGACTGAAAGCCAGGTTCGGTGGCTTATGCCTGTAATCCCAGCACTTTGGGAGGCTGAGGCAGGCGGATCACCTGAGGTCGGGAGTTTGAGACTAGCCTCTACTAAAAATACCAAAATTAGCCAGGTGTGGTGGTGCATGCCTGTAATCCCAACAACTTGGGAGGCTGAGGCAGAAGAATCGCCTGAACCCAGGAGGCAGAGGTTGCGGTGAGCCGAGATTGCGCCATTGCACTGCAGCCTAGGCTACAAGAGTGAACCTCCGTCTCAAAAAAAAAAAAAAAGGAAAAACAAAGAAAAGGGAAGACTGAAATTTTGTTTCAAAAATACTTCCTTATCTTCATGCTTTCCCAGTGGAGCTGCTTTACTTTGACTTTTGGAATTATAATTCAACATATTCCAATTCAATTAACTAATTCAAGGAACTAATTTCTGTTTAATTATGTAACCTGTTCTATTTTGCTGGAGGGGTTAACTTTCAAATAGGTTCTCTGTTCTGATTTCTTTGGGCAAACTATAATTAAAATCATTTGATGTTGGAGTTTGGTTCAGTGGGGTGAAGAAGTGGTGGTGCACACCTAATAATCTGGGTATCTCTTAGGGTTTCTCATGACGATGTGTGATTTTAGGGCTGAGCTGTGTCCAGTATGGTAGCTACCAGCCACATAAGGCTATCGAGCTCTTGAAAAACAGCTAGTCTGAAATGAAATGTGCTGCAAGTGTAAAATACACATGGATTTTAAAGATTTAATATGAAAATATTGAGACGTTGGTCAAAGGGTACACTCTTGCAGTTATAAGACTTAATGTACAGCACAGTGACTATAGTTAATAATAATGCATACTTGAAATTTGCTAAGAGAGTAGATCCTGGGTAGTCTTAGCACACATACACAGAGGTAACTAAATGAGGTAATGGATATGTTAATTAGCTTGACTGTGATAATCATTTCACAGGGTATTTCACAACATATAGGAAAATATCATGTTGAACATGTTGAATATATGCAATTTTTATTTCTCAATTATACCTCAAAGAAAAGAAAATTAAGAAAAAAGCTGCAAAAAAGAGAAAATTAGTGATTGGTTTGTAAGAAAGTTCTAATCATTTAAATAAAATATTTAGTAAGAAAAACGTAAAATATTCCATTAATTTTTTTATCTTGAGAACATGTTGAGATAATATTTTAGATATACTGGATTAAATAAAATATATTATTAAATTAATTTTCACTTGTTTCTTTTTAATGTGGATACTAGAAACTTTAAAATTACACATGCGGCTTACATCATGTTACTATTGGACAGGGCTATCCTGGAGGAGGAGGGCACAGAAGTGAAAAGTTATCAAAACTAATAACTAGAAAATTTTTACATGTAAATTTGTAATTAGGAACTGAATCCCTCAATGTGTTGGATAAATAAACAATTTTAAGTATTTGTCTTCAAATTTTTTTATGCAGGTAAGTACACAGATTTTTGTCTATAGGTTCACAGAATATAGATTTCATCTCAGAGAGTGAGAATCTAAAAGCAGGGACTCAGCTAAGGAATTTTCTTTGAACGTGTGAGTGCCATTGCTTTATAATACCTTGCAGACACTGAATCCCAAGTCCAAGCTGCTGAGTTGCTTACCTGGGTACTTTTCCAGTTCCTGAAGTTTGGACTCATTAATGTCTGTGGCTATGACTTTGGCACCTTCTCTTGCAAAAGCCTAGTAGACAACAAAGTACAAATAAATGCTTTGTTTACTTGAATAAACTGTGCTGATGAATGGAACATCATGTGGTCTTTTTCTCCTTTATCTTATTTTCATTGTTGTTTTCCCTATAAGGTAGCTAGAATTTCAAACTATCTAGTCTTACCCCCCTCTCCATTGTTATAATTTTTATCATTAATTAGAACAATGTGATATACATTGTGCTTGTCATCTTAGTCCCTTTGAGTAATGTCAAACAAAATAACTTTTTAAAAAATGACAGCTGTTTTAATACTCTCAAAATACTGCTCTTCTGTAATGAGACTGTATACCATTTCTGAGTTTGAGTTTCTAAACGCCAAATAATAAGAGAAAAATGGGTTATTTAAACATTTTTCCTATTAAGAGAATGCTAGTGCTTTCATAAATGTCAAACCATATCCTACCTTTATACTTAAGGTGCAATGTTAACTCAAGTGGTGTATACAGTGTAATAGAAATTGATATAAATCAAAAGACAAAGGTAACCTGTCTTATAACTCTATAGTCATATATCTAAATTGACATAATTTCAGAAAGCTATGTAACCCTGTTGGCTCTCTGTAGCAAATTTATTATGATGCAGAGAAAGTGAAGTAGAGAAATTTCTGAGTAAAAAATTATAAGTGATGTCATGTAATAAACATGAGGTATTCATTCTTTCATCTGCCTGGGGTTAGGAATAGTGACCTATTTATTTATCTTTATAACTTAAGAAAACAGAAGCACAAAAGTAAAAAACAAAAAAAGCGAGCAGAAGTAAACAGCTATGGCAACAGTCCACATAATTAAATACGTCAAGAATTAGTAAACAAACAACAAAGATAGTAACTTACTAAGGCAGCTGCTTGGCCAATCCCCTGAGCAGCGGCCGTCAGGATGATGACTTTCCCATCAAGTCGACCCATAACGGAACCTGTGTTTTAATCTAAAGACACGTGTGTTTAATGGGTTATACTGTAGAACATGGTCTTGTGCAGGCAGTAACATCTAGAATGAATAGTTCATTATGCTCCTTTAAGAATAATTTAGTGAGCTCCTTCAGGAACTTAAAGACAGTACCTCTGTGCAAGTAGTCCCATCATCTGAATTCTCCCAGAATGCTTATTTTACATACCTAGCATTGTATATCAAACACATTTAGCACAACCCACTGAAGTGATGACTGATAGAGACAGCAGACTTTTTTGTTTTGTTTTGAGACGGAGTTTTGCTCTTGCACCCAGGCCCCAGGCTGGAGTATAACGGTGCGATCTTGGCTCACTGCAACCTCTGCCTCCCAGGTTCAAGCAGTTCTCCTGCCTCGGCCTCCTGAGTAGCTGGGATTACAGGTGCCAGCCACCATGCCCAGCCAATTTCTGTATTTTTAGTAGAGATGGGGTTTCATCATGTTGGCCAGACTTGAACTCCTGACCTCAGGTGATCCACCCACCTCAGCCTTCCAAAGTGCTGGGATTATAGGCATAAGCCACGGCACCCAGCCCAGACACTGGACTTTAGCCTACCTCACCCTTCCTTCAGTACCTGGAGAGGACAGCCTCTGGTGTTGAGAGTGCTCACTACCACCATCATTCTCCCCCGCCACCCCTGCACACAGTGCTGTGGAATTGTTTGTGTCCTTACTACTCAGGGCTGCTTCTTGATTTCTCTTCCATAAACTTTTGTTGAGGTTTGCACTATCAGTTGCTTATGGTCTTTCCTTTTCTCTTGAAAAAATATCATAGTTGGTCTCAGATATTCATTGAACAAAAAGGATGGAAAGATCAGATCACATCTAATACTCCCATTTTGCAGATGAGGAAACTGCTGAAACCTGCGCAATGTCATAGAGCCAGTCAATGGGAAAGCCAGAACTAAGCTTAGACTTCCTGACTCTTTTGCTATGGGAACAGTCCAGCCCACAATGCTGCCGATTCTTTTTTAAAGTTTAAGCATACAGTATTAATGCATTAACAGGCATAATCAGTAATTTCTAAAAGATTCAGAAAAACTGACACAGGGGCAATGTGATGTGCCTGAGATATTTCACCAGTGCTTTGATTGTAGATCACAAGGAATGGTTAGTGGTGAGGCTGGGGGTGAAGAGTCAAATGACCATCAAACCAGGCTGTCTTCAGGGACACAGGCTCCGTCTCTTGCTGGGCTTTCTCATTAATGTGTGCCTCTGACCTCATACAAACTCACAAAGTGACTGCTTTGTCCAAGGCATCATAGCCACATTCCAGGCAAAAAGAAAGGGGAGGAGCAAAAGCCAAAAGGCTTTCAGAGAGGCCTCACCTTTTATCTATGAAGGAAACCTCAGAAATTCCCACCTGCAGTTCATTGGCCAGGTCTATGCTACTTGGCCACTCCTAGCTGCAATGACGTTGGGAAGTTGAGTATGCTCCTTTAAGAATAATTTAGTGAGCTCCTTCAGGAACTTTGAAGAAACTTTTGTTTCCAGCTTTGATAGGAAAACAGGGAAAAGTGAGTTGGATGGTGTTGATGAACCAACTTACAGTACATGCACAAGCAGCCTACACAATCACTCTGCTCCATTACCTGCCTGAATTTTTACAGGTTGCTAGCCCACCCTAGAGGGCTTACATTATCTAGTCCTTTCTCTTTGAACCTATCTCAGTTTTCTCTTTAGCCAAACTGTTTTTTAATACCTAATATGCTCTTCCATTTCAAACCTCCACACTTGGTCCAAGCTGCACATGCTGAAGGGCAAGTTACTCGTATAGGCAACAGCCACTGAAGGATTTATGGAAAGGGTGTAACATAATCAGATTCATATTTTGGAAGGATCACTGTGGAGAACATACCTGGGCAGGAGCAGGGGGTGCATTAGGAGGGTGCTAGGGTTATCTAGAGGGGCACGGGTGAAATAGCAGGGCTGGAGAAAATAGCAGGGATGGAGAGATTGGTGGATTGGAGAAGTGTTTCAGAGATAAGAGGTAGGTAGGACCTGATCACCAATGGGGCTAATTGCAAAGAAATGTGGTTTGCCCAGTGTTTCACAGCTATGAAACACTAGGCCGCCTTGTTGCAGGTCTAAGGGAAGATCTCATGGCACTGTCCCGTGGTACTCGCAGCCCTGCAGGCCTCTCTAAATCCCCACTGTGGCACCAGGAGCCTGTGCCTCACATACTGAAGTAATGGACAACGAGGCGCAGCTGCTGCTGCATCTCTGCGCTTGTTCTGGGGCCACCTTCTTGGGGCTGTAACAAGCCAATGCCTGAGCATGCATGGTTACTAAGGCAGCCCCATTTCTGGGAGACACAGAGCTCCTCCCCAACGGATGACTGGCTGGAGAAGCTCCTTACTACCTTGCTGAAGCTCTCTTAGACTGCACAGCTGTCTGGGATGCTTCCACTCAACCTGGCTTCCTTCTCTTCCTCCCTCACAGGTGGACTTGCATCGAGGTCTGATGGCTCTCACAGCCTTACCTAGTTCTCTCCTCATTCTCTCTCACACCAGCATCTCCCCTAATAAAATCCACACACATTTAATTCTATCTTGGAGTCGGCTTCTTGGAGGGGACAGACTAACACAATCATGTAAGAACTGGCTCCAGGGATCACCTTGCAACCCACTGACTTCCTCTGAGTTTGTCCACATTCTTTAGGCGATGGGAAAGCTGAGCTTTAACAGTGCCTGACCTATTTTGATACACTGAATTTTTGCTTTATCTTTTTCTTACACAAAAGATAAACTTTCACTTTCAACATGGAATGATATACTTTAGAAAGATATACTTTATCTTTACCATCCTTGGATCCTAAGCATGGTGTACAAAAAGCTATTTTACAAAACTGCCATTAGTGATATTTGGTGTATGGCCCTGTAAAGCCTCCAGGCCAAGGTTTTGCTAGAAATCTTTGACACCCAAAGAAGCACTTCCAGAAAAACTGTTGAAGCACAGAGCAGCCTTTCTACGCACTTTGAAAAACCTCCTCTTAGCTGGCCTTCCTGTCTTTCTGGGACCAGATTTTAGGGTCAAAGCCTTAATATTTGATAAACCATAATCTCAAATTAAAACACATTTCTTTGAGAAAATGAGTGCAAACATAGCCTGAAATGGTAAAACAAGGCAACTCAATATATCCAATGTGAAAACCATACACGTTGGCTTTCTTAGTCCAAAAGTTGGAATCAAAATGTTGATTTTTGATTAGTGGAGACACAAACAGAGCATATTCAGGAACTCATTGTTTTCATGAGCCAGGAAGAAAAATGTTCACTTAGGATACCGTAAGAATCCTCTTTTCTTTGGCTACTTTGTTAGACAAACACACGACAGTTTCAAGCTCATTAAAAACCCGTCTTTACACTGATCTAACTGCTCAGGTTAATTTTGAAATAGACAACGTGCAGAACAAAACATCTAACAAACCTTTCCTCTTTCTAAAGTTTCATTTCGAAAGCATTAGGAAATCTTACTTTAAGCAGCGAGGTGACGGCGTTCTCCAGAACTCGGTGGGGAGCAACAAACTTGAGACCTTTGTATGGAAGCAAGTCAAGTGTTTAATAATGCATGCCGGGATTTGTAGTTACCCTTTCAGAGTTTAGTGGCGCCATCCGAGCACTTTATGAATGTTCGTGCTGCCATCTAGTGGAGTTCAGGTATAACTGTGAATTCCAAGCGGAAGATGAAAAGTGGAAAAGCACCGTATAGTTTAGGATGTGCTGTGCTAGGGTAGACAAGATTGGATGAGCTGGAAACTGCATGTGGAAGATAGCAGAGCAACAAAACAGAGGGAACCCACGTCACTGAAAATTCTGGAGCCTTCCTGACACTTGACCTGGAATGTTTTAAGGGAGAGAAATAAAAATTCCTTTGTGTTTAAAATACGGTTGTGATTTTTATTTTTTCATGCTCAGTCTATTCTAACACTACTGCACAGTTAGTGGCAGAATGCCGGGGAGCCTGACTACACTGGGGTTGGGGGTGGGGAGAATGTGAAACTTGGATGACAGGGTGAGGCTTAAAAGGGAACATGTTGAGTAACAGCAAAAGAACCCAGTTTGGGGCCAAAGATTTAAAGAAGCAGAAGATTCTTCTCTGAAGACATGAGGTGTAAGTTGTGTGATAATGGTGTGTGTTTTGTGTGCATGAATGGACATTGTAAATGTTGAATTCTAGGCTCCGACAATCACTGTCAACAGAGGATCAAGCTGCAAATATTTATGTTTTAAAACTTAAATTATAAGGCTAGTTAAATGTCTCTAATGACTAGTTTTAATGCTCATGGGTACATTTTACCTAAGTGACTGTTTACATTGTATAGAAAAAGATTCATCTTAAGCACAGATTGGATATTAGGAATTAGTTTGGGGAAGAGGTTTTTTGTGGATTCTTTCATACTGCAGAAGAAAACCCATTTGCCTTCTGGGGAATTGAGCTAAATTCTAATCTAGTTTTTAAGACTAGAATGCTAAAAACAAAAACATGAAGGAAATTAAAACCCCTTATTATTAAATTGATTTGTAAAAACATTGTTACTGGAAATTGATTGGACTCAAGGCCTTCTTCCAGAAAATAAGGACTTGATTGATTGTCAGGCCTATATTAGGTTCTGAACATTAATGCTGTGTATTTGTACTTATTAAAAATTGTTTCAATGAAAAGTACATTGGCAGTATGAACTTCTGGTCCAGTTGGAAGTTCTTTCGTCTGCAAAATGTGGTATTTGAATGGAACCGTTTGAATCTTTTTATTTTCTAGCCCTCCTCCCCCACACTGGATAGAATTTAAGCTAGAATGTTCCCTTTGGATAGAAGAACAAAAAATGAACATGTTATTTGTAAATTGATATTTAGTAACTAGTGATAAACTTGAAATACTTGAATACATTATAAGCCTCAATCTTAGGTAGTTTTATGAAAATGAATCTTTTAGCTATCTTTTGAACCTGTATTCACATTGGTTTTCAAGATATTTTAAGCTATATTTTTTCCTCTTTTCAGAGCTGCTTCTTATTCTGGGGCTACTTTTTTTTTTTTTTTTAATTGTGTAATTCACAAGCGGCTGCAATTTTTTTTTTTTTTTTTTTTTTTTGGATAAGGCTTATAACTATGGCTGGATGTTTTGCTTTAGTCTTCTAAGAAGGACCATTTTATTTTTTTGAGTCACTTCTAAAGTCATGTGGTAATTAACTTGGGAGACTGCTTTGCATATGAGTGCTGATAAAATGAATACCCAAGTAGATCTCATTGCATGTCACCCTATGAATGTTGACAATGGAAGGAATACCTTACCTGTAGAATACTGTCACTTCTGGACTGAAAAGCTGAGGAAGAAAGTTAATTTTCTTTTTTGCGTAAGTCAGAAAAACTTACAGCTGGTGTTCCCAGTTTCCTGGTTGACCTCAGCAGATGAAGTGAACAGATGTGTTAATTCAGACTGAAGAAATTATCTGAATCTTGGTTTGTGCAGATTTACAATCTACATGCCATATTAACTAAATCAGATAGCTTTTACAGTTTCCTATGTGTACATAGGTTCCCTCCCAGTTCCTTCCATATCCATTAGTCATTGAACTTTCTAAACTGGCATTGAAACATTACAACAATGTTTGGTTGCACCAATTTTAGAAACTCATGCAGTGCAATACATGCTATTTTTCTGAGGCAAAACCAAAGGTAAATTTCTCAAGGTTCTTGCTGTCTTCCTTAGCATTTGATGGAAGATCTTTTATACACTTGTAATAGATAAAAATAAACCAGATTGCAAATCTTTTTTAAAATCTTAAACCAGGTACCAGGTTTTTGGTCCAAATTGTGTAGGCTAAGTTAAACTTAAAATACATTCTATTAACCAATATGAGTGTATTTCTGTAAGCATAGTTATGTTGAAATAAAATTTTAAAAAGCAAAAAAACAAACAAAAATCCACTGTGGCTGCAGAGAACGGAGATATAAGGCCCAAAAGAAAGGGCTAGATCTCATGAGCCCTCTAGGTTAGAATAGCAACATGTACTTTATCTGTAGTGCCATTGAGCAGAGTGATTGTATAGGCTAGTTGTATACGTACTGTATATAATGGTTTACTCAGCACCCATCCAACTCACTTTCCCCTTTTCTTACTCATCAAAGCTGGAAAACAGAAGTCTCAACTTCCTAGCCTCATTTGCCACTAGGGGTGGCCAAGTAGCATAGATTGGGCCAATGAAATGCAGGTGGGAATTTCTGAGGATCGCTTCCTTCTTAAATAGAAAGGTAAGCCCTTCGGAAAGGCTTTTGGCTTTTGCTTCTCCCTTTCTTTTTGCCTGGAATGAAGACAGGATGCCAGGACAAAGCAGCCATTTAATGAGTTCACCCGAGGTCAGAGGGGCACGTTAACGACAGAGCCCAGCAAGAGAAGGGGCCTGTGTCCTTGATGGCAGCCTCAAGGCAACAACTCCTCTGAACTTCTTATATGAGGAAAATAAACTTTAGACTAGTGTTTTTCAGGTTTTTTGTTACATGGAGCTAAGTGATTTCTAACAGGCACAGTGAATAAGAACAAAGACTGTGGCGTCAGAAAGACTAGAGTGAGTCCCATATCTTTCTCTCACTAGCTAAGTGAGTAAATCACTTAAATCTCTGAACCTCTCATGTTTCTCATCTGTAAAATGAACGTAAAATAGCACCTACCTCGGGATGTGGTGAAGAGGAACGACTCAGCCTGTGATCCCATCAGCACAATGTTTGCCACGCAGGTACTTAATACATGTTAGTGATTCTTATGATGAAGACATGGTTAGAGAAATTTAATTATAATGGATGGTAAAAGTTGCCCTTTTTGGTTCTTTAAAAAACCAAACTTAGTTTCTGCATGTGTCCATATAAGGTCTTTGAGAAAATTGTCCCTCCTTGTTCTAGCAACTTCTAACACTGGCTCTAACGATTTGTCATCACATCTAGCTGTGCTCTTGCTTTACTAACAATGCCTTTGACTTTTGAGGCTTTTGAACAGACTTTTCATGAGTCTGAGAGTTCTCTAATCAAAACCAACTCCAATGCTTCTTGATGCAGCTTTCTTCAGCCTCCCTCTGTAATCTTCAGCAATGATGCTTACTTAATGATAACAACCTAAGTCACATGGTATTGCAAATACTTGCTTATCCATTTGTATTGTCTGCAGGCTTAATTTCTTCAAGGGTGGGGACTATATGTTTTACACCTTTACATTGTGATTAGCTGATATTCAAAATATATTAGTTGCTTGTTTTCTTATCTACAGTATGAGTTCCACATTGGTAGTACCTGTCAGTGCCTAAAACAGTCATTGGCACACAGTAGATGCTCATTAAATATTTACTGAGTGAATGGGTTTCTCAATAGATTTCCTGAATAAAATTCTGCCAGGCTCTCAAGACAATGTTTGTGAAGGTTAATTTTAAGTTTCAACTTTACTGGATTTGGGATCCCAGGAGAGCTGGTTAGCATTATTTCTGGTATATCTGTGAGTGTTTCTGGAAGAGATTAGTTTTGGAATCAGTGAACTGAGTCAGGATCTACTTCACTCAATGTGGGCAGGTGCTATCCAATTGGCTGAGGGCCAGATAAAAAAGCAGAGAAAAGGTGAATTCTCTCTCCTCTGGAACTGGGACATCCATCTTCTCCTGCTCTTGTATATCTGAACTCCAACCAGATTCTCAGGCCTTTGGACTTGGACTGAGCCATGCCCCTAGTTTCCCTGGCACACAGCCTATGGTGGCACTTCTCAGCCTCCGTAATACTGTAAGCCAATTCTCCTAATAAATATCCTCCTCTCCATATATATATATATATATATATATATATATATATATTCATCAACTTTCAATGGGGTTACATCCCAATAAGCCCATTGTAAATTGAAAATATTGTCGGCTGAAAAATGTATTTAACACACCTATTTCACTCGACATCAGAGCTTAGCCAAGCCTACTTAAATGTGCTCAGAACACTTGTGTTAGCCTACAGTTGGACAAAATCATCTAATACAAAGCCTCTTTTAGAATAAGGTGTTAAATATCTCATAGGATTTACTGAACAGAGTACACTGAAGAGTGTCACTTGTTTACCTGTGATCCCATGGGTGACTGAGAGCTGTGTCTTGCTGTCACTGCCCATAATCTCAGCAGAGTATTGCTATCTTGTGAAGAGATTAAAATTCAAAATAGTTTTCACTGAATGCGTATCGCTGTCACACCATCCTAAAGTTGAAAAATCGCAAGTTGAACCATAAGTCGGGGACCATCTGTGTATATTCTACTGGTTTTGTCTCTCTAGAGAATGCTAATACAGATTTTGGTACCAGAGGTGGTTCTAGAAGAATGAAATTTTAAGGATGAGTTTCCTGAGTTGGTTTTGGGATTCCTGGAATTGGCTGTCTAGTCTGATTAGATTTAAAAATGCTAAAGGCTCTAGCTTTTTTGTTTTGAGATGGGGTCTCACTCTTGTCCAGGTTGGAGTGCAGTGGCACCATCATAGCTCACTACAGTCTTGAATTCCTAGGCCATCCTCCTGCCTCAGCCCTCCAAATTAACTTTGTGTGTGTGTGTGTAGAGATGAGGTCTCACTATGTGGCCCAGGCTGGTCTCAAACTTCTGGTCTCAAGTGTGCCTCCTGCCTCAGTTTCCCAAGGTATTGGGATTACAGGCATGAGCCACTACGCCCAGCCTGGCTGTCCTTTCAATAGTGCAGAGAGCACTGATTATGACATGAACTGTTCATAGAGATATGCAAAATGTCTGCATTGGATATTGCTAATCAACCACTTCTTAGAGGTGAGGAACTTAGTGACTCTGTATATAATACGCTTTTTTTTCCCCTTCCGAGAAGGAGTCTTGCTCTGTCGCCTAGGCTGGAGTGCCGTGGCACAATCTTGGCTCACTGCAGCCTTGCCTCCTGGGTTCAAGCGATTCTCCTGCCTCAGTGTCCAAAGTAGCAGAGATTACAGGCATGTGCTACCACGCCTGGTTAATTTTTGTATTCTTCCAGAGACACGGTTTCACCATGTTGGCCAGGCTGGTCTCAAACTCTTGACCTCATGATACGCCCACCTCAGCCTCCCAAAGTGCTGGGATTATAGGCATGAGCCACCATGACCGGCCCTATAATATTTTTAAATATTTACAGAAAACTAAGAAATATAACAATGTTGGTTGGTTGCTCCTAATATTGTTGGGCAAAGTTATTAAAAAAAAAAAAAAAGAATGACTTCAGGAACTCAAATTCTTGGCTCAAGCTCCACATAAGTAACCTAAGAGCTTCTAGGTGTGCCCTGAAGGAGGATCTTCTCTCCTGTAGCCATGAGCCTAAAATTGCTGAAAATCAAACACCAGTCTTTATCGTTTGATTGGTGCAATTACAAAAGGTGAACTCTCCCTCATTGTGTCTACTGGTAAAATGGGCCAGTGATTGAGAGAGTGAGATTCTAAGTTGGAATGGGGACATGTGGGAAGACCTTGAAGCCAGGAACCTTGAGCTCCCTTTTTATTTTTTTTTTGAGACAGGTTCACTGCTGCCCAGGCTGGAGTGCAATGGCAAGATCTCAGCGGCTCACTACAATGCTGACTTCCTGGGCTCAAGTGATCCTCCCACCTCAGCACCCCCGAGTAGCTGAGACTATTGGCACGTGCCACCATGGCAGGCTAATTTTTATATTTTTTGTAGAGACAGGGTTTCACTATGTTGCCCAGGCTTGTCATGGACTTCTAGGCTCAAGAGTCCCACACACCTCAGCCTCCCAAAATGCTGGGATTACAGGGGTGAGCGACCACACCTGGCTGGCTCCTACATTCTGATGAGTTGTTTTTGCCAGCTGAAGTGGCCTTTCCACCTCTGTCTGAGGGGTTAGCTCTGTGTTGCCTGAGGAAATAATAATGACCTCCTTTGAGACAGCTGCCAAGCAAGACAATGCTGATTCTCCTCAGGACCCACCCCACCACCGCTCTGTGCTCCTAGACCTATAACTAGACTCAAGTCACAGCAGATCCCTAATGTGAGGTCCAAAGTGTGGCCCATGAGGAGCTTCATCACACTCAAAAGAACCACTTGAGTTTTCTAACTTATACAAGCAGAAATCTGGGGAAAACGTATGGGAATAGATGTTCAGGGTGTGGGATAATGGTGGAAGCACAAGGGACAGAGAGCTTATTTGAAGAAATAATGGCCACAAACTTCCCAAAGTTGAGGAAGAAAATGGACACCCAAATTCAAAAGTTAAGCAATATTCGACTAGGCTGGCTACCTGATAACTAGTAGATTTTCAATGGTTTTAAAATAGTTTTATCATCCAGGTGAACGTAACCACTACTTTGGGTTACTTTTGTTCGGTGGAGGAACAGACACAAAGAATCAAACCTGCAGGTCCGTTAGTGTTTTGACTGGAAAAGGGGGAAAGCAGAAGACAGACCCTCAAGGTACAGGTCTGGAGGAAAAGACTGTAGGAAGGGACAGTTTCTACTTAGTCCTAGTGAATTCCTTTGGTGCTATGTTAAAATAAGGGAAAATATCTAATCCACAGACTTTAAAATACTGGATATGATGCAATCAATAATCTCTCCCTTTGAATGAATCTTACCAAAGAGCCAAGAATGCCTTGAAATTACTTTGACTCTGTTCTATAATGTAATGCAACTTGTTTTAAGTGGTATGCAACTTGTTTTATGGTATAAAATATCAAATATCCTCTAAATCCATATTCTTGGATTTTTACAGGATCACAGGCCTCTCTGAGAATATAAAACAAAGTATAAACCCTAGTATCCCCTCCCCCAAAATAAATCCATACAAAAAAGTTCACAAAAAATTTCAAAAGTTTTACAGATTGCAAGAATCCCATCCATATATGCTTTATATATCTGTGGGGACTACAGGTTTAGAAAACTTTACTTTGATAGAAACTGTGGTATTGTATGTCTACAATGGAGAGGTAGAATACATGATCTATAGGGTCCTCCAAGCTGAGAGTGAGGGTCAATGAAAAACAAAGTCTAATAATAAACCAACCAATTTAGAGAGTTTGTATAGGAATTGGGATAGGTAGGTTACCAGAAATGTGAGAAAGAACTTCCGTGGTTATTACAGTAAAAAGAGTATTAGAACTGGAAACTTAAGAGGACATAGCTTCTGCCATCCTTTAAGAATTTAAATCCAAGCAGTGTGTGTATATATATTCATAGCAAAATACTGAGTCAGTAAGAGAGGCTACCTCACCAAGAAACCATTAACATTACATAGAAGAGCAGTGATTCAGAACTACTCAACATTTATTGAATGTGTAAGGTGTTAAAAATGTTTAGAATTTTGTTAATAAAATGTTTTATATTAATGTATGTATTATGCTTTGGAACATGCTAAGTCATGTAGTTAACTTCACATTTCCTTCAATAACTTTATTCTTTACAAAATATACAAATAAATAAACAATTCAACTTTTAAAAGTATTACCACATGCAAGAAGAAGGTATTGCTATCACCATTCTAAGTTACCACAATGCATCATTTCCTGTTCCTTTATCTTTCAACTCTAGTGGTAAAGTAAAAACACTGAATTGAAATTAAGCTGTACTATGACATCATTACCAGGGACAGACACATAAACAAAGTCATTTCCAAACAAGGAATGCTGGACCTCCAGAAAAGGGATGAAGAGGAGTCTACTGAGTTTTGCACTCAGGTACATCTTTTCCTGAGGAGGCGTGCCTAGGACCTGGTTGAGAATCCACACTCTCTGCTCCTGCATTTTGTATCTCTAAGAAAGAAAATGAAAACAACATTAATCCTACTATAAAAATACACAAAACCCAAGTACAGCTGGAAGTAGAAAGGACTGTTAAGACAGGAGAGACGTGAAGAATGACAAATGGCAACATGGTTCCTCATGTTTGGTCATGAAGATGGTGTATTTCAGCCTCAGAGTTGGAGAAGTTTATCTCCATTTTGCCTTAAAATGAACTATTAGAAAAACCATAGTTAAACTGAGAAGTAATAAAGTTTTATTTGGAATTCTTCAATTTGAAATTCAAAGTGAATCAAACATGCACTGATTTTTATTTTCTTTCTTCCTATTTTTCAAAATAAATAGTGTGCTAAACAAATAGTATTTTAGAGAATATTTAGCCATGTTTGGAAAGATTTCTATGATCCTTTAAAAAGGACTTTAGCTGCATCTATGTGCTTATAAACAGTATTCATTTTACAATTATTATATTTATAAAAGTAAGTATAGCATAACTGGTCTTGGCAATTACCTTAGTTTGGTAAGGTAATTTAGATTACCTTTTATAATTAAAAGTATGAACTCACATTTACTTTTTAGAAGACTGGTATTAATGCAAACTGGGCCTATCTCCTTTAACTCTAAATTGGTCAGTTTTTGATTTATGTATTCCTCTAGGCTAGTCTTTTATTTATCTAAAAACAGTACCAGCGAGATCCACGCATTAACAAAAGGACTCAAACATTTTTATTTGCAGTTTGATGAATTCACATTATGCATATGCCTCTGGCACTAGCAGACAAAATCAAAAGGTGATTACATCTGGGTGTGGTAGCATGCACTTGTAGTCCTTGATGCTTGGGAGGATTGCCCGAGCCTAGTTCAAGGCCAGCCTGGGCAACACAGAGAGACAGTTCCATGCAAGTGTTAGCTAGCCAACAGAAGGTCCTTACATGTTTGTTAAATACTATTTAATGAAGAGAATACTTCAAACTTTTCTTTTTCCCAAATGTTTTTGTGCCTACCTGTCTCCCTAAGAACACTTTTAAACTGTCAGCTTGATCTAATTTTGATATAGTTGATGAGAATGGATGGATTTTTTTCTTAATCACAAAGTAGATGTTTACAAACTCCGGCAAACATTGCTCAAGGTTTTAAATGATTTGGCAACTGCCTTTCTTAGGGTACAATCTTGTTGCTTTAGATTTCTACAGTTGCATAACAGGGTACCTTTGGTAGGTAGATATATTGTCACAAAGGGCTGTGCACAACAGATGCTATGTGGTGAGAAAGACTACAAGAAGTGCAGTGTTTCAGTTTCTCCTGCAAGGCCCCCCACTTCTGTGGACAACCTCCATGCAGAGCTGGGGGTGATCCTTGATACCTCCCCACTCCTTTGTTCAATTCGGTGCCTGGTATTGCTGATTTTACTCCAAAATCTCTCCCATCAGTCTACTTTTCTCCATCTCTACTCCAAGTCCACACTACCATCATGTCTTGTTCAGACAACCGTCAAACTCTTGCTCCTATTATTTGTTGGTCACCTTAGAGATGAGTGATGTTTTCAAAATGGGTAACTCATGTTCTCCTGTCATTGCTTAAGAGCTTTCAAAGGCTTCCTCTACACAATAAATGAAAAAAATTCCTTTATACAATTTACACAAGTCCAGCATTTCCGGCTCTTATCTCTCTCTCTGGGCTCACTGACTTCACCCATACAAGCTTGTACTCACTGTGCTCTGACCACACTATATTTCTTTCAACTCTTCCCCCTGGTCACATTCCCCACCTACCCTAACGCTGTCGCTGTTCCATCTACCTGAGATGCTTTTCACTCTGCTCTTTGTTAAGAGAATTCATGTTAACATTTAGATCTGATCTCAGTTTCCTTCCTCAATATTCCTCATACCTATTATATTCCTCATAGTCTTTTGCACTTGCACTGCTGGAATTTCACTTTTTTTTTTAACCACTTGATTACTGTCTGTATCTTCCATCAAAATTAAGCTCTATGAAGGCAGGGACCATGTCTGGCTGTGCTTATCAATGTGCCACCAGGATCTAATCCTTAACACATAGTAGGGCTAAAAACAATTTTGTTGATTGAATAAATGAATAGGTAAATGATGCAAGTCTATTATCTGGCTTGAGTAAAGTGAATATAATGCGACTGGATCTTCTGGTGCATTAAATTGGTAAGACTTATCAGTAAAAGTTGCTTTTTAGGGTATTATCTTCATGTCCTTAAGAAAGTTGCTTGTTTCTCTTTGGACAAAACTATGGGCTTAAATGGTAGAATAAAGACTTCACTTGGGGTTAAAAGTGATTACACTTCATTGCTGTGCCTTGGAGAAACCAACTTTCTTACAGAGTCAGCAAATGAAGCCTGTCATTGTAGCTTATTCAATTAAATCTTCTCTTATCTAACTTGCCCCTTGGAATCAAATATTAACGATAAGTTCCAACTGTTACCCTCTGATTTCAAAGTAACTAGTATATTTACTTACCTGGACAAAGGCCTAAACTTGAGTTATCAAAATAGCGAACTGGATGAGGTGATGGTAAAGACTTTGATCGGCTATCAAAAAACGAAGATTTTGGTGATTCCTTTGGCACAGGATCTTGTAAATTCCGTTCCTTGCATTGAGAGGGTGTAATCTGTTTCTTTTTAGAAACTGTTCCAGTCACTTTAGGAGACTTTGGAGAATTCTCACAAGTTACTTGTTTGTGAGCCTCTCTTTTAAGGGCTCTGTCCTTCCAAGTTTTGAGCTCATTGGAAAGATGCTGATTATTGCTTTAATGTGGGGGAAAAAGAGAGACTGTAAGCCTTCATGATTCTTAAGATGTATTCACATTTACATTTAAAACTTAAAAATAAATTGTGATGAAATATATATAACATAAAATTTACCATTTTCTATTTACATTTTAATTTTAACCTCATGCTTCCTCTTTTGACTATTTCCAGTGTTCAGAAAACAAAATGGATCTACATAAATTGAATAATGTAGTAAAGTTCCATGATCATGGAGTCTTGAAAAGAAAACTCAAAATACAACATTAGGTTTTCAAATGAAACAATGACATAATCCAGAGTGGCTTATCTATTGATACGCTGCCAAATAATTGGATGAATTAGTCTCCTGGATAGATGAATTTTTGATGTACGTTTCTTACTGTAAAAGAAATATTACACTGTGCTTTTCTAGTTACAGTGCTGCTTCTTACAGGAGATGCTACGAGCATTTATCCAGTTCCTCCAGAAGGAAACCTGGGAAGCAATCCTAGAGACCTCACTCTCTTTTATTTAACAGTCATCCACGTCTCTTCATACAATCTCATCGTACCTATCAAATTCATTTCCTTGTTTTTATCCCTATTGGAGCCAAGCTAGTCCATGCTAAAATTATCTTCTGCCTGAGCTACCATAAACACATTCTAAAACTGGGTCCCTCTATAATGTGCTAGCAGCCAAAGATGCTATATGATCTCATCAGGCCACTGACTTAAAACCCTCAAGTGCAGATAATCCTGCCATTATTTAGGATACCACTGCAAATTCTTCAGAATGACCCATAAAGGCCCAGGTAATCTGAATCCAGTTACCTCTGGCACCTCATCTTGCACTTTACTCTGCCTCATTCTCTACACCCTGGCCACACTGGATGTCTTTCAGTCCCACCAATTAGTTATTCTTCTTGACTCAAAGCTTGTGAACATGTTCCCCTGGCCTGGAAGACTTATCCTTCTTCTCCTCTCATCTAGCCTAATTCCTACTCATTTTTCAGATCTGTTCCGATACAGGAATACCTTGGAGATATGGCAGGTTTGGTTCCAGATCACTGCAATCAAGTGAATCACAGAAATCTTTCGGGTTCCCAGTGTATATAGCAGATAGATTAGTGCAGTAAAACAAGGTATGCCTGTTTGTTGGCTTCCTGATCAGCCAACCCTCTACTCCTAACACCTAGATAATATTAGATCTCTTTCATAATATAACCCCTTTATAATGTCCTTTTTGTTTCTGTTTCTGATTTAATAGCACTCATGGCAAAGAGTTAGTTATTTGTAAAATTATTTAATGCTTTTTATTTTCTACTATATCATAGTAGAATGCTTGGCAAAAAGATTCTAATCTTCCACTGTGGTAGAAGCCAAATAATTTGTTAGACTGTTTATAAAGTAAAAAGCCTACAATAATGAACATAAGGAGTTCTTCTCTAAGTAACACCTCACTGGCTTGGGTATATGGACTTGTGTATGTCAGCTACCCCCTCAAAGGTCTTTGTTTATTTCCTGTTTCTTGGCTAAGAATAGGTAAGTTGATAGCAAATACTGTAATAGTGCTACAATATTCTAATTAAAAAAAAATATTATATGAGCTATAAAAGTTACCCACCTGCAAAAAATATGTGCATATACCACGTCCTAGATAGACGAAATAGCCATAAGCATACTATCTGTATCATGTAAGCAGATCTTACCTTAACAATTCATTCTTTTGCTTTATTAGTTCTTCATTTTGCTGCTTTAACTTAGAAACTTCCTTTTCTAGCCTTATATGCTCACTTTTCAAAATAAGAGCTTTTGTGTTTTGTACAATGCCACTGCCACCTCCACAAGTTAAAGGTTTATTTGAAGGCTGAGAATCAGTATGTTCTGATATCACTGTGGGAGGCAAATACACAAATAGGTGATAATTTTAATTGTCTCCAAAGTTCAAATTAAAGGAAACACTACTAAGTACAATAAGCCATCATAGAGACCCAAACACCTCAAGTGTTATTTTCCTGGCAGTCACCCTTGACTTCCACCTTCTACCTTACTCCCTCTGCTTATTTGACCAACCATCAATTCTAAATGCTTCTAGAATCCCCCTTAACCAATTCCAGTAACAAATCCAGATCACCAAGATCTTTCACCCTGACTGCAGCAATAGCAATCATCTCCACTTACAGCTGCCCTTCATTGATCTACATCTTCTACATCAGTTTTCCCCTGGAGGGCTTGTTACAACACAGTGTGTGTGTGGCCAGGAGGTGAGGTAGGGTGGGAGGGCCACCCCGCCACTCAGTGCATTATATATATTCAATACATGTTTATTAACTAAATATATGTTGGAATATTAAAGCACATGTTAAATATTCTACACTATGTGTGTAAAGAGACTGTGTTTTATAAATTGTAGGCAAAGTTGCATAAAAATATAAGGTAGTTAGGAAGTGGATTAATCCTTTAGGTCACTGGGAATTCACAAAAGAGGGATAGTGTGTGTGTGTGTAGGAGGTGATTCTCAATGTCTATTTTATTTTGAATTCAGTTACACTATGTACCTGAAAGTCATCTACAAATCAAGTGTAATTATGCTCAACCTCCTGAAACAAAGAATCCTCACTTCTATTTTTACCCCTTTAAGTTTTCCCGGTAGGAGCTGTGGTTATCCTGTAACAGACACTAGGTAAGTTTAAGATACAATAGGTACTAGGCAACACCTTAACATCTTTAGCACCACCATCTCTATTTTTTTTTTAAAACGAATGGACAATAATATAAGCAAATATCATCTTATGTTTTGCTTAGTATTTGGAATTTTCAGTGTGCTTTTACCCACAACTTTTGGTTTGAGCTTCAAAAGTGTGTGTGTGTGTATGTGTGTGTGTGTGTGTGTGTATATATATATATATATATATATACACACACACACACACACTTATAAGTGTGTATATAAAAGCGTATACTTGTAAGTATTTATACATATAGAAATTAGAAGGTCAGGTGTTGACTCCACGATTTCACATAGTCATTAAGTGAGATCTGTACCTGACTTAGTTCAGTACTTGTTCTACTGAGCAAAGCTATCCCAAGTACTGTTCAAGCATTCTTTCATTTCAAACAGAACATGACAGACAGAAATATGAAAAAGGTAGTTTGAGGAATGCATGTATATTGAGAAATTTGACCAACAGATCTAAAAAGTATATCTCAGATAAATTTCAAATACCTTTGCAAGTAAATATTAAATTGATATATTTGGTTTTAAGAACAGAATATTTATTTTTACTGTGCACCAATTATAAATTATTAGATGCATACAATTAAAATCTATGAAAACATGTGCTTCATTTTATTGAGAAGCATACTTCTATGTTGACAGTTAAGTCATTCTTTTATTGCCTGAAGGTATCTTCACTGTTAGATAAAGAATTGATAATACAAAAGCAGAGTTCATATTTTTCAAGAATCTATAATGGATAAGCAGCTAAGATTATAACAAACTAAGATGTCACAAGATATCTGGAAATATGGTTCCAATAAATTCATTTAAAAATAGATTAGTGGTCAACTTCTGTTTACTCTTGACTGTCACATACATAATAGTAATCTTCAAAGTCTGTTGTGTGTTGAGAAGTAAATTTTAAAGGATCTGAGAATATCTGCATTTTCTACTTACTTGAGGTATCATGGGCCTGCTGACTTCTTCTGAGATTTTCTCTCAATAGCCTTATAACTTCTTCTTGATGTTCCACAGTGGCTTTTATAGCAGTGATTCTAACAAGAACAATAAAAATATGTAAAAAGTTCAGCAACTAATTTTTTTTTTACAGGAGAATAAACAGAACTGCTGTGAAGGACTTTCTAATACATCACATTGACATAACGCCTGTAAGTGGCAGTAGATAAGCCCTCGTGATCTCTCTCTGGTGTCATGCCGCATATGGAATTAATGCCATCAAATTAGAAGCATTCTGCTTGCGTGCAAGGACAGTCCGATTTTCTTATATTGAGAAATCAGTTCTTTTAAACCTTCTGGAAGCCTAATAGCTATTCATTAGATATTGAACAAAATTATAATTACATAATTATTTTTTACCATGGGGTCCTAGAAGTATCTTGAAGGTATAATTATCAGGAGCATGAAAAAGAAAGTGCAGCGTTCTTTCTACATGGTCAGGAAGGCAAACCCTGTCTGCAGCTCTGGTCTAAGATGCTACAAAGGTCAAAGTCGATCACTGTTCTCCAGTAGAAAGGGACATTTTATGAGTTGTTAGTTTAGCCATTAATCAGCAATGATAACTTATAAGACTTTCTGCCTTTCTTAATGACTATGAATGTATCTGGTGACCCTATTCTATAAGTAAAATTGCTTTCATAATTAAGAACCTAATAGATACATGCTTCACGAAAACCAATAGGCTGCTTAAAGAGCATGAAAATTCCGAGTGCTACTTCCTGGGCAAAATAAGAGATCATTAAATATTTATTCAAGATTTATAGGATGAATGAAAAGTATTAAGACCCAGAAGGCATCTTAACAAATCCTCTAATATAAACCTTTACTTATTGATTATGAAAGAAAGGACCAGAGAGAATAAATAGTGTATGCATTAGTAAGTGAGAACATATTTCTAATTCAGTTTCCTTGACTCTCTGTTTTATGTTCTTTTCATTATGCTATACCACAAAGAAATTAGGCATGCTGTTATGTATAATGCTACCTATAAATAAATCAATAAAAAGAGGATTTGCTCTTGAGCTCTAGGCAACTATAAACTAAAAGGAAATATAAACTTTACACAAAAACACAGTAAGAACAATGAAATTAAGAGAACCAAAAGAAACCTTTGTCAAACTGCTACACACACACACACACACACACACACACACACACACACACACACACTCTCAATATTCACTTTCAGGCATAAAAAAGCAACTTAAAATTGTTTATATTATATATGAATGACGAAGTGTTCAAAGACTGTGTTAATTGATCAGAATTGTGCTTAGTTTTAAAAACTTTGCGTATATAATGAGACTTTAGTATATTTAGAATCTGTGGATGTTTATATTTTTTAAAAAAGAACACTAACAATATTTTCATAAATTATATTTAAAAAGTTAACTACCAAAAAGTATATGTAATTTAGGAAGAAAATTTAAGCTATTAAAATCACATTCAATTAAGACAAATACATACTTCTTTTCAAATTCTTTGGCATTTTTCATTTTCTCTAGGTTTATTTTCATGAGCTTCGTTTTGAGATCTTCAATTTCTTCTTTATATGGCTTAGCTCCTGAAGCAACTTTATCCTAAATTTTTTTTAGAGAAAATAAAAATAATAATTAGAGCAGCTTCAATGTCTCCAGTTTTAAAGAATCGTTAGCTGTTTTTGCTCTAATGACATTTAAAAATAGCAAATATATGAAAATGCATAAATTTTAACTGAATATCTAGATATTGATATGAAGTCTACTTGAAGCTAATATGAAATTAGAAGCATGAATTTTTATTTGAAGCTATTATAATGCAATTAGAAACATGATTTTTATTTCTTAAAATATTTATTTTTTTCCAATTGAAAATATCTACAAAGTGAGATAGGTTGAAAATGATGAAATGGGTGGAAAAAGTAAATCAGAAAATGAAACAAAAAGATGCTGGAGCAGTGATGTAAACATCAAACTAGAACTAAATTCAAGTCACAAAGCATTACTAGGTATCTTTGGTACTGAAACATAATTCCATCCAGTGATATAAAACACAATATTTTAAAGCAGCAGTTTCAGGTTTACAGAAAAATGGAATGGAAAATACTGAGAGTTCCTGTATATCCAGTGTCCCCTATTCCTTTGTCCCCATATTAACATCATGCATCAGTATGGTACATTTGTTATAAGTGAATTAATACTGATACATTATTATTAATTAAAATCTATAATTTGCATGCCAGTTTATTTGTATTATACATTTTGTAGGTTTTGACAAACGTAAAATGACACATGTCCATCATTACAGTATCATACAGAATACTTTCACTGTCCTAAAAAACCCCATGCTCTGCCTGTTCATCCCTCTCTTCTCCATTATCCCTGGCAACTGCTAATCTTTTTACTGTTTCTGTAGTTTTGCCTTGATAAAAATGTCATACACTTGAAATCATACAGTATGTAGCCTTTTCAGATTGACTTCTTTCACTAAGCAATATGTATGTAAGGTCCTCTCATTTCTTTCTTTTTTTTTTTTTTTGAGATGGAGTTTTGCTCTTGTTGCCCAGGCTGGAGTGCAGTGGTGCAATCTCAGCTCACTGCAACCTCTGTGTCTCGGGTTCAAGCAATTCTCCTGCCTCAGCCTCCCGAGTAGCTGGGACTACAGGCATGCACCACCATGCCTAGCTAATGTTTTATATTTTTAGTAGAGACACGGTTTCACCATGTTGGGCAGGCTGGTCTCAAACTCCTGACCTCAGGTGATCTGACTGCTTGGCTTCCCAAAGTGCTGGGATTACAGGCATGAGCCACTGCACCTGGCCCTCTCATTCCTTTTAATTGCTGAATAATATTCCACCGTATGGATGTACCACAGTTTATCCCTTTACCCACTGAAAGACAGCTTGGTTGTGTCTAAGTCTTGGCAATTATGAATACAGCTGCTATTAACATACACAGCCCTTTGTATGAACATACATTCTCAGCTCATCTGAGTAAATACTGAGGAACACAACTGCTCGATCATACAAATATGCTTAGTTTTGTAAGAAACTGCCAAACCATGTTCTGAAATGGCTGTAGCATTTTGTATTTCCACCAGCAATTAATTGTTATTAAATGCCTGTTGCTCCACACATCAGCATTTGGTATTGTCAGAGTTTTGGAGTTTGGCTATTCTGGTAAGTTTGTAATGGTCTATTATTTTAATTTGTGATTCTCTAATGACATATGATGTGAAGCATCTTTTCATATGGTTATTTGTCATCTGCATATCTTCTTCGTGAGAGGTCTGTTCAGATCTTTTGCCTATTTTGAGACTGGTTGTTTGTTTCTTATTGCTGGTTTTAAGAGTTCTTTGTCTATTTTGTGTAACGTTCCATCACCAGATTCATTTTTGTATATAGTTTCTGCCAGTCTGTGGCTTCTCTTTATTCTCTTAACAGCATCTTGCAAAGCAGAAGTTTAAGTCTCAATAAAATCCAACTTACCAGATTTTTTTCTTATGGATTGTACTTCTTGTATTACATCTAAAAAATCACCAAAGCCAAGGTCACTTAGAACCTCTCCTATGTCATCTTTGTGGAGTTTTCTAGTTTTGCATTTTACATTTATGTCTATGATCCATTTTAAGTTAATTTTTCTGAAAATTATAAGTTCTGTGTCTTTTTTTGCTTTTGGATGCTTGGTTGTCTAGCATCATTAGTTGATCAGACTCTCCTTTTCCCATTGAGAACCCTTTGTATACACCCAGAATAGAAAGCAGAGTTCTTAAAATAGCATACAGGAGCTTTATGATCTGGCCTCTGCTACTTCTCACCTTATTTTCTACCTCTGTCCTCTTGCTCATTCTGCTCCGGATACCCTAACCTTCGTGTCGTTTTCAGTTTGCTATTTCCTTTGCCTGGAACATTTCTCCCTGGCCACACAGTCGCCCTATCACTTCCTTCAGATCATCTTACTGGTGTAACATTCCTCTACCCCCCTATATATAATTATATCTCTTCTCACACATGTCCATCTTCACTCAGAACCATGTACTCCCTTGTCTAGCTTAATTTTTTTCCATTTCACTTTTTGCCACTTGAGCTATATACCTCTTAATTCATACATAAAAATATACCTTCTATATTTTACATTTTTAATTAATTTTCCATCTCCTTCAAATAGAATGTAAGTTCCTTGATGGCACGGACTTTGTTTTGTTTTTTTCACTGGCATCTATAACAGTGAGTGACACATAGATGGTGCTCAGCAAATATTTGTTGAATAAAAACTGCGATCAATTATTTGTAGTATTAAAAAATTAAAACATTCTAAAATGTTACAGTTGACATTTCTTAGTTTCTAGCTATACCAACAATTGTCTAAAAACAAAATTAGTATTTTCTCTTGCTCTCTGCTCATGTCTCACTGAACAGACCAGAATTTTTAGAACAATGTTAAATAATGAAAAAAGCAGGCATTCTTGACCTGTTCCTAATTTTAACTGGAGTGAAGAGACACTGGAGCAGAACAGCAAATTTAAATATGCCAATTCAGATCAGACTCGAGTAGCAGAAATATGAGAAGTGTCTGGAACTAAAACAAAAGGGAGCTGTAAATAGTGATGAATGAGTATGTGATTTGTCTAATGACATTCAAGTTGAAAAACATTTAAATTATGGTTCTCCCCAAAACAGGTCAGATTCAGACCACAGGACATCAGGTGAGACTCAGTAACAGGGGCAGTAAGTAGAAAGAAAATAATTTAAAAATGTATCTAACAGTATTACATATTTTGATAAGCAATTTTTTTGAAAAACAAAAAAATATACTTTAAAGTTAAAAAACATGTATGTCTTTAAAAAATTATTTTTCCAACATGATAAAAATAATATTTTACATGACAATATGCTCCTACATTTCACTTCTAAGTTACATTGCTTCTTCTTGAGTATTGAACTTCAGATATACATAGGTAATAGAAAGTTGTGTTGAGAGGGAAGAACAGATCACCAAGATATTTTCTGAATTCAGTAGGTTGAACAAACAAACAAACAACTTTTATTTTTATGTTTAAATTACCTGAAGTACTTGAATTGTCTCTTTTTGTTTTTCAAGGCATTTATTTGATTCGTTAACTTTGGCTTGAAGTTTTGCTATTATGTCATTAGCCACCTCAAGTTCTTTTTGCATCTTTATAATCTTGCTTTCCTTATGCATAGCACTTTCTTTAGCTTCACGTAATGAAGTTTCCAGCTCCTGAATTTTCTATTAAAAAATGTGCATATTCATAAGCTCTATCATGAACACAGAATCACAGCATATAAATTTGAGACAGAGATGATCATATTTAGGTTTTGTTAATTTTTCACAGATTATATTAACAAAGGATAGCAAAAGAGGTCAAACAGCATTCAATCTACAGACCTTTCCTTCATTTAGATGATGATTTTTGGATTGAAGATGCCAAAGGTTTATATTATACTCTGTCTGCAAATACTTAAAACATGCAGTTGAAAATAGCACAGTGGTTATGTGATTTATTAGTTAGCATAGTGCTAAGTATATTAAATAGCACTCATATTTTAAACAAACACTAAAAAAAGTAGTGTTAATTGACTCTCTAAAGTAAATATATGTAACTTATCTTTCCCTTTACTTTTATTAATCTTCTCTTTTCTTTTTTTTTTGAGACGGAGTCTTACTCTGTTGCCCACACTGATTGCAGTGGCGCGACCTTGGCTCACTGCAACCTCTACCTCCTGGATTCAAGCAATTCTCCTGCCTCAGCCTCCCGAGTTGGGACTACAGGTGTGTGCCATCATAGCTAGCTGATTTCTAATTTTTGTATTTTTAGTAGAGACAGGGTTTCACCACACTGGCCAGGCTGGTGTCCAATTCCTGACCTCAGCTCATCTGCCTGCATATATTTTATTATCTGCTAGGTTATTTTCTTGGGTCATTGAAGACAGACTGACTTTCCTTTTGTTTTTTAATTATTATTTTGGTAGATGGATTTCATATTTCCTCTATTTTATCTCTACCAGTTGACTGAGTTCTGTAATGACCAACAAATCAAAACACTGTATACGAGTGATCTAGTTTTCATTAAGCTGGTGGTTGATGTTTTATTACTAGTATATATTTTGGTAAAAATGATAAATTGTAATTTGCTGTTGGGTTCCCCACTAAATCATTTTGTGTGCTAATAAAATACAACATTTTGTACATGTTGTCGGACTCCCAAGAAAGAGTAGTTAATAAACTGGATTATTCAAATAAGGTACTGGTTCTTAGACACAAATTAATCTGTATAACAATCTTGTTATTTTTAACCTCTTAAATTTTTGTTGTGATTATAACATTAAGCAATATTAAATATGCTGATAAGAAGAGAAAAGCTAAATTGCTATTTCTTTCCAAGCTAATATTTGTTCTGCATATGGACATAGATCACAGTTTAATAGAAAGTCACATGATTTGGAAAACTTATATGGCAATTATACCTTAAGTGGTAGCAACTTAAACTATATTTTATAAATTTAATAACCAAATGAAGGTATGATTTATCTGTTGCATAATTCAAAGATAAGATCTTACATAATGTCTAGCTTTATAATTAGTTTAGTTGAATGACAGCCACAGCAGAACTACTAATAAAAAGCCCATCACACACAACAATAAATGTGTTCATGTTTGGTAATAAGTATATCCAATACTATAATTTTGGTTTAAACTCTAATGAAGCTGCAAATTAAAGAACATTTTATACGAAATTATATACCTCTGTGGTTAACTTTGTAGCTCTTGATGTAACATGAGGATTCTTATTGTCTTGCATGGTAGGATTAACCTGTGCACCAGATGCCAAGGAGGTCTTCAATGTTTGGTAGTTTTTCAATAGTTTTTCATTTTTCTCTTTCAGTGATTTCAGATTCTGTTCCCATTCTTTGGATATGGCAGCACTTCTTTCCTCAAACTCTGTTGATTCATTCATTATTACCTATTGAATATTAAAATACCTTTAGAGTCTAAAACGATTTATAGTAGTCCCCACTTATCTGCGATTTTATTTTCCATGGTTTTAGTTACCCTCAGTCAAAAGTGGTCTGAAAATATTAAATGGGAAATTCCAGAAATAAGCAATTTACAAGTTTTGAATTGCACACCATTCTGAGCAGCACAGTGAAATCTTGAGTCATCCTGCTCAGTCCTGCCTGGGATGTAAATCATCCCGTTGTCAAGCATGTCCATGCTGTATACACTACTTGCTCATTCATTAGTCACTAGATAGCCGCCTTGAGTATCTGATTGCTGCTGTATTGCAGTGCTTACGTTCAAGTAACCCTTATTCTACTTAATAATGGCCTCAAAGCACAAGAGTAGTAATGCTGGCAATGTAGATATGCCACAGTGAAGCTGTCAAGTATTTCTTTTAATTGAAAAGGTAAAAGTTCCCAATAAGAAAAAAAAAATCCTATGTTGAGGTTGCTAAGATCTATGGTTAGAATAAATCTTTGAAATTGTGAAGAAGGAAAGAGAAATTCATGGTGTTTTTGCTGTAACACTTCAACCTGCAACAGTGTGTGATAAGTGCTTAGCTAAGCTAGAAAAGGCATTAAATTTGTGGTGGACGACAAGAACAGAAATGTGTTCCAACTGATGACAGTGTGTTGTACCAGCAAGCACTGAGCATCTGTGAAGACTTCAGCAAGGGTTCTCCTGAAAAAAGTGACATCAAGCCCTTTACTTCAAGTAAGAATTATTCATGGATTCAGGAATACAGAAGGTCAATAAGCAGTGTAAGACTATATCAAAATGTCTATGTCATTCATATTCCTTCATCTTATCAGGCAGGCATTGTATCATCTCACATCATAAGAAAGGAGAGTACAGTAAAATATTTTGGGAGAGTCCACATTTATATAACTTTAATTATAGTATATTATAATTGTTCTATTAGTTGTTGTTGTTAATCTCTTACTGTGCCTAATTTATAAATTAAACATTATCATAGATACGTATGTATAGAAAAAACAGAATATTCCCCTCCCATGACAGCGTGGAAGCTGTCTTTCTTTCTCTAATAAATTGCTTTTCCATTAAAAGAAAAAAAAAATCCAAAATACATAGGGTTTGGTACCATCCATGGTTTTAGGCATCCACTCGGGGGAGGAGGGGTCTTGATATACATATTTTAAAAAACCTAAAATTCTAGGACAGTATATATGCTGACATTCATTATTTAGAACATTCTAAAATAGTACTTTAACAGAATGCGAACATTCTTTGTAGTTTGCATCAGTTTCTGAAATTTCAGATGTTGGATGTGGATGACAATAAAGCATGTGGTTATGTGATTTATTAGTTAGCATAGTGCTAAGTATGTAGTATGTCATAATAAAATAATGACTAGAGAGGATTCATATTGATTTGCAAGATGATAATCTCACTTTATTAGATTTGTACTAACATAGGAAGAGAACTTGAAGAATTACACAGGTTAAAATTATATATGCTATGGCTGATAATGAAATATTAACTGATCTCTAATAGCACAGCTAGAAAGTTAATAATTATCTATTTTCCTGCTTCATTACAAACCTCAATAGGGAGAATAACTAACCGATTGTTGGTAATTAATCTGATATATTTCTGTACAGGGAATAACAATACTCTTTTATATTGAAGGATAACTAATTCTGAAATTACTGATTTCTTTAGTTCCTAATTCATAGAGATTGTACTTTCTGCTCTCATCGTGAATGCCCCATTGGTCTCATCCATAACTTCGTTGTGGCTTTGTGGTCACTCTACCAGGCTCAGATCTTAAATTCATTGTGTTCCTGACACCCTGGACACTCCTTGACTCTGGACGACTGACCTCACATCATACCAAATTCTTAATGCCTACTCTTATGTGCTGGAAGAAGCCACATATACATGCTCATGCTGATCCACACAATAGAAATATCTACTCTCTAATCACAACTGGATCTTCAATATTATAAGAAAAACAATGAATTAAAAATAGAGATTACCTTATCCAAACATGGGTTTTGTGCCTTTCTCTACTGACCTTTTTTGTTTTTTCTTGAAATAGCCAACTGCTATTTTGCTAGCTCTGGCTAATCAATAAATGGGATAAACTCTCCATGTAAAAACTTTTTTAAAAGGTGTTATTCCTTATTTCGATATGATTCCAATATAATTCGCAGATGAAATTAAATTGTGAGAAAAGAACTACACAAACATATGAAATACAAAATGTATCTTGAAAGCTATAATATTAATCTAGCTACCACTGCTCCAATTTAATATAAACAAGCAATCTTTTGAATATTACATGTTTTACCAATTATACAGAGAAGGGATTACTTCTGAAAGCAGGATGAATACCATAGTTACTTTTGCACCAACCTAATACCAATCACTGAAATGTAAAACAAGTTAACAAACTGGTATTAAGCAATGTTGGTCCTTATGACTCAGTACATTTGGGCTGATCACCTTGGGAACAATGATTTAAAAAAAGTCACAATTCTGGAGTTTCTAGTTTAGTATTTTAGGTGCTTAGAAGTTGCCAGTCCATTTTAACAACAAGGAAAAAGCAATACAAATGAAAAAATCCACAACTCTGCTTAGATCCAGCAAAGCAGTGAGGCTGCAGGGCAAAGGGATGCTCCCAAAATTGGAGAGACAGAGGGGCAGATACAGACAATCACAACTTAACAGAAACCTTTGTAGGAACCAGTTATGGGGTAGGAAAACCTGAATGCAATGATGAATTATTAGAGCTCAGTGTGGCAACTCTGAGAGTTAAAAACTTCAGGGGTGCCTAGTCATACAGTGGTCCCCACACTTTTTGTGTTTTACTTTCAGGAGCTCTACCAGGTCATAACAGTTAATATTGGAAAAGTCCCTTTATGAGCCTGGCAGGAGAGGAGAAGAGGAACCATTTTGAAATAGAACAGAACATTCTCTTTTTTTTTTTTAAGGCCTGCCCTCAGCAGAAACTATTTCACCAGAGCCTATCATGCTAGGGTTTTATCAGAGCCTAATATAACCAGAGGAGGGGGAAATACTAAGTTTCAGCTGGCTCTTGCCTTCCACGTGAAGGCAAGGAAATCCACTCCACCCACCACCCACCACACACACCTTGCCACTACACTACTAAAGGTCTATTTACTACAGTTACTTTTACCCAGTGAGTCATGCCTGCTTTTCAGAAAAAAAAAAAAAAAAAAAAAAAATTCCAAGACATACTAGAGGACAAAAAACACAGTTTGAAAAGACTGAATAAGCATCAGAACCAGAGTCAGAAATGGCAGGAACATTAGAGTTATCAGACCAGAAAATTTTTAAAAATTGATGGATATGCTAGGGGCTTTAGTGGAAAAAGTAGACAACATGCAAGAACAAATGAACAACGTAAGAGACACAGAAATTTTGAGAAAAAAATTAAAGAAATGCGAGAGGATCAAAAATGCTGTTAACAGAAATGAAGAATGCCTTTGAAGAGTTCATTAGTAGACTGGCTGAAGAAAGAAACTCAACTTAGAAATATGACAACGGAAACTTCCAAAACTGAAAAGCAAAGGGTAAAAAGAATGGAAAAAAAAAAAACAAAAACCCTAAACACAACATCCTAGAACTGTGGGGCAAGTATGAAAGGTGTAATGTATACATAATGGGAATACCAGGAAAATAGAAAAAGAAAGAACAGGAATATTTGAAGTAATAATGACAAGAATTTCCCCAGATTAAGAATATACACCAAACCAGGAATCCAGGAAACTCATAATGCCAAACAGGACCAAAACAAAACAAAACAAAACAAAAACAAAAAACAACAACAACAACAACAACAACAAAAACCCCTATATCTAAGCATATCACATTCAAACTTCAGAAAAAAAAATCTTTGAAGAAGCTAGAAGGGAGAAAATACCTTACCTATAGGGAGTGAAGACAAGAATTACACCTGACTTCTCTGAAACTATGGCAAGCTAGAAGACAGTGGAGTGAAAAAACACACCAACCTGTAATTCTGTACCCTGTTAAATTATTCTTCAAAAGTGAAATAGAAATAAAGACTTTCTGAGACAAACAAAAATTGAGGGAATTTGTTGTCAGTAGACTGGCCTTGCAAGGAATGTTCAAAAGAAGTTCTTCAGAGGAAAGGAAAATGATATAGTTAGACTCAGATCTACATAAAGAAAGGAAGAGTACCAGAGAAGGAATAAGTGAAGGTAAAACAAAAACTTATTTTCTTATTCTTAACTGAGCTAACTTATGCAATCATGAATAAGTGAAATGAATGACAGCAATGATACAAAGGATGGGAAGGAGAAATTATAAATATTTTGTTATTATAAGATACTTATACTATCTGTGAAGTGGAAAGTGTTATTTGAAACTGGATTTGGATTAGTTGTGAATGGATACTGCAAACTCTAGAGCAACCACGGAAACAAGACAGAAGTGTACTTGTATGCTATGCAGAGAAAATGGAATCATAAAATAATTAAAACCATGAAAGGCAGAAAAAAATGCAGAAGACAAAAATACATACAAAGAATAAGGGCAAAATAGAAAACAGAAACAATATGGTAGATATTAATCCAGCCATATCAGTAATCACCTTAAATGTCAATGGTCTAAATACACCAATTAAAAGACCAACTGTCAAAGCAGATCAAAAAACAAGAGCTGACTGTATGCTGTCTACAAGAAACCCATTCAATATAAAGGCACACAGATTAGAAAGTAAAGGGGTGGAGAAAGATACACCACATTAAAACTAGTCAAAAGAGATGAAGTAGCGATATTAATTTCACACATAGCAGAGTTCAGAGCAAGGGAAAACTATGAGGGATAAAAGTGACATTTCATAGTGATAAAGGCATCAATGCCCCAATAAGATATAATTTTTATTCTGCATGCACCTAACAAAAAAGCATTAAAATACTTGAGGCATTAAAATACTGATGAAACTGCGAGGAGAAATAGATCAATCTATTATAGTTGGAGACTTTAATGACTATCAGAAGTGGACAGATCCACCAGGCAGAAAAATCAGTAAGGACATAGTTGAATTTAACAGTATCATTAATTAACTGGATGCAATTGACATTTATTGACTACTTCATCAAACAACAGCATATTATATATTCTTCTCAAACACACATTGAATATTTGCCAAGACAGACCACATTCTGGACCACAAAACACACCTTAACAAACAATAGAAATCATGCGATGTCTGCTCTCAGACTACAATGGAATTAAACTAGAAATCAAAAACAGCTGAAAAAAATCCATAAGTAGAGATTTAAACAATACACTTCTAAACAACATATGGGTCACAGGGGAAATAAAAGAAATTAAAATGTATTTTGAACTAAATGAAAATAAAAATATGACTTATCAGTATCGATGGGATGTGGTAAAAGCAGTGCTTAGAAGAAAATTTATAGCATTGAATTCATGTATTAGAAAAGATGAAAGACCTAAAAATCAATAAATGAGGCTTTAATCTTAGGAAACTAAAAATGAACAGCAAATTAAATCCAAAGTAAGCAGAAGAAATCATGAAAGTTAAAGCAGAAATCAATGAAACTGAAACAGAAAATCAATAGAGAAAATAAAAATCTTAAGAACTGGTCCTTTGAAAAGATCAATAAAGTTAATAACCTTCTAGCTAGGCAAACTAAGAAAAAGAAAAAGGATACAAATTACTAGTATCAGAAATGGATGAGGGGGATATCACTATGGAGCCCATGGACATTACAAAATATTGTGAACAATTCAATTATTACAATCCACAATTATGAACGACCCACAAATTTGATAATCTGAATGAAATGGACGAACCCTTTGAAAGACACAATCTACCAATACACAAGAAAAGACAGTTCGATTAGGCCTATATCTATCAAAGAAATGGAGTCAATAATTAAAAACTGTCAAAACAGAAAGCATCCAGTCCAGATGAGTCAATGGTGAATTCTACCAAATATTTAAGAAATTTAAGGGACAAATTTTACCCATTCTCTACAATCTCTTCCAGAAGAGAGAAACAGAAGTTTTACCCATTCTCTACAATCTCTTCCAGAAGACAGAAACAGAAGAAATACCTCCTAACTCATTCTATGATGTCAGCATTATCCTAACACTAAAAACCAGATGATGACATTATACAAGAAAACTACAGACCAATATCTCTCATAAAAATAGATGTACAAATCCTCAACAAAATATTAGGAAATCAAATCTAATCATGCATAAAAGCTTATACATGACCAAATTAGATTTATCCCAGGTATGCAAGTCTGGTATAACATTCAAAAATCAATTAATGTATTTCATCATATAGGCAAAAGAAGAAAAATCACATAAGCATATCAATAGATGTAGAAAAAACATTTGTTAAAATCCAATACCCATTCATGACTTAAAGCTCTCAGCAATACAGATGAACCTCTACAACGTGATAAAGAATATTTACAAAAAGCTACAGCTAACGTGATAGTTAATAATGAGAAACAGAAGTCTTCCTGCTATGATCAGAAACAAGGCAAGAATGTCTCCTCTGACCACTGGTATTCAACACTGTACTAGAAGTCCAAACTAATGCCATAAGATCAAGGTACACAAATTGGTAAAGAAGAAATAAAACTAACAAAACTCTCTTTGTTCACACATGGCATGATCATGTACATAGAAAATCTGAAAGCATCAACTAAAATACTCCTGGAACTAATATGCAACAAAGTTGCAGGATACAAAGTCAATATACAAAGTTAACAGCTTTCCTGTATACCAGGACTTTGCAAGTGTAATTTGAAATCAAAAATACCATTTATTACCATTTATACCAGCACCCCCCCCCCCAAAATAAAATACTTAGGCAAATCTAACAAATATATACAAGATCTATGAGAAAAACTACCAAACTCTGATAAAAAAAAAAATCAATGGAGAAATATTCCATATTTATGGATAAAAAGATACAATATTGTCAAGATGTCAGTTCTTTCCATCTATAAATTAGATGCAATCCCAATAAAACCATAGCAAGTTATTTTGTGAATAGGGATAAACTAATTCCAAAGTTTATATGGAGAGGCAAGGGACCCAGAATAACCAACACAATGTTGAAGAACAACTTCAGAGAACTGACATTACTTGACTTCCAGATTTACTATAAAAATCATTATTGTTTCCAGATTTGTTATTAATGAAAGAACAAATAGATCAATGGAATAAAATAGCTCAGAAATAGATCCTCAGAAATAGTCAAATGATCATTGACCTTTGTCAATGATCTAGCAAGGACAATCTAATGGTGCAAAAAAAAAAAAGACCTTATGCATTTCAGAAAAATTAACTCAAGATGGATCATAGATTTAAATGTAAAACAAAAACTATAGAAGACAGCATAGGAGAAAATCTAGATGAACTTGGGTTTTGTGATGATATTTTAGATACAAACTCAATGACAGAAATTATTGAAAAGCTAGACTTTTTTAACATTAAAAATCTACACTATAAAATACAATGCCAAGAGAATGAGAAGACAAGCCATTGGTAGAATACATTTACAAAAGACACATCTGATTAAAGGACCAATATTCAAAATATACAAAGAATTCTTAAACCTTAACAATGAGAAAAAAACAAATGACTAAAATATGGGCAACAGACCAGAACAGACACTTCACCAAAAAAGATACACAATGACAAATCACTATAAATAATGTTCAACATCATGTTATTAGAGAATTGCAAATTGAATGAGATACTACTACACACTTACTAGCATGGTCAAAATCCAAAACTGACAACAGCCAATGCTGATGAGGATGTGGAGCAATGGGAATTTTATTCATTGCTGGTGGGACTGCAAAATGGTACAGCCCCTTTGGAAGCCTGTCTGGCAGTTTCTTAAAAAACTAAACAAACTTTTACTATATGATCCAGAAATTGCATTTCTTGGCATTTACTCAAGTGAGTTGAAAATGTGTGTCCACAGAAAAAGATGCACATGTATGTTTATAGCAGCTGAATTCATAATTGCCAAAACATACAAGCAACCAAGATATCCTTTGGTAGGTGAGTAGATAAATAAACAGGTACATACAGACAATGGAATATTATTCAGCATTAAGAAGAAATAAGTTATGAAGCCATGAAAAGACATGGAGAAAACATAAATAAATATTACTAAGTGAAAGCTGTCAACCCGAAAAGGTTATATATTGTATGATTCCGACTTACGACATTCTGAAAAAGGTGATACTATGGAGACAGTAAAAAGATTAGCAGTTACCAGGGTTTAGGGAGTTGAAGTGATGAATACAGGTAGAACACACGGGATTTTTAGGGCAGGATAGTGAAATTACTCTGTATGATACTGTAATGATGGATACACGTCATTTTACACTTATAACTCATAGAATGTACTTGCCAAGTGTAAATCCTAATGTAAGCTACAGACTTTGGGTGATATGATGTATCAAGGTAGGTTCATTGATTGTGCTAAATGTGCCACTCTGATGTTGGCTGTTGATAGGAGAGATCGTGTTTGTGGAGATGGGGTATAAGGAATTCTCTGTACTTTCTGTTCAATTTTGCTGTGAACTTAAAACTGCTCTAAAAAAATAGTTTATTAAAGCACATGAGGCCCAACTAAAGTAGCTGGCCAGGCTTGTCTATGACATTACCACAGTTGCTGCCCATAGTCTTGAAACAGACTTATGTCTTACGATCTCTAAGGCTACTTGTAGAAAAGGCTCAGTTCTTGCAGAAGCAGTGAGAAGGAGAAGGAAAAGAGGAGACTAGTAAGAGCATTCAAGATTTCACAAATGGAAACTGAATCTTATACACCAAGATTTTGTCACTTTGATCAGTATGAATTGACAAGGAAAAATAATACATTAGAGGAAGAACATGTTTTACCAAATCAATTTTTTAAAGCATATACAAATAAAGAAAACATACATAAGTTGCCCTTTTAAGAATGAGGTAGGGCAATTAAAGCAAACAACAACAAAGAGGTAGTACAGCAAAAAGTAATACTTACAATTATTCTGTTATTAAAGAAGTTATTCACTTGACAAATCCCATCATTTTCTTTCTGGATGCCATTTTTAAGCTTTTCTATATCAAAACGAGTATTCAACCACTCTTCCAAAAACTGTGTCATTTCCTTCTTATTACTTAGTACTTGTTGAAATTCAGTCTTTATGCTAGGGAACTCACTTTCTGAGAAATCTTTGAGAATTTCCTGTGTGAAAAATAAGCATCAAATTGCTTAAACGTTAGGAAAGTTTTTATCCAAATATCATATATAATCATAAAAAGAGGGTAATACCTACTGGACTCTTACTTTTCTTCCTTTTTATATCATTTCTTAATATTTTAAAGTAAACTAAGATATATAATTGTAAGTTAAACTTTATTCTGGTTATTTCCATAATAATATTTTGGCAGTGTACGTGATGTAAAAGATTTTACCTATGCGAATTAAAACTTGTCAAAATGGCAAACTTGGGACTAATTGCTACAATACCTGAAGTGCATCTTAATTTTTAATTTTTGAGATGGTCTCACTATGTTGCCCAGGCTGGTCTTGAGCCCCTGGCCTCAAGTGATCCTCCTGCCTGAGCCTCTTAAGTAGCTGGAATTACAGGCATACCACTGGGGTTGGCTTCATGAAGTACTTCTAAATGTACTTTTTAGTACATATAGCAGACCTTACATACATGTTAGAAATTGGATGCTAGCCTCACATAGATGAATAAAAGTAACTAACACATGCCATGTGGAGTTGTGGCAATAAAAAGGTTTCTCACTCCCAGTATCAATGTAAGAAGTTTTCCTGTTTTCTGTATCTATGGAGGTCTAAAAGGAGGCTAAGTCCATCATTTGCCCATCTATGGCTGGCCAGGTATCACTCTGCAACCTATTTTTAATTTCTGATAAATGAAAATAGCTCTAAGCACATAAAAAAGTACTTTTCTACTTGATAAAAAGGCTTAAAATCTAATTAAATCCATTTAAAATAAATTATACCTCAATATGTAGATCAATATTCCTGTTCAATTTGAAGTCCCTTAATTCTCTGGATGGTACATCACAATCTTGTTGAAGGTGCTGTATTTTAATTAGCAATTTCTCTTGCTTTTCCACTTCATCAATAAAATCCATTTCAAATTTATTGATGGATTCATGTTGTTCTTCTTTTATTTTTGTAACACAGCTTAACACATACTTGCAGAAAAAAATTAAACAAATTGGAAAATGAAAATTTTATCACATTTAGAGGAAGTTTTAATCCTTGTGATTGTGAGGTAGGATGACATCTCTTATTTACCTATATCCTCTCATAAGTGAGGAAGAGGGAAAGAGCTTCTCTCTATCCCCAGTTTTTTCCTCTTAGTATCTTAGGAGAATAACTAACTCCCAGACCTATACTTCCTTATTTCTGACTTCTTACTAGATATACTTCTTGGATGTCTTACAAGTACTTCAAATTGAACATGTTTAAAATGTAACATGATCCCTTTCTCTGCAAGTCCTCCTTTTCCTATTGCCCCTCTTTTGGCTAATTACATTGCCAGTCACCCAGGATTCCCAGTTAAACTTGTGAGACTCATTTTCAACATCCTCTTCCACCAACCCTGATTGGGTAACCAAAAAGATGATGTTATCTGCCTAAAGACTTCCTTGTCAAGCATATTTAGATATTTGGCTTTAAGGAGACAATAATTTGAATGCCATATGTTTCATGGACTTCATGAATAATTCTAGATGTCTGATTACCAGGATTTGTAGAAGAATTACCAGGGCCTGAAGGGCAATTTGTCTACGAAGGGCAGATACCTGCTTCTTAATTCCTCAACTTCCACCATTTCTTAACCTCTTACAATTTGGTCTCCTCCTTAACTACTCAATTGAAACTGTTCTGACAATGATCACCAATGAGTTCTATTATCACCACATTGAGAGAATATCTTCAGTCCCTATTCTGACTCTCTGAAATATTTACCACTCACAACTTCATCGTTGACATACTCTTCTCTACTGATTTGGGTGGCAGCACTTTTGCTAGGTTCTCCCCTGAATCTTTGACTTTTCCAACCTTGAATCCACATGTTGCTCCCTTTTCTGCTACTGCCTCTTATACATTTATCTTTTTCAGAGTTCTGTTTTTATCCCAAGGCTATTATTTTTCATTTTGCTTTCTGGATGATCTTGCAAACGTATTATCTACCACCTATATGCTAAACAGTCTCAAATGTTAGTCCTTATTTTTCTCCTGCCAAACCTCAAACTCACATCTAAATGCCTACTTGGTTCTTCTTCTTGGATGCTCCATCACAGGTATTTCAGCCCCCAAACATCTCAAGTTGAACAATCTTCTGCCTCATCTACCTTGTTTGTTTTTTTATTTTTATTTTTGAATCTCAGTTAATGGTACCACTAACCACAAACCTGACTAAGACCAAATCCAAGAACTCCATCTCAACTCTCCCTTATCTCCCACTATCAATTATGTGGACCTACTATTTTAAGCTGCTAAACATTTCTTTAATCTTGTTTGTCCTCTTCAGCCCTATGAAACCTTCCCTAGTAGTAACGTCACATGTAATATCTCATCTGAACCATTGTAACTGCCTCTTGTCGCTTTCTGCCACTAGGCTTATCTCCCCTCAAACTCATTTCTTCTTTATTCTTTAGTACCTAAATGATAATCTGATCCTGTTACTGCCACCACTTAAAATAACTGTCTAATGATTCTCCATCTACAAAAAGAACTCCGAGCTTTGTTATTGAGTCTGGCTTCCACTATAGATTCATCATCTGTAACTTTACCTAGTATGGCATATAACTTGCATGTACTTCTATCATTGTACTTATTACCTGTTTATATGTCTGTCTCCACCCCCCAGACTATAAGATCTTTGAAATGTTAACTCACATCTGCCTCCTGAGCACCTTGACATAATGTCTAGGCTCACAGGCAGAGTTCAGGTGTTGCTGAATGACCAGGTGATTCATATTGATGATGCTACATATTTCTATGCTCAGACCCACAAAATTTCTAATTTGGTAGTAAGAGTACTAAATAGCAAATATGCTGGCACTCAAAGCAGGACTTAAATGTACTGATGTTTATAACAGAAAATTACAGCAATATTTACAAGGATATTACTAAAAAAGATGGTACCTTGAGTTTCTTGATGACTCTATGGAATTCCATGGAACACCTATGGTTTGCAGTAAAAAGTTTTTCAATTTGTTTGGTTTGTAAATAGGGAAGTGAGAGGCTTGCTTTTACTCTCATTAAAAGCTCTTTTTGGATTTCAATTTCCTTCTCCAAGTCAAGAGACAGTCTATTCAAGCACTCATAATGATCATCCATCTCTGAGTATCTCTTCAAAAGCTCCTAAAGGAAATGAGAATTCATTCAATTTGTAACAATTTGCTAATATAACAATAAGCAGTTACAACTCTAGAATTCTAACAAAACTTACTTTCTGTAGGAGAGAAATAAAGACCTCTGTGTTTAAAAACAAAAGGAAACTTGTTGATTTTGGATTACAGAAATAATATATAATTATTATGGCCATTTAAACAATTTAAGCAAATATAACAAGAAAGCCAGGACCAACCATTCTCAACATTTTGATGCATTTTCTTTTAGTTTTTTGACTATCCATGATTTGAATCAACATGGACAAAGTCTGATGAGAAATTTGAGTAAATTCAATCAAGTTGTATTGTAGTTTATGGTTGAGTGCTGGTTTAAGTTTATAGTAGGTAATCTGAGCTAGCAGATAAAACAAGTGATTAAGAATCAAACAGCCTATTTGTCACCTTGGTATAGATATTTGACACAATCCTATTATCTGCCTAGAATCTGTTTTCTAACCCTTTATCAAAGGTAGAGTTCAGGTTCCAGCTTTGCCACCTCTTAACTAGAGAAGTCACTGAGCCATTTTCACAACAACAGGAAGACGACAATAATTACCAAGTTTTCTGCAGTCAGGTAAAATATATGATCTATACCTATATATCTATGTGATCTATAAAACAGATGCAGTCAGTAAGCTTGAAGGAAACAAAATTATATTTGTAAAAATGTTTCTATACCCAAGTTTTAATCTAAGTCATATACAAGTCTGACTTTGTTTAAAATTCTGATTCTACCAATTTACCAGCTGTGGGTAACTGCTAAACTTCCTTTCTGAGTCCCAGTTTCCTTGTTTATGAATGGAGCAATAAAGCCTATGTCATGAGATAAAGCACCCAGTATGGTACCTGGCATATAGTAGACATGCAATAAACTCTGGGCCCAATAAACTCAAGGGGCTTGAGGCTGTGCAGGTGACACACTGGTCAGAGCACAGGTAGAGAGAAACGTAAAATTCAAGTTGCTTAATCATGTAGTAGGTAACATGTTTAGTTCAGGGTGCTAAACAATAAAACAAGGACTTTCTCAGGAATGAGCCCTCTATTCTTCATAATTTAAGAAAAGATAGATGTTAATTAATCTAGAATGTTGGAGAGAAGATTCCTGTTTTTGGTTTTAGGATGAAGCAACTACAGTATGGAGCATGGTAAACACTGACATGTCAGGAATGTGCTAAGTGATACAGTCAAACAAAACAAAAATGTCCTTAGAGCCCTTGCATTCCAACAGGTGTGACTGTAAATCCTGTTGACTTTGTATATTTAGAATCTCAACACTTCTCACTACCTCTATGGCTCCGTCTCTGGGCCAGGCCAGGATGATGTCTGCTGGGATGATTGAAATTATTCTTTATAATGGTCTTTCTGCTTCCACTCTATTTTCAATATAACAATTAAGAGTCATCCCTTTAAAATGTAAGTCAGATCATGTGTCACTTGCAGTAAAAACTCAGCCAATGGATCTCCATCTCACTTAATAAAATTCAAAGTCTTTTTTCGTGTCTTACAGCCTGCCTCTTCCCTGTTAACTCTCTGACCTTGTTTGTTAGCAGCTTGATGTTCCTTGAACCACCACAGAGCCTTCTGCCTCAGGAACTTTGTACTTGCTGTTCTCTTTGCCTATAATGGTCTTTTCAGATATCTGCATGGCCTGGCCCTTTACGTAGTTGCTCAAGTATCATTTTTCTGGTGAGGACTTAAATTCACAAGCTCCCATTGTTGTTTGTGTATGTGTGCATATATGCGTACACACACACACCTGTACTAGATTACAATGTTTAGAAAAATACTGAGCACGATCTATTCATTCCAGAGGTTCCTTCAATTGCACTTTGGGTTTCAGGAAGCTTTTGGAAGGGAACCAATAATCATTTGTAGTTTAGCAGCAGGAACTTACTTTTATTCTAGAGCACTTTCTCTCAGGCTTTCTGTAAGCTGCTGTTGTGCATCACTTAGTAACCTTTTTTCAGGTTTTACTTGGTGGTTCTGTTGGTCCTGCTTTGGTAAAAAGAAAACAAACAGGGCTTTAGTCATAACTATATTCACATATAATGTCTAATTGTACACTTTTAAATTACATGATATTTCAATAATGGAATTAAATATTACACTTGTAACTCAAAAGCAATGTTAAAATGATCAGAAAATGAAAAATAGTACCAATAAGTTTTATAGGGAATGACCTCAACTCACTGGGAAAAAGGTAGAACCATCTATTTTTTGGAGATAGGATTTATTTTTCATAGCTACAAATTCGGTTTTAGGGCCAAGTGTGGTAGCTCATGCCTGTAATCCTAGCACTTTGGGAGGGTGAGGCAGAAGGATCACTCAAGCTCAGGAGTTCAAAACCAGCCTGGGCAACATAGTGAGATCTTGTCTCTATAACAATACATAAATAAATAAATAGGAAAACAAATAAGTTAGATTTTAATTTCTGGTTCCTGCCCTTCCAAATCTCTGCATCATTCAGTTATAGTTTTAACAAGGTCACTTACTTTTATCTTAACACATCTACTGCTGCCAACCAAATATATTGGGGCAAAACCATCTGTACTGTCTATGGTGTTCCAAACCCTAGTTATATATTCTTCCCAGCACCTTGGAAAAGTTCATATCCTGTGTACATTTTGCATTGATGATTAAAAAGTACAAAATGAAACAAAAACATTTTCTCCCACTTGTTTATCTTGCTCACTACAGTACCTAGAAGAATATTCGTTGAATAAATTAAATGCCTTTATAAATTTAGTTAAGGCCTGCATAAAGAAATACGAGAATAAAAATATTTTTACAGATTTTAATCAACTTATTTGTCTGAACTTTGTTACTTTTAAAAAGAGGATTTAATTGTTTTAAGAATATATGATTCTGAATATCTACAGTCATACCAGACGAACTTAATTTTTATATTTATCTTGCCATTTTTCCTTTTAACTTCACCAATAAGAGCCCATCTCTAAAATTCTAGCATGTATAGGTAGAGAAATGGGAATATTTGCTCTCTTACAAATCTAGTCCTTCAAATACTTCTCCATTTAGAATAATGCTGTTTCTTGATTTAAAAAAAAAACAAAACGTTAAAACATTAAGGGAAATAGTCTGCTTTAACAGTTAAATGTTACTTTCTGAAAATATTTTTGCTTCTTTTAAAACTGTTTTTTATTGTGTGAAAATTATAGTAATCATTTCCCACTACCCTTTACTGTTCACAGAAATTTCCAGAAAAAGAAATAAAAACAGAGTAATTCTTTTCAAAAAAGCTTAATTCTTATTAATAGTTACTACACAGGGGAAGATTCTGAACTCACTCTAGCTATCATTTCTCTTAAGGTTGCTATGAATTGGTCCCTTTCCATTTTGAGAGATTCTTTTATCCTCCTTAGCTCATCTCTTTCTTTAGCTACAATTCTTATTTCTTCAAGGCTTTCATGAAGTTTCTTAGTCAATTCCAAGTTATCCATTCTCACAATTTGCATAGATACGTTTTGGGCCTCAAACTGCTTTTTCAACTGTTCCATTTCATTAATTTTTTTGTGACTTTTATTGACATCTTTCACTCTAAGCAGTTGAAGTTCTTTTTTCAGAAGTTCTTGGATCTTGAGATAATTATAAAACAAGTCAGAATGTAAGCAGTTTCTTCAAGAAAAATAGTGTCTACTTGTGTTCTGTATGCACATATATATCTACATATCTGTATCTATATCTTTTCTAATTCCACAAGTAATTTTGGACACAGTTGCATCTAAAAGAAGAACAAAACAACACATATCTTTTTCTGTAATTCATCTTTATCTAAATCCTTTTGAATGTTTGAAATTTGAGCTGTCTTTTCTGAAACTTTTTCTCTAGTTTATCAATAGTTTCTTGGTGTTATTTGATTGCATATGAGCAGTTTTTAGTTTCTGTTGTTTCCAGATCCTTTATTGTTAGGTGAAATCAAGAAATGTAATGATATAAAGGCACATTACCTTACTTAATGATTAATGAGTTTAAACAAAATCTTAAAAAATACACACTCACAGTTAAAAACAACAATTAGACAACCTCCCAAATTAGAATAGTAAAGTAAAATTTCCTGCTGCTAGCCTCCCCTATAGCCTTCTCCTTTCATACCATTTGGACATGGTTCTAAACCAGTATCACATCAAGAGTACCCCATTCTTATGCTTAGTTTTCCATTATACAGACAGTGCCTTATTGGTAGACACTTAGATTACTTCTAGGTTTTGGTCTCCACACACAATGCTCCAGTGAACATTGTATTTTTGCCCAAATGTGTGAACATCATCGTAGGGTAAAGAGAGAACACAACTCACTCTAGCTTTGGTTTCTTGTAGGCTTTCCTTGAGTTGGTCTCTCTCCAGTTTGAGTGTCTCCTCTACTCTTCTTAGATTATCTCTTTCTTTCATTACAGATTTCATTTCTTCAAGGTTTTCATGAAGTTTCTGAGCCAAATTTAAGTTCTCCATTTCTATTTTACTCAGAGTTAAGCTTTGGTCTTTCATTTGTTTCTTTAGTTGCTCCATTTCAGACACTTTTTTCTGTGTCTCACTGACATCTTTTTTTAACTTATAAAGTTGATGTTCATTTGCCTTAAGTTCTTGAATCTTAAAATAACCATAAAATAATATGTTAGGTGGCTTTTCAGAGACAAATAAATAATAGTTTCTAAATTTATTAAGACAACTGTCTACCCATGTTACTCTCACTGATATCTTGCATAACTCCATACAGAATTTGATTTTCTTTTGAGGTATAATATATATAAAGCACACTAATCTTCAATGTATAACTTAATCATTCTTGACACAGGTACAAATCTATGAAACTACAACCCAGATTAAAACAGAGAATACTTCTAGCACTTCATAAAGTTTCTGTGCGCCCCTTCCTGGAGGCAGCCACTATTCTGACCTTTATCATCCTGGTTCAGTTTTGCCTGCTTTTGAGCTTATATATCACAATGTATTTATCCATTCTCCTGCTGACAGACATTTGAGTTTTCAGTTTTTTGCTATTTTGAATAACGCTGCTATAAACATTCTTGTGTCTTTTTATAGAAGTATGTACGTAGCCTTTTTTCTTAGGTACACACCCAAGAAGTGGAAATGTAGGGCTTAAGGCAGGCTATGTCCAGCATTAGTAAATACTGCCAAGGTGTTTTCCAGTGCGGTTGAACCATTTTATATCCCCAACAATTTTAGGCACAAATAAATCAGGTATCCAATCCAATAATCCCCCAATAAAAATACCTTTTCTTGTAATTTAGCATTTGAATTTTCTAAATCTTTTTGCAAATCTGATATTTTATCTGTCTTCTCAGAAACAATTCCTGTGAGTTTGTCAATAGTTTCCTGGTGCTCTTTTAGATGCATGTGAGCAATTCGTAGTTCCTCTTGTTTTTTCAGATCCTTTATCATTAGAGAAATTTTAAAAACAGTGACATATCTTAATATTAGTTTTTTAAAAATAAAGTGATATGTTTTCTTAGTAAAAATAATAACACTGTTACTCTATATCTTTGCTGTTGTTCTTAAGTTATAAGCTTTCTCTTCCCTGTCCTTATCTTTTCACACTTTACTTCTGCTTTCCAGAGGCAAACACATTACAAATATATTACCTTTTAAAAGTGTTGCATAGTATTTTGACATACTGTTCATATTTACTATTTCCTTCTGAGAACATTTAGATTGTTTCACATTTTTAATTAATACTGCTACAATAAATAACTTGTGTTATACGTATATGTTGTGTTTGTATATACACACACTATATATGTAGGCTAAAGTCCATAAAGAAAATGTTAATTGAAGACTTCAGCATTTTCAAGAAACAAATTATCTGCTTAAAAGGTTACATTATTTCATTCTTGCCAACAGGATTACTTGGTTCAAAGAAGGGTTCATTGCTGTAAGACTACGGAGAGGAATGAGCTAACTTACTTTAGCTTCTGTTTCTCTAAGGTCTTCCCTAAGGTGGTCTCTATTCATTTTAAGGGTTTCCTCTATTCTTCTTAAGCCATCATTTTCCTTAAAGTTTTCATGAAGCTTCTGGGTCAATCTTAATTTCTCCATTTCTACACTTCTCAGAGTTAAACTCTGGGCTTCTAATTGATTCTTTAACTGGCCTGTTTGATACATAGTTTCCCTGAGATCAGTTTTTACTTTAAGAAGTTGATGTTCTTTTTCCTGAAGTTCTTGGATCTTCAGATAATCATACAGTAAGTTAGGATATCAGTAGACATAAAAAGATAAAAGTTTCTAAACTGAGTAGGCAAGTAAGTCCTCACTTGCCTTCAATATTAGGCTAACTCATATCTTGTTTCATTACACAAAAAGATTTGATTCAAACTCTCAGTAACTAATATAACTTAAAAAAAAATACCTGTGCTTTTAAGGCAGCATTTGAATTTTCTAAGTCCTTTTGCATATTTGATATTTCATTTGTTTTCTCTGAAACAACCCCTCTGAGTTTATCAATAGTTTCTTGGTGCTCCTTCAGATGCATGTGAACAATTTTTAGCTCCTCTTGTTTTTCTAGGTCCTTTATTGACAGAAAAATAAAAATAATACATTGAGAGTAATACCACTTGCATGCTATAGAAAGGTATAGGGCAGGAGGTAAAAATCTCCCACGCTCTTCTGAGGCCTCCTAGTTCTCACCCTCTATGCTACTTTTAAATGTCAATACATTACTCTTCAACTTAACCTGTTCCTTAACAGGACACTCCACACTTCAAATCAGCACTATAGCTCTACCACATTTTTTATTTGTGGCATAGTATCGATGATGTGAATGTGCTGCACTTTTTAACCAGTCCCCTACCAATGGATAATTAGAATTTTCCCTGTTTTTGTTTGTGTTATTCCATTATTGCAACTTGTTGCAAAGAATATCCTATAAATATCTTTATACAGTTGTGCAAATGTGTGAAGGAGAGTTACAAGTGGACTTTCTGGATCAATAAACTTTATGAAAAATTTGGAAGGTATTACCAAATATACCCTCTCCAACCTTCCTCAATATTGGACCAAGTTTATACTCCCACCAACCCAATGGCAGATTTTTCTTTCAGGACACAGTGTCATAGTTACTAGAGGTGTAGAGAGATGGTAACTCACTCTAGTTATGGTTTCTCTAAGGGTTTCCTTGAGCTGGTCTCTCTCTACTTTGAGAGTCTCCTCCACACTCCTAAGGTCATCTCTTTCTTTTGTTACAGATCTCATTTCTTCAAGGTTTTCATGCAGTATCTGAGTCAACCTTACATTTTCCATGTCTATATTTTCCAGGGTTAACTTCTGGGTCTCAAGTTGCTCCTTCAAGTGTTCTATTTCATGCATTTTTTCCTGAGTCTCATTGACAGCTGTCATCTTAAGAAGCTGATGTTCTTTTTCTTGAGATTCTTGCATCTGAGAAAATTATAAAGTAATTTACAACATAGGCAGAATTTTTTTTTAGGAAAAAGAAGAATTGTTCCTAAAATAAGGCAATCACTTTTACATTTTAATCTAATGTATGTACTGTTTTCTTTCATAAGGGATATAAGTAACACTAATTAGATGTCATTTTCCAATTTAACAAATCCCACTTTTTCCTGTAATTCACCATCAGAATTTCCTAAATCCCAACGAATATTTGCTACCTGAGCTGTCTTCTCTGAAATACTCCGTCTACTAACAGTTTACTGGTACTAAGTTGAATACAAGCAGTTTCTGGTTCCTCTTTTATTTCTAGTCCCTTTATGATTAGAGGAAAATTAATAAAACTTAACAGTGAACATCATCATTATCACCTTAATACTATTTCTGTATGCAAAAAACATAAGATGGAAACTTACTTTAACTACAATTTCTTTACTGTTTTCTTTCAGTTGGTCTCTCTCTATCTGAAGGGCCTCCTGTACTCTTTTCAGTTCATCTCTTTCCTTAATAATAATTTGTATTTCTTCTTGACTTTCTTGAAGTCTATTAGTCAACTTGAGCATCTCACTTTCCATACTTTGCAGTGCTGAATCTTTGGCTTTGAGATGCTCCTTGAATTGTTCCAGTTCCGTCATTTTTTCCTGAATCTCACTTATCTGTTTAAGTTGTTCCTCTTTCTCAGAAAGCTCTTGGATCTTAAACATAATTATAAAATAAATTAACCAGTCAAAAAAATATATATGTAAACACACACACACACACACACACACACACACACACACACACACACAAACACAACTTAAGGGGAAAAAAAGGTTGCTTTCCAAAACAATTAAGTATGCTAAAAACTATTCATAATCCAGTTTGCTACTCACCCCCTCCACACATTTCCTTTTACTGTTTCTTCATCCCCAATTTACCTTGTTCTGTAATTTATCATTGATTGCTTCTAATTCTTTTTGAATGGTTGATATTTCAGTTTCCTTCTCTGAAAGACTGATTCTTAAGTCATCAATAGTTTCCTCTTGTTCTTTCAGGCAACAACGAGCAACTTTAAGTTCCTCTTCAGTTTCCAGGTGCTTTATTATTAGAGAAAATTCCGGTAAATTTATAGAAACATTATAACCATTATGCTGAAATTAACTCCCTTTTCCAAATATTTAGGGTTTATAAAAATATTTGGTTACAAAATATTTAAAAAAAAAAGCATGGTGAAAAGATGAAACCTACTTTAGCTACCATTTCTTTTATGTTTTCTTTGAGCTGGTCACTTTCAGACTGAAGAACTTCTCGCAGCCTCTGTAGGTCATCTTTCTCCTTAGCCAAAGATTTCATTTCATCATGACTTTCTTGAAGTCTTTTGGACAATCTGAGCATTTCTATTTCTATTCTTAGTAGTGCTGAATCTTTGTCTTTGAATTGCTCCATCTCACTCATGATTTCAGTAGTCTCATTGTCTTTTTCTTTCATATTTAAGGACTGTTCTTGCTTGCTTTGAGACTCTTGGATCTGAAGAGAATCGTAAAACAGTACAGTTGATATCCAGAGATACTGTATTTTAGGGGAAAATAAATCAGGATGCTTTCTAAAACAATGAAGGCAGGATTCAATGCCTCATTTACAGAGCAGTCTCTCCACTCTGCCACTCTTCCATTATTCAGGCATTTAACGCTTTTTAAAAATTGAGGTCTCACTGCGTTGTCTGCATCTTATTCGAGGTTGGAGACAAAATGATGAGACTTACATGATCTCTCTCTTTTGAGAGTTATACTTTAAGGACAAAGATAGATATTATGTTGAATCTTACCAAACAGAGATGCTGGCTTCTCCTAGGGCCTAAGTGCCAAATATAGCCTATTGCGAATGATTAGGAAGGGCTTCCTAGAAGAAAGAAAGCTTTAACTGAGATCTGAAGGATAAGATCATTAGTTAGGCAAAAGGAGTCTAGAAGGACTACAGGTACAGAGACCTGAGCATCTGAAAGGGGTGAGCTAGGAGAGCAACACGTGAGTGTTGCCGGAGAACAAAGAATAGGAAGAAGAGTGAACTGAAGTAAGACCAGAAAGATCTGCACCTAGGGCCTCATAGGCCGTATAGAGGATCCTGGTCTTTATTTAAAAAGTAACAATAAGATATTAAAAGAATGTGAGAAAGGATCACTTAGGCTCAGTATTAGAAACCGGATTAGAGAAGTGTAAGAATGAGTGTGGGAAGACCAGTTAGGAGGCTACTGCAGACAACCAGGGAAAGAAATGATGGTGACTTGGATTAGGGTGGTGGCAGTGTGGGAGAGAAAAGCAGGATGATTTTCAAAATACATACTCAAATCAACAAGATTTGGTGACTGGATTACAGAATAAGCAGAGAGGAAGGGATATTAGTAGAGATAACTCCCAGATTTCTGACTAAAACAATGAGAAAGAGTAATGCTTTATGAAACACTGGAAAAACAGGTTTAAAGAAGAAAAGAATCCATAATTGCTTTCACTCTTTCTTGTAGTTTAGACTTATTTTTTCTAAATCATTTTTTGAATATTTAAGAAAACAGCTGTCTTCTTTGAAACATCTCTTAGTTTCAAAGCTTCTTGGTATTCATGAACAATTTTTAATTGTTCTGTATCTAATCATTTCATGATTAAGAGACATTAAAAAACTGGTAACATTATAATATAAATATTATAACTATCACACAAACACAAGCCTTGATTAAGACACTTATTACAATGGGAGGAAAATATGACACTTTAGCCAAAGTTTCTCTAATGTGTTCTTTCAGCTGGTCATGTTTAAATTCAAGGGCTTCTGTTATCATTTTAAGGTTGTCTCTTTCTTTGGTTAGAGATTTTATCTCTTCCTGACTTTCTTGAAATTTTTCATTCAACCTGAGCTTTTCCATTTCTATACTTGCCAGTGTTGTTGAGTCCTTGGTTGTGGACTGTTCTTTTAATAACACCAGTTCATTCATTGTTTCCTGAGTCTCACTGACTTCTTGCACATTAGGAAGTAGCTCCTGTTCGTCATGAAGCACTGGGATCTTAGGACATTCATAAAATACCAAGGTTACTATCTGGAGATTATTATAATTGTGTTTTTGATACAGCATCTCTCTCTGTCACCCAGGTTGGAGTGCAGTGGCACGATCTCAGATAACTGCAACCTCCACCTCCTGGGTTCAAGAGATTCTCCTGTCTCAGCTTCCTGAGTCGCTCGGATTACAGGTGTGTGCTACCACACATAGCTAATTTTTGTATTTTTAGTAGAGATGGCGTTTTACCATGTTGGCCAGGCTGGTCTCAAACTCCTGACCACAGGTGATTTGCCTGCCTCGGCCTCCCAAAGTGCTGGGATTACAGGTGTAAGCTACTGCACCTGTAATCAGGTGGCTATTTTCATAAATTTTTAAAGGGAAAAGATCAGTATACTTTTTACAGCAAGGAAAGTCATCTTAAACTTCCAGCCTACCTTGGATCACAAACTCCTCATAATTCATTTTTCCTCAATTCCTCCTAAAGCTATTCATGACTTTTCTAGTAGTCATATTCTGTCATAATTTTCATTTTTTCTAGCTTAGACCCAAAGTGAACCAACCATTATATTTTACTATGAGTCGAGTTGCACACTTATTTCTCCACTAGATTCCAACGCTACAAGAGAAAAACCATAGTTGAGCAAACTATATCCCAATGAATGTATGATCTCTGTTTTCAGATGGTCTCCAATGCTATGCCTCCATTTTTCTATGTGTATAGATTGATTTTTCTTTCCATGATCAATTAGTGGTACATGTAATTTTGCATATTTCTTCATTTACCATATTGGAATTGAGGGATTTTTTTTCTAGCTTTTTTCTTGCCTATAATGGGGGGGGAAAGAAAAATGTCTTATTTATATCTATAGTCTCAATGTCTGGCATAGAGTAGGCTTTTAATATAGGTTGGCCCAGTTATCCCAATGTTTCACTTTCTCCATAGCATTTACCATATTTAATGTTTTCTTGTTCATTTGATTCCTTATTTATCAGCTACTTTCTTTCACTACAAATGAATCAGAAGGATTTTAGGGGGTTTGTCCACCTTGTTCTCATTGTATTTCTATAACCCAGGTGTGTGCCTGCTACATTAGACACTTAAAAAATACCCAGTCAATGAATGAACCACATCCTAGTCACTCCTTACTGGTTGTCTTTCATTCAAAGGAGAAAGGAAGAAGTGACAACAGATGAAAAGAATAAAAGACATACCTCTTCTTGCAATTTGGTATGGGATTTTTGTAAGTCCTGAATATTCATTATTTGAGCTGTCTTCTCAGATAAGTTTCTTCTTAGTTCATCAATGGTTTCTTTGTGTTCTTTTAGATGAATATGAGCAATTTTTAGTTCTTCTTTTGTTTGGAGGCCCTTGGAAAGTGAAATTTAAAGAATATTGTACTATTATTCCAACACTGCTCTCCTCTTTCCAAGTGGCTCCAGTTTTAAAGAGAAACACTTAATAGATGAAGGAAAAGAGTGTAACTTACTGTAGCTTCAATTTCTCTTATATATCCTTTAAGTTGGTCTCTCTCTGTTTCAAATGACTCCTGTAATTCCTTTATAGCTTTTCTTTCTTTGGTTATAGATTTAATTTCCTCATAATTTTCATTAAGTTTCTGAGTCAACTCGAGCCTCTCTGTTTCCATATGTTGTAATGTCAATTCTTTGTTCTTTAAATTTTCCATTTCATTAATCTTTTTCTGCATCTCATTCATATCTTCTTGCACATTAAGAAGTTGTTGCTGTTTTTCTTGGAGTTGCTGGCTCTTAAAATGTACAGTTTTTATAATTACCATTTTGTCTATATTCTCAAAATTCTTACATAAAATCATTAACAGCCCTGCCTCCTATCACCATATAAACAGATAAGTGGCATTAAAAGTAAACGAAACTCACAGGCATAAATGTCTGTAGTGGGTTGAATTTTGTCCCACCCAAAATTCATGTTTCCCAGGAACTTCAGAATGTGAACTTACTTGGAAATAGTCTTTGCAGATGTTACTGGATTAGGATTGAGACATGATCCTACTGGAGTAGGTCTTCATTCCAATGAATGTGTTTATAAGAAACATAAAAGGACATAGACACAGGGAAGGAGGTCATGTGAAGAGGGAAGCAGAGACTGGAGTGAAGCAGTTAAAAGCCAAGGAATGCAAAGGGTAGCTGGGAGACACTGGAAGCTAGGAAGAAGCAAAGAATGATTCTTCCTTAGAGCCTTCAGAGGAAATATGGCATTGCTGACACTTCAAATTTGGACTTCTAGGATTCAGAACTGTGACAGAATAAGATTCTGTTGTAAGCCATCAAGTTTACAGCAATTTGCTATGACAGCCCTAGGAAACTGATATGGGCAGATTAAGGAGATAAAATAAAGTGAATAAGGGTACAAGGGGAAGATGAGATAAAGTAAAAAAGCAAAGAGACTATTAAGTATACAAATACAGCTACCAAATAACTGTAATTCCTCATCCTCTTAAAAACTTTTGGAGAATTTATTTTCACTTTCAATAAGATGTTTATGGGTAGTTCCCCAACACACTGAGACATTAACCGTCACAGGCTGTTGATTTTACTTTTTTATAGAATTATGAAATAGACATAAGGTTTTAGTAAATCCAATTAGGTGAGATAGTGAAAGAGATCAGAATTAAAAGAAATGACATATTAAGAAAAAAACAGGCTGGGCATGATGGCTCACACCTGTAATCCTAGCACTTTGGAAGGCTGAGCAGGAGGACTACTTGAGCCCAGCAGTTTGAGACCAGCAACATACAAAGACCTTGTTTCTACAAAAAATACAAAATTAGCTGGGTGTTGTGGCATAGCTAATTTAGTCCAAGATACTCGGGAGGCTGAAGTGAGAGGACTGCCTGAACGCAGGGAGGATGAGGCTACAGTGAGTGTGATCACACCACTGCGCTCCAGTGTGGCTGACAGAGTGAGACCCTGTCTCAAAAAAAAGAAAAAATATTCCCCAGAAGAATAATAGAAACCACAATATGTTATCTATGATGCATGTGGGACTGCCCTTAGCTTATATAGAAAGATCTCTATGGGTACATTTTAGAATCTCTTGGGAACTACAGCTGTTACAGGGGTCTTAGCTCTTACACAAATATCCCAATGGCACCTAGCTTCTATATAAGAAATGATTCGGGAAACTGCAAACATCTAAAAGACGGTGATAGTGATGAATCTTATATTTCAGGGAATGACTAATGTATCTCTGCAAGGAAAGAATCTTTGTTTTGTTGACTAATTTATCTCAAGTGCCCAGAACAGTGCCTGGCCCATGACAGTGCTCAATAAATATTTGATGAATGAATATATCACATGATATGTTTAAATGATACAAAGCCCCCTCTCACCCAAAGACTTTTGAATAATACTAGCATGAAAATATGTTCATTTGGGAGGTATGTGCTATTTCTGGATTTAGGTCTGCAGAAACAAAAATTTACTACCAAAAAGAAGTTTAGTTAGAAAAAATGGCCAGGAAAATAACTTTAAAAATTCACCTTTTCATTTAGTTTTTCTTCAACTTCTGCTAGTCTGTCACAGGTTCTAGAAAGTCTTCTTCCTTCTTTCTGGTATGGTTCTTTTCTTGTGCAACTATCTCTTGCTGCTTTTTAAGTTCATCTCCAAGAATTCTTAATTCTTCCTGGTTTTCAATGGTCTAGAAAAGAAAAAAAATGTTGAGATTAAAGAAAATATTAGCTGATATTTATGAAATCAGGTAAAACGTCAGCAGCTCCCTCAGTCTGCAAATGAAGTAATCATGGAAAACTATATAGGAAAAGACTAATTTCAGAAAAGAAAGCCCTTAATTTAATAATATAAGATGCCAAGAATCTGCTTTTTATACTGTTTCTTTATTGCTCAATTTACATTTCTACAATAAGAGTTTGAATTGGATTTAACGTTCTATCATGAGAGCTTAGCTCATTTCTGCCTTTAAGCCAAAAAATACGTTTTCTGAGCTATCACTGAGTAATAATGAGACTATAGCAATAGGTTTTTCAAACACTGGGGTGCCTTTGGTTTTGGGCACCGATCACCACCAGCGAGCTCAAAATGGCTGCCACCCTTTGCGAGCATGACTTGGGCTAATTCTAGTTATTAGGTTCATGCAGTGATAATATTCTCCTGTATCAAGACCACAAAAACATAACAAGCCAGAGACTGAGAAGAAAATACCATTTTTTGTTTGCATGATTAATTACATTCTGCTCTTTTGACCAAGCAGACAATCCCCAAAACTTGCAAAATTAAAACAATACAAATGGTCACATTCTACTATGATACACAGTGAACTTCTCCAAATATTTATTTCAACCTATACACATTACATCATCCCTAAACATAGAAAAACTAAAGTGTGACAATATTGGCAGGCATCAACAACAAACAATTAAAAATAATATTTTAAAATTATGATAGCAAAAAATAAAAGAGAAACATTTAGGAACGTATTTAATAAAATATTAAAAGACCTACACACTGAAAATCTACAACACATCTCTTTGAGAACAGATAAATTAGAGGAAGATAGACAATGATCTGTAAGCACAAGAAAAAATGTTCAACATCTTTAGTCATTAGGGAAAGGCAAATTAAAACAACAATCTACACACCCATTAGAATAGCTAAAATGCAAAGCACCAATAAATATGAAGTATTGGTGAAGAAGGATGTTTGAGCCACCAGAATTCTCTTAATTTGCTATGGGAATGTAAAATGATGTAAATGTACTTTGGAAATCAGTCTAACAAAGTCTCATCAGGTTAAACATATACTTCCCTATAACACAGCAATTCCATTTAGGTATTTACCTTAGATAAATAATGACATGTAAATAAAAAGAGTTGTACAAGAACGTTTATAGCAGTTTTATTCAAAATAGCCAAATACTGAACATAACCCAAATTGCCATCAATAGGAGAAAGGATAAAAAAATTATGGCATATTAACAAAATAAACTATTCTTTGGCAGTAAATGGGAATGTAGAAAGGGGTCAAACATAACAGACTACATACTATATGATTCTATTTGTATAAAAAACTAGAAGAGACAAATGATTTAAGGTGAACATAACAGGACTGATAATCTGGCAGGGAGGAGGTAATGAGGGTCAGTGGTAGGGGTGTGAGGAAACTTTCTTGGGGTGATGGAAACATATTCTATCTTGACTGGGGTAGAGAGGAAATAGAACCATTTGTCAAAAGTCGTCAGACCATGCACTTCCACCAGATACATTTATTGCATGTAAATTATACCTCAATAAAGTTGATAAAAATCTAAAACGAAGACAAAAAGGAATTGCAAGTATACAGTGCTAAATCTTACCATTTCAATATTTTCCTTTAGGTCAGTCTTTAATTGTTCCTTTTCTGCTCTAACACTCTCTAACATTTGTTGGAGTTCATTTTTCTCCTGTATTAAAGAAAATATCTTCCTCTGTTGCTCAATTATATCATTATCCTTAACATTTGCAGTCAGTGTTTGGGTATTTTTAGCTTCCAAATTCTGTTTTTTATCTATGCCAACCATCTAAAACATAAACACATTTCAAAAAAAATTTCTTAAAAAAAATTTGTTTAAAAATAATAAAAATAGCCAACACATCTAGTATGTACCAGGTACTATTCTCATATCTTAACACATTTAATCTTGACTGTAACTTTATGAGGTAGATATTACTATAATCCTCATTTGACAGATGAGAAAACTGAACTCGAGAGGTAAAATCACTTGCCAAAGGTCATTCAGAGGTTTAGCCAGGTTTTGAATCCAAGTGGTCTGGCTCTAGAGTTTGTGCTCTTATGTCTATTTGCTGATCAGAACAATATGGACAACTATAAATAATAGTTGTCTTCATGTATGATAGGTTAACATGATTCTGCATGTTTGCTTACTTCAAACCAGTAACATAATACACAAAGGCCATTTGCCTTTAGTTTGTATGTATCTTCCATAAATATTTTCCACGTTTCATTTTAACAGTAGTTTGTTTATTTATTGTATCACTTTATCTATTTCCTCCTAATAGCTGGGAATCATTCCCTGTCAACTACCACAGTTATGAATAAAATCTAACAGATCTAATTATTAAATAAAAAATTTGTTAGAACAAGTGAAAAAGGAAAAAAAAAATGTCATTTATATAATAGGCTTACTAATCACAAAATATTTTTGTTGAGATGCATTAAAGATACTGCATTTCCAGAAAGGGACACATCAAGTAGGATTGAAAACAAGCATTCCAAGGAGATTCATGATAGACCTGCTAGTGCAGCCCTCTTCTTCTCAGATGAACAGAGGAGCACCTGGAAATCCCCCCTTTCCACTCTTTTATTCCCATGACAGATTCCAACATGAGCATGATACAAGACCAAATCTATCTCAGCCTTCCATCGCAGACTTTAGGACCCTTGATGAACAGAATGGCCTCAGAGAAGCCCCAGCTATATCCTTTTATCAACATGGATAAATGATTCCAGCATAAACTTGGTAACATAGAATCTAGCTGTTCCCAGTGAGTATAACTCTACTTTTCTCCTCATCTTCTATTGTCTCTATAATTGCATTTTGGATTTATTTAAAACAGCTATTGATTGCCACATATTATTGTCAAAAATCTACTCAAAAAACCTTCCCATCATAAAAGTGGAAATTATCATTTCTTCTCTTTCCTTTTTTTTTTTTTTGAGACAGGGTCTCACTCTTGTTGCCCAGGCTAGACTGCTGTGGTGTGATTTGTGTTCACTGCAGCCTCAACCTTCCCAGGTTCAAGTGATCCTCCTACCTCAGCCTCCTGAGTAGCTGAGACTATAGGTGCATGCCACCATGCCTAATTTTTGTATTTTTTGTAGAGATGGGGTTTCACCATGTTGCGCAGGCTGGTCTTGAACTCGTGGACTCAAGCAATCTGCCCACCTTAGCATCTGAAGTGCTAGGATCACAGGCATGAGCCATTGTGATTTCAAATTGAGGTCAAATGCCTTTGGCCTATGGTTATTCCAAATTATAAATAAGCTGAGAACATAAGATACAGAATGAGAGATAAAAACTAAAGTATAAGGAGATGGAAATTAAAAAAAAAAAAAAAAAGGCCTTTTTCCAAGGCAGTATTGTGCCCTGGAGTAAATGGGGAAAATGCAGCTCGTTTTATAGAGGTAATATATAAACGTACAGAGATTTATTTATATCAATTGGATTTTACTAAATTACTCTGAAATATGTATTTGCTTTTATTTAATAATGTATTGTTAAAAATGCATGACTGTACAAACATCAGTTGCATTTCTGTACACTAACAACGAACAATCCAAAGAAGAAAGAAGACAATCTTATGCATAATAGCATCAAAAAAGAATAAAATACTAAGAATATACTTAGCCAAGGAGGTGAGATTTATACACTGAAAACTACAAATGTTGCTGAGAAGAAATTAAAGAAGACACAAATGGAAAGACATCCCATGTTCACGGATTAGAAGAGAATGTTTTTAAGACATCAATACTACCCAAACAATCTATAGATTTAATGTAATCCCTATCAAAATTCAATGGTGTCTTTTGCAGAATTAGAAAAATCTATCTTAAGATTCATATAGAATCTTGAAGGACCCCAAATAGACAAAATCATCTTGAAAAGAGGAACAAAGTTGGAGGTCTTATACTTCCTGATTTCAAAACCTGTAAAGCTACAGTAATCAAAACAATGTGGTACTAGCATAAAGACAGACCTATAAACCACTGAAACGGAATAGAAAGCCCAGAAATTAACGCTTGTATATACAGTCACAGTATCTTCAACAAGGATGCCAAGACTACTCACTGGGGGACAGGATGGTCTTTTCAAAAATGGTGTTGGGGAAACAATAACCACATGTAAAAGGATGAAGTTGTACCCTGACCTTACAGTATATACAAAAATCAATGCAAATGGATAACAGGCCTAAACATAAGAGCTAAAACTACACAACTCTTAGAAGAAAACACAGGGGAATAGATTCGTGAGACGGGTCTTGGCAATGGTTTCTTGGATATGACACCAAAACACAGGCAACAGGAGTAAAAATAAACTCGACTACAGTGAAATTTAAAACTTCTGTGTATCAAAGGATATAATCAACAAGTAAAACCTATGGACTGGGAGAAAATATTTGCAATATTGCATAGAACTGATAAAGGGGTAATATTCAGAAGTATAAAGAGCTCCTACAACTCAACAACAAAAATCAAACAACTCAAAATAAAAATGGGCAAAAGACTTAAATAGACATTTCTGAAAAGAAGACAAACAAATGGCCAAAAAGCACATGAAGACGTTGAACATCACTAATCATTAGGAAAATGCAACTCAAAACCATGATGAGATACTGCCTCACATCCATTAGGATGGTTACTATAAAAAAAAAAAAAAAAAAAAACAGAAAATAATGTGTTGGCAAAGATGCATACAAACCAGAACACTAGGTCCTGTTGGTGGGAAGTAAAATGGTGCAGCTGTTGTGGAAAACCTTATGGTGTTTTCTCAAAAAATTAAAAAGAGAATTACCATATAATCTAACAATTCCACTTCTGGATATATACATATCCAAAATAACTGAAAGCAAGGTTTTGAAGAAGTATTTGTTCACCCACATTCACAGGAGCATTATTCACAGCAACCAAAAGGTGGAAGCAACCCAAGTATCCAAGATGGATGCATAGATAAGGAAAATGTGGCATATACATATAATGGAAACTTACCCCTATAAAGGAAGGAAATTCTAACACATGCTACCAGATGGATGAAGACATTATGCTAAATGAGATAGATCGGTCACAAAAAGACAAACACTGCATGATTCCAAGTTATATCAGGTACTCATAGTAGTAACATTCATAAAGACAGAAAAGTAAAATGGTGGTAGCCAAGGTCTGTGGGGAAGGAAAACTGGGGAGCTGTTGTTTTCTGGGTATGGTTTTGGTTTTGCAAGATGAAAAGAATTCTGGAAATTGGTGGCATCACAACGTGAATGAATTTTACAGTAGTGAAGTATACATTTAAAATGATTAAGGTGGTGAATTTTATGTTATGTGTATTTTACTAACAATATTATATGCTATTCCAAGCTATAGATTTACAAAAGATTATTTTACCAGTCTCCTATTAAAGACTATTTTAAAATTCTAGCAGTAAATACTCTGGAGAAAATAATATGAACTATAATAAAAATGAGATATATTATTAAAAAATTACTGTTACCAATATATCTTAGAGGTGTTTTGGGAAAGCAGAAATGAATACTATTAATAAATGAAACCCTGGTATGACATTATAAGGCAATATCCCCTGCAATGGACTGAATTGTAAACTCTAAGCAAGTTCAGTATAGAAAATCTGACACAAAATAAGTATCAGCTATGCAAAATTTGGACTAATACTTTTTTGGCCCTTTCCAATTGATTATAAATAGTTACATTCTATAATAAATCATTTCAAAGGCATTAGGAATAAGCTTATAAAATTCACAATGGCAATCATTGTGAATAACAAAATTGAGAGTATTATTACATGTTTAAGTATTTGAGGTTAAAGAGTATGTATATAAGTATATGAAAACTTTGAAAGTAAACACCCTTTACCTTTTGCTGAAATTCATCTTTAGTTTGTCCTGTGTTTTCCTCCATATGCAAATTTCTGGAAACTTCCTCAGAAATTTTCAATTTTAGTTTAATTGTTTCTTCATGTAGTTTCAAAGACTCAAGAGCATTTCGTAATTGTTCTTGAGTATCTATGTTCTTTGTTAGAGAAATAAAAAAAATTTCCATTAGAATATGAAACAAAATTATTTTATAGCTATTACATAATTATAAATAATAAATGACGGCTTCTGCAATGTTTCTAAGAGTCCAATTTTTCAAAGTTTAATCATTCAAAATCTTACCATGTTTACAGTATCGTGAATATCACTTTTGAGTTGGTCCCTCTCAATTTGCAAGCTCTTTTGGAGCTGTTTTAGGTCATCTTTTTCTTGAGTTAAAGTTTTTACTTCTTCTAAGGTTTGCTGCAGTTTCTCAGTTATCAGTGTTTTCTCCCTTTCTACAGTTTGCAGCTTAGAATCTCTATTTTCTACTTGTTCCTTCAGCTGTTCCATCTCATTTAATCTTTCTTGAACTTCACATGTTTTCTCCTGAAGTTCTTGGGTCTTGTAAGAAAGCTTTAAAAAAGAAAAAGTAAATGTCACACAGTAAAAGCAGAGCAGTCTGAGGCATACATATATACAGAAACCAAAACCCCAGAAGACTAAGGAGCATTTCTCAAAATGGCATCTTGTACCAACCTCGGTCTTCAAAGCATCCAAACTGGAATCAAATTTTTGTGCTTCCTTAGAGAGATTAACTATTTCCTGATTCATTCTCTCATTCTCCTCTAGGACCATCTTGTACTTTTGCTCAAAGTCCTTATGAAGGGTTTTGAAATTTTGGAATTCTTGATCAGCGCTTTTATAATTCAACTGGGTAGTTGCTAGGTCATCTTTTGTTTTCCCAATTTCTTCAAGTAAACTTTGAACTCTACTCTCCTTATGAACTACTTCAGAAAACAATTTATCTTTTTCTGATGTTATTATATGGAGCTCTTCAGATTTGTCATGTATCTATGGAAAAGAAACAAAATTTAGGAATATTAGCAACATACAATTCACTGAAGCAAATTTTAGGAAAAAAAAACTTTCTCTGCAAAAAGAGAAGTTATTTACATTGAGCAAAAATTTGACTGAGGAAAGGCAATACAGTAGTACTCTTATTGTCACTTTTCTCTAACTCAGCTTGTTTAATCTTCGATATTTTATTTTCTAATCTCTTTGTATTCTAGTAAGGCCTGCATGGAGAACAGTCAGTAAAGGTACACAATCAGGATGTCTTTATTTTCTTACTTATTCATTCTAAAGTGTTTTCTAACTTTATTATGTGGCAGGCATTTCTCAGAATTTGATATTTTTTTCCCTAAAGGCTTTGAATGCCTCCCAGATTTACAAAAAAACTTAATCAATGAATAATTTAAGAAATGTTTAATCATTTAGAATTATTATTTAAGAAGTATCTTAACTCTCAGGTATGGCCCACGGAAAAAAAAAGTATTACTTAAGTAATATTTAAATAATTAGATAATTTAAATAACCCATATCTTGTATATTAACAGTTTAATCACTGTGAAAGATAAGGGCAGAGGGAGATGAGAAAAAAAAGAGATAAAGGAGAGACAAAGTAAAGAGGGACAATATGGCATAGTAGCGACAATCACGGGTTTAGGAGGCAGACTTGTGTGGCTCAACTATTAGTGTGAGAACAGGTTACTGGGGCTAAAAAACAGTACCTACTTCTGAAGAGTTTGTAAGACAAGTAAATGAAATGTTTTTGAAGTTCTTTAGCATGATGTTTGCCATACAGTAAGTACTCAAATTTTTGCCATTTTTCTTTAAGACAAGTAGAAAGAAAGACTAGCAGGCCATAGATTTACACAATCACTTATCAGCCTGCAAGGTTTGCATTAACTCTAAAACTCTGTCAAGCTCATTACTGTCTTTTATTCAATATAATGATATGACTACTACCAAAAAAAATGGTAAAGACTAAGGGTGGGCCTTAATATTGTATAATTGCAACATCTGAGGACTACAGAAATGGCTGCTACATGGATCATATTACTAAGTGTACTGTTAAGTACACCTTGAAAAAATATATTTTTTCAATCTAGTAGCATAAGAACAAATTAGAAGATGAATTATATTCATTTTTGTTGCTGACTAGTCAAATGTTTACAGCATCTCTTGCCTGCTAGTTTAAAATAAATTATACCAAAATATTTAAGGCACTATTATCGCAAAGGTTTTTATTTCAAAATAAGGGATAAGTGCTTATAAATGTGTTTACCTCTTTCTTCAGCCTTTCTACTTCAGAAGGTAAAGATTTCAATTCTGAAAGTAAATTGACTTCTTTCTGCAAAGCTTCATTTTCTTCAACTTCTTTATTCAGTTCTTTCTGAAGATCAGTAATCTTTCTTTCTAATTCCAAATTATACAGCAAATCTACAAAGTTTTGGTAAGTTATATAAAGATGCAATGTTGGCAAACAGGTAATTTAATTTTTAATAGCCCTTGAATCACGTTTTCAGGATCAGGTAAAGCTTATTTGAAAAATAATCCTTTATGATTGGAAATCCATGGAAATCTTTATAAATATTAATACCAAATGACACGAAAGCTTAACATTGAGTTATTAAAAAATCAGAGTATAATGAATTTTTAATCATTGAAATATGCTTGTCAAATTGTTTAGGTAACATTTCTAGAAGAAGTCAAATTTAAAAAAGATGTTTAAAATTACAAAATACCTTTTGGAACTTTGCCATCTATAAGGGAGGTGAGTTTTGTTATCTCATTAAAAGCAGATTGTAATTCTTTCTCCAGATCAACTTGCATTTTCTTTTTTGCCTCCAACTGGCTTTGATATAACCGAGTATCATTTTCCATTTGCTTGTATGTACTTGCAAGTTCTTTCTATTGAGAGAAACAATGCAAATGCACAAAACTGCACTGATCATTACAACTACTTTATGATAAATATTACAAAAAATATTTACCATTTTCTCCTTTAGCTCCAAATTTTCACTTCTAAGAAAGGCTGATTCTCTCTTGGCGTCAAGGGCTACAGCTTCAGCATCAAAGAGAGTCTGTTTCATTTGTTTTGGGTCTTCAATGCTTTCCTAGATAGATGACAAAAGGGGGTCAGTGAAATCCAGTTTTCAGTGTTGGCAAATACTTAAGATGTATACAAATGTTAATACTAGCTAACTAAGAAGTGCACAAATATGCTAATTACCAAATAAATGAAAAGAACTCAGGTTTTCCTAATAAAAGCATTTAAAAAAAATTCTGGCCATAGTTTTCCAAATTATATAAGCAATGTATCAAAGTACCATTATTTAGACGTGTTTTGTTTAAAGGTTAACATAACTGTTGTTCCACGAGGCTGCTGAAGTTCTCTATGTATTTTTATTTTGAGTTATTCTCTCCAACACATGACAGGTAAGTAGTTAAGAGTTAAAGATATTAATCCACAAATTGTAAAGGAAAAAGACAAATGATCTAATAGAAAAACAGAGAAAAGATATGAACAAGAAACTCACAGATGAGAAAATGCAAATGAAAAATCCACGAAAAAAATTTATAGCCTCATTTCTAAAGAGAAGTGGCATTTTAATATGACTTTAGCTTATATGAAATCAATGATATGTCCTTGGAGAAAAATAAATACATGAATGAATAAGGAAAAATAATAATTTTTAAAAAGTGGGCAGTTCTCCATCGATGATAGACTGGACAGGGAAAATGTGGCACATATACACCATGGATTATTATGCAGCCATCAAAAACGATGAGTTCGTGTCCTTTGTAGGGACATGGATGAACCTGGAAACCATCATTCTCAGCAAACTGACACAAGAACAGAAAATCAAACACCGCATGTTCTCACTCATAGGCGGGTGTTGAATAATGGGAACACATGGACACAGGGAGGGGAGTATCACACACTGGGGTCTGTCGGGGGGGAAAAGGGGAGGGATAGTGGGGGGTGGGGAGTTGGGGAGGGGATAGCATGGGGGGAGAAATGCCAGATATAGGTGATGGGGGAGGAAGGCAGCAAATCAAACTGCCATGTGTGTACCTATGCAACAATCTTCCATGTTCTTCACATGTACCCCCAAACCTAAAATGCAATAAAAAAAAAAAAAAAAAAAAAAGTGGGCAGTTCTGCTTGTCACTCTATGAACAGACATTCCAGAATATATAAAAATGCATTCCTATCCACGGCTTCAGAATAAGGTGATATAAAGTGGTATGAACCCTTTAAAAAAAATAATCTGTCACAAATAGAAAATAGAAGGTAACAAAAACTAAAAAACTCAATTAAAAACAGAAAAACAGAAACTAGTCATTTAAAAGTTCCAGCTAGAAACTGTTACCTTAAAAAAAAAAGGTATTAAAAACTAGAACCATACTTTCTTGAAGTAATCAGTTATATTGAAAGGAAACTGAAAAGAGATTAAATGACATCAGCATCAGATCCAATGTTATAAATAACAACAATCTTTTATCAACTAAATCTTATGTTAAGATTTAGTTGATATATCAAGCCAAGATTTTATATCAACTAAAATCATCTAGAGCTATAAAATCACGAAAAATATCCAAGTTTAGATATTTAACATTTTGACTATATACTACTGCATGCATTTGTATAAAAATATTGAAAAAAATTCAGAATTTTAAAAATTTTCTGATTTTATTTTATTTTTTGGAGATAGGGTCTTGCTCTGTGCCCAGGCTGGAGTGCAGTGGCATGATCTCGGCTCATTGCAGCCTCAACTTCCCAGGCTCAAGCTATCCTGCCACCTCAGTCACCTTAGTAGCTGGCAGCACATGCCTGGCTTATTTTTGTATATTTTGTAGGGACTAATCTCACTATATTGCCCAGGCTGGTCTTGAACTCCTGGGCTCAAGTGATCCTCCCACCTTGGCCTCCCCAAATATTGGCATCACAGAGGTGAGCCACTGTGCCCGGCCTACAATTTACTGATTCTTAATGGGAGCCTGTCCTTAACTTCCTTATATTTACTCAAAGGATGATACAATCAACTTTCTAAAAATGTGACTTTATCTCTAAAATGGCAAATATACTTACAGTCCCTATCTCATAGGGTTATTGACAGACTAAATAAAATATATGTAAATTTATTACAACAATACCCAGCACAAAGTAGGCCTAGTATAAGCATTTGCTAAGATGATGGTAATGCTATATATAGCAATGTGATTACACAATAAAATAAGCCTGATTTTTACCAATGAGTATGACAAGTCCAGTTTTATATTTTCTAGCTTCTGAGATTCTATGTATTCCTGTAGCTTCTTAATCTGGTCTTCCTGTTCTCTAAGCAGCTCTACTTTAGAACTTAGTTCATTCTAAAAGAATCAAAGGAGAGAGAAACAATTTAGAATCTGATTTGAAGTTTAAGGGATTAAAACAGAACATATATATATATATATATAAAAGTTTAAATTCATAGTAAAATTCAGTCATATTTTAAAAACATAATTTCTCTATTTCTGAAATGTTTTATGTTGTATATTTTATAGTTCTAATTGCTTATCAATAGAAATACCAACATAAATGCTCACCTCAAGATCTTGATTATATACTTCTGCATGCTTAACTAAATTCTTTAAGTTCGAAATTTCATGAATTAGTTGCATCTGTAAGAGCATGTGAACAGGTAACAGAGCAAAACAATAGTTAATAAAGCAAAGCCCCCACCAAAAAAAAAATAGGCACTGATTCATTGCTTCAGAATCACTCAACAGTCAGAAAGGACTGAGAGATCAATTGTTCAAAATATCACAGCAAAGCACCTCATTATTTAAAAATACTAGAAATATCACCCAAAACGTATCAAACAAGCAAATAAATTAAAACAAAACCTCAGCATGCCCCCCTCACTTCAAGTAGCTATATCATCTGTTAATAAAGCTACAATAATGTCTGTAGCAAATTAGTATGCATCACTTAGAAGAGAGTAAAGTGGTAATCTAACATTAAAAAATATACTTTTAATAGATTTTTGTTTTCAGTCAGTTAAGTACAGAAATGTATTAATTTTATAAGATTTTTTTTTTTTCCAAAAAGTATTCATCTGGCTCTATATTAGTGTACTTTGTAATGAGTTCTGATTTGGACTCTAGGTTTGATTAGGGTAGTTTCATGCAGTGCCTTTACAATATTATTACTTTTCACCAAAGTTACACAGGAATGGAATTTCAACTATTACCTTGATTTATTCCAGAGGAAATATTGTATTCCATTATATTATTCAACCACATAAAAACATAAAGGTAGTAGTATTTTTATTAAGGTTTCCTTTCTACCAAAATATCTGTAGCATTAAATATCTGAGTACCAAAAAGTTTGTTCAAAACAAGTAAACCACACATAACCAAGATAAACATTTTCCCTTAAAACTATTTAATCTTCATAATCAGATGAGTACTTACAGAGCAAAAGCAATTCTAATAGTATGTAAGGGGATTGAAAATAGTATCTTATTTAAATATTTCCTGGATGTTTAACTGAGTCCTGACTAGTTTTAAATTTCAGACTAGTGCAAGTGTTGACACTTCTATTTTAGGTCAGTGCTATTCAAGAGAAACATAGTATCAGACACATGTAATTTAAAATTTCCTAGTAGGCACATTAAACATAAAAAGAAAAAGGCAGAATTAACTTTTGATAAGGAAGGATCAAAAATCAATCTTAATTTAAAAAATATTTATAAGAGATCGGGTGCATTCAGGGTAGTAGGACCATAGATAATGAAAACATTTAAAGAATACTCATTTAGAAAAGAAAATTTTCCTACTTTACCGTTCTTATACACAGAAAATAATTAACTTTTGTAAAAATAAAAGTGTAATCTCCCAATGACATGTTTAAGATACCGAGCACAAAGTTAAAGTGTGTGAAAAGGAAAAATGATTTAAACATATGATCGGATCAACAACAAATCCATTGTTACATGTGAAAATATTGCAGATTTAAATGGTAATTGTCAGTAGGTGAAATGAAATATTTAACTTAAATCTCCAGGTAGTAAAAATTATAAAATTAAATACACCAAGTTAAAATAGGTAGATGGTAAAGATTTTTCTTATCCCTCAAGTATGATGATACTTCACATTTTTCATTCTCCATCTAAAACATACTATTTAAGCATTTCATGTCACTATATTCCCATTAGAAAGATATCTACAGCTTTGGTGATTTTTGACAAAAACTTTATGAAAACCATGTCCTAAGGCCGTAATTTGACTTTTATTCCTTTTTAGATAACTCTGCCCCAAGATGAAGGTTTTTAAACATATTTTGCTATATACACATAGACTACGATTTTTAGATTAACATAGACTAGATACTTCAAAACTGTTTTTGAACAGGTTAAGTTTTTATTACACAATCTTTTAGGTAACCTTAAACTTTGTGTCCAATTAAAAATAAAGGGTGTAGCGCAGTGGCTAGCAGTTTGGGAGGCCGAGGCGAGCAGATCACTTAAGCCCAGGAGTTTGAGACCAGCCTGGACAACATGGCAAGACCCTGTCTCTATAAAAATTTTTTTTTTTAATTATGTATCTGTTTAGATTAGAAGCTGAGCTTTATGTTTAATAAAAAAAAGAAAAAGAAATATAAAAAGAAGGGAGTAGGATTATTTCTCCCCTCAACTATGGTTAAAATGGAAGAAAAATTGCATTGTGATACATGTCATATATTCTGTGGTATTTTTGTAATCTCTGTGTTGACTCAATTCAGTAAGCTCCAATTTTTCTTATTAACTAAATATATCAATGATGTGAGAAAAATATTAGAAAATTACCACTTATGCCAAAAGTTAGTTTTATGTCACATTATTTTTACATATAAAAAACATACTAAAATTAGATGAAATTTTAAAGTCAGAAGGGACCTTGGTGAGCACCTGGTCTCTGCCTCAAGGGTGGAGAAACATAGGAAGCCCTGAGATTCAATGACTTTCCCAAGGTGTTATCAATAATTCATAATAGGATTGAATCTGCAGTGAGTTTGTAAGTGACAAAACCAGGGCTTAAATCCAGACAGTTTCACTCTAGAGACCATGCTCTTAATCATGACACTAGGCTACTCCCTTCCATAAAACCTAGTTTTATTGATTAAAGTCCAATGGTTATGACATGCATGACATTTTGCACTTCATTAATATGCAGATTTTAAAACAAGCTAAAATGAAACCCTGTGGAGAACTTACAGACTTTTACCTCTTTGGATATAATACCTATGAAATGAAGAAATAATTTTAAATTGTAGGTAGAATGTAAATAATAGCTTTGACATATAATTTTTTCTTCCTTTAAAAAGAAAAAAGGGTGAGAAACTGAACAATGATATTGAGGAAAAATGATCATGGCCTTTTGGGCTAGCCACACAGAAGTCTGAAAAGTAGCTGCAAATTAGTTCATCTTTTAACTACATAAAACACTGGGTCTTATTTTTTTCAGAAGCGGGAGTTCATGAATCACTTTCCAAGTCTGATAACAACTATGGATTCTTGTTCCAGAAAAATGAATTGAAAAATTCTAGCAAAATAATTTCACAACATCTGTGGCCTCTAGGTTAAGGACACTTTGCACTAAGAACTCCCTTTAATGTTTTGGACAATTTCTGAGTCCCTAAAGTCTGATGGTTTCTGGATTAACTTCTCTTAATATGTAGCCTACTATTATATACTTAGAAAATAAGGGATGTTTCTAAAAATTCCATTAAAACTATTTAGTATTAATTACACTAATTTTCACATAACTCTCTCAGATGGAGAAAGGAAAAACAAAATGTACAAAATTAGCTTCTCCAGCTATTCTAATGTTTTAATTATTTAGAAACATACATTCTAATGAAAAAGAAATCCATTAATATGTAGCATCCATATATAAAATAGTCATTTAGGTATTAAAATTTATACCGATCTCAGTAGGAAATGGCTATGCTCTAGGCAGCATTTATGGTATGTTCAATAAAACATATCATACAAACTAAAAGGAAACAATTTCAAGACAAATCCATTGAGAGGCAGATACACCAAACCTTCCCATAGATGCTTTTAATTCCTTCTTCTCTTCCATAAGCACAAGGGAAACAAATATAATTGAACTATTTTAAAAATATAAAGAAAATATTTCTTAAATTTTTAAAATTGTGTACACATATGAAAAATGGTTAGATCCTCAATATCTCAATCTTAGAAAAAATCTTTTTAAGAGAATACTTCTGAGTGATGCCAAGATGACAGAATAGGAGGTCACCTGCTCATATCCCCCCCAAAATAAGAATTCTGTACCTATCACAGACAAAAGTCTTTTCGTGGGAGCCTTTGGTTTCAGGTAGGAGGTTGCAAAACCCCAGTAGAACTCAAGACCTAGATGTGTTGTTTTGAGTGCATACTAACAGCCAGGTGGGAGAACTGCCAATTGTGCTCCCAGGTTCATATGCAGAAATGGCCCCATTCCTTGAAGGGCTTAGCTACAGCTCTGTTTGGCCTAGAGCCTGCAACCAAAACTATCTGTCAAGGGGTCCAGGAGGAATCATACAAGGGTTCTTTCATCTGTCAACATTTGTCTTGGCAGTGGACCCAACTTAGCCTGTAACTTGGATCCTGCCCTCCCCCAAACTGTAGTGCTAGCTTAGTACTGTTTGCACAAGGACCCAGAGGGAAACATGCCCATCTGAGCCACCAGGACAGGCTTGCCGGCCTCTGTCGCACAGCAGATTCTGAAGGGGACATGTACTGGCTCCAGCCCCTCCCCTGCTGCAGCCTGGCAGTATCCCACTCACACAGAGAACTGCCAAGAGATGCATTTGTCTGAGCCACTGGGACAGGCTTGCAGTCCTCCATCCTACAACAGATCCTGAAGGGGCCCTGTCTCAGCTTCAGTGCCTCTTTGCTGCAGTCAGGAAGCTATCTTGACTGTGTTGGGAACTGCTGGGTGAAGCACCTGCCCCAGCCACCAGGACAGGTTTGATGCCTCTTTTCCATAATAGATCCTAAAGGGGTCTTGACTCCAGGTCCTCTCTACTGCAGCCTGGCAATTATCATGCCTGTGCAGGACAGGCCTGCTGGCCTCCATCCCACAGCAGTTCTGGAAAGAACCTTGAATGTCCCAGCTACAGAATGCAAGCAATCTCCCTGCATAAGGAACTGCTGGGAATCTTTACTGGGGGTGCCACCAGGTTAAGCCTACCAACATTGGTCCCACAGCACATTCTCAATTAACTCTGAAGCTTGGTTTCAGTTTCTCCTAGCTATAGTCTGAGAACAATTTTACCCAGCCAGAGTCCTGCTGGGAGACATGCGTATCCAAGTCCCTGTGGCAGATTTTCTAACCCTTGTCCATCAGCAGATTCTCAAATGGCCCTGGATCTTGATCCTGGTCCCTCTTATCTGTGGAATAAGAACAGCTCTGCCCACCTGGGACCTACAGAGAAAGGCATCCAGTAGCGCCTCTGCAGGGTGACACCCTGACCACAGTCATACTATGGATCTTGAAAAGATCTTATAAAGATGGTGAAGACTAAAATAGCTAAATTAATCTTCAATGTGCAGACATTGCTGCATGACCATAAGCATCATGATCAGGGAAACATGATGTCACCAAATGCACAAAGTAAGGTACCGGTGACTGATCCTAAAAGATGGAGACGTATAATCTGCCAAAGAATTCAAAATAGCTATTTTAGGAAAGCTCAGCAAACTTCAAAAAAACAATCCAGAAGTTTATCAGGGAGACTGCAATTAAAAACAAAAACAAAAACAAAAAACCAGAAATCCTAGAGCAGGAAAATACAATGAACAAAATAAAAAATGCAATAAAGAACATTAATAGAAGAATTGATCATGCAGAAGAATTTGTGAGCTAAGACAGGCTATTTGAAAATATACAGTCAGGAGGCAAAAAAAAAAAAAAAGATGAAAGAAATGAAGAAAGCTTATGGGACATCAAAAAAGCAAATATTTGGGTCACTGCAGTTCAAGAGAAAGTAGAGAAAGACAAAGGGACAGAAAGCTTATTTAAATAAATAATAACAGAAAACTTTCCAAAACTGAAGAAAGCAATACATATCCACTATAGGAAGGTCAAAGGTTACCAATCAGATTAATCTAAATGACACTGCCTTAAGACATACTATATTCAAACTCAAAAGTCAAAGACAAACAAAATCTTAAAAGCAGCAAAGCAGCAAGAGTAAAGAGGTAAATAACATAGAAGGAGGTTCCAATATGCTTGGCAGCAGACTTCTAAGCAGAAATTCACAGGCCAGGAGGGAGTGCAATGATATAGTCAAAGTACTGAGGGAAAACAGTTGTGACATCCAAAGTTAGAACACAAAACATTCAGAAGGTGGAGGGAGATAAAGGGTGGAGTTTGTTTAGTTATCAATGATAACCGGTTATCAGTTTAAAATACCCTGACATAATTGTAAGACTTCTTCTTGTAAGCCTGATGGTAACCACAAAAAACCTATTAACAGATACACTAAAATTAAAACATATTACAAGAAGAAAATCATTTGACCAAAAAGGAAGACAGTGAGAGAAGACAGAATATCTAAAAAACAAATAGAAAATAATTAGCAAAATGGAAGTAGTAATTTCCTACCTATCAATAGTTCCTACTTATCAATATAAATGGACTGATTCTCCAATTATAAGACAGAGTAGTTGAATGCACTAAAAAATCCAACTGTATGCTACCTAAAAGAGGTCAACTTTACCTGTAAGGATACAAATAGATGGAAAGGAATGGGCAGAAAAAAAGGTATTCCACGCAAATTGAAATCAGAAGAGAGCAGGAGAAACTATACTTGTATGAGATAAAATAGACTTTACATCAAAAACTGTAAAAAGAGACTAGGTCATTACATGATGATAAAGGGGTCAATTCAGCAAGAAGTTATAACAATTGTAAATACATATGCACAATGAACATGGGAGAAAACATATAAAGCAAATATTAAAAATCTGAAGGAAGAGAGACGGCAACACAATAATAATAGAGGATGTCGAAACTACACTTTCAGTAATGGACAGAATATTCAGACAGAAAATCAACAAAGAAACAGGAGATTTAAATGGCAATCTAGACCAAATAGATTTAACCGATGTTTACAGAACATTCCATCCAACAGCTGTAGAAAACACATTCTTATTAACTGCACACGGAACATTCTCCAAGACAGATCATATATTAGGCCGCAAAAACAGTTTTAAAAAATTTAAAATCAAAATTATATCAGTATCTTTTCTAAACATAATGACACAAAACTAGAAATTAATAATAGGATAAACTCTGGAAATATTACAAATACCTGAAAATTAAACATGCTACTGAACCACCACTGGGTTAATGAATTAAAAGAGTAATTTAAAAAAGTGAAGACGAATGAAAACGGAAACACAATATACCAAAATCTATAGGATACATCAATAGCAGTTCTAAAAGAGAAGTTTATAGTAATAAACACCTACACCAAAAAAGAGGAAAGATCTCAAACGACCTAATCTATTACCTCAAAGAATTAGAAAAACAAGAACAAACTAAATTCCAAATTAGCAAATGGAAAGAATAAAGATCAGAGCAGAAATAAACAAAATAGGGACTTAAAAAAAAATCAACAACATAAAGAGTGGTGTTTTTTTTTTTTTTTGAAAAGAAACAAAACTAACAAACCTTTAGCTAGACTAGGTAAAAAAGATAGCTGCCTCAAATAAATAAAATCAGAGATAAAAAGAACAGATATTACAACTGATACCACAGATACACAAAGAATCATGAGACTATTATGAACAATTATTTGCCAATAAAATGAAAAACCTAGAAGAAATGAATTCCTGTATCACATTATCTTCCAAAACTGAATTATGAATAAACAGAAAATCTGAACAGGCCAATAATGAGGAAGGAGACTTGAATCAGTATTAAAAAGTTTCCTATCAAGGAAAGGCCCAGGACCTGATGGCATCACTGCTGAATTCTACCAATAGTTACAGAATAACTAATACCAATTTCTTCTCAAAGTATTCAAAAAAATTGAAGATGAAGGAGTTTTTCCTAACTTGTTCTACAAAGCCAGCATTACACTGATACAAAAAACAGACAAAAAAGGAAAACTACAGGCCAATGTCCCTGAAGAACAGTCAGAAAAACACTGAACAAAACACTACGAAACTGAATTTAACAGCACATAAAAAAGATAATTCACCATGATCAAGTGGGACTCATCCCAGAATATAAGAATGGTGCAACATAAACAATTCAATAAACACAACATACCACGTTAACAGAACAATGAAAAAAAAAACCCGTAAAATGACTTGAACAGATGCAGAAAAATCATGACAAAATTCAATACCTCTTCATGATAAAAACTCTTAATTAGGTATTGAAGTGATATGCCTCAACACAATAAAAGCCACATACAACAAACCCACTGCTAACTTAATACCAAATGGGAAAAGTTGAAAGCCTTTTACTCTAAGATCTGGAATAGGATAAGGATGTCCACTTTTGCCACTTTTATTCAACATAGTACTGGAAGTTCTAGCTAGAGCTAGTAGGCAAGAGAGAAAATAAAACATAATAGGAAAGTAGGAAGTTAAATTGTCTCTATTTGTAGATGATATGATCCTATATACAGAAAACCCTAAGGACTCCACCCAAAACTGTAACAACTAATAAAAAAAACTCAGTAAAGTTGCGGGATACAAAATCAACACACAAAAAAGTAGTCTTTCTATATGTTAATAGCTAACTACCTAAAAATGACACAAAACAATCTGATTTATTACCAAAAAAACACCTAGAAATAAATTTAACCAAGGAGATGACAGATCTCTCAAATAAAAACTATAAAACATTAATGAAAGAAGAAGACACAAATGGAAAGATACGCATGTTCATGGATTGGAAGAATATTGTTATAATGTCCATGTTGCTCAAAGTGATCCATCAGTAATGTGATATCTATCAAAATACCAACGACATTCTTCACAAAGGTAGAAAAAAACAATTCTCACATTTGTATGGAAACTCAAAAGACTGTAGCCAAAGCAATCTTGAGCAAAAAGAGCAAATCTGGAGGCATCAAAGCATCTGCCTCCAAAATGTATTACAAAAGTATAGTAACCAAAACAACTTGCTACTGGTATAAAAACAAACACACCAATAGAACAGAGAACCCAGGAATAAATCCACGCATATACATACAGTCAACTGATTTTTGACAAAACTGCCAATAACATATGTTGGGGAAAGGACAGTCTTTCTTCAATAGTGGTGCTGGGAAAAATGAATAAATATCTGTATGTCGAAGAAAGAAACTAGATCCTGTCTCTTATCATATACGAGAATCAATTCAGAATGAGTTAAGGGCTTAAACTGTTAAGACTTGAAACTATGAAAATACTAGAAAACAAACAGGGGAAATGCTTCATAACATTGGTCTGGACAAGAAATTTTTGGGTAACACCTCAAAAGCACAAGCAAAAACACCAAAAATAAATAAATGGAATTACAACTAAAAGGCAAAGGAAACCATCAATAAAGAGACAACCTGTGCAATGGCAGAAATATTTGCAAACTATACATCTGACACATGGTTAATATCCAAATATAAAAGAAACTCTAACAACTCAATAGCAAAAAGCCCCAAACAACCCAGTTAAATATGGGCAAAAGACCTGAATAGACATTTCTCAAAAGAAGACATACACATCACCAACAGATATATGAAAAAAACGTTCAATATTATTAATAATCAAGGAAGAGGTGGATCCAAGATGGCCGATTAGGAGCAGCTGAGGATTGCAGCTCCCAGTGAAAGCGCGGAGGGTGAGTGGACGCCGCATTGCCAGACAGATTTTTATTGCCCACAGACCAGGAGATTCCCAGGGGGAGGAGCCCCACGGGTCGCCAGCGCGGCTGGTTTGGCCGGCGCAGCAGTTTTTGCCGGCGCGACTGTTTTCGCCGGCGCTGCTGTTTTGGGCGGCGTCCCGGCACAGCGGTTCCCCATACAAAATACGTGGGTCCGGGTGCCGTTTTAGCTGGCAATTGGAGCTCCGGGGAAGGCAGAGCCGCCCATTCATCTGATTAAAAAAGGGGACTGAAACAGGCAGCCAGGCCGGGAGATTTCCCGGGCAAAAAAAAACGCCACGAATCTCCGCGCCCGCGGTTTCAGCCGGCGCAGTGGGGTCGCCGCACGGGAAATCACACAGATCCCGGCGCCTTTTCAATAGGCGGCTGGAACACCTGGGAGACTCCGAGGCAGGGAGCCAGGTGATCAGGCTCAGCTGGTCCCACCCCCCACAAAAAGCCACGGAAACGCTCTGGATCCAGAGTTTCACAGCAAGCACAGCTGAGCCCGGGGACGGCCCAGCTCTGTGGGGGAGGGGCGTCTGCCATTACTGAGGCAGTCTGCCGCTACAGAGGTAGTTTGCCATTGCCGAGGCAGTTCTCACTACACCGGTATAAACAGGACTGCAGGGAAGTTCATACGGCAGCTGGGCGGAGCCCACAGCAGCTCAGCAAAGCCTCTGTAGGCAAACAGTGACTAGGCTGCCTCATCGCTGGGCAAGGCAGCCCTGAGAAAAAGGCAGCAGCACCAGGGAAACTCATAAATAAAGCCCTAACTCCCCGGGACAGAGCACCTGGGGAAAAAAGGGGTTTATGAGTTCTGCTGCAGCAGACTTAAACGTACCTGCCCAGCAACTCTGAATGAACAACGGAGCTCACAGCTCAGCACTTGAGCTCCTATAAAGGAAACTCTGTCTCCTCAAGCAGCTCCCTGATCCCCGTATATTCAACGAGTCACCTCACAAAGGAGTGCTCAGACGGACATCTGGCGGGTATTCTTCTGGTACAAAGATAGCAGAAGAAGAGACTGGCAGCAACCGTTACTGTTCTGCAGCTGCTGCAGGTGATCCCCCAGGCAAGCAGGGCCGGGAGTGGACCTCAGCAGCCCCACAGCAGAGGGGTCAGACTGGTAGAAGGAAAACTAAGAAACAGAAATAAATAACTTCATCATCAACAAACGGGACGTCCACTGAGAGACCCCATCTGAAAATCACCAACCACAAAGACCACACATAGATAAATCCACAAAGATGGGAAGAAACCAGCGCAAAAAGGAGGTAAACACCCGAAACCAGAACGCCTCTCCTCCTACAAGGGATCACAACTCCTCACCAGCAAGGGAACAAGGCTGGATGGACAATGAGTGTGATGAAATGACTGAATCAAGCTTCAGAAGGTGGGTAGTAAGAAACTTCTGTGAGCTAAAGAACATGTTCTAACCCAATGCAAACAAACTAACAACCTTGAAAAAAGATTTGACGAAATGCTAATGAGAATAACCAACTTAGAGAGGAATGTAAGTGAACTGATGGAGCTGAAAAACACAACACAAGAACTTTGCGAAGCATACACAAGTTTCAACAGCCTAATTGACCAAGCAGAAGAAAGGATATCAGAGGTCGAAGATCAACTCAATGAAATAAAACGAGAAGGAAAGAGTAGAGAAAAAAGGGTAAAAGGAATGAACAAAGTCTCCAAGAAATATGGGACTATGTGAAAAGACCTCATCTACGTTTGATAGGTGTACCTGAATGTGAAGGAGAGAATGAATCCAAGCTGGAAAATACTCTTCAGGATATTATCCAGGAGAACTTCCCCAACATAGGAAGGCAGGCCAATATTCAAGTCCAGGAAATACAGAGAACACCACAAAGATATTCCTCAAGAAGAGCAACCCCAAGGCACATAATCGTCAGATTCACCAGGGTTGAAATGAAGGAGAAAATGCTAAGGGCAGCCAGAGAGAAAGGTCGGGTTACCCACAAAGGGAAGCCCATCAGACTCACAGCAGATCTCTCAGCAGAAACCCTACAACCCAGAAGAGAGTGGGGGCCAATATTCAACATCCTTAAAGAAAAGAACTTTCAACCCAGAATTTCATAGCCAGCCAAACTGAGCTTCATAAGTGAAGGAAAAATAAAATCCTTTGTAAACAAGCAAGTACTCAGAGATTTCATCACCACCAGGCCTGCTTTACAAGAGCTCCTGAAAGAGGCACTAAACATAGAAAGGAACAACCAGTACCAGCCACTCCAAAAACATACCAAACAGTAAAGACCATCAACACAATGAAGAAACTGCATCAACTAACGGGGCAAAACAGCCACCTAGCATCAAAATGGCAGGATCAAATTCACACATAACAATATTAACCCTAAATGTAAATGGGCTAAATGCCCCAATTAAAAGACATAGACTGGCAAACTGGATAAAAAGCCAAAACCCGTCTGTGTGCTGTATCCAGGAAACCCATCTCACATGCAGAGATACACAAAGGCTCAAAATAAAGGGATGGGGGAAGATTTACCAAGCAAATGGAGAGCAAAAAAAGCAGGAGTTGCAATTCTCATCTCTGATAAAATAGACTTTAAACCAACAAAGATCAAAAGAGACAAAGAAGGACATTACATAATGGTAAAAGGATCAATGCAACAAGAAGAGCTAACGATCCTAAATATATATGCACCCAATACAGGAGCACCCAGATACATAAGGCAAGTTCTCAATGACTTACAAAGAGACTTAGATTCCCACACAATAATAGTGGGAGACTTGAACACCCCCGTTGTCAATGTTAGACAGATCAACAAGACAGAAAATTAACAAGGATATCCAGGACTTGAACTCACACCTGGATCAAGAAAACCTAATAGACATTTACAGAACTCTCCACCCCAAATCCACAGAATATACATTCTTCTCAGCACCACATCACACCTACTCTAAAATGGACCACATAATTGGAAGTAAATCACTCCTCAGCAAATGCAAAAGAACAGAAATCATAACAAACAGTCTCTCAGACCACAGTGCAATCAAGTTAGAACTCAGAATTCAGAAACTAACTCAGAACCACACAGCTTCATGGAAACTGAACAACTGGCTCTTGAATGTTGACTGGATAAACAATGAAATGAAGGCAGAAACAAAGATGTTTTTTGAAAAAAATGAGAACGAAGACACAACATACCAGAATCTCTGGGACACATTTAAAGCAGTCTCTAGAGGAAAGTATATAGCAATAAATGCCCACATGAGAAGCAAGGAGAGATCTAAAATTGACACCCTATCATCAAAATTGAAAGAGCTAGAGGAGCAAGATCAAAAAAACTCAAAACCTAGCAGAAGACAAGAAATAACTAAGATCAGAGCAGAACTGAAGGAGATAGAGACACGAAAAACTCTTCAAAAAATCAACAAATCCAGGAGCTGGTTTTTTGAAAAGGTCAACAAAATAGACAGACCACTAGCCAGATTAATAAAAAAGAAAAGAGAAAATAACCAAATACATGCAATAAAAAACGATAAAGGGGATATCACCACAGATTCCACAGAAATTCAAACCATCATCAGAGATTATTACAAACAACTCTATGCACATAAACTAGTAAACCTGGAAGAAATGGATAAATTCCTGGACACATGCATCCTCCCAAGCCTAAACCAGGAAGAAGTCGAAACCCTGAATAGACCAATAACAAGGTCTGAAGTTGAGGCAGCAATTAACAGCCTACCACCCAAAAAAGCCCAGGTCCAGATGGGTTCACAGCCGAATTCTACCAGACATACAAAGAGGAGCTGGTACCATTCCTTCTGAAACTATTCCAAACAATCCAAAGAGAGGGGAATCCTTCCTAAATCATTTTATGAGACCAACATCATCCTGATACCAAAACCTGGTAGAGACTCAGCAAGAAAAGAAAACTTCAGGCCAATATCCATGATGAACATAGATGCAAAAATCTTCAATAAAACACTGGCAAACCGATTGCAACAGCACATCAAAAAGCTTATCCACCATGATCAAGTAGGCTTCATCCCGGGGATGCAAGGCTGGTTCAACGTACGCAAATCTATAAACATAATCCACCACATAAACAGAACCAAAGACAAAAACCACATGATTATCTCAATTGATGCAGAGAAGGCCTTTGACAAAATTCAACAGCCCTTTATGCTAAAAACTCTCAATAAACTAGGTATTGATGAAACGTATCTCAAAATGATAAAAGCTATTTACGACAAACCAACAGCCAATATCATACTGAATGGGCAAAAACTAGAAGCATTCCCTTTGAAATCTGGCACTAGACAAGGATGTCCTCTCTCACCACTCTTATTCAATATAGTACTGGAAGTTCTAGCCAGAGCAATCAGGCAAGAAAAAGAAATAAAGGGTATTCAAATAGGAAAGGAGGAAGTCAAATTGTCTCTATTTGCAGACGATATGATTGTATATCTAGAAGACCCCATCGTCTCAGCCCAAAATCTCCTGAAACTGATAAGCAACTTCAGCAAAGTCTCAGGATATAAAATCAATGTGCAAAAATCACAAGCATTCCTATACACCAATAACAGACTTAAAGACAGCCAAATCAAGAACCAACTGCCATTCACAATTGCTACAAAGAGAATAAAATACCTAGGAATACAACTAACAAGGAACGTAAAGGACCTCTTCAAGGAGACTACAAACCACTGCTCAATGAAATAAAGAGAGGACACAAACAGATGGAGAAATATTCCATGTTCATGGCTAGGAAGAATCAATATTGTCAAAATGGCCATACTGCCCAAAGTAATTTACAGATTCAACGCTATCCCTATGAAGCTACCAATGACCTTCTTTGAAGAACTGGAAAAAACCACCTTAAAACTTCATATGGAACCAAAGGAGAGCCCGCATAGCCAAGTCAATTCTAAGCAAAAAGAACAAAGCTGGAGGCATCACACTCCCGGACTTCAAATTATACTACAAAGCTACAGTAATCAAAACAGCATGGTACTGGTACCAAAACAGAGATATAGACCAATGGAACAGGACAGAGACCTCCGACGCAACACAACACATCTACAACCACCTGATCTTTGACAAACCTGACAAAAACAAACAATGTGGAAGCGAGTCCCTGTTTAATAAATGGTGGTGGGAAAACTGGCTAGTCATGTGCAGAAAGCAGAAGCTGGACCCCTTCCTGACACCTTACACTAAAATTAACTCCAGATGGATTAAAGACTTAAACATAAGACCTAACACCATAAAAACCCTAGAAGAAAATCTAGGCAAAACCATTCAGGACATAGGTGTAGGCAAGGACTTCATGACCAAAACACCAAAAGCAGTGGCAACAAAAGCCAAAATAGACAAATGGGACCTAATCAAACTCCATAGCTTCTGCACAGCAAAAGAAACAGTCATTAGAGTGAATCGGCAACCAACAGAATGGGAAAAAATTTTTGCAGTCTACCCATCTGACAAAGGGCTGATAACCAGAATCTACAAAGAACTGAAACAGATTTACAAGAAAAAACAAACAAGCCCATTCAAAAGTGGGCGAAGGATATGAACAGACACTTTACAAAAGAAGACATACATGAAGCCAACAAACATATGAAAAAATGCTCATCATCACTGGTCATTAGAGAAATGCAAATCAAAACTACATTGAGATACCATCTCACGCCAGTTAGAATGGCGATCATTAAAAAATCTGGAGACAACAGATGCTGGAGAGGATGTGGAGAAATAGGAACGCTTTTACACTGTTGGTGGGAGTGTAAATTAGTTCAACCATTGTGGAAGATGGTGTGGTGATTCCTCAAGGACCTAGAAATAGAAATTCCATTTGATCCAGCAATCCCATTACTGGGTATATATCCAAAAGACTATAAATCGTTCTACTATAAGGACACATGCACACGAATGTTCACTGCAGCACAGTTTACAATAGCAAAGACCTGGAACCAACCCAAATGCCCATCGATGATAGACTGGACAGGGAAAATGTGGCACATATACACCATGGATTATTATGCAGCCATCAAAAACGATGAGTTCGTGTCCTTTGTAGGGACATGGATGAACCTGGAAACCATCATTCTCAGCAAACTGACACAAGAACAGAAAATCAAACACCGCATGTTCTCACTCATAGGCGGGTGTTGAACAATGGGAACACATGGACACAGGGAGGGGAGTATCACACACTGGGGTCTGTCGGGGGAAAAGGGGAGGGATAGTGGGGGGGGTGGGGGAGTTGGGGAGGGATAGCATGGGGAGAAATGCCAGATATAGGTGATGGGGAGGAAGGCAGCAAATCACACTGCCATGTGTGTACCTATGCAACAATCTTCCATGTTCTTCACATGTACCCCCAAACCCAAAATGCAAAAAAAAAAAAAAAAAAAAAAAGACCGATAAGCTTAAAAAAAAAAAAATCAAGGAAATGCAAATCAAAACCACAATGAGGTGTTGCTTCATCCCAGTTAGAATGGCTTACCAAGAAGACAGAAGAGAACTTGTTGGTGAGGATGTGGACAAAGGGAATCTTTTATACTGTTGGTGGGAATACACAGAAAGCAGTATGAGGGTTCCTCAAAAAAGTAAAAATAGAAATACCATAAGATCAAGCAGTCCTACTATTGGGTATATATACCCAAAGGAAATTAAATGAGCATGTCCAAGAGATGTCTGCATTCCCATATTTACTGCAGCACTTTCCACAATAGCCAAGATATGGAACCAACCTGTGTCTACTAACAGAAGAATGGATAAAGAAAATTTGGTATATAGTCACAATGGACTATTCTTCACTACTTAAAAAAAAAAAAAAGAAATCCTACCATTTGCAATATGGATGAACCCAGAGGGCATTATAAACCAGGCACAGAAAGACAAATACTGCATGATCTCACTCATACGCAAAATCTTAAAAAGTTGATCTCTAGAAGTAGTGAGTATAATGGTGGTTATCAGAGGCTGGGGCGTTTAGCAGGGGAGAAGGGGATGGGGAAATCTTGATCAGATGACATAACTACAGTTAGACAGCAGGAATAAATTTCAACAGCTCTATTGTACAGCAAGGTGACTATAGTTAATGACAATGTACTGTATTCTTGAAAAATGTAAAATTTGTGGATATTAAGTGCTATCACCACAAAAACAATAACTATGGAAGCTGGTACATTTGTTAGCTAGATTTAACCATTCCACAATGTATATATACTTCAAAACATCATGTTGTACATAATGAACACATAAAATGTTATCTGTATATTTAAAAAATAAAATATAAAAATGCTTACATTATAGAAAAAGAGAATGATACTTCTTTTAAAAATATGCTTTTAGTTTTACTTTCACATTTCTGTCTCTCTTACCTCTTGATCTTTTTTAGTTTGTCTTTCTAGAGCCTCGAATTCATCCAAATCATTTTTTTCTTTTAATTTCAATTCCATTTCTTCTTTTTCTCTTTGTAGTTGTTCATAGTCTAATACCAGATTATCATAGTTAGCACGAAGTGAGTTCAATTCACTTTCTACATTCTCCTATTATAAACAAGAACAGATTTTCCAATCAGGAAATTCATGTAATATATTCTTTGTTTCCTTAACAAAATTTGGATTATTTAAATAACTAATTTAGCTTTGATTCAGTATCTTTCTAAAGGCCTAAATTTTGGTAAACTAGCTAACTTAGAATAGATTATTCTGAAAGAATGAGAATTTCAAAAATCATATCAATAAACTGTATGTTTGCCTGTGCCTGACAGGGAATTTTGACCATAAATCCTCAAGTTCCTCAGTATTAAAACTGATGATTTAATTCCCCAATCTTACTAACTCCTATTTTATGTCTCAGACACCTCTGAATTTAGGAACAATAACAGAGATATTATTTATTGACTTCTAAAACTAATGATAGCTATGTTTTACTATACTTAGGCCTATTTTTACTTTCTATATTATTATGAGAAAGAGATAAATCATGAGTTAAAAGATACTTTTTTACACCAGTAATTGTAAAACAAAAAAACAAATAACAACAACAAAAAGAATACATGTATTCTAATATACGTCTTAGGAACACAAAAATGCTTTGTCAATAATACTTTACAGGCATAAACTAACAGTAATAAGGAGCACTGCAATTGTATTCTAAAATTATAATGAAAAAATTTTTAACGCATTATACAACTATATGTCTTTAAACAGGAGCAATTTACAAAGTAAACATGAAATCTAAACTTACTAATGTATTCATCAAAATTAGCTCTCCCTGATGTATTATTATTCTATACAGTATATAGGCCTGAGAATTGACGTTTAAAACCAAGTCTTTTTAACCTCATGAAGTTTATCAAGGCAAAACAGAAACTTTACAAACATCATGAATACTAAGATCTGCCAGTAAAGAGCTAGAAGCAGAAGTTTACCTACTAGCACGTCTGCCTCATGAAATTTTTAGCCTTCACCTAGATGCCTGATGATTATGGAGATGTGTAAAGAGTGAGAGAAGCCTTCATTAGAGCCAAAATCATTACTGAAATTAAATGAGAACAAGTAACAACAAAATCTAATAACAAAAGAATTCTAAAAAGAGCAAAAGCATTATATGCTGTAAAATATATTAAGTTACCTGATCTCGTAGCTTTGTTGCTGGATTCCATTCTATCTCACTTAATGTATCAAAAGTGTTACTGAAAACATCAGACTCTGAACAGAGAGCTATAATCAGAGAAAAAAAATTTGTCCATAAACATGTTTACCAAATTTCCTAAGTCAAATTAAGGATTACTATAAAAATTCTTATCAGAGGTAATAAGAACTTCAAATTAACTAATACGTGCTCAGAGTATGAATACTAAAAGTACATCAATAGTTGTGGTCATTTATATTATTGTATGAATTAAGATAATCACTAATTGGAATTAGTAATATAATATAGGATCCCTAATGAAATATAGGTTAAAAGGACAAATTCTGAATTTGAGATTTGATTATAAGTAGATTTAAAATGCCCCCCCCAGATTATAATATTGAAGAAATAATTTTGAAACAGATTCCTACATCAATGCCACTCTTTTAAGATCAGCAAAGGCAGATGCTATATAACAATAATTTAATTGAATCATGACTAGACAAAAATAAAAACACCTGTCTCGTGTGTTTCAACTAGTGCATCATTCTTAAGAGATTCAGAATTAATGAAGAATTTATGAATGATTACTTTCTATTTATTTATTTATTATTTTGAAACAGAGTTTCACTCTTATCTCCAAGGCTGGAGTGCAGTGGCTCTCAGCTCACTGCAAGCTCCATCTCCCAGGTTTAAGGGATTCTCCTGACTCAGCCTCCTGAGTAGCTGGGATTACTGGGATTACAGGCGTCTGCAACCATGCACAGCTATATTTTTTTGTATTTTTACAATTACTTATTTAAATCATAATCTCCATTGTAATTGCATCTGAAATACACACTATTTAAACATATTTATCACATTAACTGAGCTGTAAACATAGTTTCTCTTTATAAGGATGTTTTTATAATTTAATGTAGTTCTACTTGAAAAAAAACACTCACATTCATCAATTTCTCCTAATAAACTTAAAGAAGGCTTGTCTGTTTTTGTTGTTACATTTGCTGGCAAATTAAATTGATCTTCATAGTTTGAGTTCTTCATTTTGTTAATTTTGCCAAGGCACCAAGTAACTCTTCGTTTTCTTTTAGCCTAAGAAGAAGAAATCAAAATTATGTCATATAGATCTGTGTTCAAAATAATAAAACAAGGGAACCAGTTTCTATTTTTGAAAACCATTGACTTGGTAGAATTCTTATTAAGCCAGATTAAAATTTTACTAGCCTAAGGATATTGCTTTTTTTTTTAAAATCAAACTCTTGACTCCTTAATTCACTCTAACTACCATTTTCTTTTTTTTTCTACTTTGTCCTCCTCATTTATCCCTCCTTCCTCAACACTTCAGGGATCCCCTGTGTCTCCTGGTTCTTACCTTACCCAGCTGGCTGTCCTTACTGTTCACTCTACTTTGTTTTCTCTTCTTGTGCCTGCCTTTTAAGTGTTTGTGATGATACTTGTATCAAGTATCATCCTTACTACATCTTTTTAACAGATAAGCTGTGTGCCCAACAAGTTTGGAGAAGTTGTATAAGGCTGTGTAGCAAATTGGTGACTGAGTCCATGTCTCTAACTTCAGAGCCTAACCACACAACCTTTCCACCACATTGCCTCTAAAGATTATTTGTTATCCCCAGAATATACTGCATACTCTCATGCCTCTCTGTGTGCTGTCCTTCTCCTTGAAATGGCCCGCCCTTTACACATCCCACTCTGCAAAAGCTGTGTCATATATAAATCCTCGACTCCAAAAACCTTCAGTTTAACACCATTTGCTACCAAAGCCACATCTGGACCTTGTCATTATCTGGAAGTCATAAACGTAGACCTCTTGCTCTAAATGCAGTTGCTATCCTTCCAACTCACTGATTTAGTTAGTGCCACTATAGCTATTTATCTTATCAGGGGCTATTTAGCTCTATTCCGTTATTGCATGACTTTTTTTTTTTTTTGCCATCTCTCTCTCGGTCTCACCCTATCATCTTAGATTTCATAGACCATCACTGCAATCATGCTTGAAATTTGAGGTCAATGTTCTCAAATTATTTGACCCATTCTCTGTCCCTTATGTGTACCCCACAGGGCACACTCAAATGACATTGTGTTCTAGACCTTTATCAGCCTCCTGAGCACTGCCAGTGCCACAGAGCCAGAAGACTAGCTGAGAAGATAAACTGGATTTTTAATGCTGTGTGGCAACACTCCTCACCCCCTTTCAGCTTTCTTATTCATTGCCTACAAAGGCTAGACTATTTCAAACCCTTAGTATCTCTGCAAACTTACCACTCTATCACCTGCCATCTCAGCAGAAAAATTAAACCTATTTCACAAAGACAATATAAAACTAAACTTCTAGGAGTCCCATCTGCACAGAGGCCTATCCTTTCCTCTGTGTTTGTTACAATTCAAGAGGTGTCTCTCCTCCTATGTAAGCCCAATTCTTTCTACTATATTCAAGATCCCACCCATCTGGGCCACCTCAACACACTGTAAGGTGGCTTTCACCCCACCATTTAAGTCAAATTACTTTTGCAAATGAACTCTGTATTTCTAAATGCAAAGAATTTTGTCCATCTTGATCTTATTTAACTTCTTAGCACAATATGACAACTGCTGACCACTACCTCCCAGAAATATTCTCTCCCCTTAGCTACCATATTCACTAGGTTTTATTCTTCTCTAGAGCTAAACTTGGGCTTCTTTATGGATTCTTCTTTCTTGGCCTTTACCCAACTGGATTTTTCCTTCTGTTACTTTGCCTTCTGTTCCCTTCTTTCAACATGCAACCAGAACAAGCTTTAATTTGGATCTGTAGTAGCTCATGCCCAAATTGATATTTGTATCTCAAACCTTCTACCTCATAGTCACACATTTGCATTTTACTGCCTGACATCTCAAACAAAAGAAATCCCAAATAAAACACGCACCATTTCCACTGCTCTTTATTCAGTGTTCCTTAACTCAACCAATATTGTTACCAGCTACCCAGGAAGCCAAGCAACGCTTGCAAATCATTCTGGACACCCCCTTCTCTCTTTCTCTGCCCCCAACATCCAAATAATTGCGAAGCCCTGCTATGTTTATCTTCCAAACATTTCTCCAATTTATCGAATTTACTCCAACTCCAGCGTCACAATCTTTGCAGGCCCAAGCAATCTAATGTTCGCAGCAGCTACATCTTTCTCAACTATAATTATGATGTCACATACAAGGCTGTTCTTTGTTGTTAGCAAAACATCACATTCAAATCCCTCAAGGGGTTTTAAAACACCCCTGCTACTAGAACATCTTAAGTGCAAGGAATTCATGATGTTTCTTCACAACTCCAAGCTTTTGCACATGTAGGTCTAGTCCTGAAACATTTTCTCTAGGCCATTCATTGGACTATTTCCTGCTCACCACTCAATCAATAATTCTTGATTGTCTTCTGTATACCTAGTATGGTGACTTGTACATAATGCTTATTCATAATATTAACAATGTACATTTGTTGAGAATATGCTGTGTGGAAAGTTCTGTTAAACTAATTCTACCTATTATCTCATTTAATTCTTGCATAACTCTCATGAGGTGAGTATCGAGCTATTCCACACTGCTACTTCCACACGAAAAGCGGCAAAGTGAATTCAAGAAATTGACCAAGGCCAAGAGTTAGGAAATGACGAATTCAAATCCAGGCAGTCTAGCTCGACATCATCCTCTTAACCAAGACACCCCCCACACTCCTAAAAAAGTCTATTGAATAAATAAATTCCTACTCAATTAAAAGAATTGAAAACAAACAAACCACACAAACTGTTCACTGTTGTTTTTATCTCTTTCACCAGACTCTACATTGACACAGCTATGTTGTTTTATATTCTACATCAATTTTCCTGAGATTAATATTTCTGTTTAAGTAGAAAACAATATTCTCACATATCCTAGAAACCTGTGGCTTCCAATCACCCAGTTTCTTTAAAATTTATTAAGCAGCAAATTGCAAATATATTATTTAAATATATTCCAAACTTCTTGAATTAGAATCTCTACAGGTGGGTATCAGAAATTGGTATTTTTAATGAATCTCTTAGGTACTGTGAAAACACAAAATGTTCCGAGTTTCTTGAATATACTGTATCAAAGGATAGAAAGTGCATAACTATATAATAAACATACCGAAATACCAATTCTATTCACTGTACATCAAGTTTAAGCTGTCATCTTTTAAATTTTACCTTTAATTCCTGTAGTGATGTGAGGGAAGAGAGGTCACCAGCATCCGTGTTAAGTTTTCAATTTTCTCATTCTGTACTTTCTGAAGCAAATCTTTTTTCTTCTAAAAGTTGGGCCAATTGGTCTTTTTCCATTGCGTGAGCCCGTGTCTCTAAAGAAACCTATAGAATACAATATTGAATTATATTAATAATAATAAATGTGGCTAAGTTTTAAAACCTTAAAAGTAGCATAAAATAATATTAAATTTATATATGAACTACAAGAATTTAAGTTTCACCAAAATAATATACTCTAACTGCAGAACACCAAAATAAAGTTACCATAATCAATAATTTCTCAAACTTGCAATAAAATAAAATACACATTTCTTCCATGTAACTACTCTATATGCCATGTGTAAGACAATGGTGCTGTTAATATATGAATTGCCTAAGAAGATATGAATAGGCAGAAGTCATAAAACAAAGACTTGATTCCAATAGTAAAGATAGAGATGTTCTCATAAGATTACCATCTGGTATTTTAGCTCATTTTAAAAAAAGACCATTAACACATGATTTCTACAAAATATGGGACCATGATGGTTAAAACAAACTAAAATGATAAGTAATTATGCTATATTATTAGATTGCTACTGAAGGGTTACAAGAGGAATTCAGGATAACATGAAAATACAGAAGATAGTTCTAGTAACTCTGTGTAGTTTCTCTTTTAACCAAATTCATATGTATTTGTGAAAAATTTTAAGAAGTATCTCTGTTTGGCCTATTTGATAATCTCAGATTTTGTCCTTTAAAAATAAAAAACAAAATCTAAAATAATTTCAAGAACCAAATCTTACATTTTGTAGTAAATTAAACAACATTTTTTGAGCGGATTTTCTTCTTGTTAAAAGCGATTTAAAACAAGTTGTAGCAATTCAGACATTCAGGAAATAAGAGTCTCTAAGCACTATGCCAGGTCTCCATTCTTAATTGGTTCCTTCTATTTACTGAAATAAATGGTTCATACATACCTCCTCTAGCTGTTTTTTAAGATCCATTATTTCTTTTCTATACCTTTTCAGGAGAGCTTCATCACTTGATACCTCATTAACATAAGGAGTATTCTTCATATATTTAGCAGTACTGGCAAACTGGGAAAAAATGCAAAAGTGCTAAGTGTCCAAAACTTTAAAAACTTATAATTTAATTAATAATATTTAGCTTTCTCATATTCAAGTTAAAAAAATCAATACTCTTTCCAGTTGGCTTAATACTTTTGAACAAAGGGAACATTCTAAGTCCTTATAACAATGCTCTGTAACTTACCCTGGCTAAGTCTTCAGGAGAATAAAAAAGGTATCTTGAGAGAACTTAAAAACATCAGCTTATTGGAATCCAACTTACCCCCTCAAGGTCCAGTGCTAACACATCCTCTACTCTGAAGTTTTGCTTCTAGCCAAAAATGTCTCTTCTTCTTTTAAACTCCATACTAGTTACCAGTTAACTACTAATCAAAGGCAATTATGTTGCAAGACAAGTGTTATTGCCTTGTCACAGCTTTCATTAATTCTGTTAAGCCAGGGACTCTAGTTTCTCTTTGCATCTCTTACAGTACCTTGATCTGGTACTCAACAGCTATTTAAAGCAATGTTTCTCAGAGTATAAGTACCATACATAACTTTAGGGGGTACATGATGGTGACCATTAGGTAACATTGAATCCTTCATTGAGAAAGCTACCCCTACTGACATTTCTCATTTTTCCTTTCCTTTTTTTTTTTTTTTTTTTAAGATGGAGTTTCACTCTTATTGCCCAGGCTGGAGTGCAAAGGTGAGATCTCGGCTCACTGCAACCTCTACCTCCCAGGTTTAAGCAATTCTCCTCCTGCCTCACTCTTATTGCCCAGGCTGGAGTGCAAAGGTGAGATCTCGGCTCACTGCAACCTCTACCTCCCAGGTTTAAGCAATTCTCCTCCTGCCTCAGCCTCCTGAGTAGCTGGAATTACAGGCATGTGCTGCCATGCCCAGCTAATTTTGTATTTTTAGTAGAGATGGGGTTTCTCCCTGTTGATCAGGCTGGTTCTTTTCCTTTTTAAAACACAAAATGTAGGCCTTAGGCTCAGAGCGAATGAAGGCAATAGTTAACTACCAGGAGTTTCAGAATTATTTCGTTATACAGACAGACACACAATTTTTTTGTTACCTTCTATTTGTGGCAAGTAACAATAGTTTGTCATTGATAGGACTGATATTAAAGTTTCCTTCTATAATAAATTAAGTACAAAAAGTGAGTTATTTTTTAAAAATATCAAGTCAATTTCAGTAAAATTTTGTTGGATGTGGCAAAAATTGTGAATGTAAGATACAAACAACTGAAGTCTGGCAAAATTAAGAAACTATTAGTAGACAACAGGTATGCTAATTGATTGCAGCAGGTAGGCTAATCAATTAAAAAACCTACGACAATTTTAGTAGGTAATTTTTTCTTCAAGTTGATCTTCCCCCATATTAAGTTGAGGTAAAAATCAAACTCACCTGGAGAGTAGTAAGGGTTTCATCAAAAGATACTGGAGTAATTGTGCAGATAATACGTGTCTTTGCATTTCCTCCCAAGGAATTCTGGAGAATTCGTGTTAACTTGCTATCTCGATAATTTATGAAACCACTTAGTAAGGAATAAGTTTATGGGAGAAAAAGATTGAAAATGTTTATATAACAAAATAGTTGGTTTTTAATGCAAAACAAATCAGCCAGTTTCAAAAATTAGTTCTTTACAGATTTTATGAGGCACATTAAAACTACTAAAAAAAGCATATTTAAAATAGAAAGTAAATTCAGTAGACTATAGTCATATGTATAAGCTTTTGAATATATGGAAGAAATCAGTACATTTGAGTGTCAATGAAAATACTGCAATTTTCAACCTAATGAAAAATATAAAAATTAGTAGGTAAGTGCACAACAGGATAAACTTCCCCAACCTGTCCATCACTAAGTTTCTTGATCACTTGGCCCAAAATAAATAAGCTTCGATTTATATTACAGCCTTCCTTGAGCCGCACACCTGAATTAAACAAATATGAAAACTAAACTTGACTCCTTTCTAGATGATAAACTTATTTATCACTAAGTTAATGAGAGAAATTAGAGGGCAGATGCTAAAGTCTATGCTCTGGATTAGACCTGAGCCCATCTTTAATATCAGTGGTAGAAGGAGCTCTCTCCTGATTCGCCCCACCTATTCAAATCAATCAGAAAGGTTATCACCTGAGAAAAACAGTAAAAAGAAAAGAGAGAGGGAAGAATGCTGTTTTCTGAAAGAGCTTCTCTAGCTCTTCAGTTCAAATCAATTTTTTTTCAACGTCTAAATATAGGCAACTATGGACTTACAACCAAATTAGCCTCTAATTTCTTATTTTTAAATTGTTAATATGCTCACATGGTTCAAAAAGTTTTTAAAAAAGTATACTTTGAAAAGGCTGTCTTCCACTTTTATCCCCTATTCAATCAGTTCCTGTACCTCTACTAGGAAATCATTATTAGTTTGTTTATTCTTTAGAGATTTTTAAACATACAAGTTCATATATAGTTATTTCCTTCCTTCCTTACTGATATCAGTAGTAACAGACCATACATACTATTTTGCACTTTGCTTTTTTTCACTTGGCAACATATCATGGAAAAATTTCCATATCCGTAAACACTGATCTTTTTCATTCTTTTTTAAAGTATAAAATCCCATTTTTATGGCTGCATCAGACTTCATTCACCCACTCCATACCCTGTTGAAGGACATGTAGGTTTTCAATCTACTACCTATACAAAAAAATACTGCAAAAAAAAAAAAAATTGAGCAGCTGTTATTTCACAGGTGCCTTAGATCTAAGCTTATTTATCATTAAGTTAATGAGAGAAATTAGAGGGCAGATGCTAAAGTCTATGCTCTGGATTAGACCTGAGCCCATTTTTAATATTAGTATCAGTGGTAGAAGGAGCTCTCTCCCTATTCGTCCCCACCTATTCAAATGAATAGTTTAGTTAGCTTTGCTGTAACATTACTACCTAACCAACCAGCTAAAACAAGCATTTATTTTTTGTTCACAGGTCTGAGGATGGGCTGGTTTGGTGGGATGTAGGCAAGGCTCAGTTGAGTGGCCCTACATTAGGCTGCAGAATGAGCTCAAGTCTGTTGCACAAACTTCTCATTTTCCTTGGATCAGCAGCTCTTCCAATGGCAAGAGTGCAGGTGCAGGTTAAACCATTTAAGCATTATGAACTATTCATTACATCCTTTGCCCAGTTTTTTGCTGGTTTAAGTTTTTCTTTTAAGCATCTAGACTGTATCAGTTAGTTATAAAAGGGTTTTCCCACTGTAAGTTGACTTACAATAATTTTTACATTGAAATTTTGAGCCACTTATAATGCATTTCTTGGTGTATGATATATGGATCCAACTTAATTTTTTTTCCAAATGGCTATTAATGAATAATCTATCTTTTCGTCACAAATTTGAAGGACCATCTTTATTGTATTCCCAGTTCTGTATTTGGGACTCTTGCTGGATTTTCTATTCTATTCCACAGGGCTGACAATTCACAGTTTTAATTACCATGGCATTATAATATGTTTCACTATCTTACAGGGCTAAATTCCACTTTCTGCTCTTTTTTGGAATTTTCCTGGCTACTTTTGTCTGTTTTTATGTTTCCATACATATTTGAAAATCATCTTACCTACTTTAAACATGAAAATGTACTCTTGATAATTTTTATAGGATTGTGTTAAATCTAGAAACTAACACATAGAGGCCTGACATCCTTGTGAGTTTGAATCTTCCCCATCTAAGTATGCTTCTCCATTTTTTCAAGTATTTGATGTGTTCTTCAAGTCTGATTTAAAGTTTTCTTAGGCCAGGTGTGGTGGCTCATGCTTGTAATCCTAGCACTTTGGGAGGCCAACGTGGGCAGATCACTAGAGGCCAAGAGTTCAAGACCAGCCCGGCCAACATGGTGAAACTCCGTCTCTACTAAAAATACAAAAATTAGCTGGGTGGGGTGGTGCATGCCTGTAATCCCAGCTACTTGGGAAGCTGAGGTATGAGAATTGCTTGAACCCAGGAGGTGGAGGTTGCAGTAAGCTGAGATCGTACCACTGCACTCCAGCCTGAGAGACAGAGTGGGGAGTCTGCTTCAAAAAAAAAAAAAAAAAAAAAAAGGTTTTCTTTACATTAGTTTTGTACAATCTTTGTTGAGTTTCTTCCTAGGTATTACATCTTTTAAGTTATTATAAATGGAATCTTTTTGTCTATTAAATATTTTAACTGGCTTTTGTTTATTAATATTTTAACTGGTTTATTAATATCTGTATATTAATTTTTTAGCCCACTATCTTTCTTAATTTCCTTAATTTGAAAGTTTAAACAGTTTTTATGGAACTCTCATGGGTTTTCCTGCTATACAGTCCTGTCAATTGTATAATTTTAATTTTTAAATTGATGCTATAGTAAAAATTAACCAGATATAGATGCTGATTTCTATGTTAAACACTATTAGAAAATAATCATTAATAAATAATATTGATTTGTTATTAACAATGAATAGTATTACTTTATCCTTTTCTAAAAATGACTGGTAATACTTTTTAATCTTGTAAAATAAGAAGACATTAAGATTAACATATTTCACCTAATGTAGATGATGGGTTGATGGGTGCAGCAAACCACCATACCACGTGTATACCTATGTAACAAACCTGTACATTCTGTACATGTACCCCAGAACTTAAAGTATAATAATAATAAAAAGACTAACATATTTCATATTTCATGAGTTTTCATTACCTTCAGCTCCTGTTTGAGCAGCTCTTTCACTGCCTGCAAGATCAACCAAATTCTGTAAGATAGATAAAAATAAATATTTAGGGCAGATAATTTGCAGTAAGAAAACTTGAACTGAAAGAACATTTTTAATACATGGTATATCTGAATATTCTATCTGTATACATGTCTCCATGCTACTGTTTAGGCATTCCCTTTCTTCTCTGAGTCAAACTGCTCTTATCTGTTCTTTTCTTCATACCTTCCATAACGCTGCCAGTATAGGTTCTGTTTCCCACACAAAGTCCAAAAATTTACCATGGCAAATATAATTCTTTATAAGCTATCACTTGCATTGCTCCAACTTTGTATCTATTCATCCCTTATTCTTACCTCTAGCTGAACTAACCACTATTCCCCAAACACCCCATGTACTTCTACACCTCCAAGCACCAGCTTTTTGCTGTTTCCTTTATTCAGTTAGTTTAATGTTCTAGTCTGTCCTTATTCTTTATTCAAGAACCAGGCACAAAGATTACCTGCTCAATGTAGCTTTGCCTACTTTATCCTTCCTGCCCTCCGGATCTCCAATGAACTGCTCCTTGAACTGCATTACCAGAACTCTTTATAAACATGACTTAAAGATACAACTTAAATTTATAGCACTGATTTTGTTGGGCTAGTCACGTATGCTAGCTGTACTATGCTGTAGCAATACCATGACTTTACTGTAGCATCTTTAAGAGCTGGATCTCTCTTTCATTTCACACACATTATTGAAAAGAAGTGACTACTTATCATGCTCCAGGCAGTGTATTAGGTGCTAGGGCTACAAATAAATAAGGTCTCTGCTCTCATGGAGCTTATATTCTACATAGAGGAGGCTGGTGAGAAGAGATAAAAAGACAAATAAGAAACATGTTGTGATAAGTGTAACAGAGACTATTTAAAAATAGAGCTGGAAGAGGGACTAGCAGGTTCACTGGATTGGATGGCAGTGGAAGGCTTGTCATTAAGCTGAGATCTGAATGACAAGAGAAGAGGAAGCTGGTCCCGAAAAGATCAAGGGAAACAGTAGTCTAGACAAAAAGAATAGCCAAAACACTTAGTCACAAAGCAGAATGTGCTCAGTGTGTTCAAAAAAATAGAAAAGGCAGTGTGGCACAATTGGTGAAATGAAGACAGGAAAAGACAAAATAAGAGCAGCAGACAGGGGCCAGATTACATAGGCCGTTTCAAGTAAGATCAAGAACTCTGAAATGTCTAAATTCAATGAGAAGCCATTGCAGGGCTTTACACAAGGGAGTAATACAGCCCTGCACACAGCCCTGCAATGGCTCCCACAATAGATCCACTATGACTACTGGGTGAAGGATGGATTGAGAAGGGGCAAAAGCAACAGCAGGCAGCCCCGTCAGGTGGCTGGGGCAGGAATCAGTGAAAGATAATACCAGCTTGGGTTAGGGATGTGACAGGGGAGATTGCTTATAAAGTAAGCAGTGGAGAGATTTTTTTTTTTTTAAATCTCAGAGCCCAACACGATGCTCAGAATACCATAAAGGTTTAGTAAACATGAGTAAATTAAAAGAAAGTCAAAGCTTTAAGTTATTTCTCTCTGTGGAGATTTCTGAGACTAGGCAGGTAAATATGTATTACTGGTTTAAGGAGTCTAATTTTTCTTGAACAGTGTCCACTACAGATGACATAGATACATAATAAAAAGGCAAAGTGTTAATGAAGGCAGCATGAGTGAAGGTTAAAGATGAGAACAAACATTCATATTCAAAGATATTCAGAGGCCCAATCTATGAGGGAAGAGTTCATGTGGAGCAGAATGAAATAAAGTTAGATTGGTTAAGAGTGGCCAAATCTTCTCCCAGGAAGTGACACTACAAAAGCAGTGGTTAGTATATTAGAAATCCATATGATGACTTCAAGATACAAAGACAAGAGTCATGGAGACCAGGTTCCAAGAGACTGATGTTCATTCAAGAGAGATGAGAAAGTAAATGAGTGTAACAGCCATGGGAATGTTCAAAGGTAGGATCAATAAGAAATGGGACAACTGGACAGAGAAAGGCAGAAAAAGTTGAGTCAAAATTGACTTGGGTGTCCAGCTTAGGCAGCTAGAATAATGCCGATTTTACTGGAAATAAGGAGTATTCACTATGGTCAGAAGAAAATAGTTTGGTTTAGACATATTAATGTTTCAGATAATGATGGGACACAATTATAACCATCTTTAGGAAGACATGAATTAGAATTCAGAGACTAGATAAATATTTGGCAGTCATCAACATGAAAATGATGATAGAATGTTTGAGAGCAAGAACTTAATTAAGAAAGGCCACAGGATACCTTCAAATTTTTTATTTTTATTTTTTTAGGAGGGTAAGGAAAAAGCTGCCAGGGTAGAAAACAGAGAAGGAGTAGAGCTAAGAGAACGTGTATATTATCATCTCACCAAGGCCAAGAGATAATCAGAAAGAGCCACCTCTAAAGAGCCAGAGATGACTCTTTAGAGGAGACTTCTTTCCAAGAAGATTCTTAGAGTAAGTGGGTAGGCTGGAGGGTTGGAACAGACAGACCATGGATAACAGAACATCAACAAACATGAGGAAAATCATCAAGTAGATCACTGAATATTCCAAGAGTATTAAAACTAAATTATTAAGTTAAAATTATACGAAATATCACAGTCTTGGGTGAGAAAACAAAACAGGTTAGGTTTTGGTTTTTTATTGTTAAAACAAGATTAAAATCTAAAATAAGTTATATCATTTTACAGAAAAATAGCTAAGGTGAAATTAGGTTGAATATTGTCTAATTTTATAAAATCTGAAAATGGATAAACATATAGATTGCCTGTTTCCCTGAAGTTTTCTAATCAAATAATCTTAAATCATATCCCACATCAAGCTAAAGAATTTAGGCCCTAAAGATGCGGAATAAACCAATATGGTAAATGATAGAAAAGGAGCAAGAAAGAGACAGCAATAATTTAGTGTGGCAAAAAGGAAGTGGGGAGGTTTACTTATGTGGAATATAGGAATGTTGCATAATGCTTATATTCACTTATTTAATAAATATCTATTAGATATAAAATAGGTACAATGTGCTAGGGGTACAAGGATGAATGCAGTATCACTCCTCAATGGATCTGCAGTCTAAAATACTATGTTTATAGTACAAAATATATTTTCTTATTTTACTTAGGTAAAACTAAAATAATGTGATTACTTTTTAACTATCCCACTAGATTTCTGTTGATCACATAAGTCTAAATTATATTGGCTGAGATTTTTTAAAAATCCTCAAATTCCAAGATGACTTAAAAATTATTAAATGTATGATAGAAAAATCCTACTTCATTAGTGGTTACAAAAAACATCAATTCCTATATCCCTGACATCTAAATTTTAAGAGATGGCAGCCATGACATAACTGGAAGAATATCCTTTGAATCTGTCCTACAACATTTCAGCTAGGAATTTGGTGATACTGACAAGACTAAGCAGATCATTTGTAGATTTCCTTCCACATTTAGTTCAGTTAACAGTTCTTATTAAACCAAACATCCAGCAGCTGAATTAAATTTTGTTTGGACCATACAGTACATTATTGTGGTTCATTAATACTCACCAAATGGGATACCTTAACAGATCCGTCACAATTAGAAGGTTCACCCTTTTCTCTACTTTCCAAAATCTAGATAGAAAAGGCAAGTTGTAGAAAAATTAGTGCGTTCTTACTTGGAAAGATCTAATAGACAGAAAGAGAGAATTACCTACCATCCTAAAGATGGTATGAGAACGACTGCTTCTTTGATTCATTTTTGTTTCTCCATAATGCCTGTTCTCTGTAAAAATGAGTTACATTTCAGTTGCATATATATCAAAATCCAAAGAAACACAATAATTTCTATTTTAACTTAAAAAAGTGTGATTTGAAGCCTAAACACACTTGATTGAAAAGATAGTTTTTACAAGTATTTTAAAGAAATACAGTATACAGTCTTACTTTCTCCCTTTGTAATCCATTTCAAAACCATTTCTGATGTATACACAACTTCTTCTGTGAGATCAGCAACATACACATTCCTCTGAAACAAGTTTAATTATGGAAAGATTAGAGAAATAGAAGTCACAAGTTTGCTTTTCAAAAGAGGGTGCAAACTATTATAGAATTCATTTGTGAAAGTTAAAAGTGGAAAATGGAACCATAATTCTGTAGGAATATAACAAGTAATTCTATGAATACCTACAATTTATTTCATATATCAAAGCACACCAAATTGTAACCTAATGCTTCCATCTTGCTATTTTTACACTCAAACCAAAATATTAGAGCTGTATTTTAAAACTATACGTATTGTTTAAAAGATGAATCTCTATAAATACTTCAAAAAATCCGCCACATACTATAGAAATAGGAGACACTTTAAAAACTATAGAAATTAAAGGTAGATATTCAAGAACAATAATCCCAATAAGTAAGCCAATTTTAAAGACCCCTTAAGTCTGCTACTCACATTGACGTCTTCTCGAATAATTAAAGGCTTCATTTTGTTAGTGCCACAGAGTAAATCTGTAATGGTTTCATTGTATATTTCCATGTAAGATACACGTAAGAGAAATTCCCTATCAGGAAACTAGGAGAAAAAAGTTATGTGAAAACACAGGAAGCATCCAATTGTGAAAAGCTAATACCAAATGCTCATGTGCTTAAAGAGGTTTTTAAAGAAAAACAGTCTGTAAAATAAAATAAGAAAACCCTTGGTCCTAATGTTGACAAAATAATAAACACAAAAATATAAAAGCATTGTTACAGAAATAATTAAAAGTACCATAAAGCTAGAAGAGGAGAATACTAACTCTCTAGGCTCAAAATAAAACCCCATCAAAAGATGTTCCTATTTTAATAAAAATGTTAATTTAAAACCAACTCTTAACTAATTAGGTTGCCTATTCTGGCTTTCTGCTTCCCTTTTTTTTTTTCTTAAACCTATATCAACTTTTTACTGTTCCTTTATAATCTCTCATAGTTAAATGGTTAGGTGGAGCTAACCATTCTGATAAAATTTTCTTGCTCCTTAATGCCTACTTTTTGTTGAGAATATTATTGTTGCAGAATTCAAGGGAAAGAATACAAGAACTTGAAGCTTTATAAAGTAAGTTGTGGGGATAAAAGTGAATCTATACCATGCCTTTCTTCTTTCCCCATCAATAATCAAACAATAACTATAAATCTACTTCCTTTTTATCTTTACAAGAGAAATACACTAAGACTGAGTACCCAGTTATTACTACTTTCACCTGTATGTACTAAAAATCCAGTTAAGTTACTTACCTTCTTAATTTTTTGGAAAATATCATGAATTGCCCTGGGTATAACTCCCAAATGATCTTCTGAACCCATCATAGTATATGTTTTTCCTGAAGCGGTCTGTCCATAGGCAAATATGGTACCTACAAAAAACAAAACACACATATGCAAAGATTAAAAACAAATTTATAATGGGTAAAACAATGCATACTTGTTGAACAGATACCCAAGACTAAAATGTTTCTCCAGCATTGAATGAATACAAACCATTGTAGCCTTGTATGGCAGAATCGATGATTGGTGCTGCTATTTCTTCATACACAGTTTTGGTAGTTTCATTACTATGAAAGACACGATCTAAACAACAACACAGAAGTTAAACCAAATGAATCAACTGTGTTTTCATTCCAAATTAGTAATTATTCCCAAAAGTAAAACTGTCAGAATGTAGAATGATCAAATATAAGACACAGTATTTTCTTTAATTTTTTGGTTCTCTGAAAATATCCTTCCCTAAGGTAAAATGAGTTCATCTTCAAACACAAAAATTATGCTATAAGTCAACTTTTCTATTTCTTTCAAGAGGCAGTAAGGCATAGTGTTTGCACGTGGGGGTCTGGAATCTATCTAGATGCAAATTAGACAACTGTGATTGTAATGGTTTTAAATACTAATTGGTTACCTTACTTAAATACATGATGGATAAACAATACTTTGTTTCCAGTGAAGCAGTTTATAGAAGGCTTAGTCTAATCTATAGTGAGAAACCTAATATTATTGACAAGCCTTTTGTACTTTTAATAGCAAAAGGATAACAAGCTAACTTTTGATGCTATCATAAGCTTACCAAAATTGAAGGATTTACTTCCATCAACTTGATAAATGGCATTACTGTCAGTTTTCCAGTAAACTTGGGCAGTTTCTCCAAGTGATTCTTCTCTACAAGAATAACAACACTGCATTTTAACCAATCATAGAAGTCATGTCATAGGAGGGATAATTTAAAAGATTTCATCTCCTAAAGAATATTTTGAAACATAGTAATATGAAAATGACAGAAACTCCATCTTTGAGGATTCAACTGTCTTAAATGGAGCTTCAGTGACCTGTCTTCTCATGCGTTTTCTTGTGAAGGCTTTCATTCTGACCCTCTCCCCCTAGTACTGGTAAATTAAGGGATGGATTCAAAATGCAACTCTGATTATGTCTGCCTTGCTTAAAATTCTTAAAACCTTTTGGAAATCTATGAAATCCTCAGCATGGTACATGAGTCCTAGATCATTTCATTTCTCTCTTCATTTTCCTCTGAATTCCTAGAGACATCCTAAGCTCCACCTGAAGGTCTTCCTTAAATGACAGATGTAACCTCTCTGTGCCTGAAATAGTGACTTTCCTTTCCATTAAGTAACACAGCCATTATTTCACTCATGAAAAGGGTTAAGACTTTGCTGACACAAGTTTACTCCACGGAAGCTGTCATCTTTCTGATAGGCTAATGACTCCGCTAGCACACACTCACCACCTGCCCATGATAACGCTAATCACAAGGTATCCTAATGGTTTCTTTCTGTAGCAGTTTAAGGCATTAGCTAATGAGCGCCTCAAAAAATAGGAAATTCCTGATCTTGGTATTTGCATTTATTAATTCCCGTGTTCAAGAAAAATTTCTCACACATACAAATTGTTAGCATTTTGGGTCGAGGGCCAGAAGCTAGCGAAGCAAACCAACTTCATTCACTCCTCTTCCTGCTTTTTCTCCACAGCATTTATTACTTACATATCACCACTTAACAACCTACATTTTTAACTTTATTTTCTGTCTCGCCCCATTAGAATGGAAGATCCACCGGGCAATGACGGGACTGTCTGCGTAGTACAGGACAAAGTACTAAAAAAACAGTATTGATAAATATTTGTAGAATGAAGTCTTGAGTGACAACTGAACGCAATGTGACAGACAGACTAGTCCTTGTCCTCAGGGAGTCTGGAGACAGCAGTTACATGTAAAATGACTAACTGTGACGAGGGCCAGGAAGGCACAGTCCCTACGACTTCTCTAGGGCGGGGAATGGGGCAGGGAGAAGCAGATGAGGCGAAGCAGAGCAGCGCAGAGGAGAAGGTCGTTAAGGTCAGCGAGACTGAGTTAAATTTAAGTGCATGTCGCAGCGGGGAAGTATCTTCTAGATCTCCGATCCTCCCGTCACTTTAAAGACGTAGAAATCATGGCCAGCGGTCGAGTTACTAGACAGCACAGCCGGGAATCAGCGGCTCCTGGAAACGCGGCAGGCTTCGCCCCTATGGCTCAGGGCGGCACCGCCGGCCCAGCGGGCACTGGGCCGTGGTGTGGCCCCCCCTACCTGCTGTTCAGCCGCCGCACTCGCACGCAGACGGCCACAGCTCCTTCCTCCGCCATCCTATCAAGCTGAACAGACCCCAGGAAAATGGCCAGGACCCTCCGCAGCGGCGATTCAGGGCTCACGGGCCGCCCCGCCTTTAAATTTAAAATTTCCCAAACGCCGCATCTGATTGAGCCGTGGCCTCGTGACGTCATGGGCCGTTCCACCTGCGGCGCAGCGCGGGGGACGCGAGGCGGACGGCGCGACCACCGCTAAACAGGAGAGGGGGGATTTAAAGGGCCAGGCGTAGAGTCGGAGAAGGGGGTCGCAGGGAGGGGCTCCCGGGAGGGGGTGGAGAACGGTGGTCCTGGAATACCAGAATACATCTGCCAAAAGCCAGCGAACATCATCCTCCATCCCATTCTTAAAGAGTTTGCAATCTGTAGACGAAACTAGGTAGCGACATATGTATTTGTCACTACCAAAACAGAATTGAAGTCTTTTTTTTTTCTCTCCTTTTTTCTTTTCTTTTTTTTAGAAAGTAAAAGAAAGAAAAGAATAAAGAGAGAAAGAAAGAAAAAAATAAGAGAATAAAAGAAAGGGAAAAAGAAGAAGAAAAAGAGGTAGAGAGAACAGGAATCTTGCTCTATTGCCCAGGCTAAAATGTAGTCTAAAAATGGGTATTACAAAGCTCTTTTATACTAATAATTGTGTTATACGATGGAGACAGGAAGGAATAAGGGAGGAAAATAACAAACAACCAACCAACCAATATTTCATTTGAACCTATGAAATACTATGTAATTGCTGGGGAGTGATTTACTCCCAACCATGTGGTCTCTTTTAGAATAAATGTGATGTGTTACTGAAAAAAAAAAATGGATGTTTTGTGGATTTGGAGTAGGGAGTTCTGTAAATGTTTATTAAGTTTACTTGTTCGAGGTATAAGTTCAAGTCCCGGATATCCTTGTTAACCTTCTGTCTCATTAATTTGTCCAATATTGACAATGTAGTGTTAAAGTCTCCCACTATTATTGTGTGGGAGTCCAAGTCTCTTTGTAAGTCACCAAGAACTTGCCCTATGTATCTGGGTGCTCCTATATTGTGTGTGCATAGACTTAGGATCGTTAACTTTTCCCATTACATTGATCCCTCTACCATTATACAATGTCCTTCTTGTCCCTTTTGTTTTCTATTACTTTAAAGTCTATTTTATCAGAGATGAGAATTGTAACTCCTTTTTTTTTTTTCTCTCCATTCGGTTGGCAAATCTTCCTCCATCCCTTTGTTTTGAGTCTCTGTATATCCTTGCATGTGAGATGGGTCTGGATGCAGCTTACTGATGGGTTTTTTAGAATGGCTGATACTGGTTGTTCCTTTCTGTACATAGTGCTTCTTTCAGAAGCTTCTTGTAAAGCAGGCCTGGTGGTAATGAAATCTCTGAGTACTTGCTTGTTTGTAAAAAATTTTATTTTTCCTTCACTTATGAAACTTAATTTGGCTGGATATGAAATTCTGGGTTGAAAGTTCTTTTCTTTAAGGATGTTGAATATTGGACCCCACTCTCTTCTGGCCTGTAGGGTTTCTGCTGAGAGATCTGCTGTGAGTCTGATAGGCTTCCCCTTGTGGGTAACCTGTCCTTTCTCTCTGGCTGCCCTTAGTATTTTCTCCTTTGTTTCAACCCTGGTGAATCTAATGATTATGTGTCTTGGGGTTGCTCTTTTTGAGGAATATCTCTGTGGTGTTCTCTGTATTACCTGGAGTTGAGTATTGTCCTTGCTTGCTAGGTTAGGAAAGTTTTTCATGGATAATATCCTGAAAAATATTTTCCAGCTTGGATTCATTCTCTTTGTCACATTCAGGTACACCTATCAAACGTAGATTAGGTCTTTTCACATAGTCCCATATTTCTTGGAGACTTTGTTCATTCCTTTTACCCTTTTTTCTCTAATCTTGTCTTCTCGTTTTATTTCATTAAGTTGGTCTTCGACCTCTGAAATCCTTTCTTCTGCTTGATCAATTCGACTGTTTAGACTTGTGCATACTTCTCGAAGTTCTTGTATTGTGTTTTTTAGCTCCATTAATTCACTTATATTCCTTTCTAAATTGTCCATTCTCATCAACATTTCGTCAAACCTTTTTTCAAGGTTCTTAGTTTCCTTGCATTGGGCTAGAACATGTTCTTTTAGCTCACAGAAGTTTCTCATTATCCACCTTCTGAAGCCTGATTCCGTTGATTTCTCACATTCATTCTCGATCAGGCCTTGTTCAATTGGTGATGAGGCACTGCAATCCTCTGCAGGAGGAAAGGCATTCTGATTTCCAGTGTTTTCAGCCTTTTTGCGCTGGTTTCTTCCCATCTTTGTTGATTTATCCACCTGTCGTCTGTGTAATTGCTGACGTTCAGATTAGGTCTCTGAGTGGACGTCCAACTTGTTGGTGGTAAAGTTTTTTCTGTTTCTTAATTTTCCTTCGGTGGACGCCCCTCCCACACAAAGCTGGACCTTCCCGGGTTCAGCTGTACTGGCTGTGAAACTCTCAATCCTCAGCAATGCCAACTGCTGTTTTTTGTGTGTGTGTAGGGGGGGGACCAGCCTTCCCCTGCGGCGACCCACCACGCCGACTGAAGCAGCAGCGTTGAGATTCGTGGTGCTTTTCTGCCCGGGAATCTCCCGGTCTGCTTCCCCGATTCAGTCCGCTTTTCAATCAGCTGAATGGGAGACTCTGCCTTCCCGGAGCTCCAACGCCAACCAAAAGGGCACTCAGTCCCGTATACTCCGGACTGAGAACCGCCGCGCCGGGGCGCCTGCAAAACGGCCGCGCCGGCCAAAAGAGTCGCGCTGACGACCCGTGGGGCTCCTCCGCCAGGAATCTCTTGGTCCGTGGGCAATAAAAATTCATCTGAAAATGTGGCGTCCACTCACTCTCTGCGCTTTCGGTGGGGAGCTACAATCCTGAGCTGCTGCTAATCGGCCATCTTGGATCTCTCTCCCAGAATTGAAGTCTTTTAAAGAAACTGCACTAACAGTTTAAACTTCAAACATCAAAATTCACTGTCCAGTCCAGAAAAGTGACAAGCCTGTTGTGCGCCTTAGAAAATCTGAGTTTAGGCCGGTCTTTCTTTCTTTTTCTTTCTTTCTTTCCTTTCTTTCTCTTTCTTTCTTTCCTTCTTTCTCTTTTCTTTCTCTTTCTCTCTTTCTTTCTTTCCTTCCTTCTTTCTTTCTCTTTTTATTCTCTCTCTCTGTTCCCCCTTCCTCCCTCCCTCCCTCTTTCTCTCTCTTTCTTTTCTGCAATTCCTTTCTATTAGCTGTTGCTTCCTAATATGTTGAATTAGGGAAAAGAATTACTGAGGACTCCGAGGACTGAAAAACTCATTGAGTAATGGATCGATACTTTTTTTTTTTTTTTTTTTAAAGGCAAAGTCTCTCTCTGTTGCCCAGGCTGGAGTGCAGTGTTGGTATCTGGGCTCACTGCAACCTTTATCTCCCGCGTTAAATCGATTCTCCTGTCTCAGCCTCCGGGGATTACAGGTGCCCACCACCACTATCAGCTAATTTTTGTATTTTTAGTACAGACAAGGCTTTGCCATGTTGTCCAGGCTGTTCTCAAACTCCTGACCTCAGGTGATCTGCCTGCTTTGGCTCCCAAAGTGCTGGGATTACAACGTGAGCCCCTGGCCTGGGTTGTTACTTTTATTAACTGAAAGGGAAAGCTATTCTAAATACAGTATTTTTTTTTTCCCTGCAAAATAATTCTTGCTTTCCCTTTGTCTCTCTCTTTTTATTTTTTCATTTTTAAATAGAGATGGGGTCTTGCTCTGTCACCTAGACTAGAGCACAGTGGCCTGAACACAGCTCACTGCAGGCTCAACTCCTGGGCTCAGCCCAGGAGGAGTTCCCGCCTTAACCTCCTGAATAGCTTGGACTAGGGCACATCACCAGCTTAGATAATTTTTAATTTTTTTTGTAGAGATTGAGTGGGGGAAATTGGGGTAGGGAGTTGTATCTCACCATGTTGCCCAGGCAGGTCTTGAACGCCTAGGTTTAAGTGATCCTCCTGCCTCAGCCTCCCAAAGTGCTGGCATTACAGGTGTGAGCCACCATGCTCAACTATTATGTGCCAGATATGGTTCCAGTCTCAGGAAGCACAACAGTGAACAGAATAGATAATGCACCTGTTGTCACAGAGTTGTTATTCTCTTAGGAGAGATGGAAAATACAGGAACATCTCAGTCTTCTCTCTCTCTCTCTCTGTCTCTCTGAACACACACACACACACACACACACACACACACACACACACCCATAATGTAATGATGTGATAGGCATCACAGAGTGAGTGATAAGGTGGGATAGGAGTCAGAGAGTGATAAGGTGGGATAGGAGTGCTAGTTTCTTGTGAAACATATTCTTGTGGGAAGCAGTACACAATACATAATAAATATATAGTAAAATAACATGTTGGGAGGAAGGTTTGCTTTAGATGTTCAAGAAAGACCTGAGGAGGTGACCTTTGAAGTGAGACCTTTGTGGTAAGAATGAGCCACACTTGGGGTCAAGAGAAAGGGCACAGCAGACAGAGGAACAAGTAAGTCAAAGAATCCAAGGCTCGATTGAGTTCGTCATCTATCTGAGACACAAAGGGGAAGGCCCTGTGACTGAAGCATTTATGGTAATGGAGAGAGGTAGGCTGGTCCAGGTCCAGGCCCCTGGGGTCTTTAGGGCTGTGATAAAATATTTGGATTTTATTCTCAAGGATGAGGGGGAAGCCTATGGAGAATTTTAAGAATAGGAGTAAAAGGGAATCATTCCTTCAAACAAGACATTCTTTACTTTGAACATAGAAGCTTCCAGAAGAGACTTTTTCCTAGCTCCTACCAAACTGGCTACCCACTGTGTGCATCTGTTCTTGCATACTTGCCTTCCAGACCGTAACTTGATGAACACCTGTGTGTTTTCCACCCTGAAAACTCTCCATGTGTGCACAGGATCCAGTCCTCTCCTTCTCACTCTCTGTCCTGCATTGTCATTTTCTCTTGCTCTAGTAAACCAATCTTACTAGCAAACGTGTGCCTTCATTTCTCCCATATCGAGTGTCTAATAGATATGGCAAACTTAAAATGTCTAATACCATATTCATGCTCTTCCTCTCAAAATCTGCTCAATCAGCAGTTTTCTGCTTCTCAATTGATGGCAAGTCCATCCTTACGGTTATTCAGGTGCAAACTCTGGAGCCATGCTGCTCAACTTCTCACCTGGAAATTCTGTCAGGACCACCTTGAGAATATTTCAGAATATGACAGTTGATCACAACTTACGCTGCAGCTACCTGGTCCTAAATACCATCATCTCAAGTTGAACTCATCTCAGTGTTTCTACCCTTGCCCACCCCTACTGCCAGTTTGTTCTCAACACAGCAATTTGAGTGATTCTGTGAAAATGTATCAGAGCATGTAATTCCTTTCTCAAGACCCCAAGTGCCACACCTTCACCCCCATCCTCTGATTTCTCTCAGAACAAACCCAACATCTTTCAGTTGTCTCCCAAGCCTGACATGATCTTGCCCCTTGTACCCTCGGGCCTTGCCTCCTACCACTCTCCTTCCCCCGTTTGCTCTCCTGACTCCAGCCACGCCAGCCATTGGCAATTTCCTGAATCCCAGGCAAGCCCCCTCTTAAGATGTATGCACTGGCTGCTCTGTCGGGATGGAAGGCTCTCACTCCAGTTATCCATGTTTCCTTCCTTTCCCTTCATTCCGGTGTCTGCTCAAATGTCACCCTCTCATAGCTCTCTCTGTATAAAATAGCAACTCCATTGTATGTTACTTCTATTTCTTAAATCTTCTTCTTAAAGAAGTTACAAGATGACTTGTAACTTTTAAAATAATATGTGTATGTGTATTAATTTATGTATATGTCTGTCTCCTCCCACTAGAGTGACATAGTTTTTGTTTACTCCTTATCCTCTGTGCCTGGAAAGATGCTTGGCATACAGTAAACATTCAATTAAAAAATTACTTATTACTAAAGTATTACTCAAATACTTATTGGCATAATTTCAGGAAAGATACACAGAAAACACCTAGCTTTTTTTAAAGGGAAAGGACTGACTTGGAAAATTGATTCATTGTTCATTTTACGTTATTTCATAACTCTTAATATTTTAACCACATGGATATTAGTTTCTCTCAAGTTAAAGAAATTAGTGGACATAAAAGATTGTCTAAAGTAGAGTCTACTCATTCAGATTTGTTTTGGTTATCTAGCTGTGAGCCAATATAGCTTGCCCCTTTTCATGACTAAATTGTGAAGAGGCAGGGCTGCTTCTAATAAGAAAATCCAGAGTATTGTGGTATATATATACCATGAAATACTACTCAGCCATGAAAAGGAATAAAATAATGGGATTCATAGCAACCTGGGTGGAATTGGAAACCATTATCCTAAGTGAAGTAACTCAGGAATGGAAAACCAAATATCATATGTTCTCACTCATAAGTGGGAGCTAAGCTATGAGGACTCAAAGGCATAAGAATGATACAATGAACTTTGGGGGTTTGGGGGGAAAGGGTGGGAGGGGGTGAGAGATGAAAGTCTACACATTGGGTACAGTGTACACTGCTTTGGTGACAGGTGCACCAAAATCTCAGAAATCACCACTAAAGAACTTATTCATGAAATACATAAATAAATGAATAAATGTAAATAAATAAATAAAATAAAAGGAAAATGACCAACATTCATGGAACTGGAGGCCATTGTCCCAAGTGAAATGACTCAGAAACAAGAAGTCAAAAACAGCGTGTTCTCACTTGTAAGTGAGGGCTATCCAGTGGGTACACGTGGACATTATATTAGTCTGTTCTCATGGTGCTATAAAGAAACACCCTAGACTGGGTAATTTATAAAGAAGTTTAATTGACTGACAGTTCTGCATGGCTAGGGAGGCTTCAGGAAACACAGTCATGGCAGAAGGCAAAGCAGCATCAGGCATCTTCTTCACAAGGAGGCAGGAGAGTGAGTGGGAGCAGGGGAAATGCCAGACACTTATAAAACCATCAGATCTCTTGAGAACTCACTCCCTAACAGAGACCAGCATGAGGGGAAATCATCCCCATGATACAATCACTTCCCACCAGGTCCTTCCCATGACACACTGGAATTATGGGGATTAAAATTCAAGATGAGATGCTGTGGGGGACACAGCCAAACCATATCAGACATATAGAGTGAAATGATAGACACTGGCAACTCCAAAACGTGCGAGAGTGTGAGGGGACTGAGGGATGAAATACCACCCATTTGGTACAATGTTTACTATTCGGGTTATGGGAACACTACAAGCCCAGATTTCATCACTACGCAACATATCCACGTAACGCAACTGCGTGACATGCGCAATTGTACCAACTAAATCTAGAAAAATTTTCAAAAAGAGAAAAAAAGAAATAAGCACGTTTTAAGAAATGGACCAACTAAATCCAACTAAAAAAGTTAAAAAATAGAAAAATAAAAATAAATTGAGTGGTCAGGGAAAGCATAAAGATTAAATAACTTATCTAAAGTTATGGAACTTCTGGGAAGAGAGGCTTAACATTTGGATGCCTACCATTTCTCTAGTGGGCAAACAACATTTTTGTTAACTTTTTTTTTTTGACCTGAAAGATTAACACCTGCATGTGATCAAAATATTCAAATGAACAGAAGATTCACAGTGGAAAACAAATATTCCTACATTGAATCCTAAGTGCCATTTCACCTCCTTGGAGGTAGCTGTGTCATTTCCTCAAGTGTTCTCAAAGTAATTTACAGATATGACACACATATAGATCTTTTTCTATATTGCATATCTTTTACATAAAAAGGTACCTGCCATACATGCTGTAGTGAACTGTGCTTAAATGTGATCTTTATATAAATGTTTTCATTCAGCTCAAGAAGAAGAGTGAATTTCTGAGGCATATGAATTGCACAATCTTTTAGGTTGATGTCTCAATTTTTCTTTTTCCTCTGAACTGTGTTATTTATGCTGAAGCTGCAGAGGGCACTGTAATCTTTCCCAAAGCATGGCACAGCCTTGAATGGTGTTTTGAAGAGTGTGAATACAGTGCAAACTGTAGGATTTGGAGAAGCTTCTGATATTAAAAATATACATCAATTCAAATTACTCACCTGTTCTCCCTTATTTTAAAGCATTTCATATAAAATTAATTGCAATATATTTCTATCATACAATCACCTTTAATAGGACTAATTTTTTTATTTCAAATTTTATTTTAGGTACAGGGAGTACATATACAGATTAGTCACATGGGAATATTGTGTGATGCTGAAGTTTGGGGTATGGGTCTCATCACCCAGGTAGCGAGCATAGTGCCTGATAGGAAGTTTTTCAACCCTCCCCCCCACTGCCTCCCTCTCTTCTAGTAGTTCACAGTGTCTATTGTTTCTGTATTTATGTCCATGTGTGGTCAATGTTTAGCTCCACTTATAAGTAAGAACATGCAGTCTTCCTGCATTAAGTTGCTTAGGATTATGGCCTATATAGGAGTAAATTTTTGTTTAATAGAGAGAATGCATAATTTTCAAAGCATAATTCTCATGTTTAATTTGGAGACATCTATTTGTAATGATCACAGACATAGTATCTCTTATCTTTTAACCACAATAAAAGAGGATTTGTATGACATCATGAGAACTGCTCTGGCCTGGGTCAGTCCAACTACTATTCATAAGGTATGCCACACTGGAAAATCATTTATCTCTGTGTGTCACCATTTCCTCATCCACATAATGAAGGAATTGGGTGAGAAAATTTCTAAGGTTTTTTTTTTTTCCGCTTCAATAATTCTGTAATGTCTTCATAAAAAAAAAAGAAAATTGAATTGCTAAGTGAATAGATTTTAAGTCACTCACACAAAAATATATGGAGTAACGCATATATTAATTAGCTTGATTTAGCCATTCTGCAATATATACATACTGCAATAGGTATATTGTACAATACATCATATTGTACCCATAAATATAATTACTTTTTGTCAGTTATAATAAAAAATTTAAAAGGAAACTTGTTCAAATTGAGTATGGATGAGTGTAAAATTGAATATAGATTTGAGAGGGAGTAAGAAAAGTGATTTATGTTACCAAGAAAATCTAAGGTAGTCACAATGTGGCAGAGAATGATGGCAGTCCACCACAATCGATTCTCTTCTTCTGGCCAGAAAGCAAGATTACATTTCCATCCTGTGTTGAAATTAAGGGCCACTTCTAGGCATATATAAAACTCCAGGGGTGCACTTTTGCTGCCTTATCCTTGGTGAACATCGTTTCTTCTTTTCTTCATTGATAATTCCAATTCCTGACCACTTTCCTCCGCCCAGGTTTTATTCTCATCTTTATTGAGAAGTCAGGAGCATCAGGCAAGATGTCTCAACTTCCAGCTTTCCCACCCTACCTCCTGCACCCCTATTGATCTATAGCCCCACCAACTCTTCCCTCTTTCGTGCACTTCCAGAGTGAAGTGTCCATGGTGTCTGAGATGAGCCCTTCCATTTATGCCCTTGGCTCCCTTCTGTCCAGTCTCCTTCACATCCTTGCTCCAGCAGTTATTTGCTCTGCTATGTCAGAAAAACGCTAGAAAACAGCAAAAAGAATCATCTGTAATTTCACCTTAAAAAATTATCAAAATTGCTTAGTGAATGTTCCTTCTATTAACCACTCATCAATTTTCATCTTCCATAAGGTGATCTATATTAATTAAATTTCTTTCTCTTTCTTGAATATATGCAATAAATCTATGTGGATAAATAACTGGATGTTTTCATATTTTCAAGAATAGAATCATTCTGTAATTATTGATCTAAAATTTGCTTTTTACATTAACAAATCAGTAAATTGATATATAGATTTTCCTTTTATATTGGCTGGATGATATTTAGTTATATGGTAGCATCAGAGTTTATTCAATCTTTTTTTTTTTTTTTTTTTTTTGAGACAGCATCTTGCTCTGTCACCCAGGCTGAAGTACAGTGGCACGATTTGTTGAAAAAATTGTCTTTACTCCATGAATTACCTGTGTACTATTGTAAAAAAAAAATCATTTGATCTTACTTATCTGAGTATATTTCCAAACTCTCTATTCCATTTCATTGATGTATATGTTTATCTTCAGTTGTTACTGTTTTAAGCCATAAAATTTTGGATTTGTTTGTTATACAGCAAAGTGTAACAATATGTGACACCGTCACTGTCAGGCACTTTGGAAGGGCTCAAATTTTACTCCTCTTGAAAGCTAACAAGTTAGCCTGCCACAGTTTCATGAATCCTGGTGGAAGATCCAAGACTTCTGGGTCAAGGATAAAGAAAAATTTACTAACCAAACCAATAGCCATAGCCAAAGTATTCACATTTTTGTGCTGGTTTTCTAAACCCCAATTCCCAGAAGGTGATGCAAAGAGGGCCAGGTGACACCTGTGCACACAGGTACACTGATGCACGAGAGATATAAGAATACTACTAGTACTGTAAGTGATAAGTGACATGGTAATACTACTGATTTATTTCAGCCTCCCCTTCTTTCTGTGACTGATTTTTTTTTCCCCAGAATCAGTTCAGACCTCATCTTTCAAGAAGCCTCTGGTTTTTTATCCTTTGAGCTCCTGTAGCATCATGACTTTGAGTATTATGTCTTCTTCATTAGGCAGTGAGCTTTTTGAGAGTAGACTCTGACTCATTTTCCTTATACTCTAGTTTGTCAAACTATTAAAATGTTTGATGTACTTCCTTTTTAAGGATCTATTGATACAGTTACCATGCCTTTAATATCTTGATGATTTCATAAGAAATGGAACAAATGGAATACTTGTAATACATGGCCCTATTTCTCTTCATGATTGTTTCCCAAATAAGTTATTTCTGTACTGAAGGAAGTACCTGAAAATACCCAGGAAGTAACTGCCTTCCTGAAAATGGTACTTGTTATAGTATAAGTATTATAAAAATTTTTATAATTTTTAAAAGGCTTATAGCTGTTGGTAATATAAAGTCTCTAAAATATGTACATGCCAGTAATATTGAGAAGGATGCCATTTTATTCCAGTATCGATAAAGGGCATTGCATATATAATTAGCAGAACAAATCGACAAGCAGGGCACATAGTTTGCATTTCCATGGTAGGTTAGAATGATTATTTTGATTATGATTTTGTATATTTTATTTACTTTTTTTTTTTGAGACAGAGTTTCGCTCTTGTTGCCCAGGATGGAGTGCAATGGTGCGATTTCGGCTCACCACAACTTTTGCTTCCCGGGTTCAAGTGATTCTCCTGCCTCAGCTTCCAGAATAGCTGGGACTACAGGTATGCGCCACCACACCCGGCTCATTTTGTATTTTTAGTAGAGTCAGGTTTTTTCCATGTTGGTCAGGCTGGTCTCGAACTTCCGACCTCAGATGATCTGCCTGCCTTGGCCTCCCAAAGTGCTGCATCTGGCCTCCTTTGACTTTTACAGCCTTCAATGTCTCCATTCTAGTACAAGAAGAAACACTGAATTTTTACAATAAAACATTTATTAAATTTGGTGAAGTATGAGATCTGCTCAACAGTAATACACCCTGGTTTGACTTTGTTATTACTAATGTTTTTGTAAGTATTTTAAGCATAAATCTTTGGTTTGGTTTTTGAAAGTTATTTTCTGAATATTTTGGCAAATGAATGTGCAAGAACATCATGAGTTTTCTTGGTTCACAGAATAATAATGCTATGGGTTTATCTGAGAACTTAATAGTAGAACTTGCCATAGCATGACATGGAACTCTTTGCTGGCGTGTGCTGTTAATTTTTCAGTTTCTTCTAAACAGGTTTGTAATTTGATTTTCCTATTTCTGAGAAAATCTGTCATCTTAAAAAAAACTCTTGGAGAGCTAACTGAAAGTGAAAACAAATTTCAAGAAACCTCTAAAGAAATATTATAACTCATCCCTTTATCCTACCACCATGTTTTGTGGCTTCATACAGAAAAACCCCAATAATGACTCAACCTTAGGAATTTATGCATCTATTATTTGGAAACATAGAGATAAATGCCCATAATATATAGCTAAGAGACTTGAAGGAGGCTGCCTGTGAGGAGGGTGTATGGGTAGTAGATATGGAGTAGGGAGTGTAAGCTGGGAAAAACAGCAAAGGAGAAAGGACTTACAGAGTGCCTACATAAATTGGTTATGAGTAACATATAAACAAGAAACAACAAACTGCGGAAGGCCGCAGGAGGCCTCTGAGGAGGAAGGCCTCTCCATGCCTCATGTTCCAGTGCAGGGTGACCTAGGCTCTGTTACCATAAACATTGTGCTCCAGGATGTAAAACCCCTTCATAGCACTGTGACATAGCCAGACTTGTAGGCTCCTTGTAAGGCCCATGTTCCATCAGCTGCACATAGATAATAAGCTAAAGATAATCACATGTTCTTGTTTTGTGAAACTCCCAAACCACCACTGTTATCAGTCCTTAGAATGACACACCACTTCCAGCTCACTGATTCACTTCTGGCTCACTGATTCACTCCACCATCACTCCACCCCCCACCCTATAGATCAAAGTGATTGTAATCAATAAATAGTGTGGATGATCAGAGCATGGGTCCTTCACTGTTCCCTCCAGAGTAATAGAGCGATGGCCCCTGGTCTCTCTATCTCTCTTAATCTGTCTTTTTCTCATTACTTTGTCACCACTGAACTCCGGGTAACCCACAGGTGATGTAGGGCTGGCTCCCTACATTCTGGTGCCCCCACGTGGGTCTCATGGATCCCTGTGTTCTGGCACCCAATGTGTGGGGCTAATGGATTCCCTACAAGTGTATAGTACAGTTTTTATTTTCAGCCTTCTAGCACTAACTTATTTGCAATCTATGTGCACATAGTATTTCAATAAAAATGAAACAACTTATAAAACATAAAAAGAAATGATCAACCCCAAACTGGACTTAGGTCTTTCATTATTTCTTATAGGCTGGGATATAGACCCACCAAAAGGAGGCCGGATTGATCCTGCTTGAGTGGAAGTTTCCCCAAAGACCCTCCTGGAGTGAAGGGTTCCCAGAGGAGAGTGAAACACAGGAGTTAGGTGGTTGAGGCACGAGTTGGCCATAAGCAAACAGTGAGGGTTAGAGAAGATTACTTCTATCAGGAGAACAACAGATGAGAGAATCTTCCAACACCCTCAAAGAAAAAAAGCCAATACAGTTGCTTCCCAATGCAGTTCACTCCACTCTGTTTCCCGAAGTCTGATGTTCCCTGTTTAAAAGCCAGCAGTTTTGGAACCCTTTGATATGTGGCTCCTTCACCAAATCCTGGTATCACCTCTGTGAGAGCAGAATCTAGTTGATCATAAAATGTCGTGGGTCTTCTTTGCTAATTGAAAAAATAGTAAAATAAAATGAAAATATCTCAAACCAGACTATAATGTCATTCTTACCAATCTTTGTACCTTGACCAAACTTTGTCATTTGAATTCGAGTGTTCCATATTGGGAATAAAGTTGGTCAGAATGACTTAATAGCTTATGGTGGGAGCTAGGAGAGATGGGACAAGGATTGCTGCCCACTGTATAGGTATGATTTGCTATGGTCCTTTGCCTTTGGAGACATTGAGCTCTGGGTTCTCATTAGTAATATTTATCTGGTTGTCCAGAGAACCCAGAGGTCTCCATGTAGAGTAAAAGGGAAAGGAAAGTAAAGCTTTAGTGGACCCTCCTGGATTGTAGGAACGAGTCAGTTAAGATAGAGGGCAACTCGTGGAGCTAAACATCCCCTGTTAGAGCAAGTGTCTCTAGAGAGATCATATCAGCTTTTCCAGGCAGATGGCTATAGATGACATTTTTTGTGTCTCTCCCTGAATAGATTGTCTAAAGCTATTATTTTATTTCATTTCCCTTCAGGATCATTTCAGTCTACTAATAATCAAACAATAAGAATGATCATGAACTAACAATTACCTAATTGTACTATCTAGCCAGTCTTATTTCTTTAATTGTTCACCCCAAAACAAGAGCCTTCTCAACTGAATTAATGAAGGCAAGATACATTATGTCAACTACATAATACTGATTGATTATTACCTCTTTATGTCAGGAACAGGCATTTGGGATGCATCTTCGAACAAAACAGATAACAGTATTTTGCTCTGAGTATGCACTTTTTGTTTTAATCATATTTAGTAATAGCTTAGACCAAGAGATTAAAAATTCCAACTACCTCTCCATTCCTTGTAGACCTTTGCTCTCTGTGTGCATGCATGCGTGCATGTGCGCACACACACACACACACACCCTTCACATTTGAGGTGTTTAATGGTAACTGTTGAAGTATAAACGTGCTTTTAATTTTTTTGTTTTCTATCACTCTTATTTTTTTCTGCTAATGGCCATAAAATACATTCTTTTTGAATCTTAGTTATATTTGCTTTTTTTGCTAAGATGTTTTTAACCACTAGATAAAAAAAGTCAAATAATCATGTACAAGTTTTTAATTTTATCTCTCTCAAACATGCTTTTGCTTTTGAAGCATTATGTATACTATTTTATGTCTTTAAGTAGCAATTAAATTCATAAAGTTTGATTTTGTCTTATATAGTAATAATGATGGTTTCCTTACTCCACTCCTTATATTCAAACTTATTATCAATGATAGATAAAATGTAGGAGAGAAAATTAAAATAAAGTAAGAATTTTTATGAACCAGAAATAGCACAGCAGTATAAAGTGGTGAAAAGGCTGATGCCAAGGATCTGCTGGAATATCAACCCCTGTGAGTTAAAGGGTCGGACAAGAAAACCAAGCCAGATTTGGGTTTGAATTTAGGGACTACAATATAACTTTTCTATTCCACAGAGGAGACTGATAATATTTACTATCAGTATCTTCCTGGAGCTATGGTTTAAGTAAAGCCTGAGTCTGTGAAGGTTTCTGGATATGGTGTTTTGAACAGATGTTGAGCCAAGTTTTCTTCTGCTGCAGCAAACTGATTTATTTTATGTTCAACATTACTGAGAGGCAGGAGCTCAGACCAACCAGTATGAGATTTGGTTCTGACCTGTCAAACTACTGGGAAAAGAGGGATGAGCAGAGACCAGAGAACATCAACAAGAACCTTCAACAAGAGAAAAAAAATATCCAAATTTCAAAATGTGGAGAATTAAACTTAGGAAACACATCCAACAAAATCAATAAGTGAAAGGTCAATTTATCCTAGATGAATGAAAATAAAAGCATGATCCAAAGGGTCTTTTTAAATATGTTGAGGCTCCCCAAAGATACAAATGAAGGGATAATTCATGACAAGAAAAAAACAAAAACAAAAATGAAGAACATATCCATATAAAAAAAAAGAAATCTTGGAAATGGAAAGCATAATAATTGAATTAAAAAGGCTTTAATGTTACCTGGATTTGAATTGTACTATGGAGCTGTAGCAATCAAAACAGCATGTAACTGGCACAAAAAACAGACACATAGACCAATGGAACAGATAGAGAGAACCCGGAAACAAATCCACATACCTACAGTGAACTCATTTTTAACAAAGGTGCCAAGAACATACACTGGAGAAAGAGAGTCTCTTCAATAAATAGTACTCAAAAAACTGGATATCCCTATGCAGAAAAATGAAACAAGATGCCTGTCTCTCTCCATATAAAAAAAAATCAAAATGCAGAAGAATGAAACTAGATCCCTGTCTCTCTATATAAATAATCAAATCACAATGGACTAAAGACTTAAATCTAAGACCCCAAATTATGAAACTGCTACAAGAAAACACTGGAGAAAATCTCCAGGACATTGGTCTGGACAAAAATTTTTTTGAGCAACACCCTGTAAGCGCAGTCTACCAAAGCAAAACGGACAAACAGGATAGCATGAAGTTAAAAAGCTTCTTCACAGCAAAGGAAACAAATGACAAAGTGAAGAGGCAACCCACAGAATGGGAGAAAATATTTATAAACTACCCATCTGACAAAGGATTAGTAAGTAGAGTAGACAAGGAGCTCAAACAACTCTATAGGAGAAAAAAATCTAAAATAATCTGATCAAAAAAATAGGCAAAAGATTTGAATAGACATTTCTCAAAGAAAGACATGCAAATGGTAAACAGGCATATGAAAAGGTGCTTACACATCATGAATCATCAGAAAAATGCAAATGAAAACTATACTGAGATATTATCTCACCCCAATTAAAATGGCTTATAAAAAAATAGGCAATAACAAATGCTAGTGAAAATGTGGAGAAAAGGTAACCCTTGTACACTCTAAATGTAAATTAGTACAACCACCATGGATAACAGTTTGGAGGTTCATCAGAAAAAACTAAAAATGAAGCTACCATACAATCCAGCAATCCCACTGCTGGACATATACCCAAAATACATCAAAGAGATATCTGCACTCCTATGTTAGTTGCAGCACTATTTATAACAGGTAAGATTTGGAAGCAACCTAAGTGTCCATTAACAGATGACTGGCTAAAGAAAATGTACATAAATACATTGGAGTACTATTTAGCCATAAAATAGAATAAAATTCAGTCATTTGCAACAACATGAATGGAACTGGAAGTCACTATGTTACCTGAAATAAGCCAGACACAGAAAGAGAAACATCACAAGTTCTCACTTATTTGTGGGATCTAAAAATCAAAACAATGAACTCATGGACATAGAGAGTAGAAGGATGGTTCCCAGAGGCTGGGAAGAGTAGTAGGGGATTGAAGGAGAGGTAGGGATCATTAATGGGTACAAAAAAGTAATACATAGGATGAATAAGACCTCTGCTTGATAGCATAACAGGGTGACTATAGTCAGCAATAACTTAATTGTACATTTTAAAATAAACAGTATAATTAGATTGTTTGTAACTCAAATAATAAATGCTTGAGAGGATGGATACCCCACTCTCCTTGATGTACCTATTTTACACTGCATGTCTGTATTAGAACATCTCATTTATTCCATAATATATACACCTACTATGTATCCACTAAAATTAAATGTTTAAAAAATCTTTACAGTGGGGGAGGAAAAAAACTATAACGTATACTGCTGGATATCCTACATACTGGAAATGTAGTAGAAATGGGGGATGGGGATGTAGAATGAGGAACTGGTGCTTATGAAGCAGGTTCACTGTGCACTGGTTACCACTTCAGCCTATAGCATCCTGGGCTGCACTTTTACTATGTACCTGAGTCTGGTGAGATGAAAACTCACACACACAATTTACATAAAGTAGTTCTGTTACTTATAGGTGGGCAGAAAGGGACAACAGAAGCCTAGGAGTTATTATGAGCCAGTCCCCCAGGGCTCAGGAAATCTGCTCAGGGCAAATGGAGTCTCTTCTAAGAGTACTTTATTGCTCCCAGGATAAAAAACCCAGAGTCGGTTGCTTTACAGGATCCCTTCCACCACAGCTGAGGAACCCTAGAAAGCAGTCCACCCTTAGTTTTTCACCCTAGGAGTGATAAGACATGCTGGGCTAAAGCAATGAAGGATATACTGTTTCTAGGGGGAACAGGGACAGAGTCTGGGCTCTTCTGGCCAACTTATCCTTATTCAGGATGTTGCATGTCCCACACATTCTACAGTTATTCTGCAGAATTGCAAGTAAGAAAGAGGAGAGAACTGGGTTGGTTCAGTGCCACCCATGGAACTATCATGTCATGTATGGAAATTTATATGGGTATATGAAAAATCAGTAGAAAGAAAAAAGATCTTATTAACACATAGGATAAACTCTAGAGACAGGTCAAAATTAAATAGAGAATTAGTAAACTGAAAGATAATATTTAGAAATGTGCTCAGAATGCAGCCTGGATAAACAAAAAGTGATTTTAAAATGTGGAGGATTAATTAAAAGAAATGAAGAATAGCTGCAAAGAATGCAACATACATACTTATATTCGGTGAAACCCTACAAGTTCCAGGAAATGCAAATAAAGGAAATAAAGAAGCAATATTCAAAGATCATTGCTGAGGAATTTTCAAATTTTGTGAAAGATGCGATTTCTTAGATTGAAACTGTTCTCCAAAAAGCATCTAGCATCATTATAGGTAACTCCACACCTAGTCACAAATTTGTAAAACTAGAGAACATCAAGAAAAAAGAGTAAAATCTTAAAATCTTCCAGAAAGGAAAAGAAAATAGATTACCTAATAAGATTGACAATTAGAATGAGAGCAGACTTCTCATCAGTAGTAGTATGTGCCAGAAGATGTATGATAAGTATCTTCAAAGTACAGAGGCAGTGGTACTACCCCTTCTACCCTTGGACTAACAAAGGAGTAAAAACCCTAAGTACTTTATCCACACCTCCAACAAGCAGCAGTTGACCCAAGGAGAGGAGGCCAGTTTGTCTTCCATAAGTCCCAACCACCTCCCTGCTCATCACTAGGCAGGGAACCCCCAGCTTGGGCTCACAGCACAGACCCCCAACCTGGGCTGATTGCACTGAGAGCTAGCTGACTGGCATCTCTCTGGAGCAAAGTTCCCAGGAGACAAGTAAAAGACCCTCATCACAACCACTGCAAAGGTCCCTTCCTCTGCTGCCTCCAAGTTGGGGAGGAGACATTAATCCTGAGATTACTCCAGAGCTGTGATGGGCAGCCTGGGATTGCCAAGCTGTGATCTACAGCCAGCACTGAAGTGGGAGAGGAGCACACACTTTCGGAGCATTGAGAGGCAGCATGGCTACAGCTGTGAGGAAATATAGGAGAGTCACAATACTGAGCAAGAGCCTCCTACTGACCACTATGCCTAAGTGCCACCCATTGGATCATATTCCAAAACTTCAACACCAAAAGTACCTCACTAACATACACCCCTATGAAACCAAAGACAAGAAGCTACAAATAATGACCCTGCACAAAGCCCTGGCCCTGTGCAAACATTCAAAAAAGAAGTCAAGAAGTCTACTGACTGTACTCAATCTTCACTGCAGTTAAAGGAACACCCACATGCAGAGATGAGAAGGAACCAACACAAGAACTCTGGTAACTCAAATGGCCAGTGTCTTATGTTCTCCAAACAACTGCACTAGTTTTCAAACAAGAGTTCTTAACCAACTCATTGGCTGAAATGACAGAAATAGAGATCACTAAAATTAAGGAGAACAGCAAAACCCAATCCAAGGAAACTAAGAATCACAATAAAATGATACAAGTGCTGACAGGTGAAATAGCCAGTATAAAAAAGAATCTAACTGATCCGATAGAGCTGAAAAAGACACTACAATAATTTCACAATGCAATCACAAGTATTAACAGAATAATAGATGAAGCTGAGGGCAAGATCGTGAAATTTGAAGGTTCGCTCTCTGAAATAAGATAGTAAGACAAAAATAAAGAAACAAGAATGGAGAGGAATGAACAAAACCTTTGAAAGATGTAGGATTCTATAAAGAGGCCACATCTACAAATCATTGACATCTTTGACAGGGAAAGGAGATAGCAAACAACTTGAAAAACATATTTAAGAATATCATCCATGAAAACTTCCCCAATCTCACTAGAGGGTCCAAGAATCAAATTCAGGAAATACAGAGAAGCCCTGCAGTAACCTACACCAAGAAGATCATCCCCAAGACATATAATCATCAGATATTTCAAAGTTGAAGTGAAAGAAAGAATGTTAAAGGCAGGTACAGGGAAAGGGCAGTTCACCTACAAAGGAAACCACATCAGGCTAACAGTGGACCTCTCAGTAGAAACCTTACAATCCAGAAGATATTGGGGACCTATATCTTCTTTCAACGATTCAACCTTTTTTCTTTCAAAATTCTTAAAGAAGACAAATCTTTAATCAGGAATGTCATATTCACCCAAAGTAAGTTTCCTCAGCAAAGGAGAAATATGATCCTTTTCAGATGGGGCAAATGCTGAGGGAGCTCATTACCAGGGAGTTTTGTATTGTTTTGAATTCACCCAAACTAAGCTTCCTCAGCAAAGGAGAAATATGATCCTTTTCAGATAAGGAAATGCTAAGGGAGCTCATTACTAGAGAGTTTTGTATTCTTATAGCCAATACAAATACACACTTAAGTACATAGATCAGTGACAGTAAAAAGGAACCACACAAACAAGCCAGCATAAAAACCAGCTAACAACACAATGACAAGATCAAATTTACACATATTAATACTAACCTTGAATGTAAATGGGCTAAATGCCCCATTTAAAAAGCACAGAATAGCATTCTGGATAAAAAGCCTAATAGTATGCTGTCTTCAAGAGATCCATCTCACATGCAGTGACACCCATAGGCTCAAAATAAAGGGTTGGAGGAAAATCTACTAAGCAAATGGAAATCAGAAAAAAGCAGGGGCTACAATCCTGATTTTAGGCAAAACAGACTATAAACCAATAAAGATCAAAATAGATGAAGAAGGGCATTATATTAACATAATGGTAAAGGGTTCAATTCAACAAGAATACCTAACTATCCTAAACATATATTCACCCAACACAGGAGCACCCAGATTCATACAGCAAGTTCTTAGAGACATCCAAAAAGACAAAGTCTTACACACAATAAAAATGGGAGACTTTAGCACTCCACTGACAGTATTAGATCAATCATTGAGGCAGAAAATTAGCAAAGATATTCAGAAACTAAACTCAGCACTGGATCAATGGATCTGATAGACATCTACAGAACTCTCCACCCCATAACAACAAAATATACCTTTTTCTTTTTGTAACATGACACATACTCTAAAATCAATGACATAATCAGACATAAAAGAATCCTCAGCAAATGCAAAAGGACTGCAATTATAACAATTACTCAGTTGGACCACAGTACATAAAGATTAGAAATCAAGACTAAGAAAATTGCTCAAATCCACAAAATTACATGGAAATTGAGTAACCTGCTCCTGAATGACTTTTGGGTAAATAATGAAAACAGAAATCAAAAAGTTATTTGAAACTAATGAGACCAACAATACAACATACCAGAATCTCTGGGACACAGCAAAGACAAGGTTAAGTGGGAATTTTTTTGCACTAAATGCCCACAACAAAAAGTAAGAAAGATCTCAAATTAACAACCTAACATCACAATGAAAAGAACTAGCAAAGCAAGAGCAAACTGACCACAAAGCTAGCAGAAGACAAGAAATAACCAAATCAGAGTTATACTGGAAACTGAGACAGAAAATCCATTTAAAAGATCAACAAATCCAGGAGCTGTTTTTTTTTTTTAAGGTAATAAGATAAATAGGCCACTAGCTAGATGAATAAAGAAGAAAAAGAGAGGATCCAGATAAACACAATTAGAAATGACAAAGGGAATATTACCATTGATTCCACATAAATACAAATAACCATCAGAAACTACTACAATCACCTTTATGCACAAAAACTAGAAAACCTAGAAGAGAAGGATAAATTCCTGGGCACATACACTCTCTCAAGACTGAACTGGAAGAAATGAAAACCCTGAACAGACCAATAATGAGCTCCAAATTGAATCAGTAATAAATAGCCTACCAACCATAAAAAAACCCAGGACAAGATGGATTCACAGCCAAATTTTAATAGATATACAAAGAAGAGCTGGTACCATTCCTACTGAAATTATTCCAAAAATTGAGGAGAGGGACTCCTCCATTTGTTCTATGAGGCCAGCATCATCCTGATACCAAAACCTGTCAAAGACACAACAAAAAGAGAACTTCAGACCAATGTCCTTGACAAACATTGATGCAAAAATCCTCAACATAATAACAGCAAATCAAATCCAAAAGCACATCAAAAAGCTAATTCACTATGACCAAGTAGGCTTTATCTCTGGGATGCAATGTTGTTTCAACATATACAAATCAACAAATGTGATTAATCACATAAACAACTAAAGACAAAAATCACAGGATTATCTCAATAGATACAGAAAAGGCTTGCTATGAAATTCAAGAATAGTCAAGACAATCCTAAGCAAAAAGAGCAAAACTGAAGTCATCATGCTACTGGATTTCAAACTATACTACAGGGCTAGAGTAATCAAAACAGCATGGTATTGGTACAAAAACATATACATAGACCTATAGAACATAATAGAGAATCCAAAAATAAGGCCACACACGTACGACCATCTGATCTTTGACAAAGTCAGCAAAAACAAGCAATGGGGAATGGAATCTCTATTCAATAAGTGGTACTAGGATAACTGGCTAGCTGTATGCAGAAGATTAAAAGTGGAACTTTTCCTTACACCATAGACAAAAATTAACTCAAGATGGATTAAAGAATTAAAGACTTAAATGTAAAACCCAGAACTATAGAAACCCTGGAAGACAACCTGGACAATATGATTCTGGACACAGGAACTGGCAAATATTTCATGACAAAGATGCCAAAAACAATCTCAACAAAAGCAAAAACTGACAAATGGGATCTAAGTAAACTTAATTGCTCAGCACAGCAAAGGAAGCTATCAACAGAGTAAAGAGACAACCTACAGAATGGAAGAAAATTTTTGCAAACTATCCATCTGACAAAGGTCTAATATCAAACACCTATAAGGAACTTAAATATACAAGAAAAAAACTCCATAAAAACATGGTGAAATGACATGAACAGACACTTTTCAAGAAGACATGCATGTGGCCAACAGTCACATGAAATAAAGCTCAGTATCACTGATCATTAGAGAAATGCAAATCAAAACCGCAATGAGGTACCATCTCTTACCAGTCAGAATGGCTATTACTAAAAAGTCAAAAAATATCAGATGTTGGCAAACTTGAGGAGAAAAGGAAATGCTATACACTGTTGGTGGAAGTGCAAATTAGTTGAACCATTGTGGAAAGTAGTATGGTGAGTCTTCAAGGAGCTAAAGGCAGAACTACAATTTGGCCCTGCAATTCCATTACTGGGTGATATGGTTTGGCTGTGTCTTTACCAAATCTCATCTTGAATTTCCACGTGTTGTGAGAGAGACCCAGTAGGAGGTAATTGAATCATGGGAGCAGACTTTCCTATGCTGTTCTCATGATGCCAAGCATGTCTTATACGATCTGATGGTTTTGAAAAGGGAAATTTCCCTACACAAGCTCTCTCTTCTCTTGTCTGCCACCATGTGAGACATTCCTTCCACCTTCCACCATAATTGGGAGGCCTCCCCAGCCACATGGAACTATAAGTCCATTAAACCACTTTCTTTTGTAAATTGCCCAGTTTCTGGTGTGTCTTTATCAGCAGAGTGAAAACAGACTAATAGAGTAAATTGGTACCAGTAGAGTAGGGTGCTGCTGGAAAGATACCCAAAAATGTGGAAGCAAATTTGTAATAGGAAGAGGTTGGAACAGTTTGGAGGGCTCAGAAGAAGACAAGAAAATGTGGGAAAGTTAGAAACTCCTTAGAGACCTGCTGAATGGCTTTGACCAAAATGCTGAAAATGAAATGGACAATAAAATTCAGGCTAAGGTGGTCTCCAGTGGAGATAAAGAACATGCTGGGATCTGGAGCAAAGGGGACTCTTGTTATGTTTTAGCAAAGAGCCTAGCGGCATTTTCCCCTGCTCTGGAGATTTGTGGAACTTTGAACTTGAGAGAGATGATTTAGGGTGTCTGGTGGAAGATATTGCTAAGCAGCAAAGCATTCAAGAGGTGACTTGGGGCTGTTAAAGGCATTCAGTTTTAAAATGGAAACAGAGCATAAAAGTTCAGAACATTTGCAGCCTGACAATGTGATAGAAAATAAAATCCCAATTTCTGAGGAGAAATTCAAGCTGGCTGCAGGAATTTGCACAAGTAATGAGGAGCCAAATGTTAATCCCCAAGACAATGGAGAAAATGTCTCCAGGGCATGTCAGAGGTCATCACAGCAGTGCTCCCATCACAGGCCCAGGGGCCTAGGAGGAAAAAGTGGTTTCATGGTCTAGGCCAAGGGTCCACATGCTGTGTGCAGCCTAGGAACTTGGTCCCCTGCATCCCAGCTACTCCAGCCATGGCCAAAAAAGGCCAATGTAGAGCTCGGTAGTTGCAGGTCTTAGGGATGGGAGGTTGGAGTTAAGTGGGTGTTGCCATAGAGAGGTAGTGGTGGTGGGGAGGCTTGCAGTAATAAAGCAGTTCTGTATCTTTATAGTGATGGTCACACAGATCTACAGCTGATCACACACACGCACACACACACAAGTACATACAAAACTAGTGAAATCTGATAAACTCTGTGGATTGTACCAATGTAATTTTCTTGGTTTTGGTATTGTATAATAGTTATTAAAAAATGTTATCATTGGGAGAAACTGGATGAAGGGTATAAGGCACCTCCCCTGTACATGTTTTTTTTTTTTTTTTTTTTTTTTTTTTTTTTTGTATTTCCTGTGAACCTACAATTATTTAAGAATTAAACGTTGAAAAAGTGACCTATTCAATATTTGGCAATTTTCCAGTTGATTATCATACTTTTTTGTATTAAAAATTTTGAAAGCCTTCAATCAATATTTAATAAGTTTCTGTTAAGGTGGAAGGTAGGCTCTTTATGTTCCAGGGAATATAAGTGTTTTTCCTTTCTTGGGAAAGGAAGGAGGTTTTTTTTTTGTTGTTGTTGTTTAAACAAACCCACATATCTTTAGAAAAAAAGTAATTTATTTAATTTTTATAGCTTGCCAATTATGTAAAACTTCAAGGTTAGACTGTGCCTTAGTTATCTTTATTTGCTTCTATAGCCTATAACAACCAAAATGCATGAATCATTTCTGACACTCCACACATGCTTACTGATTTCTTAATTTTGCTGCCCTTATTTTGCATTGTTATGCCAGATATGTAACAACTCCCTCTTTCTTTGATGTTTATGAGAAAACAATTTGAGTGATTTCCTAACAAAGGCATTTGTATGGGCAGATGACTTTTCAGGTATGACTAAATGAATATGGTTTATATGATACAATGCAGGCAACTCAATATTTAAGATTTTAAATGCCTCTTTTTAAAAGTTCTTTGGTGGCTTTTTTCATAGGCCTGTTATCTCTGGGGGATGGTAGCCTCTGTCACATAGCCTTATTCCTTTCTCTCTATAAACTTTTCCTGCTTCTCACTTTTATATTCTTTCTTGCCCATATATTTTTTTCATTAAAAAACTCGGAGTGGTTTTTGTTCTAATTATTTCTCTTCTACTCATCCGTCCATAGCCTCACCTTTCATTTCTAACAAATACAATTTCTTTTTAAGTGGAGCTTAGACACTGGCTATTGATTACTTTCAACTTGACCTATAGCAATGATAAAAAAAAACTCTTCAACACTTTTTGGAAAAATTTGGGATGTAAGTGAAAAAATAAAAGAAAGTTTTGTATATATCACACAGAAATGTATAAATATATGACTTAAATATATGTATAAAAATGTTCATAGCAGCATTACTTGTAATGGCCATGAAAAAAAGGAAACAACCAAATGCTTACCAACATTAGAATGAATAGTATTTTCATCCTATACTCTGCACTATATTACTTCAGTAATATAGCACCATCACCACCACTACCTTTTACCCTGCTTCATATTTCCTGCAGTGAAGACACCCACCTGATAATTAACATTTATTTATTTGTTTGTTGTTGATCTTACCAAAGCAGCATGAAACCTCTGAATTGCATGGGATGTGCCTATTTCTTATATAGTACGAAATAGGGGCAGCAAAGTTAAGAAACCAGCAAACATGTTAGTGTCAAATGATGCATCTTTTTCTTTTGTTACAGGCTACAGAAACAAAGATAATTAAGACACAGTCCTACCTTGAAGTTCACATAACTGGCAATCTATAGCAATGAAATACAATAGAGCTAATGCTACATTACAGTGATATGGGTAAAGCTCCACAATACAACATTGATTAGAAGCCAGACATAAAAAATATAATTTGATTTATTTCAATAAAGTTCACAAATAGGAAAAACAAATCAGTAATGTTAGAAATCAGGATAGTGGCTTCTTTGGGGGAGAGGGGCCTTAGGGGGACTTCTAGAGTACTGGTAATATTTTATTTCTTGATATTTATAAAGGTTACAAAAGTATGTTTATTTTGTGAATGTTCATTGTGTTCATATATTATGTATATTACAGTATACCTAGTTGGTATATTAATTATAATAACTAGTTTATAGTTCATGTATTATTTATATCATACTTCACTCTTATCTCACCTTTCTAAAAAGTTATACAGTTTCTTTTTAGAAAGGTGAGTTAAGTATTCTTATTTCTATTTCTTAATTGTGCAAATAACTTAGAAGTGGAACACAGATCTAGTGGTTCTTTACCACTGCTACAGTTTTCAAAGAGTTTCCTTAAATTAACATCCATTTAGATGATTAAACATTCCCTGATATTCTTTACCTTTTACTTTCTCTTTAAAAGACCATGTAGTAGATATTTTGGGCTTTAAGGGTCATATGGTCCCTGTTGCAACTACTCAACTTTGCCAATGTAGTGCAGAGCAGCCGTAGACAATACACAAAAGAATGGATGTGATGGTGTTTCAATAAAACTTTATTTGTAGGCAATAAAACTTGAATTTTATATAATTTTTATATACTATGAAATAGTATTCTTCTGTTTTCTTTTCAACCATTCAAAAATATAAAAACCATTCTTAGTTCCTGGGCCACATATAAATGGGTGGCAGCCTGGATTTTTCCATGGCCCTCAGTTTGCCAACCCCTGTTTAAGGAGGTTTATCTGCAGTGTTGACATTAGTTACAATTTATATCAATAACTTACATATTTCCTTATATACATGGGCAAAGGAGCAGTACCCCACCCTTCATATTGTCAGGCTCTTTAAATGGTAACATTTTCAACTTATTTAGTACATCACTAATTTCATGGCTCATAGGTTAAGCCAGAAAGTTGCCTGAAAAACACTTTCGTTTGCAAGTTCTCTCCTGTGTTTTCTTTCATTTCTTCCCTTTGCATTTAATGAGAATAAACAAAATGTTTTAGGATAAGAACAAGTGGATTCATCAAATGTCAACAGCTGTTGAACCATCTGTTATTGAAAAATAGCACCCTAGGGCAATCAAGCCATTTTAGCTGTGAGTATACTAAGTGAAAGAGGAAATAGAAGGCACAGCTAACTAATGATGGGTTTCACTATTGATGAGAGCCCACCTCATTTGGAAAAAGATGCATATAACAAAGAAGTAGTAATTAAAAGGCTGCCAATAAACTACCCTTCATAAGAACTCATGTTTAGCTTGCTAAAAATATTAAAGAACATCATGGAATGTGAAAAGAAAGAGCTGGAAAAGTTACCTGTAAATATGTAAAATCAAAATCCGATGGTCTCTGTGTTACTGAGTCTCAGTCGATTTCTAGGGACATGTATGCTAGACATTTCTCACAAATGTGGTACCAGATTTTGCTCATTGAGTTTTGGCTACACCTGAGAATGAAAGTTATTTTAGAAATGTCTGGCAGACTGAACTCACAGCCATGAGTGTCATAAGATGCGGTGAAGTTGATCCTACCTCCAAAGAGCTGGAAAAAGATGTGGTGAAGAGTGGAGCAAAAATTGCTGCAAGGAACATGGAAGAGGTGGCATACATCCACAAATTTAACACCTAGGAAAGACGTGGGTTTACTGAAACAAATGAGAATTTGGCCTGGAGAGACTATGGGATGGAATTCAAGGCAGTAAACACTGGTACTCAAACAGCTAGACAGGGCTGAAGGTCATCCAAGGAAATGTGGGAATATGTAGCTATAATTACATTTCTTTTAATGTGCATCCAAAACTTCCATATTCAAAGTGTACCATGAACACGATAGTGGTTTAAATAAGTGTTTTGCAACATGAACACTACTGGTATATTGAACAGGGTAATTTTTTTTGTTGTAAGAATAGTCTCACATGCTTTGCAGGGTGTTTACCATTCCTGGTGCCACTCAATAAATTACGACGGTATCCCCCCAGCTATTGTGACAACTAAAACATCTTTACATTTTCACACTCTTTCAAATGCCTGTTAGAGATATAGTACCACCAGTCCTGGTTCAGAAACCCTGGTTTAAATAATACACTTCTTCTATGTTGTGAATCTTATTCACACTGGAAGTTTGTCAGGCTATTTGAAGGACAGATGGCTTGTACACTACTACAGTTTGGAATAATAGACACCTTGGCAATAATACATAAAATATGAAATGCTTCTTTTGCCCTTCAGATGAACAAAGTAAAAAGAACACGTTAAATAAAAGATGTTTATCCCTAAAATTAAAGTATATTGTTCTTTATTCTCTCTTTTATATGTATAAGGGTGGTATATTAAAGTTTGTGCATGGCCAATTCTATTAAGTAGGACTTAAAAAAATTTCAATAGATTTAGGGATACAAGTAGTTTTTGGTTACATGAGTGAATTCTATAGTAGTGAAGTCTGGGCTTTTAGTGTATCCATCACCCAAATAGTGTACATTTTACCCAGTAGGTAATTTTTCATCCCCCTCTCCCCCTCCAATCCTTCCTGCTTCTGAGTCTCCAGTGTTGATTATTCCACTCCATTTGCCTTTGCATACACATAGCTTAGCTCCCGTTTATAAGTGAGAACATGCAGTATTTGGTTTTCCATTTTTGAGTTACTTCACTTAGGATAATTACCCTCCTGTTCCATCCAAGTTGCTGCAAGTGACTTTATTTTGTTCTTTTTATGGCTGAGTAGTATTCCACGATATATATATACATATAAGTGTATATGTGTATGTGTGTGTATATATAAAAATATATATATAACAAAATAACTTTTTTTAGTTTATATGAACTAATGCCTCATGTAAAATAAAATGTATATATGATATATATACATATATGCATATGTATATATCATGGAATATGCATGTGTACATATGTGGTATACATATGTGGTATGTATATATATGTGTGATATACACACACACACACACACATTTTTTTAATCCACTCATCTGTTGTTGGGCACTTAGGCTGATTCCTTATCTTTGCAATTGTGCTGCAATAAGCATACATGTGCAGGTGTCTTTTTGATATAATGAATTCTTTTCCTTAGAGTAGATACCTAGTAGTGGGGATGTTGAATTGAATGGTAGATCTACTTATAGTTCTTTGAGAATTCTCCATAATGTTTTCCATAGAAAATAATTATTGTTAATTTTTCAAAGAGTGATAATTCTTTAAATAAAAATAATCCTTTTCTTTCAGACATATACTGAAATATTTATGAATTAAATGGGATGTCTAGTGTTTGCTCTTCATTGGAGAGTATCCTGTCCCTTGACCATCTAGAATTGTTTAGAATTTGCAGTGATATCTGAATAGCTCATGCAAGCTTTAGGGTAACATAGTCATAAATATTGTACTTCTTGGAGAAAATGAAGATGAAATGGCTGAATGGATCATTCTGCTATTTCTTTATCATCCATTAACATTTCATTATCTACCTCTAGCAGAGAAATAGGCATTCCTTGTTTATTGCTTGCCTGAAATTAGATTAAAATGTACCACTTGTTTTTAAGGTTTTCCACAATTTCATCATGGGCTTGGCTTAAGTGTTTTGAGAGCTGTCTTGACTTTATCACTTCTGTAACATTTGTGTTACAAATTTTGAGATCATCATGTTTTTCTCTTCTTTCTCAATACATTTTAAATTTGCTGTTTGACTATGTCTAGTATTTCTTCTGCTATTATTTATCCCAAATTGAAGAGGTCATTTCCTATCTAAATTTCTATCATGTTTATATTACAAACTAGTCCAACGTAGCATGTTAAAACAGCAGTTAAATATATTTCTTCAAGCATGTGCATCAGGACATTATCAGAAAGGGGAAGAAGTGATGACCAAAAAATAAAAATAAAAGAGGGAGAGGAGACTAGAAGCATTTTTTTTTTAAAGCAAGATTTGACTTCTAGCAGATACTCAGATAATCGAAACTCCTCATCACTACTATCTCTTGCCTGTGCTGAATTTGTCACCTGTGTTAGGGAAGATTCATTTCTGTTTTCTATGTGGGTATCTGTAATAACATTGTTATTTCCCTTTCTTTCTTTCTCATCTAAATGCCTTCTACTAGATTGGCACAGTAAGGCTTATGGATCGATAAGTTCTATTCTTGTCTAATATCTGTGTAGCCACTGTTGTGTTTCCATTTCCAAAATCATGATTTTAATAGAAGCAGAAGAGGAAACACCACCTGTGCCCCCAAATCATCTAAGTTTCCTAAGTAGCTCTTCAAGGTTGTTCAAGTTAAATTCTGACTTTGTTGTTTCTCACAGTGAATCAGCAGAAATGAGTCCACATCCAATATGGTTGTATGTTTTGCCTGACTCACTTCAGAGCAATTACTTCTCTATCAAAGTTTTGAAAATAATTATCATTATCTCCATGATAAGTCTTATTCAGTAACATCTCAATAATCTAATAGGAGTCACTTAGTTTCTTGTGTGAGAATTTTGAGTTATTTTTAATGAGATTTTAATAGTGATTAATCCATACACTGCTATGTAATGGTAGCATACCTTAGTAGAAAGAACATCAGAATGGGTTTCAAAAATAAATCCTAACATAATGGCTATAGAGTTTGTCAACAATGTGACTTACTAGAATGTCCAAAAGTTTTCTGATGCTGTAAGGGAGAAATGATGATACCTGGGATTTTTGTAATACATGTAAAAGTACTTCAGAAACCTTTTATGTACACACGCAACTATAAGTTAGTGTTATTGATGTATCAGCCCTTGAGTCTATGTTTTTTTCTTGTTGATGTTCTTTTCTCTTGTTGATGTTCTTTTCTCTTGTTTCCTTCTGTATTTGATTAGACATTACCTCCATTAGTTTCTTTCTTTGTTATACTTCTATCTTAGAGGCAGGATACTGAGACAGAGTTTTAAGACTCCAGGTTTTTTTCCCCTGTAATTTACTGATTTGTTGCTTATTTGTAACATTAGGATAATAATACTGATCTCATGAAATTGTTGTGAGGGTTAAATAGAAATATGATACAGCAATCAAGAGTTCTTGTGTTGAATTCTTTCCTGAACCCAAATATCCAACTATGTAGTAGATAGTCTTTCATGGATTTTCACTGTTTCTTCTGACTCACGTTTTTAAAGATTGAAGCAATTTTCTCATATAAATATCCTCCTGTGTTCTCTGTCTTAATGAATAACTCTATAATGTGCCAACTAGCCCAAGTATCTGGGACTAATCTTTTTTATTCCATCAACAATTAAGTCTTACTGAATTGATCTATAATTTTAAAGCGTGTGAGCTCTCCATTCCAATTTTCACTATGTTAGTTCAGGTACTTGTTTTTTTTTTTTCCCCTCTCTTTTCTTCTGAGTTTAAGGTTTGTGGATTTTATTTCTTCTCTAAGAACCAACTGTCGTATTGTTGGCCTTTTCTATTTGGTTTTCTAGCGTCTATTTTATTTGTTTCCGCTCTGATCTTCATTATTTATTTAGTTCTACCAACTTTGGGCTTAGTTGCCTTTTCTTTTTCTAGTTCCTTGAGGTGTAATGTTAGGTTGTTTGAGATCTTTCTTATTTTTCATGTAAGCATTTATTGCTATAAGCTTTTCTCTTAGAACTCCTTTTGCTGCATTCCATAAGTTTTGGTATGTTGTGTGTCTAATTTTGCTAATCCCAAGGTATTTTTTTTTTAAAGAAAGAAAAAGAAAGAAAAGAAAGAGAGAAAGAGAAAAAGAAGGAAAAAAGAGAATGAAAGAAAGGGAAAAGAGAAGAAGAAAAAAGAGGGAGAGAGAACGGGAATCTTGCTCTATTGCCCAGGCTAGAATGCAGTCTAAAAATGGGTATTGAAAAGCTCATTTATACTAATAATTGTGTTATACAATGGAGACAGGAAGGAATAAGGGAGGAAAATAACAAACAAACAGCCAACCAATATTTCATTTAAACCTATGAAATGCTATGCAATTGCTGGGGGAGTGATTTACTCCCAACCACGTGGTCACTTTTGAATAGATGTGATGTGTTACTGAAGAAAATGTATGTTTTGTGGATTTGGAGTAGAGAGTTCTGTAAATGTTTATTAAGTTTACTTGTTCGGGGTCTAAGTTCAAGTCCCGGGTATCCTTGTTAACCTTCTGTCTCATTGATCTGTCCAATATTGACAATGTAGTGTTAAAGTCTCCCACTATTATTGTGTGGGAGTACAAGTCTCTTTGTAAGTCACCAAGAAGTTGGCCTATGTATCTAGGTGCTCCTATATTGGGTGTGCATAGACTTAGGATCATTAGCTCTTCCCATTACATTGATCCCTCTACCATTATACAATGTCCTTCTTATCTCTTTTGGTTTCTATTGCTTTAAAGTCTATTTTATCAGAGACGAGAGTTGCAACTCCTACTTTTTTTTTTTTCTCTCCATTTGGTTGGCAAATCTTCCTCCATCCCTTTGTTTTGAGTCTCTGTATATCCTTGCATGTGAAATGGGTCTGGATGCAGCTTACCGATGGGTTTCTTGGAATGGCTGATACTGGTTGTTCCTTTCTGTATATAGTGCTTCTTTCAGAAGCTCTTGTAAAGCAGGCCTGGTGGTAATGAAATCTCTGAGTACTTGCTTGTTCGTAAAAAATTTTTATTTTTCCTTCACTTATGAAACTTAGTTTGGCTGGATATGAAATTCTGGGTTGAAAGTTCTTTTCTTTAAGGATATTAAATATTGGTCCCCCACTCTCTTCTGGCTTGTAGGGTTTCTGCTGAGAGATCTGCTGTGAGTCTGATAGGCTTCTCCTTGCGGGTAACCTGACCTTTCTCTCTGGGTGCCCATAGTATTTTCTCCTTCATTTCAACCCTAGTGAATCTAATGATTATGTGCCTTGGGGTTGCTCTTTTGGGGAATATCTTTGTGGCGTTCTCTGTATTACCTGGAGTTGAGTATTGTCTTGCCTTGCTAGGTTGGGGGAGTTTTCCTGAATAATATCCTGAAGAATATTTTCCAGCTTGGATTCATTCTCTTCATCACATTCAGGTACACCTATCAAACGTAAATTAGGTCTTTTCACATAGTCCCATATTTCTTGGAGACTTTGCTCATTCCTTTTTACCCTTTTTTCTCTAATCTTGTCTTCTCATTTTATTTCGTTAAGTTGGTCTTCAACCTCTGAAATCCTTTCTTCTGCTTGATCAATTCGACTGTTAAAACTTGTGCATACTTCGCGAAGTTCTCGTATTGTGTTTTTCAGCTCCATTAATTCACTTATATTCTTCTCTAAATTGTCCATTCTCGTTAACATTTCATCAAACCTTTTTTCAAGGTTTTTAGCTTCCTTGCATTGGGCTAGAACATATTCTTTAGCTCACAGAAGTTTCTCATTATCCACCTTCTGAAGCCTAATTCTGTTGATTCCTCACATTCATTCTCGATCAGGCCTTGTTCAGTTGGTGATGAGGAACTGCAATCCTCTGTAGGAGGAAAGGCATTCTGATTTCGGGTGTTTTCAGCCTTTTTGCGCTGGTTTCTTCTCATCTTTGTGGATTTGTCCACCTGTCATCTGTGTAATTGCTGACTTTCAGATTAGGTCTCTGAATGGACGTCCAGCTTGTTGGTGGTAAAGTTTTTTTCTGTTTCTTAGTTTTCCTTCGGCGGACGCCCCTCCCCCATAGAGCTGGACCTTCCTGGGTTCAGCTGTACTTGCTGTGAAACTCTCAATCCTCAGCAGTTCCAATTGCTGGTTTTTTTTTGTGGGCAGGGGGACCAGCCTTCCCCTGCAGCGACCCACCACGCTGGCTGAAACAGCAACGTCAAGATTCGTGGCGCTTCTCTGCCCGGGAATCTCCCAGTCTGGTTCCCCACTTCAGTCCGCCTTTCCATCAGCTGAATGGGAAACTCTGTCTTCTCGGAGCTCCAAACGCCAACCAAAAGGGCACTCAGTCCTGTATATCCGGACTGAGAACCGCTGCGCCAGGGAGCCTGCAAAATGGCCATGCCCGCCAAAAGAGTTGCGCTGGCGACCCGTGGGGCTCCTCCGCCAGGAATCTCCTGGTCTGTGGGCAACAAAAATTCATCTGAAAATGTGGCATCCACTCACTCTCTGTGCTTTCAGTGGGAGCTACAATCCTGAGCTACTGCTAATCAGCCATCTTGGATCTCTCTCAGGTACTTGTTTTTTTACACTTGGGTTATTGCAATGGCTTCCTAACTCTCCTTTTGGTCTATAGAATTATCTGTCCTGTCTCCAACTCATTCTTCTCCTTGGTGTTGGTAGGTACTTTTTAGAATGCATATCTAATAACCTATCTAATCCCTTGAAATATTAAACAGCAATGGTAATACTAAGCAGAAGACCTTATTCCTAACTTATGTAAAAATTCATCTAATGTTTTTCCATTAAGGATAAGATTATATTAAAAAAGCATCCAGTGAGTCCTGTTTTACTATTTTCTTCTTTTTTAAAATCCAGAATTGCTGCTAGTCTATGCTAAATGCATTTTCTTTACCTGTGAAGATAATTGTATGATTTTTCTCTCTTTAAGCTATTGGGATTTCATGATATTGAACAATTTTTGTATTCCCGGAATAAACTTACTTGGTTATCCTGTGTTTTCCTTTTTGTGTGCTACTGGATGACATTTGCCAATACATTATTTATAATTTTTACATTGATAATAGTGATATTAGTTTGTAGTTTTTTATTGTTATGTAAACCTTGTCACTTAAGGATTAGTATTATCCCTGCATCTTTAAATTGAAGTTGTTTTTTTCTCCCTTTTATGTACACTCTGAAACAGTTTAAAAATAACACTATAATTGTGTGATCTAAAAATATTGAGTAGAACTCTCTCCAGAAACATTTGAATCTGGTGCTCTTTGTGGAGTAGCTCTTTTATCTTTTTTTAAATTTTTTTGGTGGTAATTGGCTTGTTTACAGTTTTACACTTCTTTCTTCTGTTAGTTGTGTTACACTGTAATCACTAGAAAATTTTCCATTTCACCCAAGTTTTAAAGTTTATTTGATTACAGTTGCATGACATAGTTCTCAAAACAAAAAAATGATTTCTATGGTTATTCGGCCTTTGTCATTTCTTAATTTTATTTTTTCATGCTCTTTCATTTTTATTAAATCATTTATTATTTTTAAAAATAGGTCCAAGTAGCAGATTTTAATTTATATATTGGTTTTACTGTTTTTCTGTTTTCTATTTCATCAATTTTGAATTGATCAAGTACATATGCTAAATGACTATCAATGCATAGATTCAACTATAATATTCATGACATAACATGTAAAATGTATGCATTCAATAAGTACTTTTTGAATGAGAATTTTCTCCTATATATTGGAGAATATTTCAATATATTACATATTTAGAAAGTACACTTGGGTTTTCTAGTGTTTTATCAGGTTTGTCTTTAATGGTGAGTGGTTAATCTGTTCTTAGCGTTTTCATTCTAATATTTCAGAACAAAGTCTTATGGGCTAAGATTTCTGAACTGAAAGGACTGAGGTGGTACATCAGTGAAAAGTGTACTAAATTGCAGCTATAACTACTTTTGGATTATTAGAAAGAAAGAAACTAAAATTAAAGGCCGTTTGCAAAATAAAAGTCTTGATCTATGGACAATGCAAGACTTTTAATAATTGCTATGATTAAAGCCTGGGGATATTGTTGGTTTCTCCAAAGATATTTTTAATCTTTTGGTGTAATGTAGGAAGTATCGCCATAAAGTAATTAATATAGTATTGTTTTATGTGGCTTGTAGCAAGTATGCCAGGATTCTCAGAAATCATATTACAAATGAAGAAGCCAGGATGAGAGTACACCAAGAGGTGTACAGAGAGACATTGTAGCTAGTGGAAAGAGAATTGAAATAAGAGCAAGAAGAGTCCTGATTCTTCCAACAGCTGATCATGTGAATGAGCCCAAATTACTTGACGTTTTTTACCTGTAAAATCAGTGGGTTGTCCCAATTCATCCTTACCACTCCATTTTATGATATCATGATTTTAGGTTTAAAATAATTTAAATGACCAATGGAAATGTTGAGATTATTAGTAGCTAATTAGCTCAGAATGATTGATGCCTAAGAAATTAAATGTAGATTAAAGTTGTGTGTATGTGTTGTTGTTGTATAAAGTTGTGTGTATTGTTTTACAATATGGAAGTAAAACTTGCAATAGTTTAGTTTGTATTTTATATTTGGGTTACTTTGCTTGTTTCACTGAAATTGAAAAATACTCAGATGAAATCTAAACTGAGAGAAGCATTTCTAAATGCTTTTTGTTAGGTTACTTTTTATTGGATTAAATGCAGTTTCAGTGGAATGAGATGAAAAGAGGTGAGTTTGGAAAGTCATGAGATGAAAACCGATGCTGGAGAATTTGGAAGGACCATATCAATTTATTATCTCTATACCTCAGTATCTGACACAATGCCTGCCTATAATGAATGGTCAATAAATCTCTGTTGGATTGAATTGTGGCAGTAAATAGCAAAAATAAAGTCTATAGCAGGTCATCCACTGTTTTAATATAAAGTCTATACTCATATATCTCTGTAGTACATGTGGTTACATTTTTCTCTGCAGTAATAACACTTAAGGTTTTGCTTGAATGAAGCATGTTGTCTTGAACTGATGGTTGGTATTTTAGTCTTATTCTTCAGTACTTTAAATGAAATACAGATTTTTCTATTTATCTAAAAATATTAATGTAAAACCAGGATGAGAGTATACCAAGAGGTGTAAACTCACTTTTATTGTTGTTTACTTATTCAAACCAAAATTTCCTCCATAGACTTAATTTGTACGTGTTTAGCTGAACATTTAAAATACCTTATTTGAAGTTGGGAGTCTTCTTGGATGTTTGCAGTGCTCTAGTGTTTCAAGCCAGTCAGCTTATGATAATTGCTTTTGTGCCCCTTTCTGGCTACCTCCTGTGATTAATAATTAATCCTCTGATTTTATTTTGTATCCTCTTGAAATAATTCTCTGTGGTTTTTCTACTTCCCAGTTTTTCAGAATTCTGCTTTGATCTTTCTTATATCGTAATCCCTAATATAGTCTTCAGATAATTCTCTGATTTTCAGGAAGAGTGAAAGCTAGAAACCTGTTTTGTTTGCTGATCTTTGCTTAGAGTCACTAGCACAACATTTACCTTTAACATAATTGCACTCTCATATTACTTAATCACTTGCTTTTTCTGTGGTTTGTTTTTATTTCTCCAAATTTTAAATTGAGCACAGAGATTATGTGTCATATTAGGTTTTGTGTTTTCACAGCACTTGTCACCTAAGACTCACTCAATTTATATCTGGCATTTGTGGATTTGTAACTGAAAATGGTTTTGGGTTTCTTTTACTCCTTTCTCCTTTTGTGAATCTATACAGAAATCTGTAATGAATATTATTATTGACTTTCAATACTGCTGAACTGAAAGATTTAAAGAAAGTACGTAATCTCTCATCTAATATCTTTATTGCTACAAAAAAGAATGGATAAGCAAATATTTTATTGCCCTTGGTGACTTATTAACATATTTTAAAAACATAATACTAGAAATTATAAAATCATGAAAGCATGAGTTTAGCAATTATTTTGAAACGTTTACCATTTTTTTCTATAGTTGTCTGTGTCATAATGTTATTCTGGGTAGAAAACATATATCTTTCTTCATAATCTAAAAAGATTAAGTCTTCTTGTCCACAACAAAAATGTCATTTTTTTTTTGTTACAGCACTATTACTGATAGAGAATGTCTGGTCCCAGTTATTGATAAGGAAAAAATAAAAAATGTATATTTTACTGAACCTGAATCTACTTAATTTTCCATGTATCAAGTAATTTACCCAAATATATCTTCTTGTTTAATATTTTATGTGGTTTGCGGTATGTATGTCATGAAACTTTTAAAAATATGTATATACTTTTTATTTCAATAGGTTTTTGGGAAACAAATGGTGTTTCATTACATGAATAAATTCTTTAAAGGTGATTTGTGAGATTTTGGTGCCTCCATCACACGAGCAGTGTATGCGATACCCAGTGTATAGTCTTTTATCTCTCGCCAGCCCCCAACCCTTTCCCTTGAGTCCCCCAAAGTCCAATGTATCATTCTTATGCCTTTGCATCCTCATAGCTTAACTCCCACATAAGAGTGAGAATATATGATGTTTGGTTTTCCATTTCTGAGTTACTTCACTTAGAAAAATAGTCTCCAATTCTATCCAGGTTGCTTTGACTGCCATTATTTTGTTCCTTTTTATGGCTGAATAATATTCCATGGTATACATATACCACATTTTCTTTATCTACTCATTGATTGATGGGCATTTGGGTTGGTTCCATATTTTTGCAATGCAAGTTGTGCTCCTATAAACATGCATGTGCAAGTATATTTTTTCATATATTGACTTTTTCTCTGAGTAGATACCTAGTAGTGGAATTGCTGGATCAAACAGTGGATCTATTTGTAGTTCTTTAAGGAATCTCCACATCATTTTCCATAGTGGTTGTATTAGTTTACATTTCCACCAACAGTGTAAAACTGTTCCCTTTTTTGCCACATCCATGCCAATATGTTATGTTTTGATTATAGCCATTCTTGCAGGAGTTAGGGGTATCTTACTGTGCTTTCAATTTGCATTTCCCTGATAATTAGTAATGTTGAGCATTTTCCATATGCTTCTTGGCCATTTGTATATCTTCTTTTGAGAATTGTCTTATTCAACCCCACTTTTTGATGGGATTGTGTTTTTCTTGCTGATTTGTTTGAGTTTGTTGTAGATTCTGGATATTAGTCCTTTGTCAAATGTATAGATTGTGAAGATTTTCTCCCATTCTGTGGATTGTCTGTTAACTCTGCTGGTTATTTCTTTTGTTGTGCAGAAGCCTTTTAGTTAGTTAAGACCCACCTATTTATCTTTGATTTTGTTGCGTTTGCTTTTGGGTGCTTTGTCATGATGTCTTTTCCACAGCCAGTGTATAGAAGGGGTTTTCTGATGTTATCTTCTAGAATCTTTATGGTATCAGGTCTTAGATTTAAGCATTTGATCTATCTTGAGTTGATTTTTGTATAAGGTGAGAGATGAGTATCCAGTTTCTTTCTTCTACATGTGGCTTACCAATTATCCCAGCATCATTTGTTGAATAGAGTGTCCTTTCCCTACTTTATGTTTTTGTGTGGTTTGTAGAAGATCAATTGTCTGTAAGTATTTGGCTTTATTTCTTGGTTCTCTATTCTGTTCCATTGGTCTATGTGCCTATCTTTTATACCAGTACCTTGCTGTTTTCGTAACTATGGCTTTATTATAGCATAGTTTGAAGTCAAGTAAGGTGATGTCTCCAGATTTGTTCTTTTTGCTTAGTCTTGCATTTGCTATGCAGGCTCTTTTTGGTTCTATATGAATTTTAGGATTTTTTTTCTAGTTTTGTGACGAATGATGGTGGTATTTTGATGGAAATTGTATTGAGTTTGCTTTTGGTGGTATGGTCATTTTCACAATATTGATTTTACTCATCCATGAGCATGGGAGGGGTAGCATCAATATTGTGTCGCCTATGAATTCTCTCAGGAGTGTTTTGTAGTTTTCTTTGTAGAGGTTTTTCATATCCTTGGTTAGGTATATTCCTAAGTTTTTTTTTTTTTTTTTTTTTTTGCAGTTGTGGTGAAAGCAGTTGAGTTTTTGATTTGATTTTCTGTTTGGTCGCTGTTGGAATATAGCAGAGCTACTTATTTGTGTACATTAATTTTGTATTTTGAATTTTTGCTGAATTCATTGATCAGTTCTAGGAGCTTTTTGGATGAATCTTTAGGGTTTTCTAGATATACAATCATATAATCAGCAAATAGTCACAGTTTGACTTCCTCTTTACTGATTCAGATGCCCTTTATTTCTTTTTCTTGTGTGACTGCTCTGGCTTGGACTTCCAGAACTATGTTGAATAGAAGTGGTGAAAGTGGGAATTCTTACCCTCTTCCAGTTCTCAGGGGGAATGCTTTCAACTTTTCTCCATGCAGTATAATTTTGGCTGTGGGTTTGTCATAGATGGCTTTTATTACCTTAAGGTATGTCCCCTCTATGCCTATTTTCTGAGGGTTTTAATCAGAAACAGATGCTGGATTTCATAAAATAGTTCTTCTGTATATATTGAGCTGATCGTATGATTTTTGTTTTTAATTCCATTTATGTGGTGTATCATATTTATTGACTTATGCATTTTAAACCATACCTGTATTCCTGTTTTGAAACCCACTTGATCATGGTGGATTATCTTTTTGATATACTGTTAAATTCAGTTTGCTAGTATTTTGTTGAGGATTTTAGCATCCATGTTCATCAGGGATATTGATCTGCAGCTTTCTTTTTTGTTGTGTTCTTCCCTGGTTTTGGTATTAGGGTAATACTGATATTAGAATAATTTAGGGGAGGACCCCCCTCTTTTTCTATCTTGTGGAATAGTGTCAACAGAATTAGCACCAATTCTTCTTTGAATGTCTGATAGAATTCAATTGTGAATCCATTTGGTCCTGGACTTCTGTTACCATTTCAATCTTGGTGCTTGTTATTGGTTTGTTCAGAGATTCTATATCTTCCTACTTTAATCTAGGAGAGTTGTATATTTCCAGGAATTTATCTATCTCTTCTAGGTTTCCTAGGTTATATGCATAAAGGTGTTCATGGTAGCCTTGAATGATCTTTTGTATTTCTGTGGTATTGGTTGTATTATCTCCTGTTTTGTTTCTAATTGAGCCTATTTGGATCTTTTGTCTTCTTTTCTTGGTTAATCTTACTAATGTTCTATCAATTTTATTTACCTTTTCAAGAACCAGCTTTTTGTTTTTTTTAAATTTTGTATTATTTTTGTTTCAACTTCATTTGGTTCTGCTCTGATCTTTGTTATTTCTTTTCTTCTGCTGGGTTTAGGTTTGGTTTAGCTTATTCTTGTTTCCCAGTTCTGTGAGGTATGACCTTAGATTGTTTATCTGTGCTCTTTCAGACTTTTTGATGTAGGCATTTAATGCTATGAACTTTCCTCTTGGCATAATTTTTGCCATATCACAGAGATTTTGATAGGTTGTGTCACTATTATTGTTTAGTTCAAAGAATCTTTTTCAATTTCCATTTTGATTTCATTTTTGACCCAGTGGTCACTGAGGAACAGGTTATTTAATTTCTATGTATTTGCATGATTTTGAGGGTTCCTTCTGGAGTTGATTTCCAATTTTACTCCACTGTGGTCTGAGACAGTACTTGCTATAATTTCAATTTTCTCAAATTTACTGAGACTTGTTTTGTGGCCTATCATGTGATCTATCTTGGAGAACGTTACATGTGCTGATGAATAGAATGTATATTCTGCAGTTGTTGGGTAGAATGCTCTGTAAATATCTGTTATGTCTGTTTATTGTAGGGTATAGTTTGAGTTCATTGTTTCTTTGTTGATTTTCTGTCTTGATGACCTGTCTAGTGCTCTCAGTGGAGTATTAAGGTCCCCCACTAATATTATGTTGCCATCTATCTCATTTCCTAGGTCTAGTAGTAATTGTTTTATAATTTTGGGAGCTCTAGTGTTAGGTGCATATATATTTAGAATTGTAATATTTTCCTGTGGGACTTATGTTTTTATCATTATATAATGTCTCTCTTTGTCTTTTTAAACCGCTGTTGCTTTAAAGCTTGTTTTGTCTGATATAAGAATAGCTACTCCTTTTCACTTTTGGTGTCCATTTGCATGGACTATCTTTTCCACATCTTTACCTTAAGTTTATGTGAGTCCCTATGTGTTAGGTGAGTCTCCTGAAGACAGCAAAAATTTGGTTGGTGAATTCTTATCCATTCTGCCATTCTGTAACTTTTAAGTAGAGCATTTAAGCCCTTTACATTCAATGTTAGTATTGAGATGTGAGGTACTATGCTATTCATTGTGCTACTTGTTTCCTGAATACCTTATCTTTTTCATTTTGCCATTGTTATATACATCCTATGAGATTTATGCTTTAAGGATATTCTATTTTGGTGTGTTTCAAAGATTTGTTTAAAGATTTAGAGCTCCTTTTAGCAATTCCTGTAGTGCTGGTGTGGTAGTGGCAAATTCTCCCAGTATTTGTTGTCTAGAAAATACTGTATCTTTCCTTCATTTATGAAGCTCAGTTTCCCCTGGATACAAAATCCCTGGCTGATAAAGGAGGCTAAAAATAGGACCTCAATCCCTTCTATCTTGTTGGGTCTCTGCTGAGAAATCTGTTAATCTGCTAGGTTTTCCTTTGTAGTTTACCTGATGCTTTTGTCTCAGAGCTCTTAAGATTCTTTCCTTCATCTTGACTTTAGATAACCTGATGGCTATGTGCTTCTGCAATAATCTTTTTGCAATGAATTTCCCAGGTGTTCTTTGAGCTGCTTCTATTTGGATGTCTGGATCTCTAGCAAGGCTGGATGCCAGCACCTGCTGTGATGGAGGTAGCAGGGGAGTGAAGCTGGACTCTGTGAGGATCCTTGGTTGTGTTTTTGTTTAGTGTGCTGGTTTTGGATTGGTTGGTTTCCAGGCAGGAGGTGGCACTTTCAAGAGCTCATCAGCTGTGGTCCTATAGGGACGATGCTAATTTGCCTTAGGGATACCTAATTAGGTATTCAGGTATCTCAGGCAGTGGGCAGAGCCATAGAACTCCTGAGAGATTATGATCTTTGTCTTTGGCTACCAGGGTGGGTAGAGAAGACCATGAGGTTGGGGGTAGGGATATGTGTGCCTGACTTCAGCCTCTTTTGGGGGGGGCTTGCTGTGGCTGCTGTAAGGGGTGAGGATGTGGTTCCCAGTCCAATAGAGTTATATTCCCAGGGCGATATGGCTGCCTCTGTGAGTCATAAGGTCACTAGGGAAGTGGGGAGAAAGCTGGTTGTCACAGACCTCACCCTGCTCCCACGCAGCTTGCAGTCCTAAGTCCCATGTCATTCTCACTGTGCCCCTTTAATAGCACCGAGTCTATTTCCAGGCAGCCAGTGATCAGGGCTGAGAACGTGCCCCAGATCACAAGCCTCCTTTTGAGAAAGCAAGCAGACCCACAGTTTTTCACTGTCTCAGGGAGCCTGTAGCGGTGATCCATTTCCTTCAATGGGTCCATGGATTCTCTTGGCTTTCCTGGTGTGTTCCTGTGGTAGTTCTTGGAGCAAAAGTTCATGATGTGTCTCCACATGCTCTTATGTCCATCTGAGTATGAGCTGCAAGCTAGTCCTGTGTTCTATTTGACTTCTACAACACTTCTGGTCATGAAATTTTAAGCACAATAGACCATATCACATCAATTACTTATGTATTTACTTGCTTCAATATTGCTATAAAAACTTTGAAATTTAAGAGTAATGTACTAATAAAACTATTGTAATATTTTTGCATGCCCATTGCAAATACTACCTAGTGCACTAGAACAGCCCCTTACAACAATTATTAGGTCCAAAATGCGCATAGTGCTGAGATTGTGAAACTCTGACTAGATTGCTGATATATGAAAGAAGATCTATTACAGAGTCTCTGGGAATTATTTTCTTTCTGCCATTAAAAGATGTAGAGGAAGAGATTGCATATTTTATTTTATATTTATTTTTTGAGATGAAGTTTTGCTCTGTCACTCAGGCTGGAGATCAGTGGCATGTTCTTGCCTCACTACAACTTCTGTCTCCCAGGGTTCAAGCAATTCTCTTGCCTCAGCCCAGCTAATTTTTGTATTTTTAGTAGAGACGGGGTTTCACCATGTTGGCCAGGCTGGTTTCAAACTGCTGACTTCAAGTTATCTGCCCACCTTGGCCTCCCCAACTGCTGGGATTATAGGTGTGAGCCACTGTGCCTGGTTCTGAGATTGCTTATTTTAATTTTTTTTTTTAATTTTTAATTTTGGGATTGCTTCTTGTACTGCTGGATGTTGTCTTGCCTGAATGTGATACATGGAACTCTGGTAGCCATCTTCTGACTCTGAAGGGAACCTAGGTGTATTAGTTATACAGTACTCCAGAGAAACCATTAATAGTCTATATTTGTATCTATCATTTATATCTACAAAGAGATTTATTTTATTTTAAGGTATTGGCTCATGAGATTATAAAGGTTGAGAAGTTTCGCAATCTTTCCGCTGCAAAATTGAAACCTACAAAGACTGATGGTGTAGTTTAAAGGCTTGATATCTAGACAGCTGATGGTGTAGATTTCCCTCTGAGTCTGAAAGCCTGAGAACCAGGAGCATCGAGGGCAGAAGATCAGTATTCCAGCTCAGCAATGAGTCAGAGAGAGAAAGAGAAAGAGAAATAAATTTTCCATTATTTCATCTTTTTGTTCTATTCAAACCCCCAATGGATTGGGTGATGCCCATCCACATTGGGGAAGAAGAATTTCTTTGCTCATTCTCTAATTCAAATGCTAATTTCCTCCTGATATATCCATATAGACACACTTAGAAGTAATATTTTACCAGACGCCTAGGCATCCCGTGATCCAGAGAAGCTGACAAATACAACTGTCACAAGATCACCCTTTTTCAACTTGGCACCCATATGCATCTCCTTAAATTATATTTAATCTCCAGATGGAGACAATGATATAATTACACTGTTTACAACCAAAAATGCACTCCCTCTTCTGTCTTAGTCTTCTTAGAATGCTATAACAAAATACCTTAAATTGGGTAATTTATAAACAATAAAATTTATTGCTCATAACTCTAGAAATGGGATGTCTAAGATCAAGGCACCAGCCTTCAATGTCTGGTGAGGGTTTGCTTTCTGCTTCAAAGATGGCATCTACTTGCTGTGTTCTCAGTGGTGAAAGAGGGCAAGGGAATTCATTTGAGCTTCTTTTATAATGGCACTAACCCATTCATGAAAGTGGATCCCTATGACTTAATCACTTCCCAAAGGCCCCACCTCTTAATATTATCACATTTAGCATTAGGTTCCAACACACAAATTTTTGGGAGACACAAACATTCTGATCATAGCACCTTTCCTAAAAGAAGAGGTAAATCTTTGAGTGTTGTTTACTCTTTTTATGAATATTCTGTAATTTAATAATTTTGATGTAAAATTAATAATACTTAAATACTATGATATAAAATCAGTATATCTTGTTATATGATAAGGGAGTAAGAGTGAGAAGAAAACAAAGGTGTTTTAGATACACACACAAACACACATGTTCATAGCAAAGTACCCATGACAATTACAATCTTCATTTTTATAACTGGTCACATGATTGTAGCTGATATAACTAGTACATGTAACTACCTTCTTCCACTACCCATTTTTTATGGTGGTGGTTCTATACCTGGTAGATTGTCGACCCAAACCTTTTTTTTTTTTTAAAGGTCTAGGTCATTAGTAGTCCTATCTGAATTGAGGTGTGATAGTTTTCCCTTATCTAAATAACAGGGCATGCTGATACTAAGAGGCATTCTAAAAGATCTATGGCATTCAAGACATTGTTTTTCTTACTTCCACTGTGGAGTAGTAGTTTAATTTCCCCCTGGTCATCGGCATCAATCACCAACATAGTAACTTTGTTCTTTGTTGTTGATTCAGAGGCATGAGGAATTCAAAGGGTGTAGGTGGCAGCCTTGACTTTCAGTTCAATGAAATCATTGCTGTAGAAGCATCTTCTCTTTGACACCAGGATGTCCAGGTCAGCAGAACATTGGGTTGCATGAATAGGAAACAAATATTTTGCTAGTGTGTCACTATGGTAATAGCAGCACCACTCCTGTTTCGCTCCTTGATTTCTGAACCTGTACATTCTGGCCATAGTAGAAGCAGCACCATTTATCAGATGTTGATTCAGAGTGTATCCTCAGAATCTTGCCCCATCCTTGCAAGTTTTTGCCACCCAGCTGGCACTTAACTGAGTCTTTGGGGAGAACATCCCACCATTCTATCAAACCAGCTGTTTTAGGATGGTGGTGGAACATGGAAAGACCAGTACAATTCCATAAACATGGGCCTATTTCTGCACTTCTTTCGTTGTGAAAGGAGCTCCTGATCAGAAGCAATGCTGTGTGGAATACCATAATACTGGAGAAAACATTCCATAAGTTCACAAATGATAGTTTTGGTATGCAGTTAAGGTAAACCCATATCTAGAGTAAATGTTGGTTTTAGTAAGAAAAAAAACACTGCTCTTCCATGACAGAGGTGGGCCAATGTAATCAACCTGCCATCAGGTAGGTGGCTCATCACCCTGGGGAACGACACCATATCAGGGACTCTTTCTCCCTCCCTCCCTCCCTCCCTCCCTCCCTCCCTTCCTTCCTTCCTTCCTTCCCTCTTGCTTTGTTGCCCAGACTGGAGTGCAGTGGTGTGATCACCCCCCTGGCTAAATTTTTAATTTTTTTGTAGAGACAAGGTCTCCCTGTTTCCAAGGCTGATCCTGAACTCTGGGGCTCAAGTAATCCTCCTGCTTCAGCCTTCCAAGTACTGGGATTATGGGTATGAGCCACCACACCTGGCCAGCTCTCTGCTTATAAGTGATAGTATCCAATTCAGATGTTTTATATATCTCTATTGCCATGTTATCCCATGGCTGATCATTGCTCTCTTTATTACTGAACACAGAGTCAGTGTCTTTAAATCTAACTAGATTAGAAAGCCAGTTCCAGAAATTCTAAGAACCAATTCAGAATACTTATGCTTAAAATTCTGTTCCCCTCTAGAACTCTTCCTGGCACCAAAATTTGTTTTATAGAGAAATACAAACAATAGAATATTGATAGTCTATATTCTAGTTTGAGTAGAAATAGCTAAATATAATTTGGCTGATAATCCAATAGACTTAAAAAGTCTGGTTGTGCTCACAACTTCTTTTAAAACCAAGTGTTTTGCACTGCATGCATTGTAATACTTATTACCACTGAATAATTTTCAGTGCTGGCCCTACAGAGGTGATTTTTTCCTAGGTATGATATTTGCAATTAAGAGATACTCAGCAACAGGCAAACTCAGTAATTACTGAATATTCAGTAAAAGTAAAATTTAATAAGTATAAGTAACAAGTATATGGTGGAAATTTGATTTTGGCTGTAGAGAAATATTTTTTTCACTTTAAATAAAAATTTTAAGGAGGGTTTACTTTTGGGAGAATAGTGTAGATTTGAGTCTCCTTGTTTCTGCCTCTCAGTACAACAAAAACTCTGGACATTAAATAAAGAACAAATAAGTCTGAGGTAGGATGATTGCTTGAGCCCAGGAGGTGGAGGTTGCAGTGAGCCAAGAACACACCATAGCATTCCAGCTGGGCATCACAGTCAGATTCTGTTTCAAAAAAAGAAGAAAAAAAAAACACCCAAAACCAACCAAACAAAACAACAACAACAAAAGACAAATAAGACTCTGAAAGTGTGGAAGGTGGAGAGAAGAAGACAAACTGGCCAGGGAATCTGGAACACAGTGGTGATAACATTCAATGAGAAAAAAACACAGTCCCTAAAGGAAGCAAAACAAAAACAAAAACAAAAAACATTCAAATGACAGCAGATTTCTTATCAGAAACCACTGATGCTAGAAGAAGGTTTAGGCATTACAAATATTTCAAAGTGCTTAAAGAAAAGAATTATTAATTTAGAGTTTCATATTGGGTGAAAATATTCTTCATGATTAAAATATTCTGAGGTGAACAAAAACTAAGAATCTGTCAACAGCTACCTACCCTAAAAAATAGCTAAAGGAAGTTGTCTAAACAGAAAGCAAATGATGAAAAAAGAAATCTTGGAATATTAGAAATGAAGAAAAAACATAGAACAAAACTATGGGTAAATACAATAGACTTTATTTCTCCTCTTCAGTTTTCTGTATTATACTTGACAGTTGAAAAAAATTATAACACTGTCTAAAACAGTTGTCAATTTATGTAAAGGAAATATTTAAGAAAATTATAAGTTGGAGTTGATAAAGAAACATAGAGAGTGCCGGGCCCAGTGGCTCACACCTGTAATCCCAGCACTAAAAAAAAAAAAAAAAAAAGAAACATAGAGAGTGTAAAGTTTCTACACTTCATTCAAACTGGTAAAATGTTAACACCAGTAGATTCTGATGTAATACTTGGAGCAACCACTAAAGATATCATTAGAAGAAATACACCCCAAAACAATATACATGAATCAAAACGGAATTCTAACATATGCTCAAGTAACATACAGGAAGGCAGAGAAATAAAAAGACCAGAAAAATCAACATAAAATAGAATGAAATGGCAGACAAGCCTTGATATATCAATGATTAGATTTAAGTTTATATAATATGTTTTCTCTGACTTTCAGTTGGTCGATTTAGATCATCTGCACTAATGAATAAATTAAAAAATAAGGATCAGCAGAATGGATAGAAACATGACCAATTACATGAGTTTTCTACAGAAAACTCACTTCGACTATATTTATATACTAAACAATTACATTACAGTCAGTGCAAAAAGGCTGAAAATTCCGAAAACCAGAATGCCTCTTCTCATCCAAAGGATCACAACTCCTCACCAGTGAAGGAACAAAACTGGATGGAGAATGAGTTTGATGAATTGTCAAAAGTAGGCTTCAGAAGGTGGGTAATAACAGACTCCTCTGAGCTAAAGGAACATGTACTAACCCAATGCAAGAAAGCTAAGAAACTTGAAAAAAGGTTAGAGAAATTGCTAACTAGAATAACCAGTTTAGAGAAGAACATAAGTGACCTGATGGAGGTGAAAAACAGCACGAGAACTTTGTGAAGCATACCCAAGTGTCAATAACTGAATCAATCAAGTAGAAGAAAAGATATCAGAAACTGAAGATAAATTTAATGAAATAAAGCATGAAGACAAGATTAGAGACAAAAGAATGAAAAGGAATGAACAAAACCTCCAAAAAATATGGGACTATGTGAAAAGACCAAACCTACATTTGATTGGTGTACCTGAAAGTGATGGGAGAATGGGACCAACTTGGAAAACACTCTTCAGGATATTATCCAAGAGGACTTCCCCAACTTAGCAAGACAGGCCAAGCTTCAAATTCAGGAAATACAGAGAACACCACAAAGATACTCCTCAAGAAGAGCAACCCCAATACACATAATCATCAGATTCACCAAAACTGAAATGAAGGAACAAATGTTAATGGCAGCCAGAGAGAAAAGTCAGGTTACCCCCAAAGGGAAGCCTATCAGACTAACAATGGATCTCTCTGCAGAAATCCTACAAGCCAGAAGAGAGTGGAGGCCAATATTCAACATTCTTAAAGAAAAGAATTTTCAACCCAGAATATCATGTCCAGCCAACTAAGCTTCCTAAGTGAAGGAGAAATAAATCCTTTACAGACAAGAAAATGCTGAGAGATTTTGTTACCCCCCAGGCCTGCCTTAAAAGAGTTTCTGAAGGAAGCACTAAATATGGAAAGGAAAAACTGTGGTACCAGCCACTGCAAAAACATACCAAATTGTAAAGACCATTGACACTATAGAAACGGCACTAACCAGGAAAATAACCAGCTGGCATCATAATGACAAGATCAAATTCACAAATAACAATATTAGCCTTAAGTAAATGGGCTAAATGCTCCAATTAAAAGACACAGACTGGCATATTGGATAAAGAGTCAAGACCCATCAGCATGCTGTATTCAGGAGAACCATCTCATGTGTAAAGAAACACATAGGCTCAAAATAAAGGAATAGAGGAATATTTACCAAGCAAATGGATAGAAAAAAAGCAGGGGTTGCAATCCTACTCTCTGGTAAAACAGACTTTAAACTAACAAAGACCAAAAAAGACAAAGAAGAGCATTACATAATGGTAAAGGGATCAATGCAACAAGAAGAGCTAACTATCCTAAATATATATACACATTATACAAAAATTAACTCTAGATGGATTAAAGATTTAAACATGAGGCCTAACACCATAAAAACTCTAGAAGAACACCTAGGCAATACCATCCAGGACATAGACATTGGGCAAGGACTTAATGACTAAAACACAAAAAGCAATGACAACAAAAACCAAAATAGACAAGTGGGATCTAATTAAACTTAAGAGCTTCTGCGCAGCAAAAGAAACTATCAATAGAGTGAACCAGCAACCAACAGAATGGGAAAAATTTTTTGCAATCTACCCATCTGACAAAGGGCTAATATCCAGAATTTGTGAGGAACTTAAACAAATTTACAAAAAAGAAACAAACAATCCCATCAAAATGTGGGTAAAAGATATGAACAGATGCTTTTCAAAAGAAGACATTTATGTAGACAACAAACACGTGAAAAAAAGCTCATCATCACTGGTCATTAGGGAAATGCAAATCAAAACCACATTGAGATATCACCTCATGCCAGTTAGAATGGCAATCATTAAAAAATGAGGAGACAACAGATGCTAGAGAGGATGTGGAGATATAGGAACGCTTTTACACTGTTGGTGGGAGTGTAAATTAATTCAACCATTATGGAAGACAGTGTGGCGATTCCTCAAAGATCTAGAAATAGAAATGCCATTTGACCCAGCCATCCCATTACTGGGTATATATCCAAAGGATTATAAATCATTCTATTATAAAGACACATGCACATGTATGTTTATTGTGGTATTGTTCACAATAGTAAAGACTTGGAACCAACCCAAATGCCCATCACTGATAGACTGGATAAAGAAAATGTGGCACATGTACACCATGGAATACTATACAGCCATAAAAAAGATGATTTCATGTCCTTTTCAGGGACATGGATGTAACTAGAAACCATCATTCTCAGCAAACTGACACAAGAGCAGAAAACCAAATACTGTGTGTTCTTACTCATAAGTTGGCATTGAACAAAGAGAACACATGGACACAGGGAGGGGAATATCACACACTGAGGCCTGGGGGGTGGGCGGTAGGGGAGCAATAGTAGGGGGTTGGGGGATTGGGGGAGGGACAGCATTAGGAGAAATGCCTAATGTAGATGATGGAGCGATGGATGCACCAAACCACTACCATGGCATGTATATACCTATGTAACAAACCTGCATGATCTGCACATGTACTCCAGAACTTAAAGTATAACTAATAAATAAATACGTATCCAATACAGGAGCACCCAGATTCATAAAGCAAGTTCTTAGAGACCAACAAAGAGACTTAGACTCCCATGCAATAATAGTGGGAGACTTTAACACCCCACTGTCAGTATTAGACAGATCAATGAGATAGAATATTAACAGGGATATTCAGAAATTGAACTCAGCTCTGGACCAAGCAGACCTAATAGACACCTTCAGAACTCTCCACCTCAAATTAACAGAATATACATTCTTCTCAGCACCACATCACACTTATTCTAAAATTGGCCACATAATTGAAAGTAAAACACTCCTCAGCAAACAGTCTCTCAGACCACAGTGCAATCAAATTAGAACTCAGGATTTAGACACTCATTCAAAACCACACAACTACATGGAAACTGAAAAACCTGCTCCTGAATGACTACTGGGTAAATAACAAAATTAAGGCAGAAATAAGTAAGTTCTTTGAAACCAATGAGAACAAAGACACCATGCACCAGAATCTTTGGGACACGGCTAAAGCAGTGTTTAGAGGAAAATTTATGGCACTAAATGCTCACAGGATAAAGTGGGAAAGATCTAAAATTAACACCCTAACACCACAATTAAAAGAACTAGAGAAGCAAGAGCAAACATTCAAAAGCTAGCAGAAGAAATACTAACGTCAGAGCAGAACTGAAGGAGATAGAGACATGAAAAACCCTTCAAAAATCAATAAATCCAGGATCTGGTGTTTTGAAAAGATTAACAAAATAGATAGACCGCTAGCCAGACTAATGAAGAAAGAGAGAAGAATCAAATAGACAATAAAAAAGTATAAAGCAGATATCACCACTGATCCCACAGAAATATAAACTATCAGAAAATACTATAAACACCTCTATGCAAATAAACTAGAAAATGTAGAATAAATGAATAAATTCCTGAACACATACACCCTTCCAAGACTAAACCAGGAAGAATAGACCAATAACAAGTTCTGAAATGGAGGCAGTAATTAATAGCCTACCAACCAAAACAAACAAACAAACAACAAAAAAAAAACTCAGGACCAGACGAATACACAGCCGAATTGTACCAGAGATCCAAAGAGGAACTGGTACTATTCCTTACTACTCCTTCTGAAACTATTCCAAACAATAAAAAAAGAGGGACTCTGCCTTACTCATTTTAGGAGGCCAGCATCATTGTTACACCAAAACCTGGCAGAGACATAACAAAAAAGGAAAATTTCAGGCCAATATCCCTGATGAACATCGATGCAAAAATCCTCAATAAAATATTGGCAAACCAAATCCAGCAGCACATCAAAAAGCTTATCCTCTACATTCAAGTTGGCTTCATCCCTGGGATGCAAGGCTGGTTCCACAACACAAACCAATAAATATAATCTATTATATAAACAGAACCAATGACAAAATTACATGATTATCTCAATAGATGCAGAAAAGGCCTTCGATAAAATTTAACATCACTTCATGCTAAAAACTCTCAATACACTAGGTATTGATGGAACACACCTCAAAATAATAAGAGCTATTTATGAAAAACCCACAGCCAATATCATACTGAATGGGCAAAAACTGGAAGCATTCCCTTTGAAAACTGGCACAAGACAAGGATGCCCTCTCTCACTACTCCTATTCAACAATTTCTACATGACTTAGAAATTGTACTCCAGAGCATTTATTTCAGAGAAATGAAAACTTACGTCTGCATGAAACCTGTACACAGTTGTGTGTGACAGCTTTATATATAACAGCCTCAAACAAGAAACAATCTGAATATCTTTCAGTAGCTGAGTGGTTAAACCAACTATGGTGAATTCATATATCCATATCATGAAATACTACCCAGAATAAAAGAAGGAACTACTGATACATGCAACAATTTTTTAATAGGATAATTTTTTAATTAGTGTATTTTCCTTATTTAGCAATAATCACTGAGAAATGGAAATAAGAATTTCTATTTTTCTTCTCTTTTTTCCTTTCCTACTTTTATTTTAGATTCAAGTAGGTATGCGTTCAGGTTTGTTACACGGGTAAATTGCGTTTCACAGGGTTTAGTTTACGGATAATTTTGTCACCCCAGATAATCAGCATAATAGCTGATAGGTACTTTTTTAGTCCTCAACCTCCTACCACCCTTCATCCTCAAATAGGCCCCAGTGTCTGTTGTTCCTTTCTTTGTGTTCATGTGTACTCAAAGTTTAGCTCCCACTTATAAGTGAGAACATGCAGTATTTGGTTTTCTGTTCTTCTGCATTAACCCACTTAGGGTAATGGCTGCCAGCTCCATTGATGTTGCTGCAAAGGCCATAATCTCATTTTTTAAATAGCTGCATAACATCCCATTGCGTAGGTGTACTAAATTTTCTTTATCCAGCCTACCACTGATACACATTTATGTTGATTTCATGTCTTTGCTATTGTTAATAGCACTGTAATGAATATATGCATGCATGCATCTTTATGGTAGAATTATTTATATTCCTCTGGGTATGTGCCCAGTAATGCAATTGCTGAGTTGAATAGTAGTTCTGTTTTAAGTTCATTGCAAAATCTCCAGACTGCTTTCTAGAATTGCTGAACTGATTTATATTCCCACCAGCAATATATAAGTGTTTCCTATTCTCCACAAGCTTGCCAGCTTCTGTTATATTTTGAGTTTTTAATAATAGCCATTCTGACTGGCATGAGATGGTATCTCATGGTGGTTTTGATTTGCATTTTTCTATTGATTGTGATATTGAGTATTTTTTCACATGCTTGTTGGCTGCTTGTATGTCTTCTTTTGAGAAGTGTCTGTTCATGTCCTTTGCCCATTTTTTTTTTTTTTGAGACTGAGTTTCACTCTTGTTGCTCAGGCTGGAGTGCAATGGCGTGATCTTGGCTCACCACAACCTCCACCACATGGGTTCAAGTGACTTTCCTGCCTCAGCCTCCCAAGTAGCTGGGATTATAGGTGGGTGCTGCCAAGCCCAGCTAATTTTTTTTGTATTTTTAGTAGAGATGGGGTTTCACCATGTTTGTCAGGCTGGTCTCAACTCCTGACCTCAGGTGATCTGCCCACCTTGGCCTCCCAAAGTGCTGGGATTACAGGCGTGAGCCACCACGCCTGGCCTGCCCATTTTTTTTTTAATGGGGTCATTTTTTTGCTTGTTGATTTGTTTAAATTTCTTATAGATTCTGGGTATTAGACTTTTCTCTGATGCATAGTTTGAAATATTTTCTCCCATTCTGTAGATTTTCTACTTACTCTCTCTCTCTATCTCTATCTACTTATCTATATCTATAGTTATATAGATATATATAACAAATGGGACTTAATTAAATTAAAGAGCTGATATTTTGTTGTTGTTACAATTGCTTTTGGAGTTCTTGTCATAAACTTTTTGCAAGAGCTGACATCCAGAATGATATTCTCTAGATTTTCTTCTAGCATCTTTACAGTTTTAATTCTCTTTATACATCTCTAAGAACTTGTTTTATGAATTTGGGTGCTCCAGTGTTGGGTGCATATATATTTAGGATAGTTAAATCTTCTTGTTCAATTGAATTTTTAAACATTATATAATGTGCTTCTTTGTTCTTTTTGATAATTGTTGTTTTTAAGTAAGTTTTGTTTGAAATAAGAATAGCAACCTCTGCTCTCTTTCATTTTCCTTTTGCTTAATAGATATTTCTCCATCCCTTTACCTTGTGCCTAAGGGGGTCCTTCCATGTGAAATGGGTCTCTTAAAGACAGCATACAGTTATCCATACTGCCACTCTGCATCTATTAAGTAGGACATTTAACTCACTAACATTCATGGTTAATATTGACCTGGGCATATTTGATTCCATTATCATGTTGTTAGCTGGTTGTTATGTAGACTTGATTATGTATTTGCTTTATAGTGTCAATGATCTATACATTTGAGTGTATTTTTGTGGTGGTCAGTAATTGTCTTTCATTTTCATGTTTGGGACTCGCTTAAGAACTTTTTGCAAAGTCTGGTGGTCACAAATTCCCTTAGCATTTGCTTGTCTGAAAAGGATTTTATTTATTCTTTATTTATGAAGCTTAGTTTGAATGAATATGAAATTCTTGATAGGAATTTATTTTTTAAAAGGATGCTGAATATAGGCCCCCAGTCTCTTCTGGATTGTAGGGTTTCTGCTGAAAGATCTGCTGTTAGCCTGATGGGGTTCCTTTTGTACTGTCCTTTCTCTGTAGCTGTCTACAGTATTTTTTCTTTCATGTTTATCTTGGAGAATCTGATGACTCTGTGTCTTGGGGATGGTAGCCTTACATAGTATCTCACAGGTTCTCTGAATTTTCTGTATTAGTATTTCAACCTCTCTAGCAAGGTTGGGGAAATTTTTGCAGAAAATATCCTCAAATATATTTTCTGAGCTTATTCAACAATTGGGATAAGCACTATACTAAGTGAATAAAGACTATATCAATAGTTTGTATGTTGTATATTCTCACTTTTGAAACACTCTTGAAATGTTAAAACTTTAGAGCTGGAGAACAGATTAGTGGTTTCTAGGTACTGAATATTATGGGGTGGGAGGAAGAAGTGGGTGTGACTATGAAGTTGTAGCATGAGGGAGATTTTTGTGGTGACGAAATAGTTCTATATCTTGATTGTATTAATGATTATACAGATATAAATATGCTGTAAAATGACACAAAATCACAGATGTTGTCTTAATGTCAAACTTATAGTTTTGATATTAGATTACATTTATTAATATATCATGCATAACAGTTGGGGAAAGCTGGGTGAAGGGGATAAGCCTTTATTATATTTGGTAATTTGTGTGAATTTAAACGTATTTCAAAATAAGAAATTAAAACATTTACTTAGCAGAGGAAGCCATGCACTCACTCATGCAGTTTCTGTTTTGGTGAGGCCAGTGGAAAAACAAACAAAAGACACAAAGAAATACAGACACTCAGCTTAGGAATAGGTAACCAAGATTGTACATTATTAAGAAAGCCATGCTTTTTCCCTAAAAATATCTTTTTAAATAAAAAACTTAAAAATATCTCTGTATTATAATAAAGTGACACACACTTTACACATGGTAGAATTTGTAATAACTACCTATTTAGTGATGTATATCTTTCTCCTTATATTCTTCCCTGTGACTTTAAATTAAACCTTGGTTTTCTACAGGAATCTTTAAAAAAACATTTGATAGCTTTTCAGTATTTCTTAGAATACTACCGTATCATTCTTGCTTATTTTTCATGTGGCATCTGTGGTATAAGGGCAGCCATTTTGAGTGTAAGTCTCCTAAGATGATGGCCTCTTTCTAGCAAGGTCTGTTTACTCAGAGAATGAGGTCAACAGTCAGTTCTAAATAAGATATAGGTGACATATTACCATGGGAATAATTTCCTTTATTGAAGCAATTTTTAAGTTCTTAAATTCTGCTTTAAGATATTTTCTCCAAGTTATTTTTTTCTTAAAATATTCTTTCTGAACATAAAAAACATAACTAAACAAAATTCAAAGAATACATGTTATGAATAGGCAGATTTTAGTTCAATGTAGGAAGAATTTTCTAATAGTCAAAGATATTCAAAATGTTGATATATTGTTTTTGGAAAGGAGCAACCAAGCTAGAGAAACTTTGAAATCATTTCCAGAAAATGTGGCACATATACACCATGGAATACTATGCAGCCATAAAAAATGATGAGTCCATGTCCTTTGTAGGGACATGGATAAAGTTGGAAACCATCATTCTCAACAAACTGACACAAGAACAGAAAACCAAACACCGCATATTCTCACTCATAGGCAGGTGTTGAATAATGAGAACATATTGACACAGAGAGGGGAACATCATGCAATAGGGCCTGTTGGGGGGTGGAGGGCTAGGAGAGGGATAGTGCAGGTGGGGAGATTGGGAAGGGATAACATTGGGAGAAATACCTAATGTAGGGGATGGGGGATGGAGGCAGCAAACCACCATGGCAAGTGTGTACCTATGTAACAGTCCTGTAAGATCTGCACATGTACCCCAGAAATTAAAGTATAATTAAAAAAAAAAACCTAACATTTATACAGTGGTTTTCTTTACAGAAAAGCTAAAAAAAGGCAATTGTTCCTTTTCAAAGGTAAATGAAGTTGTCATAAATTATTAAAATAATACCCCTTATTAATGAATGCATTTATTTATTAATTCAGCAAATATTTATTAGGTTTTACTATGTTCTAGGCATGATTCTAAGTTTAGGGCTAGAAGATCTAGAATAAAGCAAGTCTCTGCTTTCATGGAGCTTATATCTTTGTGGAGAGAGGGAGAAATACACAAAGATACATGATAGATGTGTGGTAAATATTGTGTTGAGAAACAAATCAGGATGAAGGCAATGGGAAGTAACGGGTGAGGTGAATGCTTGCCATTTTATGTTGGTTAGCAAAGAAGGCCTCTTTGACTAGATGATATTTGAGTCTAAACTTAAAGAAAGTGAGAGCATTATGAAGATATTTTGGGTGGAATGGGGAGGGTGGGATTGAATTCCAAATAAAGACAGCTGCTGTCATAAATTAGGTATGTTGGTGGAACATCAAGCAGGACAATGTAGTTGGAGTGGAGTAAGAAAGAGAGTAATAAAGGAAGAGTTTCATCATTAACAAAAATATTATAATTCCAAGTTGCTAAAGGAATGGATTTTTAAAATTCTCTCCAAAGAAAAATGAGTTGGTAAGATTATGTATGTGTTAATTAGCTTGACTGAATCTTTCTACAATGTATAGATAGATGAAAACATCACATTATGTCTCATAAATATACAGAATTATTATTTTTCAATTAAAATAAGTTTATAAAAACAGAAAAGTTTAGAGAAGCAGTAGTGGAGCAGAGAGTGATTAAATTACATTGGACATGATGAGTCTTTTAGCTTTACTATGAATGAGATGGGAAGGCCTTGAAAGTTATGAGCAGAGAGTGATTTCATCCTTCTCGGATTGTTCTTGCTGCTCTGTGAAGAACATATTGTAGGGTGTAAGAGTGGAAGTGGAGAGACTACTTAAGGAGGCTGTTGCAATAATCTAAGTGAGATGAAAGTGGATTGGAACAGGCTTGGGGGGTAGGTAGTGGTGCAGGTGAGAAGTGGATTCAGAATAATAATTTGAAAGTAGAAACCATAGGATTTGCTGGTTAGTTGGATGTAGGATTTGAGAAAAAGAAATAAATAAAAATATTGGAAGAACATAATACTGAATTAGGTAAAATGCATGATGCAAAGTTTCCCAGGTGTTGAGCAATATGCCTTTGGGCTTGATGAGCTTCAACACATGGCTTTTGCTGCTTCTTGGTTTATATTTGCAGACTTGGTAAAAACATTTACTTTTTTTCTTCTTCTTGCCACTTGCCACTACATCTATGTATGTGTTGCCTGGTAATTCATAGAAGATGAGTATTAGCTACTGCTTAAATAAGGTATTACCAGTGACAGAACATGAATTTAAATATTATGACTACAATTCAAATAACTCAAGGCGGGATGATTTAGAATGCCTGTATTTTGTAATTAGGTTTTATATCATTATGTGAAAAATTTTATGTGACTGCTTAACTGGACCCATTATTTGGTTTCTCTTTTTGTCTTTAACTGCAATATTCCTACCTAGCTCTACCGCCAAGGCTAAAATAAATCTCCTTAAAATAAATCTTTCAAATCAATAGAAAAAGTTGACAGCTTTCTTTTAAAAACACTACTGCATGTCACCTTTCAACATATCCAATAAGATGTTATTTGTACAATACTGCCTAGGATGAATGATAGTATCCATTTAACTTGGAAGGACATTGACTGTTTTCTCTGAATGATGTTTTTGGGTTTCTCCAGGTCATACTTTGAGTGAGTATTCTGGAAATTTTTATTCCAATTTACACAGCAGTTTACTAGTTTTTGTATGCTTGTTTATCTCAGTTAATTTGACATGAAAATCTGTTGAAAAAATGTGTTCATTTGTCTCATGAGTACTAGAATGTATTATGGGACTTTGAAGAAATATGAGTTCAGGGTAATAAGAGACAAAACTCAGAAATAATTAGATGGAACAAAGTTAAACATACAGTTATCTATCAAGACCATAAAAATCTACAAGTAAATGTAGTGTTAGAATAGATTTTAGATCAATCCTCAAGACCATTGGGAATAGAGCGAAAGTAGTACTGCAGGATAGAAACACAAGTAAAAGTTTCAGTGGATGAATGAAATAAGATCAAAATAGGTACTTTAAAAGGGTGCTGTCAGGAATCATAATCTTGAATTTAAAATTAGTTGTTGTGGGCCAGCCACAGTTGGAACAGCTAATTGTTGCTGAATGGTGTCATGTAGATTGATAGTGAGGAGTCAGGAAGGCACTGAGAACTTCCCTGGGTGTTGTAAGAGTAGTTAGAGATGTTTTGTTTGACTTTGTGATGGCATCACCATAACCAACCAATGAATAATGGGCAGAGCAGTTTCTGGAATGCAGTGAATGCAGGTGGTTGCCTGAGTGCCATGCTTCAGGGAGCCCATTGTAAATCAGAGGACTTGAGGAAGGCTGAACAAATTGTACAGTTGACCCTAAAATATTGAGACTCTCCTACTCTAAAATCATGTACTTTCTTCTGTATGGTACACATCTTTAGGCTGAATATTGTCTATTTATAACTACTTTTCCCCACTGGATGCTACTCTTTAGGGTTATTTAAAAACTCTAGAGTTGGCCTGAATCTTAATTTTCTGAAAACCAAAACAAATCCCAAGATCAGGGAGAATTAAGCAGAACACCATAGTAAGCATGGCATGTGCTCTGGAATTGGGGAAAGTTCTTGGAGAAGATTCTGGGTCTAACACTTAATTTGGTGCGCAATCCTGGGCAAATTGCTTAATTCCTCTGTGCTCCAGTTTTTTTTATCACTAAAATGGAGTTTCTAACAGTGTCTACTTCATAGAGGTATTGTGAAGAATAAATGTAATGGATGATAATGGATGTAAAGTGCTTAGCACATTATCTGGCTCAATAAATATTAGCTCATATTAATAAGTCATTTAATTAGCCCACTAAGAAATATCTTTCCACTTCCAGAAAATAATAAAGAGGAAAAAAATCTCTGTGGAGTTTGTGCATTGAAAGGTAATATTTAATCTCTAAATTGGCTATTTTTAAATAAAATAACTGCCTTTTAAATGTGGGGATTTATCTAGTGATTATGATTTAAAATTTTTGGTCTAAAATACTCAAACTAATATATAGATTTTTATAGGAAAAATTTCATTTTCTTTAAGGAGGATACCTTTCATGTCTTAATAGTTTGTAGTATATATGTTAAAATATTCTGGAACAAGCTATATTTCAAAGTGAAGCTTAAAACTAAAACTCAGCAATAAACATTTCATACAAACTAGAAAAATTCAAGAGCAACCCGTCCTTTGGTGGTGCAGGTCTCCAGGCTCCAGGCATGACCAGTTATGGATGTGGAAAGCAAAGCCCATGTGGAATGACTAGATGACTAGCCAAGGCACAGGTAACGCTTCCTGTTTCACTGTTTAGAATTAAGGCAGGTTTTAGTTGCTTTCTTGGCTGGCTTGGGCTGCAAGGCAGCAGGTTTGTTTTCTGATAGCAATCTAGCTTTTTACACTCTCTAAGATTCAACCTTACATTGATTATGCTGCCCCTTCACTTTTGTAGTCAGCTGGATAACAAAGGAAAGGAGCTCAAAGAATTCAGAGTTAGAAATTCACATGCAAAAAAACAGACTTCTTTGAATTCTACTATCAGTTTGTCTTTCTCTTATAACATGTATACTCTGTAGTGGCATTTTGTTTTGCATATAAAATTTCCCCTACTACTGAAGTGTAGGTATTGAAGAGATTTCCACCTACCACTAGTATTTCTTTTCTCATGCCCCAACAACTGATTATCAGCCCCTGCTCCAAAACTTTCAGTCATCAGAAGTTTTATTTCATAATATATTTTTGGATAGATAGGTTTCCCCCAACCCCAATTTTATTGAGCTGAAATGATTAATACTTTATTGGCAGAAATCATATAACACTTTAGTTCAAAAAGAATACCTTTTATTTTGGCTCATTACATTTCTTCATGGGTATTTCCCCTAGTTTTCCCTAGTTAGAATCTACTTGCACAATTCTTATTAGCCTGCAACTCAAACATATTATTTTTTTTCAGACTGGTTCCTTCTACATGAGCCGTCTGGATCACTAAAGCAAGAATCAATCAGTCAGCAATATTTATCAAGCACACACTAGGCGCAGAAAACTGTACAAAGAGCTTTAAAGTCTGCAATATTGATTATACCTGTCAGTCAGGGTCAGATCGTCTTGTAAAACAACACTGGCATTTGCCTTGTGCTGTAAAAGGAAGCAGAAATACAAAGGTATGACTTGGGCATTCTAAGCCTTGACATGTAAAGGTCCTTATTACAAGAAGGAGGTCTCCTTAATACAGGTTTTTGGTTGGCAGGATGAGGGATCTGGACTGTCGTGAGAAAAAGAGACATTGCAAAACTCTGCCTAAGAAATAAACAGTAGTTTGGGGGTGGTGGAGGAGGTTCAGGGGTAAGTAATTGAGGGAGGAGATATGAAGCGAGGAAAGGGTGTAGACAGGTAGGGGGTAGGACCTACAGTCTGATAGGAGTCTAGAGCCTGGGAAGACACAACTGTGGAAGACACAACAGTTGAAGACGCCTCTGAGGTGAAAATGGCAGAAGCGAGAGTTATCCTTAACTGCAACTTGTCGGCAATGCTGAGCAGTGATGTGAGCCTCACGTGCTCTCTCCAAATTTCAGTGGAGTCTCCTGCAAGCACAGCCTTGAGTCTTTGGTTGCTGAATGACAAAAGGAGAGGCCAGATGGCATGGGAAAAGGGAGATAAATATCAGAAACTGAACACATGAACCTACCTCACCTAAGGGAGTAGTATTACTAATAATGTTGAGGCTGCCTTTGCAACATTGTACCCAAGCAAGGAGCAAATTCCCCCAAATTTAGAAGCCCATTTTATTTTAATCACCTTATTCCTGAGCTTTTGCTTGGTCTTTTCAGGCTTCTTCTGGGACAGTGAGCAGTAGGAAGCCATTGGAGCATGTGGTGGTGGTGGCAGCGGCAGGAACAACAAGGGTATGCTCGTCATACTTAGGCACGGGTGAGAAAGATTCCTGGTTTCTGTAGATCCTGGCTGATTGAGAATCACTTGTCTTTAGCCTGGGCCAGCAGTGCAAAGTTAGGGGCTGTTTATCTTACTGATGTGGTGTATTTCACATCTGTCCCTCTGATTCTAAATATGCACATAAAATTACTAATTGTGATGTGGGAAAAAACAAGGCTTTGCACAACTACTGATTTACCTGCTTATGTCCATTGTCTAAACTCATCTCCTTCATGAATTTTTAGATAGATTGGGGTCTTAAACTTCCAATATCTCACTCTTCAAAGGCAAAGACTTTTATTTTAGGGTTTGATAAGAGTCTTCAGCTTAGCAATATGAATATGATACCCAGAAAGTGACTGTATGTCCCAAGTTCTTGCCAGGAAAGAAATGGCACACTCAAACTGGGTAACTGAGTGAGTTTTAAAAAAGGTCTATTTATGAAGGCATAGGCAAGGTTTAGTGAAAGCTATAAGAGATAATGCAGTGCCCTAGGGCTAGTATCAGGTAGGATCTAGAGGGCAAACAAAAGATATCAAGCTACTGCCACATTATTTTTCTGTATTTTGAGAGATTGAAACGTTATTCAAATATAGGCTATCTTATATCGGGTATCTGAAGGTTACTCATTTTAGCCCTGCTGAATGCCATTTCCTCCAAGAAGGCTTTCTCATAAGCCCAGACAGAGGAGATTTGTTATCCTTTGAATATCTACAGTAACTGTATTTCTCATACTTATTGAACATAGCAAGATACTGCCATGGATTCAATGTACAGAAAAACCTCTCTATTTTTTTTTTTTTTTGCTCCGAAGTCCAAATTGGTGTCTTACTTATTTTTGCATTCTTCCAAATGCTCAGCACAATGTCAGTCACAGGGTAGCAGGGAGATGATCGATGCCTACTCAAATGTAACAGATCCTTGCCTGTGTTTTCACTCTTGCTAAGATAATCCAGTCTCTGCCTGGATGCTACTGACAGCATTTTTAGCATGATTCATGCCACCCTCCTTCCATGCAATCTCTAAGACATGGAGCAGCAAGAATTATAAACTTGAAATGTTGCAGGGATGATTGTTCCCTTGTGAAGTCTCTTGCTGTTTACCTGCTTCCTGCTTTAGCAGTTTCTCTCAGACTATTCTCATCTGTTCCATTCTGAAGTCTAACTCCCTTTTCCTCCTTACTCTCTATCCCAGGCTCCTTGCTCTAGGTTAAGCAAAGTTGCTGGCTTTTTACTCAGTACGAATAGCCAAATTTGCTTCCGGTTTTTCACATGCATATTGGTAAGGTTTTGGAGCCTTTCTTTTTTTTTTTTAAATTGAACTAATTTTTAAAAATTATTTTTTAAAACTTTTAAGTTCAGGGGTACATATGCAGGTTTGTTACATAAGTAAATGTGTGTCATGGAGGTTTGTTGTACAGATTATTTTGTCACAGAGGCATTAAGCCTAGTCCCATTAGTTATTTTTCCTAATCCTCTCCCCTCCTCCCATCCTTCACCCTCTTATAGGCCCTAGTGTGTGTTGCTCCCCTTGTGTGCCCATGTGTTCTCATCATTTAGCTCCCACTTCTAAGTGAGAACATGCACTATTTGGTTTTATGTTTCTGCATTACTTTGCTAAGAATAATGGCCTCCAGCTCCATCTATGTCCCTGCAAAGGACATTATCTCATTCTTTTTATGGCTGCATAGTATTGCATTGTGCATCTGTACCACATCTTCTTTATCCAATCTATCATTGATGGGCATTTAGGTTGATTCCATGTCTTTGCTATTGTGAATAGTGCTGCAATGTGTCTTTATAATAGAATGATTTATATTCCTCTGGGTATATGCCCAGTAATGGGATTGCTGGTCAAATGGTATTTCTCTCTTTAGGTCTTTGGGGAATTGGCAACTATCTTCCGCAATAATTGAGCTAATTTATACTTCTACCAACAGGGTATAAGTGTTCCTTTTTCTCCACAACTTTGCTGGCATCTGTTAATTTTTGGTTTTAATAATAGGTATTCTGACTACTGTGAGATGGTATCTCATTCTGGTTTTGATTAGCATTTCTCTAATGACAAGTGATGTTGAGCTTTTTTCCATAGGATTATTGGCCACATGTATGTCCTCTTTTGAGAAGTGTCTGTTCCTGTCCTTTACCCCCTTTTTTATGTTTTTTTTTTTTGTTGTTGTTGTAAATTTGTTTAAGGTCCTTATAGGTGCTGGAGATTAGACCTTTGTCAGATGCATAGTTTGCAAAATTTTCTCCCATGCTGTAGGTTGTCTGTTTACTCTGTTGATAGTTTCTTCTGCTGTGCAGAAGCTCTTTAGTTTAATTAGATCCATTTATCAATTTTTGCTTTTGTTGTAATAGCTTTTGTTGTCTTTGTCATGAAATCTTTGCCTGTATCTATGTCCTTAATGGTATTGCCTAAGTTGTCCTCCAGGGTTTTTATAGTTTTGGATTTTACATTTAATTCTTTAATCCATCTTGAGTAAATTTTTGTATATGGTATAAAGAAGGGGTCCAGTTTCAATCTTCTGCATATGGCTAGCCAGTGATCACAGCACCATTTATTAAATAAGGAATGCTTTTCCCATTCCTTGTTTTGTCAAGTTTGTCAAAGATCAGGTGGTTTTAAGTGTGTGGTCTTATTTCTGGGTTCTCTATTCTGTTCCATTGGTCTTTGTATCTGTTTTTGCACCAGTACCAGCCCTGGAAGCTATAGAACACGCATGTGCACTGCACAGGCCTGCGAAGGTGGGATCAGCACGTCCTGCCAGGCACCACAGACAGCGCAGGATACTGGAGCTTCCTGTTGAGCAATGTAGGTTATATAGAACAGGTTAGGAGTTAGGCATAGGGTTTGGGTGAGGTGTTAGAATCTACACGGCTGATTCTTGCTTATAGTGTTGAATTTACTTCTGAGGACCAACCTAAGAAATTGTTTCTCAGATTTACTTGAATCACAACTTTATAGATTTTTTTTGACATTTTGGCAGTAACAATTTTTATAGTAAAGGTAATATAAAGATCAGGATGAAATAATACAGTCACCAGAAAAATATGAAAATTGTGACATTGAGAAACCTGACTCTGGGGATTGAGAACATGCTTTGAAAATAAGACCAGCTATTATACACTTGGATGTTAAAATTAAATGAGATACAGAAATCAATCTAAATTTTTGGGTGTCAAGTTGATATGCTGCAAATGTCTAATTGTTTTCTGATTGACTATAAGATAATTTTTTTCAGAGAAAAATACTGTTGCAAAAACAGAGAAAGACTTTCTTTTTTTGCTGTTTTTTGCTATTAGAGTAGCTGAAGGTGGCAAAGTGATAAAAGAGTGCCTTAAGATTCACCCAAAACTTAATAGATATTTAACTCATAAATCCATGGTGTGATAAACCTATTCCCAGGTCAGAATACAACAGTATTTGAGCTAACTTTCTTGTGAGTATTACACAAAAGCTATTTCTTTTTCTTATGCTCTTTCTAGTTGGGAGAGTGTATACAGTAAGAATTATAATTCCAACTTTACAGGGAATTGGGGCTGTTACCATCTTCTGATAGTTGCTTCTAATTATTTTGGTATGAAAATGAGTTTTTCAAAGCATATCATTATAAAAATATTACATGTTGTAAAAAAAATCAACCTATACATAAAGTGTTCATTCATTTACTTAATTATTTTGTGAGCGCCTATTTGTATCTCAGGCACTGTTCTGGTCATGTGAATACATCAGAAAATATATCCAATAAAAATTCTTATCTCTGTGAAGCTTACATTGTAATGAGAGAAGATAGATAATAATAAAATAGCAATTAAATTATATAAGATGTTTGGAGTGATAAATCCAACGGGGGAAAAATGGAGAAATCTAAGAGGGACTGGGGCTACAAAGGCAGGTGGGGGAGATTACAACTTAAATGAGGTGGTCAGATATCACCCCATCAATGAAGTCTTGTTTCAGCAAAACTTTACAGGAAATGAGAAGATGAGTTATGAGGCTCTCAGGGAAAAAAGCATAGATAACAGCTAGTGCAAAATACCTGAGGTGGCAGATGCTGGTAGGGAATGTAGCAGGAACTGTGAAGAGGTCAATATGGCTCAAGAGGGCTGAATGGGAGAAAGAATAGAGGGTAAACTAGAGGAGTGAAAGCAGGGATGAGAAAGAAAGGTGGTGGTCAACCTTGGGGAGTTCCTTACGAAGACTAAGACTTTTAACTTTGAGAGAAATGTGGAGCCATTGGAGGGTTTGAGCAGGTAAGTGACTTGTTCTGACATCTTTTAAAGGGTATTCTGGTTGCTTATTTTGAGAATACAGTGTACGGAGCATGGGTGGAAGCAGAATGAATAGCAAGAAGACTACTGCTAAAGTCCAGGAGAAAGATGCTGGGAGCCAGGACCAGGAGTAACAGTGAAGGTGGTGAGAAGTTTCTGGATTTTGAACACACCAGTGTTTTGAAATGATAGCCAACAAGATTTCTGGATATATGTGGAGTTTGAGAGTGAGGAGTCAAGTATGACTCTAACCTTTTTGGCTTCAGCAGCTGGAAGGATGGAGCTGACACTGAAATTGGGAAGATTCAAGTCAAATAGGTTTTGGGGGAAAGATAAAAAATTTCAGCTTGAGATGCCCATTCATCATCCACATAGAGGAAGTGAGTATTGGTTGAACAAAGTAGTCCCAGACTGGAGATAGAAATTTGGCAGCGTATTTAAAGCCATGATACTGGATAAGATCATCTAGAGAATAAGTATACATCGAGAAGGGAGTAGGATCAATGAGTGAGCTCTAGGAATTACAGTCTTTAAGAGTGAATTGAAGATGCTGAAGAGAAGTTACCAGCAATGGAGATTGAGAAGGACTGGTCAATGAGAGAAAAGGAAAACCAGGGAAGGTGCTGTCTCAAAAAATCGAATGAGAAAAGGGTTTTGAGGAGGATAAATTGGCTTAAGGTCTATGCTGCTGACAGTTCAGGTTGCAGGAGGATTGAACGTTGGCCACTGGATTTAATAATGTGGAGGTCATCTGTAACTTGACAAAGCAGTTTTGGTGGAAGGATGTGGAAACAAACTCAGTTTTGGTGGTTTGATAGCTTGATAGAAGTGGATTTCATACAGCATAGGAACATAGGAAGAGATGAACTGGAAACATTGGGTTTAGTCAACATTGAGGAGATTTGCTGTAAAGGAATATAAAGAAGTGTACAATTGCTAAAAGGAGAAGAGGGCATAAAGGAGCTTTTTTTTTTAAAGTTTGTTTTTTAAGCAATCACAACAAAAGCAAAAATTGACAGGTGGGGTCTAATTAAACTTAAGAGCTTCTGCACAAAAGAAACTATCAGCAGAGTAGGCAGACAAACTACAGAATGGAAGAAGATATTTGCAAACTATGCATCTGACAAAGCTCTAATATGCAGCATTTATAAGAAGCTTAAATTTACAAGTGAAATAAAAAACACCATTAAAAAGTAGACAAAGGACATGAACAGAAACTTCTCAAAAGAAGACATCCATACAGCCAACAAACATATGAAAAAAAGCTCAGCGTCACTGATCATTAGAGAAATGCAAATCAAAACCACAATGAGATATTATCTCATGCCAGTCAGAAAGGCTATTATTAAAAGGTCAAAAAATAACAGATGCTGGCGAGGTTGTGGAGAAAAAGGTACACTTTATACACTGCTGATAGAAGTGCAAATTAGTTCAGCCATTGTGGAAAGCAGTATGGCAATTCCTCAAAGAGTTAAAAACAAAACTACCATTCAACCTAGCACTCCCATTACTGGGTATATACCCAGAGGAATATAAAGCATTCTATCATAAAGGCACATGGGTGTGAATGTTCATTGCAGTGTTATTCACAATAGCAAAGACATGGAATCAACCTAAATGCCCATCAATGACAGATTGGATAAAGGAAATGTGATACATATACACCATGGAATTATGCAGCCTAAAAAAGAATGAGATCATGTCTTGTGCAGGAATATGGACAGAGCTGGAGCTATCATCCTTCGCAAACTAACAGAGGAGGAGAAAACTCAACACTGCATGTTGTGACTTATAAGTGGGGAGCTAAATGATAAGAACTTATGAACACAAAGAGGGAAACAACAGACACTGAGGTCTACTAGAGGTGGGAGGGTAGGGGAAGGAAGATGAGCAGGAAATATAACTATTGCATACTGGGCTTAATACCTGGGTGAAAAAAATAATATGTACAACAAACCCCCATGACATGTGTTTACCTATGTAACAAAACTTTACATGTACCCCAAACATAAAAGTTTTTTTAAAAGTTTGTTTTTAAGGTAGAAGAAATAACAGTATGTTTGTATGATGAAAAGCATGATCCAGGGCAGACAGAAAAATTAATGATATAGGAGAAAGAAGGGAAAATTTCTGTATTTAAATAAGTGGGAAAGGATGGATCTAGTGCACTAGCAGGATTGCTGATAGAGCGCAGGTGGTTCATCTACATTAACAAGAGAAAGGCTGACGTAAGGATGCAGGTACTGGTAGGATGTGGTGGTTGAAAAAAAGAAGTCCTCAAACCTCCAACTCTCCAAAACCCTACTTCCATAAACAATTTCTTGTGCATTATTGTACATATTTCTTTGATGGGATTGCTCTTGCTAGAACTTCCAGTAGTATGTTGAATAGAGTTGTCCATGAACATTTAGGTCCCCACTTGGCTATTTTGAGTAATGCTGCAATGAACACGAGTGTGCAAATATCTCTTCAAGATCCTGTTTTCAGTTCTTTTTTTTTTGAGATGGAGTCTTGCTTTGTCGCCAAGGCTGGAGTGCAGTGGCATGATCTCAGCTCACTGCAACCTCTGCCTCCTGGGTTCAAGCGATTCTTCCGCTTCAGCCTCCCAAGTAGCTGGGGCTACAGGCATGAGCCACCATGCCCAGCTAATGTTTTGTGTTTTTAGTAGAGACGGGGTTTCACCATGTTGGACAGGCTGGTCTTGAACTCCTGATCTCAGGTGATCCACCCACCTCAGCTGCCCAAACTGCTGGAATTACAGGCGTGAGCCACCATGCCTGGCCTCCGTTCTTTTGAATAAGTGGAATTTCTGAATCATACGTTAATTCTATTTTTAGTTTTTAGAAAACTTTATACTGTTTTCCACAGCAACTGCATCATTTTGTGTTCCCTCCAACAAGGCACAAAGTTCCAATTCTTCCCTATTCTTGCCAACACTTGTTATTTTCTTCTTTTTAAAAAATAATGGCAGTTCTGCCAGATGCAGTGACTCACACCTGTAATTCCAGCACTTTGGGAGGCTGAAGCAGGATAATTCACCTATAGCACACATATGCAAAACAAATGAAAAGTATGAGCCTCCATCAGGCTGGAAGTGGGGGGGGGAATACTCAAGCAAAAGCCACCATCTGTGGTCTTGCAATACTTTGGTTTGTGTGTGTGTAGGTGTGTGTGTGTGTGTGTTTAATCAATCTCAAATTGCTTTTTTGCTCTCTACTCTTGCAATTTTCTCAATTCTTCTGCATCCCAAATGGGTTACATGGGGACCTTTTTTTTTTTTTTTTGGGTGGAGTTTAGTCTTGTTGCCAGGCTGGAGTGCAATGGGTGATCTTGGCTCACTGCAACCTCCTTCTCCCGGGTTAAAGTGAATCTCCTGCCTCAGCCTCCTGAGTAGCTGAAATTACAAGCAGCCACCATCACACCCAGCTAATTTTTTGTATTTTAGTAGAGTTGGGGTTTTACCATGTTAGTCAGGCTGGTCTCAAACTCCTGACCTCAGGTGATTTACCCACCTTGGTCTCCCAAAATGCTGGGATTACAGGTGTGAGCTACTGTGCCTGGACAGGATTTTAAATTTAATTTAATTTAGTGTAATTTTAGGTTTCAGGATACATGTGCAGAATGTGCAGATTTATTACACAGGTAAACATGTGTCATGGTGGTTTGCTGCACCTATCAACCCATTAGCTAGGTATTAAATCCTGCATGCATTAGCTATTTGTCCTGATGCTCTCCCTTTCCCCCCCTCCCCAACAGGCCCTGGTGTGTGTTGTTTTGCTCCCTGTGTCTGTGTGTTCTCATTGTTCAGCTCCCATTTATGAGTGAGAACATGTGGTGTTTGGTTTTCTGTTCCTGTGTTAGTTTGCTGGGGGATGACGGCTTTCAGCTTCATCCATGTTCCTGCAAAGGACATGATCTCGTTCCTTTTTATAGCTGCATAGTGTTCTATGGTGTATATGTGCCACATTTTTCTTTATCTAGTCTATCATTAATGGGCATTTGGGTTGATTCCATGTCTTTGCTATTGTGAATAGTGCTGCAATAAACATACATATGTATGTAACCTTATAATAGAATGATATATATTCGTTTGAGTATATACCCAGTAATAGGAATGCTGGGTCAAATGGTATTTCTGATTTTAGATTCTTGAGGAATTGCCACACTGTCTTCCATAGTGGTTGAACTAATTTACATTCCCACCAACAGCATAAAAGTGTTCCTATTTCTCCACAGCCTCGCCAGCATCTGTTGTTTCTTGACTTATTATAATGGCCATTCTGACTGATGTGAGATGGTATCTTATTGTGGTTTTGATTTGCAGGAGGACTGTTTGAACCCAGATTATGGCTGCAGTGAGCTATAATCATACCACGGCACTAGAACCTGGGTGACAGAGTGAGACCCTGTCTTTATTTTTTTACTCTTTTACTTTCAGTTTTTGTGTGTCCTTAAATCTAAAGTTAGCCTCTTATAAGTAGCATGTTGTTTGATCTTTTTTAAAAAAAAAAACTTATCCAGCCACTCTGTGTCTTTTTACTGGGGAATTTAATATATTTACATTTAAATGCTTATTGATAAGGAAGGACTTACTATGACCATTTTGTTGTTTTGTGTATATATTATAGTTATTTTGTCTCTTTTTACTCCATTCCTGCCTTTTTTTGTATTTCACTAATTTTGTCAGTGACATACCTTAATAGGTTTCTCATTTTCTTTGATGTATCTTCCATACCTATTTTCTTTGTGGTTATAATGTATATTATATAAAACATCTTAATTATAGCAATCCATTTTAAACTATAACAACTGCACTTCAATTATATACAAAGCCGTGTGTACTCTTTCACATCCCACCACAACCCACTGTGTTATTGATGTCACAAATGACATCTTTTTATTTGTTGTATTCATTAACATGGTATCCTAGTCCATTTGGGCTACTATAATAAAATATTATAGACTGAATGGCTTGTAAACAATACAAAGATATTTCTCACAATTTTGGGGTCTGGGAAGTCTGATATCAAGACCTGGCAGATTCTGTGTCTGTTGATGGGCCACTCCGACGTTCATAGACTGCTGTCTTCTTATTGTGTCTTTAAGTAGTAGAAGGGGAAAGCCAGCTCTCTGAGGTCTGTTTGGACTTCCACTGAATTACACCACCAGCCTTTTTGGCTCTCCAGCTTATGGACAGCAGATTGCCAGCCTCAATAATCATGTGATATGATTCCTGAAACCAATCAATCAATCAATTAATCCTATTAATGCTGTTTCTCTGGAGAGATCTAATACATGTAGTTTTATATAGATTTTAAAAAACTTTTTTTTTGTTTTGAATTCTATACCATAATTTAAAGTGATTTATACACCACCATTACAAAATTACAGGATGCCATATGTGTCTATATATTTACCTTTACTGGAGAGCTCTACATTTTCATATGCTTTCATGTTGTTGTCTGGCATCACATTCTTTTGTTTCATCTTAAAAACACCATTTAGCATTTATTTTTAAGGTAGATCTAGTGGTGCCAAACTCTTAACTTTTGTTTTTTGGGAAGGTCTTTGTTTCTCTTTCATTTTTGTTAAGAACAATTTTGCTGGATATGTAGTATTTGTGATTGACAATTTTTTTTTTCTCTTCAGTACTTCACAATCTCCTCACTTCAATCTTGTAATGTTTCTGCTGGGAAATCTTGAAATGTTTCTGCTGATAATCTTATGAAAACTCCCATGTATATATCAAACTGCCTTTTTCTTGCAGTTTTCAAGATTTATTCTTTTTCTTTGTCTTTCGACAGTTTGATTATAACATACCTCTATACTGTCGTCCTCTTTGGATTCATCATAGTTGGAGTCTTCCGAGCTTTCTGAATTTGGATGTTCACTTCCTTCCTCAGATTTGGGAAGAGTTCAGTGATTATTATTTTCAAATAAGCTCTAACTCTTTCTCTTTATAGTCTCATTCTGTAATATCTATAATGTGTATATTGATTCACATTATCATGTTCATAAAACTCTTAGGCTTTTCCCTCACTTTTCTTCATTTCTTTTCCTTTTTTATTCTTCTGATTTGATAATTTAAAATCACCTATCTTTAAATGAACTGATTCTTTCTTCTGCTTTCTCTAGTTTATTGTAGAACCTTGCTAGTGATTTTTAAAAATTCAGTTATTGTGTTCAAGTCCAGAATTTCAATTTAGTTTTTTCTTATTGTTTCCATTTCTTTCTTCATATTCTCATTTTGTTCACACATTGTTTTTGCGATTTCTTTGGTTGCTACTCTGTGTTTTTTGTAACTCATTAAGCTCTTTAAGATGACCATTTTGAATTCTTTTTCAGGTAATTCATACATCTCTGTTTCTTTAGAGTCACGCATTAGGTCCGCTTGGGATGCCATAACTAAATATCACAGACTGGGTGGCTAAAACAGCAAAAATTTATTCCCTCACATTCTGGAGGCTGAGATATTTAATATTAAGGGGCAGCAATTTGGTTTCTATTGAGGTCCTCTTCCTGGCTTCCAAATGTCCACCTCCTTGCTGTGTCCTTACATGGTAGAGAGAGAGAGAGAGAGAGAGACTCTCTGGCATCTCTTCTTATAAGAACAACAATCTTATAGGAATAGGGTCCCATCCTTATGGCCTCATCTAACTTTAATTTCCTTCTTATAGGCCCTATATCTGAGTATCATCACATTGGGTATTAGGGCTTCAACATACGAAGCTTGGAAAAGACATAATTCAATCAGTATCAGGTTAGATTTTGGAAATGTACCTTGTTCATTTGATTGGGCTATGATTACTTGTTTCTTTAATTGATTGATCTATTGCTGTGATTTTTTTCATTTGAGAAGAAAGCCATCTCTGCAAATCTTTAAGGACTGGCTTTGTACAGGGAAAAGCCTTCACTAATTAGCCTGACTAGAGATTCTGGGAGCAGGGGCCTTTCAAACCTTTTCTGGGTATATGTTTTCTTTGAGCTTGCACATATCATTTCTTTCTTGTTTTAAAGGTGGTCAAAGATCTCTTTATATGTTAAACAGCCTTGGTTTGGTGCTATATAGTTTATGAGCCTGAAAATAATATCATAGGATATAAAATGTAAAAAACCTAATCAATATCATATAACAAGGAAGCTTAGAAATTTAAAGGACTTCTCATATTCTATACTTGAGGCCACAAATATGGCATGCGGTGAGGAAATTAGAGTTCATATTTATTATGTTCAGGTTGGCATGTTCAAGGGTAACACTTCTTCTATCAGCTCAATTGTGAGGTCTGCCATCCAAGACAGGTATTGATTTCTGTGCCTTTCCCTGCTCCTTCTCCTTCTCTTTACTCTTTTTAATAGCAGGTAAGCTTACTGTAAAATGATCACTTCTTTTATTATGTGAAACTTACGAATGCTTTCTGATCTTAAACATGAGCAGTAAATTATTAAGAGACATAATGTTCTTTGAAGACAACGAGGAGAAAATTTTGAGGTTTTCAGGAGTTTATAATTTTTTGCTCTCTCTGGTAACTGTCTTCAGTACTGCAGGTTCTCCAGTGCAGCAAAGAACTGCCTGGCTCTGTTGCTCTCAGTGGTGTCAAGGCATTCAAGCTATGCTGGTTTCCTTCTAGTGCTTCAAGTTAAGCAAGACAGAAAATAATCCCTCAGGTTGCCCCTGGAAAAGCTAAAACATTGGATGTATGTTCTATTTTTCCCTTTTCCTCTTTAGGAAGAAGCCATAATTTGGGAACTTTCTCCTGATTGAGCTGAGCTGTGCTAGCTTGGGGGGAAAGGGCTATTATGTGGATGTTTTGGCTTTGCACTTGCCTGGGGTACTGCAATTTCTTCACTTGTTTCTGGAGTTCTCTAAAGATTTTGGGACTGCATATTATTGTTAACTATGTCTGTTTAGGGGACTGAGATCTGTGGCTTCCTATTCTTCCATCTTACTGACATGACTCCTGATGTGCACTTCTTTTAATGATTCTTTTACAAAGCCCTACCCTACAACTTTTGCTTATATCTCATATCCCAGAATTCTGCTACATGATCCCTATCTGCAAGGGTGGCTGCATAAAGTAATTTTTCAAAATCTGGGTTTGATAGTAATAGAAAAATTAAGAACTTACATCTGGTAGTCTAGAATCCTTTGGCTACTCAATACAGATCCATACACATTCTTCCTGGCATATATGGAATACTCTCTCTCTTAAGAGAGACAACTCCAAGGTCTCATTTAGTCACTTCATCAGCTGATTTAGCCTCTTTAGTCACTTCATAAGCCATGGTCTACTGCCATTATTCTCAAGTCATGAGTATCAAATCCCTGAGCTATATATACCAAGGATTATCAGCCTACTAAGTTATATTAATCAACTAATAATCAAATAAGTCATAATTAGTCCAAAAAGTCATACATAAACGCACAAAAATTTAAATATAGGATGATACGGATATGATAACTGAAATTTAAAAAATTTTAAATGTAGTGGTGCAAGATTCTGATTAATGTAATTTCCTCTTCATTGGATCCTGATATGGCTTTTCTGGTTCAGCATCCTATAAACCAAAAGGCAAGCTGCAAAATCCAAATAATCACAGTAAAACCACTTATTAAAGGGGAAATTAGAAATGGCATTATAGACATTGCCCATAGTGATGCTCGAAGGATGTTGGACAGGAACATCAAGGACTTACTGCCTTGGCTAAAGGTGAAAATCCTTGATTAGGTCATCTGGTAGACCATGATTCTATTTTCTGGGAGAAACTCTCTAGTCTACTGTCCTCCCTTATCCTCTGGTAGGTTTAAATCTTGTTTTTTATTGAATTATATCATTACAAACAATATGCAATGAACATCATGTATCCTAATTAAAAATTAACAGATACTTCCCAATTGTGCTCTAATTTAGTTTATACCCAGTGATAGAATATTTTTGGAGTACCCATTTTTAATGTAAGGAACTTCATGGTTCCATATACTATGTAATAGTAGTTATAGTCCTTGTTACATGTATAGTCCATAATACATGACACCACCGCATTTAAAAATTTTAAAACTTTAGTTATCACAACAGTAGCATCCTATATTTAAACTTTTTTTGTATATGTATGTATAAGATGACTTTGTTGACTAATTATGACTTAATTGATTAATTATTACTAACATGACTTAGTAGGCTGATAATACTTGTTATGTATACTTAGGGACTTGATACTCATGACTTGGGAATCATGAAATAGAGCATGAGCTTATTTAGCTGCGGGATTATGCTTGGCCCTCTGCAGCATTTGGCACCAAGTTTTGCACATGGTTGGTCCTCTGGAAATTTAGCTGCTTTGTATCCCTTTTTATGACCACTATCAGTTGCTTCTAACTAGGGTTGCTTTCCTCTCAAACTCACTGTGGGAAAGAAATGTAATCTCACAATTTATCCTATCCTTCTGTTCTAAAATGAGGCTTTTGGATGCTTTCTAAGGATCATTTTTTTTTTTTTTGGTATCAACAACCATTAAGAAATAAGAAAATAAAAAAATACCCTCACTTTTTGGCTGCCTTTAGTAATTGACATTAGGATTGAGAGTAGTATTGGTCTAAAAGAGCTAGGCCAGAGATTGCTAATAGAGGAGTAATAGGAAGTGTTGAGGACTGAGTGGACTGTATGACAATTGCCATGTAAAAGTGCAAGCTCATTTTTGCTACATCTTTCAGTTATTCAACAGCAGCCAGAAATGTAGACTTTATGGTGCATCCTGTTAAAATTATTAAAAATAAAGCATAACATAGGCCAAAAAACCAAGTCTCTGGGTTGTGTTTGGTCTACAGCTTATAGGTTTATAACTTCTGTGCAACAAAATCTTTATGCTTTGGCTTGTATCTCATGTCTTTAAAGTTCTCATTATTGTAAATAGCATAGCAAATGTCAGGAACACTTTATAACAATATCATATCACATGAAGGCTTTTGCCTAGGGTGCAAGAGGGACTTCATTAGAGTAGCAGCAGAATAGTAGGCAATGCTTTGTGAAAAAGCTTACTAAGGATTAGAGTTTATTGTAACAAAAGGACTGTGTATTTTGACAATTTTAAGTAAATGTATGGAGTTGTGTAGCCATCATAACAGAATTTTAAAACTTTTCTGATACTCCCTAAATATCCCTTGATCTCACTGGCAATTAATCCCAGTTCCACTTTCTTTACTCCCAGGCAATCATTCCTCTTCTTTCTGACTCTTTAAATTTGCTTTTTCTGGATATTTCATACATGGAATAATACGAGATGTCATCTCTGCATCTGGCTTCTTCCACTTAGCATAATATTTTTGAGGCTCAGTAATTTTTATGAATAAATACTTCTTAGTTTGCTGGATGCCTTTGTTGGATTTCCAAAGGGCTAAAATGGTTGTTTGTGACAGTTTTGTCCAGGTTTATGATTATTTTTTTTGAGGACCAGGTTGCTGACCTCTTCTATTCATGCTGGAAGTGAATCTCCTCTTTGGCAAATCTTTTCATTTTATTGATTGAATTTTTTCCATCTCAAGAAATTTAACCTGAAAATTTAAATAGAAAATTTCTGAAAGATAATTCTGGCTGATTTCAGTCATTTCATGGTCTTTATTGTACCTTTGTCCCTGTTTTTTCTTTTGAAATTTTCTGTGCTCTTTACTGTCCTCCAATTCTCCTCATAGCCTGTGGCTGCCTCCCTCAGGTCAGCTGGCTCTCCATGGAGTTCAAACTGTTCTCAGTCATACAAGAACACATGTTCTTGCTTTCTAAGCCATAGCTTATGGGAATTCCTTGAGGCTTCCTCAACCTGCCTTTCTAGAAACTTCATGTATCCATTTCGAATACACTGTTGTATGGCCCTGTTTGTCTCACAGTGGGGACACTCTACGAATCTCATCCTTTTTCGGGTTCTACATTGAAGTAATGGACATATTTTTTCTGCCTTCAGAAACTTAGTTCTATTTACGGGTTTGCTGTTACTGATTACAAGTCTAAAATCATCCTTACATGGGGTCAGGGTACAAGGCTCCTTGTAAGGTAAATACTGTCTTATAAGAAACAAAAAGTTAAAGATTATTTAACTTTTAGGCATAACTCTAGGCAATTTCTGATTTCTATATCCCCTCTATCCAAAGACTTTACCTAGTTTGGCACAAGGTGTTTTAACTATCTCTATTTTTTTTCCAAGATTTTTGTTTATTTCATGAATATTATGCCCTGAATCTGTTAGAATTTGGATTTTGATATTTGAAAGTTTCAATTTTGAACCTCATAAGACTTTTCTCTCAAAAGTGTTTTCTCTGCCATGAATTTTAGAAAGTTATGTTGAGACCCAAAAGCTATGAATTATTTTCCTTTTATTATTATCTGTGACTTAATCCCTTTCTTGAAGTAATAGGCATTCTGCTTGACTCAGGGGAGAAACATGGGATAAAATAAATAAACAGGACTGAGAAATAAATTATTTAATATAGGTAAACATTATTTTACTACATATATATATTTTGTGCTAGGCATTCACTGTTCTTTTTTTTTTTTAAAGACAGGGTTTCTCCATGTTGGTCAGTCTGGTCTCAAACTCCCGACCTCAGGTGATCCGCCCGCCATGGCCTCCCAAAGTGCTGTGATTACAGGTGTGAGCCATCTAGCCCAGCCTATTTTAGTGCATATATATTTTAAGAGTACAAAAAGTTTAGTGTTGAAAAACTGGGGATTTTCTATTCTATGGCATAGAACATGAGATAATAATAACAAATTACGAAGTAGTAGATCTCATATTTTCAACCTTCATTTTTATTCTTTCTTGTTTTCTATTTCCAAGGTATCAAAAATAAATAATTCATGCTAGTTAGACAATAAATATGGATAAGTAAAAGTGTGTGTGGAATGCCAACCATTACCAGATAATATTTACAGATTACAAAAATTTTTTGTATATAATGCTGCACATAAAAAGAGAATTTCATTCCTTCTTTGGGAATAAAAGGATGTGGGGAGAGAGAAGGCAGAATAATGGCAGCCAGCAAAAATGTTTTGGTGCAGAGAGATTATCTCATGATATGCTCCACATTCTATACCCAGCAGACTGCCTGACTCTTATTCTGCTGGCATGGGCCACTTTATACACACCTCTGAAGCCTCTTGTGCCTGTTATGTCTAAATATACTTTTAAAATCCACATTTTAAAGATATACCCCTTTATTTATCTCTCCATTTATAAACCTCATTTAAAAAGTAAATAAAATCCTCTTTTGATTTTTTTCCTCACAATCAAACCTATCAATGGGAGAGATTGAAAAACACTGACAACACAAAAGCTATAATTCACATGTATAGAAACAGCTAGTCTTTTGCAGGTATATAATTTCTCTGTGGAAACACAAGTATACCCCAGAGATATTGTGGGTTCAGTTCCAGACTACTCTAATAAAATGAATATCACAATAAAGCAAGTCTCCCAAATTTTTCAGTTTCCCAGTGCATGTAAAAATTATATTTACACTATATTGTGGCCTATTAAGTGTGCAATAGCATTATGTCTAAAAGACAATGTATTTAATTAAAAAATGCCTTCTTGCTAAAAAATGCCAACAATCCCCTGAGCCTTCAATGAGTCAATCTTTTTGCTGGTGGAAGGTCTTACCTCAATGTTGATGGCTGCTAACTGATCAGAGTGGTGGTTGCTGAAGGTTGAGGTGGCTGTGAGTGGGAATTTCTTAAAATAAGACAACAATGAAATTTACCACACTGATTGACTCTTCCTTTCAAAAGTGATTTCTCTGTAGTATGTAATGTTGTTTGATAACATTTTACCTACAATAGAATTTCTTTCCGTATTGGAGCAAATTCTCCCAAACCTTGCCACTGCTTTATCAACTAAGTTTATGTAATATTCTAACTCCTTTGTTGTCATTTTAACAATGTTTACATAATCTTCACCAGGAGTAGATTCCATCTCAAGAAACCACTTTGTTCATTTTGTGGAAGGAACTCCTCCTCTGTTTAAGTTTTATCATGAGATTGTAGCAATTCAGTCACATCTTCAGGCTACATTTTAAAATTCTAATTCTCTTCTTTTTCTAACACATCTGCAATTACTTCCTTCACTGAAGTCTTGAACTTTTCAAAGTTATCCATGATGGTTGGAATCAACTTTCAAATTCTTTTTAATGCTGATATTTTGATCCCCTCCCCTGAATTATGACTGTTCTTAATGGTATCCAGAAAACTTTCTAGAAGGATTTCAATTTACTTTTCCTAGATTTATTGGAGGAATCCCTACCTATGGCAGCTATAACCTTACAAAATGTATTTCTTGCATAATAAGACTCGAAAGTCAAAATTACTCTGGTCCATGAGATGGTGGAATGGATGTTGTCAGCAGGTAGGAAAACATTGATCTCTTTGTATACCTTCATCAGAGCTCTTGGGTGACCAAATACATTGCCAGTGTATTTTGTGACTTAAACAGTGACCTTAAAATATTCAGTTAACCATGCTGTAAACAGATGTGTTACCATTCAGCTTTGTTCCATTTCTAGAGCACAAGCAGAGTAGATTTTGCATAATTTTTTAAAGGCCCTGGGATTTTCAGACTGGTAAATGAGCATTGGCTTCAATTTAAAGTTATCATCTGTGTTAGCCACTAATAAGATAGTCAGTCTGTCCTTTGAAGGTTTGAAGCCAGGCATTGACTTCTTGTCTGTAGCTATGTAATTCCTAGATGGCGTCGTCTTCTAATAGAAGGCTGTTTCATCTACATTGAAAATCAGCTGTTCAGTGTAGCCACCTACATCAATGATCTTAGTTAGATCTTCTGGGTACCTTGCTGAAGCTTATCCATCAACACTTGCTGTTTTATCTTGCACTTTTAGTTTTGGAAATGGCCTTTTAAATTAAACCTTATGTACCCACCTTTGCTAGCTTCCAACTTTTATTCTACAGCTTCCTTACTTCTTCTCTCAGACTTCACAGAACTAAAGAATGTTAGGGCCTTGCTCTCGATTAGGCTTTGGCTGAAGGGAATGTTATGGTTGGTCTGGTCACCTATTCAGACAACTCAGACTTTCTCCATATCAGCAACAAGGTTGTTTTGCTTTCTTACCATTTGCATTTTCACTGGAATAGCAATTTTAATTTTCTTCATCTTCTTCTGGATTCAAAACTTGGCTGTTTGGTGCAAGAGGCCTAGATTTTGTCCTATCTTGACTTCCAACATATCTTCCTCTCTAAGCATAATAATTTCTAGCTTTTGATTTAAAGTGAGAAATGTATGACTCTTTCACTTGAACAGTTAGAGGCCATTGTGGCACTTTTAATTGACCTAATGGATTTCAGGGAATAAGGAGACTCATAGAGAAGGGAAGATGTGAGAGAATGAATGGCCAGTTAGTGGAGCAGTCCAAACATACAGGATTTATCAATTAAGTTCACCATCTTATATGGGCATGGTTTGTGGTCCCCCCAGAACAATTTTAATAGTAACATCAAGGATCACAAATCACAGATCATTATAACACATATAATAATAATTAAAAAGTTTGAAAACATTTTAAGAATTACCAAAATGTGACACAGATACACAGACTGAACATATACTATTGGAGAAATTGTGCCAATAGACTTGCTCAACTCAGCGTTCCCACAAACCTTTAATTTTTTTTAAACCACAATCTGTGAAGCATAATAAAGCAAAGCACAATAAAATAAGGTATGTCTATAAATAGAATCCTCTATTAAGATTATCCATATTGTAGCACAAAAATGCAAAAAATGAAACTCCTTATAATATGAAGGAATGACTGACTTTAGAAAGTCTTTACATTTAATATTGCAAAGAGAATTAGACCTATAGGAGATAATCTGTATTTTCTATATCATTTACTACATTGTTGTATCTTCTCAGTAAGAGGTGGTATTTTATATTCATTGAATGCATTAATTGTTTGGAATTTCCTGAGGACTAATGTAAAAATACATCTGATATATATATCATAAAATACAATGATACTATTATTTTCTAATTCACATAAATTATAGAACCTAGTTATTTTGTTTATGGTTTTATAAAGACTTCAACTTATTTAGAAATTACTTCTCAAAAAACTTGCAACTAACTTTATTACCTTTCAGTGCAAAACTATTCTCAAATAATTAAATAATTCATATTTTCAATGCCCTGTAAAATATAATAGTGACTGTGAGGAAACAGTCTTGGCATAACAAAAACACATAGAATTTTTGGGGTATGGTCTCATTACTCCTTTCAGGATCAATTATGTAACAATTTGGATAATTTAGATATTTTCAAACTTGATTTTGGAAACTGCTAGTTAATTGAAATAAAGTCATTCTTCCCATCAGTTTACCTAAACAGCTTTCATTCTATACCCAGCCTATGTCAGAGACACTTGTAATACTTATGTATACACAGAGTAGGTATTCAATAGATATTTGTTGAAGTGATGAATCAATACCTGTGCTTGCCAAATGTTTATAGGGTAAAAATGATAAGTGAACACCAATGTCGTACTTCCATTGCATGAAATCTCCCCACACATCCTGTGGCCCAATGTTTGCTTTAAAAGGGAAGTCAAGGAATAATATTTATAATAAAAGTCTCCAGGTTAGAGTCCTGCGAGTGCAGCATTTGGAAGCTTAGCCCCACTTGTGTCTTACTTCTTGGTGGCAGGCTCTCATCTACAGGGTGGTCCAGGGATCCAAGTACCCCTATTTTGTGGCTTCTTCAGCCCTGAAAGTAGTACTTCTCAAACTTCAGTGTGTACACAGATCCCCTGGAAATCTTGCTAAAATGCAAATTCTGTTATTTGTTAACAAACTCTAGGCCTAATCCTATCTCTTTGCTTGGTCAGATACTTTGTATTTTGCCTCAACACAGGATAAAAGCCTGCTGAAGCTTGTTAATTCAATATATTTACTGAAAATATGAATAATCAATAAAGCATAGTTACATTTATTTTTCCCAGTGCATAGTTTAATCCTTGGGTTAATTATAAAGCATAAAATTGCCTCATTTGGATGCTGTGGGAATAATTGAATGCCATTAATGATTAGTGAATCTGGCTTGTGTGCTGTTCTTCTTCAAGGCTTGCTAGATAGACTTGTATACTATTTCAAATCCCCCTGTGCAATTTACTTATTAAACTGAATTGTTTTCTTCCATAGCTCAAGGCATGGTATTTTATGGGTATCTTTGTGTCCTTAATAATCCCTTCTTTCATAGTCTGAGCTGACTGCTAAATTCATTGTTATTCCATATCCTCTGACTTTTAAACTGTTAGAGTCTGCTAAATTTTATATCTTCTCAGAGCAGAAAGGGAAATTAAACATGAACCATAGTGCACTCAAACAAAATGCGTGCTACTGTTATAAATTGAGTGAATAAATACATACTGAAACATCTCTGAGTGTAGTCTGTTAAGAGTCTTTGGTTTATTCGATTCCACATATTTTTGTTATGCCAAATCAGATTTTTTTTTAAAAAAGGCAGAACTTCCACCATCAAAGGCATTTTTACCAGATAAATATCTTGTAGTGGAAAAGTGACCACTGTATAGAGGGTTTAATAGCTGGCCATCTAGATGACAGAGTTGACAATTGCCTTTAAGCAAATGATCAATTGTAATGCAATAGACTCATTTGTAAAGGTAAAAACTTGCAACTGGTCTCTATGGTAGGAGCTCAATTATTAAATTTAGAGAGATATCTTTTAGGCCTCTTCTACATTTCCTTATCTATAAAATGGGCTCCATGTGAGTTTATTACCTGAATGTCCAACTGGAATTAAAATGGGCCCAGCGTGGTGGCTCATGCCTGTAATCCTGACAGTTTGGGAGGCTGAGGCAAGTGGATTGGTTGAGCTCAGGAGTTCAAAACCAGCCTGGGCAACGTGGTAAAACCCTATCTCTACCAAATACACAAAAATTAGCTGGGCATGGTAGTGTGTGCCTATGGTTCCAGCTACCCCGGAGGCTGAGGTGGAGGGGACCCTGGAACCAGGGAAGTCAAGGCTGCAAGGAGCCATGATGGTGCCACTGCACTCCAGCCTGGGTAACAGGATGAGACCCTATCTCGAAAAATAAATAAATAAGAATAAAAACTAAAACTAATAAATAAATAAATAAATAAAATTAGACCATTATGTGAATATGATGAAATTAATGGGACTGCTTCAAGAAAAATGTACTCATATAAATATGCTCAACTGTTTTTTGTTTTTTGCTATATTTTATTTTAGATTCAGGGGGTACAGGTGTAGGTTTGATACATGGATATATTGCATAATGGTGAGATTTGGGCTTGCAGTGTACCCATCACCCCAGAGTGAACACTGTACACAATAGGTAAGTTTACAGTCTTCACTCCCCTCCCAGCCTCTTCCCTTTGAGATCCTAGTGTCTGCTATTTTTATCTTTATGTCCATGTGTACTCATTGTTGAGCTCCCACTTGTGAGTGAGAACATGTGGTATTTGATTTTAAATGGATATTCTGATTCACTAGATCTGAGATGAAACCCAAGGATTTTTATATCTAAGAAGCTCTTAGATGATACTGGTGCTGCTGCTGTTCTGAGTACAAACAGAGCAGCAAGATCATAGAGTGGTATCTACTGACTAGTGAAAAAAATGTTATCAATATATTCCTATATAGAAAAAACTATTCTAAAAGTTACATGAATTGTCAATCATTTCTCCAAGATATATACAATATAAATATGTCATATTATATACTTATATATACAGGTATATAATATTTATATGCACAGTAAGTTGAAACAAGCATAGCTTGTGTGCATGGCTATCTCCTCAAATCCTTCCTCTCCAACTTGGTTTTCATTTTGTATTCTCGAAGCAGTTGAGAATTCTAAGAGCCTTGGAAGAAGCTGTCAGTCCTCTCTCCTCTACATTTTTTGGTTTGGTAAATATATATTTGAATCTGTCTTTTCTCTCTGGTAGGCAACATTAATCAGGTTTTGGCCTGGATTGAAATTCAGCTTTAGCAAACATTACAAAAGTAAAGGATATGCCTAAAAATACTGGCAGTGCTGTGGTAAGGTGGTGTGGTTGTAGCTGTGTCCATTACACTTGTAAACATTTTTCCATTTGGGGGAGAATATATCACTTCTATAACATAAAATCTTAAGACACCTTTTTGTTTTTGTAACTAATTTGGTTCTCGTTACTTGTTCAATGTCTGAATACTGCCACAATTTATACCCTAGTTAGGAAAAATACATATAAATATTATGTTTTTAAAGAGTTTAATATATGAAAGACAATGAAAGTATGGAATTCTATATTTATGTATAATAATGGCTTTTCTTATTGGAGGCAAATATTTCTTGATTTACTGAAAATTCTAAAAGGTGTGTAACCCTTGATTTGTTTCTGTTTATGGTTACCTTTGTCTTTTCATGTACTACCTTTCTCAATTAAAAATATGCAAAAATACTGTCTGTTTAACAAACATTGAGGGTAGAAGCACTTGCATTCCTACAATAAAATATTATTTTCAGATTAAATGTTAAGACTTCAGGACACAAATATAGTAAGATATGCTAATAACACCATATTGAAGTTTGAGCCTGTGCAGTAGTATGCAGGCACAGGTGGTCCTGGCTGGTAGCAGAGGCTCCCCCTTGTATCTTCCAGGCCTGTTGTGTTTTCAGACAAATATTCCCAAACGCAAAGGGTTTTTCTCCAGAAAAATCTCAAAGCCATGTCTCAGTGTAAAACCCCAGTATCCCTACTTCCAGTTTACAGTCATGATAGAGTAATGGGGACTAAATTTACTCCCTTGTCTAAAACAATTTTAAAAGTAGACAAAAAAAGAACAACGATTTTTACTTGGACAGTAGGTAATGAAAGACTTATCTCTAATGGAAGGGAAACAAATAGGATGAGCTTTTGATTCTCCAGTTTACCACCTGGAGAGAGTTTACAGGCTACAGGGCAGGAAAGGCAAGCCCATACTGAACCTGGAGAGGTTTCTGAGTTGAGAAAACAAAGTTAAGAAATTTCAGGATATTAAGGCAGCTAAAAGCCATGCGATAGAGGACTGGGGATGAGAGAGTTGCACAGAGGTATAATTCGAGCAACCTGCCAAAGATTCCTCCTTGAGTGTTCAGATGAGTACTGAACAGTGCTTATGTACGAGGAAATTATCCAACGCTGGAAAGGAATCACTGGGAAGGAGCTAGTAGAAGAATCCCTGATGGTTACAGAGTTGGGAATAGGTTGTATCTTACCAGTCACAGAAGAAAAACACATGGATATTAGTCAGAATACTCAGAAGGGTAACTCTTCAGTAATGGGGCAAAATTAGCTCTGCACCAGCGGCCAGAGTCTTGCCTAATGAATCCTAAAAGCAAACCTCAAAGGGATAAAACGTTTCAACTAATTTAACTATGTTATAGAACAAAGCTCAGGAATATCAAAATATCCAGCACCCAACAAGGTAAAATTCATAATGTCTGACTTGCAAAGAAATCGGAAAAATAGGACTCATCACAGAGAGAAAAATCAATTGAAAGAGATCTGTAAATGGCACAGATGATAGAAGGAGTAGACAAGGACATTAACCCTATTACAACTGCATTCCATATGCTCAAGAAAGTAGAGGAGGGCCCGGCGCGGTGGCTCACGCCTATAATCCCAGCACTTTGGGAGGCTGAGGCGGGTGGATCACTAGGTCAAAAAATTGAGACCATCCTGGTCAACATGGTGAAACCCCATCTCTACTGAAAATACAAAAATTAGCTGGGCATGGTGGGGCAGCCTGTGGTCCCAGCTACTTGGGAGGCTGAGGTAGGAGAATTGCTTGAACCCAGGAGGCAGAGGTTGCGGTGAGCCGAGATCGCGCCACTGCACTCCAGCCTGGGTAATAAGAGCGAAACTCCGTCTCAAAAAAAAAAAAAAAAAAAAAAAAAGGAGGGGAAAGCATAAGCATAAGCATAGCAAGGAAATTAGAAGATGTAAAAAAAGATCCCAATAAAATTCTAGAGATGAAAAATATAAGATCTGAAATGCATGCATTGAATTAACAGATTAGATACTGCGGAAGGAAAGACTAATGAGTTTGAAGAAACTGCAATAGAAACAATGCAAAATGAAACACAGTGAGAAAAAGAGCAGGGAAGAAATGAAGAGTATCAGTAAGCCTTAGAAAACTTCAGGTGGCCTAATACATGGAATATTAGAATCCTCAAAAGAGAGGTGAGAGGGACTAGGGTGGAAAAAATATTTGTAGAAATAATGGCTGAAAATTTCTTCAAAATTTATAAAAGCTAAACCTACAGATCCAAGAAGCTTAACAAATTCTACATATAAGAAATATGAAGAATATTTACCCCAGGCACATCATAATCAAAGTGCTTAATAGCAGTGATAAAGTGAAAATAGGAGAAATAGCTGGGTGGTACAGAATACATTATATAGAGAAAAATGAAGTAAAAAATAATAGTGACTTTTTTCTTCAGAAACAATGCAAAGTAGAAGAGAATGAGTGTAGTGAATGACATATTTAAAGTACTGAAAGAAAAAAATGTAAAAACCCTGTCAACTTGATATGTATAACTCAGCAAAAAATATTTTAAAAACAAAGTGAAAATGGAGACATTTTTAGAAGTATAAAAGCTGAACAAAATTTAACATCATCAGATTTACAAGAAATGTTAAAATGTTGCTTCACAGGCAAAAAGAAAAAAGTACCAGAAGTAACTGAATCGACACAAAGAAACAAAGAGCAACTGAAAGGGTAAATATGTGGGTAAATATAAAAAAATAGAAACAAAACTCTCAAACACTGCTACTGAGAATGTGAAATAGTACAATAACGTTTGTAAACAGTTTGGCAGCAATTTTTAAAAATTATACCTTACTTACCATATAAACCATTCATTCTATTCCTAGGTGTTTATTCAATAGAAAGGAAAGCCCAGTAAGACTTTTAAATGATTATTTATAGTATTTTATTTAAGATAACTGAAAACTAGAAACAATCCATACAACTATCAACAGGTAAACAAATTTTGTGATGTGTCCATATAATGAAGTTGAATAATACTACAGTATAAGTATCAATATGTATCCAACAATACTGCAGTAGTAAAAAGGAATAAGTTATTGATAAATGCAATAAAAATGGATGAATTTCAAAATTCATTTTTGTCTAATATAGGCTAAGTGGGATACATACTTTATGATCCTATTTATATAAAATTCTATAAAATGCAAACTAATCTATAATGAAACGAAGTGGATATCTGAGGATTAGGAGTTAAAAGAAAGGGCTTAATTACAATGGGAGAAGAAGAAACTTTTGGGGTTGATATATGTATTCATTATCTTGACTGTGGAGATGGTTTAATAGGTATATAAACATCAAAATTAGTTAAAGTGTACACTTTATAAGAAGTTTTATTATGTAATAATCATACCCAGAAAAGCTATAAAAATCTATATTAAATATATTTATTTATACCTTTTTCTGTCACACACAGGTTTATCATTCACATAACAAGTACATGGTAGGATGACTAAAAGAGATATACTATCACAAACTACGATATGTGCAGTTCTGCTTCATCAAAGATCTCAGTATGCTCTTAACATTCATTACTAAATGTAGTACATGCCTTAGCCAGGATGTGATTCAGATGTGTGTGGCCACATTTGGCCAGTTGGCATGGTGGGCGAATTATCATTGCATTCACATGAAGATTAAGAAGGGTGTTGCAAAGTTCATCCTGATGGAAGAAGGAACCAGACATGATAAACTTGATCTAGCAAGAAAATCTTAGTGAGTCTCTGAGAGTCAGGGACAATGAAGAAAACATGCTAGAGTGTCTTATTCCTTCCTGTATTATTCAGCACAGGCTGCTATAACAAAATATCAAAGACTGGGTGACTTAAACTACAGAAATTTGTTTATTATGGTTCTGGAGGCTGGGAAGTTTAAGATCAAGGTGATAGCAAGGTAGGTTTCATTCCGAGGCCTCTTCTCTTGGCTTGTAGGTTACTGCCATCTCACTGTATGCTCACATGACCTTTTCTTTTTCAAGATGAAGTCTCACTCGTTCTGTTGCTCAGGCTGGAGTGCAGTGGCACAATCTCCACTCACTGCAACCTCCACTTCCTGAATTCAAGTGATTCTCCTGCCTCAGCCTCCCAAGTAGCTGGGACTACAGGCGTGTGGCACCACACCTAGCTAATTTTTTCATATTTTTAGTAGAGATGGGTTTCACCATGTTGATCAGGTTGTTCTTGAACTCCTGACCTCAAGAGAGGTCCACCTTGGCCTCCCAAAGTGTTGGGATTACAGGTATGAGTCACTGCACCCAGTCTCACATGATCTTTTCTTTTGTGTGTGTGTGGAGAGAAGAGAGAGAGAGAGAGCATCATCTCTAGTGTCTCTTCCTCTTCTTCAAAGGATATCAGTTCTATTACATTGGGACCCTACCCTATGACTTCATTAAATTTTAATGACCTTTTTGAAGGCCCCTCCAAATACAGTCACATGGGGAGTTAGAGCTTCAACATATGAATTTGTGGGGGCCACGGGGGACATAGTTCAGTCCATAACACCTTCTGTAATTGGACTGCTGCAGATAGAAGCATTTTGAATAGTATTTAGATTCCTTCCTTCCTCCCCTCCTTCCTTCCTTCCTTCCTGCCTTCCTGTTTCCCCTGCCTATCTTCCTACCTTCTTTCTCTTCTTCCTTCCTTCTTGCCTTTTCTTCTGACTTAATCATCACCATTGAAGGAATAATATATGTGAGACTCTTCCAAATGCTAAAGATAAAGAAGATAAAGATCAAGTTAAAGTCCTTGATCTCACTAAGCTTACAATGAGGGAGGACAAGAAAGAATTAAAAAAAACAAAAAACAAATGGATGTGTAAAAGAAAGTCTTATAGGGATAAATGCCAGTAAGAAATGAAGCAAAGTGAAGGAATAGAGGGTGGTGGGGCAGAGCAGCGTAGATATATAAGATTGGAATAATCAGTAAATGTCTCTTAGCTAATATTTGAGGAGAACTCTCATAAAGGAAGGGAGGGAGCCAGGCCAAAAGAGTGTTATGAACAGAGACTAGTAGGTGCTAAGGTCCTGAGGGTGAGGTTTTATTGGTGTGTTCAAAGAACAACAAAGGGGCCAGTTAAGAGAGCAAACTGGAAAGTAGTTGAAGAAAAATCTGAAGAAAGGGTAAGGTCCAGGTGATATAGAATTATAAGAAATGTTAAGAATTTGGGATTTGGTTCCAATTATTGTCAGAAATCATTAGCATTCTACATAGAAAAAGGGCTCAATGTGAGTCACATTTTATATTCAGTCTTTTGTAGAGAACAAAGCAATGGTGGCAAAATTGGAAGTAATAGGACTAGTTAGGAGGCTATTAAAGTAATTTTAGACAAGAGATAATGGTCAGTTTTACTAGATGGGAGCCATGGGTATGGTGATAACTGGGATTTGGAATGTATTTTTATGGTAGACCTATTAGCCTTAATCATGGATAGGATGTGTGTGATGAGGTAAAAATAACGGCAAGGCAACTTTTAATTTTTGTCCTGAGCTACTAAGTGAATTGTGCTGTCATTTACTAAGGTGGGGAACATTAAGAGAGAAGCAAACCTCAGGAGAAAAATCAAAGGAATGTTTGGAAGCTGTTAGGTTTTGGATATGTAATAGATATTAAAGTAGTCAGTTGGATTTATGAGTCTGAAGCTCGGGGTGATGAAGAAATTGGAGATTTAAATTTGGGAGTTATAATGAAGAGATACTATTTAATATGATGAAACTTGATATCACTACAGTAAGGATCTAATCAGAAAAAAAGAAACAGGATACTCAGCAAAGGATATTTAATGTAGGCAACTGGTTATACAAGTGCTAGAGGCTGAAAGAACAAAATGGGAACATCAAGGTATTCTGCAAGAAGCAGCTGCCAACTCATAGGATTGAGAGAAGAAAACCCATTTTCTTCTCTCAATCCTATGAGTTGGCAGCAGCTTGCAGTGATCATCTATAGAAGTAGGGTTTTGGGGGGAACCCCTCAGAGATAATGTTCAAACCACCAAGAATGGAGTCCAGCCTGGCTGCTGTTACCACAAATAAAGGACACAATGAGGCTAGTTGAGGGGACCCTGAAAATAATCAGACACTCCAACATATAAAGGTTGGGAAGAGGTAAATCTGTAAGATAATTCAGGATAAATAGCCTATGAGGTAGAAGGAAAGTAGGAGAGGGTAGAATCCTAGAGGCCAAGTGAAGGAAAAAAAGACTTTCAAAAAGGAGGAATGATCAGTGATATCAAATACTGTTTAATGGTCACTTAAAAGTTGGTCGCGTAAGTTGGAAACTGAAAATTGACTACTGGATTTGAGAAAATGGAAGTTGTTGATTGTCTTGTCAATAGTGGATGCATAAGGGTTAAGGGGATAAAGTCTAGCTGAAGTGAATTCAAGTAAGAGTAGAAAATATGGCAGTGAGTATCTAGAAATAAGTTTTCCAGGGAATTTTGTAGTAAGTTGGAGAAAGAAAACAGGGAAATAATAAAAAAAGATATTAGAGTAAGGTTTTTTGTTTTTCTTTTGATGTCAGATAAGACAAATTCATTTGTTGTTGAAAAAAATAATTGTGAGAGAAAAGGTTGATACGAGAGAGAGAAATGGGTAATTGCAAGAGTAAAATCCTTGAGTAAGTAAGAGGTAAAGAATATAATATACACGTTGAGGGATTGAGCATTCATTTACTTCAACAAGAAATAATTCAGGGACTGTAGGTACAGACAGCTGAGGGTTAGCTGATTTTGTAGTAGGAAGATGAGGAAGTTCTCTTGATTACTTTCATTTTCTCAGGGCATTACAAAGTACAATCTTCTAAAAGTTAAGAAGAGGGGGTGATTGAGGATTAAGAAGGGGGGAGAAAATGTAAAATAGCAGTTTTGAGACAGTTAGAGCTCACTTGAAGTTAGTGGTTCTATCTGTGGAAAAGTTGTGATAGTGGAACCTGCATCATTCTAGGTGCAGAAAATTAGGTTTGAACTGTATGTAAAAACTTAAAAATAATAAACCAATTAAAAACTGGTTTGCTTTTTTCCTATCACTATGTGCAGGCATTCTAAACAATGTCAATAATAAAGTATTCCTCCCTAAAAATAATCTTTTATTGATCTAAATACTAATATAAACAATTGCTATGATTACTTTTGAGCTTTAATCATACATATTTAAGTTCATTTTAGCACATAAAATGTGTTGAATTGCTAGATGTATTTAATCTTTAATAAATATTGTAGTTTACATGGAAGCTATTATGGAAAACTCCTATTATAAAAATTGGCTCCTGAGCTCTAAAACAGGCAGACTTAGCTTCACTTGTTCCTTTAGTATTCGAAAATTGTACAGAATCATTCGAGCTTGCTTCAGGCAAGTTCACATCTGCATGTATTCCTGTGTTTAGTAGACCTGAAATAAAAAATAGCCCAGTGATTGTAGAGACAACAGAACTTGAGTTACTTCAATTCTGTAACTCTCTGTGACCACTTGGAATTTTTCGTAGTGTTTAAAATTTACAACAGTGGAACAGAGTTCAAATTGCAAGTTGTTTTAGTTTTGTTGAAAAATTCAATTTTTAGTTCATCCATCAAATAGATTTATTCTCAGTTATGATTATTACTGAATGTAATTTTGTTATGTGGAGGAAAAGAGTGTGTTAAAACTGACCCATTCCTGGTGTCGATATGCCACGTGCAACATTGGTTGTCATAAATCTTAAGAACAGCTAGCATGTTTATATGTCCACCCCAATCCACAAAATGTTTAGCTGCAGAATCACAATCAAACAGCCTGCACCCTCCCCCTTAGCATTCAGGGGCTTTTAGGTAGAGGACAACATGCAAAATGCAGAGCAGAATATGATAAGTCAGTTCATAAACATATTTGAGACACTTTGAGGATTTAAAGGAAGTGGGGACCAAGATTCTGTATAATGGATTTGGGAAAAGTGAGCAAATGCATTCTAAATTACTACTGTTAATTTGCTTTTGCTTATACCCCCAGGCTAGTTAAGGTTGGAAAACTTGGGATATATTTATTTGTGCCATATATTATTTGTGCTATTATCCTATTTTTCTTTGAGGTGTATAACGGAGTAGGTAAAATGTTTAAATATATCTGATTAACAAAATTGATAAATGAGATTTTAACTCAGACTTACATGTTTTTGATTTGGTGATTTATATGTTAAAATAGGTCCAAATATATGATATGTAGAAACTATGAAATAAACTTTTTTATTGCACTCAGTACTAAACAGATGCTCATTGCTATGATCTGAATGTTCATATCCTTCCAAAAATTCATGTTGAAACTTAATCTTCAAAGTAATAGTATTAAGAGGTGTGGACTTGAGAGGTGAGTGTAGTTATTTTTACTACAAAATTAAAACAACTCTTAGTACCCAGTATTACCTAAATTGGTAAAAACTTTATTAAAGTTAGGTAGGAAACCTAAAGTAAGACAGCAGTAGAATATAATAAAGGCAAAAATAGGATTCTATAGGTGAGCTAACAGACTTCAATAAGAATCAGCTTTCCACTTTCACTGGGTTGGACTACTTCCAGCCTCCAGATGTGTAGACATTTTCTACTGTACTTCTAATCAAGGGCATTCATGGAGATAAGCCAAGAGTTTGCCAGAGATATGATCCAGGAGCTATTCCAGGCAGCAACATGTAAGAAAATATCCTGTCAGAGATTTAATGAGACTGATTCCACCTATAGTAGCCAGCCACTTGGCTCACTTACCTTTTTGATTCTGCAGTAAAAATCTTATTTAAGATTATAGTCCTGCTTCTCCTATTCTCTAGGGGAAGCCTTGACAGAAAATTGTATGCTTAGGTTAGAGTGCTAATGGGAAGACAGTGACCTCTCCTCCTCCTTTCCAGCTGCCCTCCAATTCTCCAGGAACACAATCAAGGCAAGTTGGATGGTAGTACTAGTGGCAAAGGGAGCCCTGTGAGCTGGTACTATAGGAAGTGACAAGCACAGGCAAAATTCAGTGGGAAGACACCATTTTGGGTCCTCTCTGAAGGATACTATATCATAGAGGAAATCTTAAAAGGGGTGTGAGTAGCTAGCTCTTAAAGAGATAGGGAAGTGATTACAAAGGTTTCATTCCCCAAGCATATCTCGGACTAAAAGAAAATTGCAATGGAGACATCACGTAGTTTTTGAATGCAGCTACCATTTGTTAAATTGGAGACATTTGACTCGGGTTCTTTTTTAATTTTTTTTAATTGCATTTTAGATTCTGGGGTACATGTGCAGAACATGCAGGATTGTTGCACAGGTACATACATGGCCATGCAGTTTGCTGCCTCCATCCCCATCACCTATATCTGGCATTTCTCCCCATGTTATCCCTCCCCAACTCCCTACCCCCTGCTGTCCCTCCTCTAGTCCCCCTCAACCAACCCCAGTGTGTGATATTCCCCTCCCTGTGTCCATGTGTTCTCATTGTTCAACATCCACCTATGAGTGAGAACGTGTGGTGTTTGTTTTCTGTTCTTGTGTCAGTTTCCTGAGAATGCTGGTTTCGAGATTCATCCATGTCCCTACAAAGGACACGAACTCATTGTTTTTTATGGCTGCATAGTATTCTATGGTGTATATGTGCCACATTTTCCTTGTCCAGTCTATCATCTATGGGCATTTGGGTTGGTTACTGTTTACACTATTGTAAACAGTGCCACAATGAACATACGTGTGCAGGTGTCTTTATAATAGAATGATTTATAATCCTTTGGATATATACCCAGTAATGGGATTGCTGGGTCAAATGGTATTTCTATTTCTAGGTCCTTGAGGAAACACCACACTGTCTTCCACAATGGTTGAACTAATTTACACTCCCACCAACAGTGTAAAAGTGTTCCTATTTCTCCACATCCTCTCCAGCATCTGTTGTCTCCAGATTTTTTAATGATTGCCATTCTAACTGGTGTATGATGGTATCTCAATGTGGTTTTGATTTGCATTTCTCTAATGACCAGTGATGATGAGAATTTTTTCATATGTTTATTGGCCTCATATATGTCTTCTTTTGAAAGTGTCTGTTCATATCCTTTACCCACTTTTGAATGGGTTTGTTTGTTTTTTTTTCTTGTAAATCTGTTTTAGTTCTTTGTAGATTCTGGATGTTACCCCTTTGTCAGATGGGTAGACTGGAAAAATTTTTTCCCATTCTGTTGGTTGCCAGTTCACTCTGTTTCTTTTGCTGTACAGAAGCTCTGGAGTTTAATTAGATCCCATTTGTCTATTTTGGCTTTTGTTGCCGATGCTTTTGGTGTTTTAGTCATGAAGTCCTTGCCTATGCCTATGTCCTGAATGGTTTTGCCTAGGTTTTCTTCTAGGGTTTCTATGCTGTTAGGTCTTATGTTTAAGTCTTTAATCCATCTGGAGTTAAATTTAGTGTAAGGTGTCAGGAAGGGGTCCAGTTTCTGCTTTCTGCACATGGTTAGCCAGTTTTCCCAACACTGTTTATTAAACAGGGAATCCTTTCCCCATTGCTTGTTTTTGTCAGGTTTGTCAAAGATCAGATGGTTGTAGACATGTGGCATTGCCTCTGAGGCCTCTGTTCTGTTCCATTGGTCTATATCTCTGTTTTGGTACCAGTACCATGCTGTTTGGATTACTGTATCCTTGTAGTGTAGTTTGAAGTCAGGTAGCATGATGCCTCCAGCTTTTTTCTTTGTGCTTAGAATTGACTTGGCTATGTGGGCTCTCTCGGTTCCATATGAAGTTTAAGGTGTTTTTTTTCGGTTCCGTGAAGAGGATCATAGGTAGCTTGATAGGGATAGTGTTGAATCTTCAAATTACTTTGGGCAGTATGGCCATTTTCACAATATTGATTCTTCCTAACCATGAGCATGGAATGTTTTTCTGTTTGTGTCCTCTCTTATTTCCTTGAGCAGTGGTTTGTAGTTCTCCTTGAAGAGGTCCTTTACATCCTTTGTTAGTTGTATCCCTAGGTATTTTATTTTCTTTGTAGCAATTGTGAATGGCAGTTTGTTCTTGATTTGGCTCTCTTTAAGTCTGTTATTGGTGTACAGGAATGCTTGTGATTTCTGCACATTGATTTTATATCCTGAGACTTTGCTGAAGCTGCTTATCAGTTTCAGGAGATTTTGGGCTGAGACGATGGGGTCTTCTAAATATACAATCATGTCATCTGCAAATAGAGACAATTTGACTTCCTCCTTTCCTAATTGAATACATTTTATTTCTTTTTCTTCCCTGGTTGCTCTGGCTAGAACTTCCAATACTATGTTGAATAGGAGTGGTGAGAGAGGGCATCCTTGTCTAGTGCAAGATTTCAAAGGGAATGTTTCCAGTTTTCACCCACTCAGTATGATATTGGCTGTTGGTTTGTCATAAATAGCTTTTATTATTTTGAGATACATTCCGTTGATACCTAGTTTATTGAGAGTTTTTAGCATAAAGGGCTGCTGAATTTTGCCATAGGTCTTCTCTGCATCTATTGAGATAGTCATGTGGGTTTTGTCTTTGGTTCTGTTTATGTGGTGGATTGCATTTATAGACTTGTGTATGTTGAACCAGCCTTGCATCACTGGGATGAAGCCTAACTTATCGTGATGGATAAGCTTTTTGATGTGCTGTTGTAATGGGTTTGCCAGTATTTTATTGAAGATTTTTGCATCTGTGTTCATCATGGATATTGGCCTGAAGTTTTCTTTATTTCTTGAGTCTCTTCCAGGTTTTGGTATCAGGATGATGTTGGTCTCATAAATGATTTGGGAAGGATTCCCTTTTTTGGATTGTTTGGAATAGTTTCAGAAGGAGTGGTACCAGCTCCTCTTTGTATGTGTGGCAGAATTCATCTGTGAACCCATCTGGACCTGAGCTTTTTTTTTTTTTGGTAGGCTATTAATTGCTGCCTCAACTTCAGCCCTTGTTATTGGTCTATTCAGGGTTTTGACTTCTTCCTAGTTTAGGTTTGGGAGGGTGACCAGGAATTTATCCATTTCTTCCAGGTTTACTGGTTTATATGCATAGAGGTGTTTGTAGTAATATCTGATGGTAGTTTGTATTTCTGTGCAATCTGTGGTGATATCCCTTTTATCATTTTTTATTGACTCTATTTGATTCTTCTCTCTTTTCTTTTTTTATTAATCTGTCTAGTGGTCTGCCTAGTTTGTTGATCTTTTCAAAAAACCAGCTTCTGGATTTATTGATTTTTTGAAGGGTTTTTTGTGTTTCTATCTCCTTCAGTTCTGCTCTGATCTTAGTTATTTCTTGTTTTCTGCTAGCTTTTGAGTTTTTTTTGATCTTGCTCCTTTAGCTCTTTCACTTTTGATGATAGGGTGTCAATTTTAAGATCTTTCCTTGCTTCTAATGTGGGCATTTATTGCTATATATTTCCCTCTAGACACTGCTTTAAATGTGTCCCAGAGATTCTGGTATATGGTGTCTTTGTTCTCATTGGTTTCAAAGAACATCTTTATATCTACCTTCATTTTATTGTTTATCCAGTCAACATTCAAGAGCCAGTTGTTCAGTTTCCATGAAGCTGTGTGGTTCTGAGTTAGTTTCTAAATTCTGAGTTCTAACTTGATTGCACTGTGGTTTGTGAGACTGTTTGTTATGATTTCTGTTCTTTTGCATTTGCTGAGGAGTGATTTACTTCCAATTATGTGGTCAGTTTTAGAGTAGGTGTGATGTGGTGCTGAGAAGAATGTATATTCTGTGGATTTGGGGTGGAGACTTCTGTAGATGTTTATTAGGTTTGCTTGGTCCAGATCTGAGTTCAAGTCCTGGATATCCTTGTTAATTTTCTGTCTTATTGATCTATCTAATATTGACAGTGGAGTGCTAAAGTCTCCCACTATTATTGTGTGGGAGTCTAAGTCTCTTTGTAGGTCGTTAAGAACTTGCTTTATGTATCTGGGTGCTCCTGTATTGGGTGCATATATATTTAGGATTGTTAGCTTTTCTTGTTCCATCGATCCTTTTACCATTATGTAATGCCCTTCTTTGTCTCTTTTGATCTTTGTTGGTTTAAAGTCTATTTTATCAGAGACTAGGATTGCAACTCCTGCTTTTTATTGCTGTCCATTTGCTTGGTAAATCTTCCTCCATCCCTTTATTTTGAGCCTATGTATATGCTTGCATGTGATATGGGTTTCCTGGATACAGCACACTGGTTTTTGGCATTTTATCCAATTGGCCAGTCTGTGTCTTTTGATTGGGGCATTTAGTCCATTTACATTTAATGTTAATTTTGTTATGTGTGAATTGGATCCTGCCATTTTGATGCTAGCTGGTTGTTTTTCCCATTAGTTGATGCAGTTTCTTCATTGTGTTGATGCTCTTTTCCATTTGGTACATTTTTGGAGTGGTTGGTACTGGTTGTTCCTTTCTATGCATAGTGCTTCTTTCAGGAGCTCTTGTAAGGCAGGCCTGGTGGTGGTGAAATCTCTGAGCAATTGCTTGTTCATAAAGGATTTTATTTCTCCTTTGCTTATGAGGCTTAGTTTGGCTGGATATGAAATTCTGGGTTGAAAGTTCTTTTCTTTAAGGATGTTGAATATTGGCCCCCACTCTCTTCTGGCTTGTAGGGTTTCTGCTGAGCAATCCACTGTGAGTCTGATGGGCTTCCCTTTGTGGATAACCCTACCTTTCTCTCTGGCTGTCCTTGACATTTTTTCCTCCATTCCAACCCTGGTGAATCTGATGATTATATGCCTTGGGGGTTGCTCTCCTTGAGGAATATCTTTTTGGTACTCTCTGTATTTTCTGGACTTGAATATTGGCCTGCCTTGCTAGGTTGGGGAAGTTCTCCTGGATAATATCCTGAAGAATGTTTTCCAGCTTGATTTCATTCTCTCTGTCATATTCAAATACACCTATCAAACATAGCTTAGGTCTTTTCACATAATCCCATATTTCTTGGAGGCTTTGTTCATTTCTTTTTACTCTTTTTTCTCTATTCTTGCCTTCTTGTTTTATTTCATTGAGTTGATCTTCAATCTCTGATATCCTTTCTTCCGCTTAGTTGATTCAGCTACTGAAACTGATGTATGCTTCATGAAGTTCTCATATTGTGTTTTTCAGCTCTATCAGTTCATTTATATTCTTCTCTAAGCTGTTTATTTTTGTTAGCATTTTGTCAAACCTTTTTTCAACGTTCTTAGTTTCTGTACATTGGGTTAGAACATGTTCTTTTAGCTCAGAGAAGTTTGTTATTACCCACTTTCTGAAGCTTGTTTCTGTCAATTCATCAGACTCATTCTCCATCCAGCCTTGTTCCCTTGCTGGTGAGGGGTTGTGATCTCTTGGAGGAGGAGAGGCATTCTGGTTTTGGGTGTTTTCAGCCTTTTCACACTGGTTTCTTCCCATCTTTGTGGATTTATCTACCTGTGATCTTTGTAGTTGGTGACTTTCAGATGGGGTCTCTGAGTTGACCTCCTTTTTGTTGATGATGAAGTGATTTCTTTCTGTTTTTCAGTTTTCCTTCTAACAGTCAGGCCCCTCTGCTGTAGGACTGCTGGAGGTCCACTCCAGACCCTGCTTGCCTGGGGGATCACCTGCAGCAGCTGCAGAACAGTAAGGGTTGCTGCCAGTTTCTTCTGTTATCTTTGTCCCAGAAGGATACCTGCCAGATGTCAGCCTGAGCTCTCCTTTATGAGGTGTCTCTTTGGATATATGGTGGTCAGGGAGCTGCTTGAGGAGACAGTCTATCCCTTATAGGAGCTCAAGTGCTGAGGTGTGAGCTCCGTTTTTCCATTCAAAGCTGCTGGGCAGATATGTTTAAGTCTGCTGCAGTGGAACTCATAACTGCCTGTTTTTCCCAGGTGCTCTGTCCTGGGAAGGTGGGGCTTTATTTATAAGTTCCTGACATGCTGCTGCCTTTTTTCAGAGATGCCCTGCCCAGCGAGGAGGTAGCCTACTCACAGTTTGCCAGCAGAGGTGTTGCTGAGCTGCCATGGGCTCTGCCCAGCTGCTGTGTGAATTTCCTTGCAGTTTTGTTTAGAGAGGTATAGTTAGAACTGCCTTGGTAATGGCGGTCTGCCTCAGTAATGATGGACTGTCTCTGTAATGACAGACTGCTTCAGTAATGGTAGACTGCCTCAGTAATGGCAGGCTGCCTCAGTAGTGGTGGACTGCCTTGGTAATGGCAGATGCCCTGTCCCTCACAGAGCTGGATCGTCCCGGGTCCAGCTGTGCTTGCTGTGAAACTCTCAATCCAGAGCATTTCAGATTGCTGGTCTTTGTGGGGGTAGGACCTGCTGAGCCAGATCACCTGACTCCCTGTTTCAGCCCCCATTTTCTCAGTTCAATGGGTGACTCTGTCTCCCAGGCATTCCAGGCACTATTTGAAATGGCCACCCAGGTTTGTGTGAGTTTTTGTGTGGAGACCCACTGTGCTGGCTGAAACAGCCACACTGGAGACTCATGGCACTTTTCTGCCCGCGAATGTCCTGATTTGTGGGCAGTAAAAACTTGTTTGGAAATGCAGTGATCACTCACCCTCTGCATTCTCACTCGGAACTGCACTCCAGAGCTGTTCCTATTTGGCCATCTTGGATTGTCTCCCAACTCTGGTTTTTAAGAATTGTACTGCTATTGACAGAGACAAATCTTACATTTAAAACTTAAATAAAACAGATTGTGATCTTCCTTACATAATCCAATTTTCAAAAATAGCTAATAACAACTTTTTTCCAAATTAAAATGTGAAGAATTTGTGTTGGTGAGCATCTCTTCTAGAAGTAGCATGTATCTACTTGCCCTAATTTCATTGTGTGTCAGCCTGCAATGCAATAGGAAGCCCAGAGTAAAGATAAGCAGAAAGCTTAGTGTGCAGTCTCCTTTTGCCACTAGGAAATAAATGGCAGAAGAGTCAGTCAATCCTATAAGTTTTCACTATTTTCCATTTCTTTTAGCTAGAAGGAAGTGGAGCAATGTAATCAAACAGAGACCACATAGCAAAAATAAAAAAAATAATAAAAGACCTCAAATATTCAAAGCAATCTTGAGCAAACACAACAAAACTAGAGGCAAAACACTACCTATTTCAAAATATACTACAAAGCTGTAGTAATCAAAACAGCATGGCACTGGCATTAAAAGCAGACACATAGACAAATGCAACAGAATGGAGAATCCAAAAGTAAATGCACACATTTATGGTGAATTGATTTTCAATAAAGATGCCAAGAACGTACAATGAGGAAAGGAAAGTCTCTTCAATAAATGATACTAGGAAAACTGGATATCCATGTATATAAGAATAAACTTAGACCCTTATGCCACACCATATCATAAATCAACTCTAAATGGATTAAAGACTTAAACATAAGATCTAAAACTGTACTATTAGAAGAAAACATAGGAGAGAAGTTTCATGAGATTTTTAAAATATGACACCGAGAACAAGCAACAAAAGTAAAATTAAATGAATGGAATTGCATCAAACTAAAAAGCTTCTGCACAGAAGAGAAAGCAATCAATAGAGTAAAGAGACAACCTATGAAAAGGGAGAAAATATTTGTGAGCCATATATCTGATGAAGGGTTAATATCCAAAATACATAATAAATGCATACAGCTAAACAGCAAGAAAACAACCAGATAGACAGATATAGATAGATAGATAGATAGATAGAACAAATAAAGTCAACAAGGACTAGGAGGAAAAATGGGTTACAAACAGAAAAAAATGAACTTAACTGTACTTTGAATGAGTGATATAACACCACCAAAGTGTTGGAATCATGGGAAGAAATAACCTAAACAACTTTTGAACACAGTATTTTGATTTTATATCTTCAGGTGATAGTTACAACTATTGTACTCAAGTTGGTAGATTTGTTCTCACCATGATACAGATTCGCAATTTCTAAGTTTGGGAAAGAAAACGTTTAGCAGCTGGTCTGTGATCAACTTATCTGTCATTACCAGGAAAGAAAGAAAGAAGCAAGTTGACCTAGTCTAATCTCTTGGCAAACATTTTGATAAAAGATGTATGGTTTATCTATGGAATCCATGGAATGCTTTAACAAGAAGTACCTGGTTCATGATTGCTTATGGGAAGTAAGTCTAGAATGTATGAATTTATGTGGCAGTGCTTCCTGAAAAATATTTAATCTATGTAAATATCTGAGTATAAAAAGGCAATATTTCATAGCCAAAAATGCTCCCTGCTATGTAAGTTAGGAGACTATGCATAGTTACTAAATTATACCTTTTTCCAATTACGGATATTGAATTGATATATGTAATGGGAAAAATTCACTGGATTCTCAATATAATTAAAACATTGGATCATAAATATGTTTCCTTGCCATGACCTATGCCAAAACTTGAGACGCACAATTTTGCTGTTACATTTAACAACAGATATGTTATCTGTTTATCTTATAGCTGACTTTCTAGATAATACAGCTTTGAGGTATAAGCCCCTGTCATTATAAAATTGTTAACCAAGAATGTAATGGTGTCTCAGATGTGAGTTGCCAGCTCATAGTTAAGTATTCTAAAGAAAAACTAAAGTCATGAATCTCCAAGCTGTTACACATTAGAACTGTTTGAAACATTTTGGAAGCTATACTGATAACAAAATTTAAAATGATCTATTTTTATATTAAAAATTTTCCAACACTTAGTGGTTTAAAACAATACTGCTTTATAGCCTACAATTTACAGGTACCTAATCAAGCAAGAATTGGCTAATTGATTCTTCTGCTGCACCTGGCTAGGCTTGGCGGAAGCTCAGGGACAGCTCCTCTCATGTGCCTGTTTCCTTAAGGACATCTGGAAGCCTGAATTCATCAGGGCCCCTTTCCCTCAGTATGTATTCTCAAACCTCTCTGTAGTGTCTCTCCAGCAAGCTAATTAAAGCCTCTTAAATGGAGGTTCAGGGCTCCAAATGCTAGTGTTTCAAAAGTCCTGGAAAGTAGTGCAAGACTTACTATGAACTAGCCACAGAAGTCCCAGAACATCACTCTGACACATTCTTTCCATCAAACAAGTCACTAAGGCTGGCCCCGCATTCAAGGGGCGGAGAGTTACACTCTATGGGACAAAAGGAGTAGCAAAGAATTTGCAACATCTTTAATCTACTATGTAGGCATCACCTGAGAGCAATTAAATCAGAATCTCTAAGGATGGAGTTTCGCATCAGTGTCATTTTAAAGCTCCTTGATTCTAATGTGCACCTAAGGCTGAGAATCACTGAACTAGAGTAAATGGCACTAGCAATTTCCAAGTCATTATTTGATTTGTTAATTCTTTTTAATGAACTTCAAAAAATAGTTTACTTCCTATTTTTGAAAAGCAGCCACCCTGATGAAAACGAATAATGTGTGCAATGCTTGAGCTACATTAATTTTCATACACAAAAAAATAATGTTGCTAATCTATCCTCAGGAGACAGAACTATTTAAGATAATTTTTCAACATCTGTGAAAGATTTGTGTTGATTTATGTTGTCTTTGCTTTCCAGGTGTTTCTTATAAAGGATTTGCCTCATTAGCAGTTTTCTAATCAGTTAATATGTTTACAAATATATTAATCTCATCTGTAACTACCCTCCTTGAAGAACCAATCTATGTTGCCAAATATGATAGCTTTTCAAAATCCACACCATTTACTTTTCCAATTCTATCCTCCTCACTACTCATCAAGCACTTTGCACTCCATTCACAATGAACTCTCCACTATCTCTTTGCAAGGTTCAAACATCTCTATATATGCATTTACCCAATGTTCTGAATGTCCTCCACATCCAGCTTCTATGACCTCAACCTCTATACCAACCATACCAACCATCGTTTGATGCACTCTTTAAAAGCCAGCTCCAATATTCTGTCCTTTGTGAATCCTTTCTAATCCCCCCGGGTTCTTCAAAACTGCCAGGAAGAATTGTTTATGTTCCCACAAATAAGTATGAAGAATTACTCTGTTGTAATATTTGTCTCATATTCTAACAATCTTTCATTTTACATGTCTGTTTTTTCATGCAGTGAACTCCAAAAAAGAACTGACCCACTAATTTCTATATTTTTATTACTTGGCAGAACGCATGATATATAGCAGGTGCTCAATAAATATTTTGTTTCCCAGCACTTTAAAAATATGTCAAAATGTTAAAGAACAGTGCAGTGTAACTTGTAACCAGTGATAAAATGTAATCAGTAGCTATTGTGAAGGAAAGTTGACTGGATGTTTTAAGTACCTGTGACTATGGGTACCCCACTCAGTATTTTCTTCAGTCTAGTCTTTTCTGTGTTGTTCTAAAGAGAATATAAATACCTGTATGGTTTCATATATAATTTTTGAGATGGGGTCTCACTGTGTCTCCCAGGCTGGAGTGAAGTGGCATGATCAAAGCTTACTGAAGCCTCAACCTTCCACCCTCAAGTGATCCTCCCACCTGAACCTCCTGAGTACCATGAACTACAAGTGCATGCCACCACACCCAGCTAATTAAAAAAAGTTTTTTTTTGTAGGAGATGAGGTCTCACTAGGTTGTTCAAGTTAATCTCAAACTTCTGGGCTCAAGAGATCCTCCCACTTCAGCCTCCCAAAGTGCTAGGGTTACAGCCTTGAGCCACTGCACCCAACCTGTATGTTTTCATCTAATTCTTCAAACCAATGTAGCCAGATGCCTTACAATACAACAGGGTTTAGAAGCAATTGTTCTACTCCATGCTCTGGGCGTATTGGTAACAGTTTCAGGCTAATGATCATACGAACGGACTAGGGAGATAGTCAGGTTATGAACTCTTACTTGTTTATTCTCAGATTCCATAAGTGCCCAGTGATTCTCTTATCTGCCAAACCAGGGCAGTGAGTTGGAATGAAACTTTGCCCTGTATTCCAGCCATGCACCATATAGCAGAGTCTACTTTCTATATGATTTCTGTCAAGCCATATATGCATGGGGCTAGTCTCTGCCTGTGATCTAATTTGCTTGTTTTCAGGTAGAATTTCTGAAATGATTTGGCATTAATTGATACAGATACTTTGTGCTGTGTACTCAGCCAAGTTGTGATGCTGTCCCAGTCCCCATGCACCTGCCACTGTCTCTCCCTTCCTTACTCAACTGACCCTTTCTTAGAACTCAGTTGCCTGACCCAACTTTTTCCTCTTCAATCCCATTCTCTGATTTTTCTGCCCATATTGCCCAGTCAATAAGCCCACTAGTTTACTGATCATTGATTTCCACTGAGCCCTGATTATACTCAATGGCATGACTAGAGTCAAGTAGGGCACAAATGAATCCCTAGTCAGGTTTAGGATATGGAACATAAAATGTAATTCATTCATCAAGGCATTGATCTTTATTTTTTATGTAGGAGAGTGTGCCACAGGAAGATAAAAATGCTGGCAAACTGAAGTGGAATCCTAATATATTTAGCTGTAGTGCCCTTGTGTAGTCAAGCATAGAAAATGTATCAGTAGATATTATTCTTAAATGAAACAGATGTCAACATGCACCTTCACCCATCAGTTTGGCTAAACATGGCTTGAGCCCCATTCACACAACTGAAGTTAGTCCCAACCCTATCCACATTTCTGTGAATTTCATTTCATGCTTTTCTACACTTCTTGCTTTGTTTGAGGATATTTTATTGTTATTCACAGTCTTCTTGAGTTGAATGCTCAGTTTATGAATTTTCAGTTTCTCGTTTTCAAATATGTGTTTTAAATCTATAAAGATCATCCACAAATACCTTTCCAGCTACATTCTCATTGAAGCTGTGTTTGCATTTCTAGTCTGTTAAATATTTCACTTCATTAAGCTTTCTCTTTAACCCATTAAGTATTTAGAATTGTTTTCCTCAGTTTCCAATTATATTTGGCTCTGGGAGAAGTTATTACTTGGGCTATTTTTAAAAATTAATTTCTGATTTATTACATTGTGTTTAAAAATTATTAGTGTTATATGCTTTAGAATTTGTTGAGACTTCCTTTGTTGCCTAGAATGTGATCAATTATTTTCAAAACCTGTTTTATGTTTGCTTAAAAAGATGTAAATTTCCTATATGTTAGGTGCAGTGTTCAGTATCTTTCTACTTATTAAATGATAATTGTTAATTATGTTATTAAAAAAAAAAAAGAAGTCTCACAGAACTGATTCCAACTCTTGGTTTCTAAGTTCTAAGTTTTCTAGTTTGAAATTTCAATCATCCTTCAGTCCTGAAGTCCAGGCTTGAATCCCGGTTATCTTCTCCATGATAAATATTCTTCCTCAAGCCCAATCCAGCAATTAAGCTTCATTTATTTATTGATAAATCACCAGTTATAACCCAATTGTGCATCTGGCATCCCCCGGACGTCACGATTCTTACCTGGCTCCCTACGCCACCTAATCCACCTGATTAGGAAAATTTTCGAAGGAGTTGTGGCCTAGAAGAATGTACTGAAAGTTGCCATCTATGTATTACTTCATTTGAGTTACATTGGTTATCCATAATTCAGGGCAATGGATTTAGAGTTGTAAATAGACTAATTATCACCCACATTTTAACATCCCATTACATGAGATCAAGAATCAACATAGAGAATTCCATCGCCGGGTTCATGCCTCCGCCCTGAAAATGTGCTGTAATTGCGGCTTGACTTTTAGAACTAAAGATGGGTAATTCTAAGAAAACAGTAATTACACCAGGTGATCAGATTGAAAGAGTCATAAATAACATCCAAGTTTGATAATATTTTGAAGAAAATTATCCATGATTCCTCAACATAGAAATAATCAGTATTTTTGGTATATTTTCTTCTAACCCATTTAGGTTAGAAGACATGCTTTTTTTTTAACATAAGTAAAATCATGCCTCATGTATATTTTTGTATACTGATATTTTCAAGCATTCTCTCATGTCTTAAAAGATTCTGAGGATATCTTTAAGGTGTACATAGTAATCTGTCTTTTTTTTTTTTTTTTGAGACGGAGTTTCGCTCTTGTTACCCAGGCTGGAGTGCAATGGCTCGATCTCGGCTCACCCCAACCTCTGCCTCCTGGGTTCAAGCAATTCTCCTGCCTCAGCCTCCCGAGTAGCTGGGACTACAAGTGCGTGCCACCATGCCCAGCTAATTTTTTGTATTTTTAGTAGAGACGGATTTCACCATGTTGACCAAGATGGTCTCGATCTCTTGACCTCATGATCCACCCGCATCGGCCTCCCAAAGTGCTGGGAATCTATCTTTTTAATGTACTTTATCTTATTAACCTGTGTCCTGGTTATTGGATATTGATGCAGTTTCAGTGCTTTTTTTTGAAATTCATACTCTAATAATCATTCATCTTTGGACATAAATCTGTATAAAATAAAGTTCCTAATTGTTTGCTGGAATTGTTGGGTTTAATGAATATTAAATTTCATTTTTAAAGGTCTTATCACTTTGTATCCATATGAAAAGTATATAAAACTGAATTTCTCATTATGATTTTATCAATATTACTTTTGAAAATAGTTTCTAAGTAGATGGGTAAATAATAATATCCCATTGTCTTAATTTGCATATTTTATGTTGGTAGTGAAACTAGGCTTTTAGGAGTTTTAATACATTTAAGGATTATATATGTGTTTGATCTATGAGCTGTATATTTGATACCCATCTTTTAGGCTGGACCTTGCAGGTGGTCGGGTTCTTTGAGAGCTATTTATTTTGTCATCTTTTGCTGCAAATTGTTTGAGTTTCTAATTTCCATTGTAATTGGGTTTATGGGGCTTTTAATATTAAGATATTTTTAACTACTGTGTGGCCAAGCCTATGAAGTTTTATCTTTGTGATTTATTTCCTTTAGCAAATCTTTTTCCATTTGGAAATAAGTATTTACTCATACATTATGTAGAGCTTAAAAAATTGTTTTCTTTTTTATTTTTAATTAATTTTTATTTTAATTGACACAAAATAATTGTACATATTTATGGGGTATAGTGGGATGTTTCAATTCATACATACATTTTATAATGATCAAATCAGGGTAGTTACCATCTCTGTCCCTTTAAATATTTATCATTTCTTCCTGGTAACAACACTCAAAATCTTTTAGCTGTATTGAAATAAATACCACATAGTTATTTGCTGCAGTCACCCTGCTGTGTAATAGAACACCAGAACTTATTCTTCCTGTTTAGTTGTGACTTTATACGCCTTTATACTCATTGACCAACCTCTCCCAGTCCTCCTTCCTCTCTACCCTCCCCAGTCTCTGGTAACCACCATTCTACTGTGCTTCTGTGAATCAACTTTTTTAGATTCCACATGACTGAGATAATGTGATGTTTGTCTTTCTGTGCCTGGCTTATTTCACTTAACATAATGTCTTCCAGGTTCACCCATGTTGCACAAATGAGAGGATTTCATTCTGTTTTATGGCTGAATAGTATTTGATTGTTTGTGTATATATCTGTCTACAGATGAATGGATAATGAAATGTTATACACACAACACACACACACACACATATGTAACATTTCTTTGTAGATAGTCATTTAAGTTGATTTCATATCTTGGCTATTGTGAATAGCACTGCAATAAACATGATAGTGTAGCTATCTCTTGGACATATGATTTCATTTCCTTTGGACATACATGCAGTACTGACATTGCTGGATCATATGCTAGTTCTATTTTTAATTTTTTGAGGACCTTCCATACTATTTTTCATAATGGCTGCACTAATGGACATTTTTACCAATAATGTATAAGAGTTCCCTTTTCTCCACGTCCTTGCCAATACTTGTTATTTTTTGTCTTTTTCATAATGAGCATTCTAACTTGAGTGATGTGGTATCTTATTGTGGTTTTGATTTGCATTCCCTTTTTAGCATTTAACTCTTTGATACACCTGCAATTAACTTTTGATGAATGTGGAAGTTGATACTTTACATGAATTCGTTTTCAATTTCAATTTTCCCTTTGGCTAATGTAATCTTTAATGTACATGAGCAGTAAGAAAATATTATTGCCTCAAAATTATAGAACTGATAAGCTAGACTTTGCAAACAATGACCCAAGCTAGGGCAGAGTCAAAGACCTTGAAGATCTCTCAAGAATGCTTAGCCATAACCAATTAAAAGTATTGGTTGGGGCTGCTGTTTTGGGAGTTTTAAAGTCCAGGCCTGGGGGATATTATGCTAAGTAAGATATGCCAGACACAGAAAAATAAATACTGCAAGATCTCAATTATTTGCAGCATCTAAAAAAGTCAAATTCATAGAAGTGGAGAGTAGAATGGTAGTTACCAGGGCTGGGAGTGGAGGAAATGGTCAAAGGTTACAAAGTTTTGTTACGTGGGATGAGTAAGTTCAAGAGATCTAATGTGCAGCATGGTTGACTACAGTTAGTAACACCATGCTATATACTTGAAATTTACTAAGAGAGCAGAGCTTTAGTTTTCTCACCACACATACAAAAAGGTGACCATATGAAAAGATAACTATGTTAATTAACTTGACTATAGCAATCATTTCACTATGTTTATGTATACCAAAACATCACATTGTACACTTTTAATATACACAGTTTCATTAAAAAAATAAAAATTAAAGAAATAAATGAATAAGTCCAGCTATTCCCCAAGGGGATCACTAAACATAGAGCTGCTTTATATGAAAACTACGTTATATTAATTTGAACTATTTTAGATGTAGGAGTCCGAACTATGTCACAAAGTTGCTTCAATTTTCTAATCCACATAGTCTGTATAAATGCAGCTGAGAATAGTCCTTGGCTTTTAAGTGGTTTATGCTAGTGGCATGACAAGATAAAGTTGATCTTTTATTGCAAGTACTTCCAGGCATGATTTCACAGTAACAACTATAAAAGCAATAAAAATCAAACAGAAATAAATATTTCTCTCCCTATGCCCTATAAAAATTGTACCTATTGCAAAATGGATGCCTAAAATACATTCAGGGAAAAAACCTCATGAGTCATTGTTAACCCAGAAAGGAAGCTTTCCATAATGGAGAATATTTCTTTTTTTTTTTAACCTGTGTTACTTTGTGATAATAACCTCAAAATTCCAATTCTGTCTTTACTGGATTAAAAGAACAGCAAGTCTTAAGTTTAAAACCAGAGCCTCAAAAAATATTCATGTGAAAATAATTTCTTGGTGGAGATCAAAAGGGGACTGATGGAAGTCCCCAGCAGGCAGAAAAGCTAAAGCTAGGAGGTGGTCTCAGCTGGAGTTGAGCTTCAGACTGATTGCACAGGGAGCTAAGAAGCATGAATTTCACAAGAGCTACTGCCACCTTGAGGTAAAGGAGCCAGTCACTGGCTGTGGGCTAGGTAGCAGCTGTGAGCCCTTTAAACAGTCACCTACAAGTGTAAGAGCCACAAAACAGGACTACAGCACTCCACTGCCACCACCACAGCCTCCTAGCCACACTCACTTTTCCCTGGCCTGGAAAGTCTTCCCTTTCCTAACTCTCATGTTATCTACTAAGTGACGTCTTTTCCAACCTCCCACAAACATCCCCCAGCTCCCTTGTTCTTTTTGTATGTGCTCTTACTATCCTCTTTCCTCTCTTGTAATATTTATGACATCATAATGGAAGAATCTGTCTGCGTGTCTTTCCTTTCCTCCCAAGAATGCCTGAAAGAAAGCAGTTGTGACATTTACTTTCATGTGCCCAATGGTTGGGAGAGTACCTAATACATAACTGGTGTTCAATAAATCTTGGTAATCCAAAACTTCTAAATATAAAAGCAAAAGTTAAATTACAATGCTTCATAACTGGGTATCCAATGATAAAATTTAGGTAGCAGCAAATGCAGCAGAATTGCCTTTGGGTATCTTGAGTGCTTGAGTGTCAATGGTGGTCAGACTCCAGTACTTACCCTATCTTAGTTCTTTCTCTGTTGTTAGATCCATAACTCAGTTATCTGTAAGGATTCTCAATCATTTCCTTAAAGCAATGGAGCAGCTGCACTATACACCCAAAATAATATTTCTCACTGCCAAACTAGTAAGTATTAGAAATATCTGCTGCTGCTCCATAGCCCATGGTCCTATTCCCTATGCTCTTTATCTAAAAGTTTCACGATAAATTCAGGATACCAATTTATGTAAGTTAGACATCACTGCAAAATAAATTATCTCAGGACTCAGTGGCGTAAAACAAAAATTACTAATTCTCATGAATACATTTACAGATAAGCTAAAAGTCCACTTGTTGGGGCCTATATTGGCTGGAGTCTGCTTCAAGCTGCTGGTATACCTATCTCAACTCATTATGGGTCAATCTCATTTTATTCTCCACTTGTGTTCCTTCTCATTTACTTTATAAATTGTTCAACCCCCACCATGCCTCTGGAAACTTGTAAGGGTGATAAGGGCTACAAAGCAGTAGCATGTTCTAGAAAAACTGCTAGTTGTGGAGTCAGATAATACTTTCCTAAGGAATTGGTATTTAAGTTGAGGCCTGAGAAAAACTCTTAGCAAGACCAAAAAAGAGGAAAGGGATTAGTAGGCAAGGGAAATCTTACTTTAGTTAGGATATGGCTTAACCTCTGAAGCAGAGACAAAAACAACAGTGGTTTACACAACAGTAAAGTTTATTTCTCAATCATGTAACCATCTGGGTAAAACAGATGAAGGCTGTTACTGTCACTCCATGGTACCAGTGGTTTAAGCTTTTCCCATCTTTCTGCTTGATAATCTTCAACATGCAGGTTCCATTCCATGGGCTATGATGGCTGCTTTGGTTGTGCCCATATTCCCACAAGGCTACAGTATTCACATAAAACTGGTATATTCTCTGTCAGAGCTGATATCATACTTATAGAAAATCCTTTATCTTACTGTTTTATGTTTAATAGAATTTGGATATTTGCCCCCCCAAATCTCATGTTGAATTGTAATCTCCAGTGCTGGAGCTGGGGCCTGGTAGGAGGTATGTGGATCATGGGGACAGATCCCTTATGGCTTGGTGCTGTCTTCGAGATAGTGAGTTCTTGTGAGATCTGGTCATTTAAAACTGTGTGGCACCCTCCCCCCCACACTCTCTTTCATGCTTTCACTATGTGACATGCCTGGTCTCCCTTTGCCTTCTGCCATGAGTGAAAGCTTCCTGAGGCCTCCCTAGATTTCAAGCAGATACCAGTACCATACTTCCTATAAAGCCTGTGAGCCAATTAAACCTCTTTTCTCTGTAAATTACCCAGTCTCAGGTATTTCTTTATAGCAATGCAAGAGTGGCCTAATACAGTGTTGTTCAATATTAAGCTGCAAAGTACAAGTACAGAAACTTTCTGCTGCAGCTACACAGACAATGCAGAAATCTATTGCGTATTTCCTCTGTTTTTGCTGTCTATTCTTATTTATAATATCACAATGTGGAAAAGAGGAAATATTGAAAAAGTGTGGTTCTCCTGGAACATAAACGTACTCCTAATTTCTAAATTCTGCCTCATCATTTGACATTCTTGGAGACTGCACCTGGCTGCATATACCATGTGTCATCTCTAGCCCAACTTATTATAGTAGATATATCTTAAATAACCTCCTTTCCCCCAGGCAATCTTTATGCCATTATTTGGGTTTATTGCCTTCATTGCACTCATCACTGTTTGAAACGATCATGTTTGTTTATTTTATTCATTTGCTGCCAGAAAGTAATTTCCATAAAACACAAATTTTGCTTACCTTGTATCACTGTATATCAAATGCCTTGGGTTATGCCAGGCATAAAATGCATATTTGACAATTATTTGTTCAGTGAATGGTATCCAGGGGTTTATGCATAATGAGTATGACTGTCAGAGAATGAGTTATGAACTAGCAAGGTGCTCTAAAATTATTGTTAGTATAGTTGAGTTATACAAAGTAGATTTTCAAAATACAGAGCAATTGACTTAGAATTGCAAAGAGGATAAATAATTACCAGCTACATCTTGTATCCAAGCTCTTAATATAAAAAATAATTAAAGTTTCATTTCCACCCTTCTCTCTCACAAAGATAAGTACTTGTTCCTCCCAACTTAGAACTTGAGCTGGATGACTCAGAGGAAACAAGAAATAATTACAAAAAATAACTTCATGGTGATGTATATTGGAAAATCAGAAATAACATTAAGGTTTTTTAAAAAACAGGAAATGTCCTATTTTCATTTTTTTTTTTTTGCTTCAGACTCAAAATATTTACAAGCCTTTAAATATAGAATAAAGCTTAGCTACCTTGACTCATGTAGCAGCACTTTCAATATGGACATTTTCCTTTTTTAAAATATATTTTCGTTGTAATTAAAAAATATTATGTAAACTTTAAAAAACTCATTGACATTTTCAAAATAGTTTATTCTGAGATTATTAAAGAAACAACGAAAAAGCAAATGAAATCACCGCAACCACCAAAAAAAATGAGTTACCTGCTATTAACCTTTAGGCATATTTACTTCTAAGTCTTTCTTAAAAATTTACATAGAATCTTAACTTAATAGATGATTATTTACTAATTTTATAATTTTTCTCATGTCTTTAAATTATTTTAATAATGACTTCAATGGCTATATAGTCAGTTGAGTTTATCATAATTTACTGATGAACAATAACATTGTTTTTATGTTTTTGTATATAACACTGCAATAATTACATTTAATATAAATTTCCCCCATATTGTTATAATTTTCCATATTGAAATGAAATGTTAGGTTAATGAGTATATAAATGAGTATTTATATACTGATAAATATTTTTTCCTTAACAGTTCATTAATTGCTCATTTTGTTGTTGTTGTTGTTTTTTGAGAAGGAGTCTTGCTCTGTTGCCCAGGCTGGAGCGCAGTGTTGAGATCTCGGCTCACTGCAACCTCCACTTCCCTGGTTCAAGCAATTCCCCTGCCTCACCTTCCGAAGTAGCTGGGATTCCAGACACATGCCACCATGCCCGGCTAATTTTTTTGTATTTTTAGTAGAGACGGGTTTCACCATGTTGGCAAGACTGTCTTGAACTCCTGGCCTTAGGCACTCCACCTGCCTCGACCTTCCAAATTGCTGGGATTACAGGCATGAGCCACCGTGCCCAACCAATTTCTCATTTTTATATTGATACTTAATGATTGTACATACTTATGGAGTACATGCATACAGTATATAATGATCAAAGCAGGGTAATTGAGATATCTATCACCTCAAACATTTACTATTTCTTTGTGCTAGGAAAAACTCAAACCTTGTCTTCTAGTTATTTGGAAAAATACTATAAATTCTTGTTAATTATAGTTGCCCTATTGTATTATCAGAACACTAAAACTTATTCCTTCTAACTGTATTTTTATACCCATTAACTAGTCTCTCCTTATCTCCCTCTCTGCTCACCCTTCCCAGCCTCTGGTAACCATCATATGACTCTCTACCTCCAGTACATCCACTTTTTTAGCTCTCACATGAGTGAGGATATGTGATATTTGTCTTTCTGTGCCTGGCTTACTTGACATAATGTCCTCCAGGTTTATCCATATTGCTGCAAATGACATGATTTCATTTTTTTAATGGCTGAATACTATTTCATTGTGTGTGTACCACATTTTCTTTCATCCATTGATGGACACCAGTTGATTCCATATTTTGGCTACTGTGAATAGTGCTGCAATAACCATTGGAGTGAAGATATCTCTTCGACTTATTAATTTTCTTTCTTTTAGATATATATGCAGTGGTCGGATTGCTGGATCACATGGTAGTTCCTTTTGTAGGTTTTTGAGGAAACTCCATACTGTTTTCCATAGTGGCTAAGCTAATTTACATTCTCATAAACAACATATGAGCGTTTCTCTTTCTCTGCACGCTTGCCAGTATCTGTTTTTGCCTTTTAAAACTTTTAATTTTTAATTATTACGTGTATATATTTAGGGGGTACATGTAATGATTTGATACAAGCATGCCATATGTAATAGTAATAATCACATCAGGGTAACTGGGATATCCATCACATCAAGCATTTCTCATTTCTCTGTGTTATTTTCTGTCTTTTTTATAATAGCTATTTTAACTGGGGTGAGATGATATCTCATGTGGCTTTGATTTCCATTTCCCTGATGATTAGTAATGATGAACAGTTTTTCATAAACCAGCAGTTATATGAGCAGTTTTTATATACTTCAATCAACAGGTATATGAAAAAATGTATTTCTTTTGAAAGAAGACATACAAATATTTATTCACATCTTTTGTCCTTTTAAAAATCAGATTACTTTTGTTTCACATTTGAGATATTACAGTTCCTTACATATTCTTGTTATTAATCCCTTGTTGAATCTATAGTTTGCAACAATTTCCCATTTTTCTACCAGCAGTTTATGAGTATTTAATAACAACCTAATTAGTACGTTAGTTTTCTTAAAATGTTCCCCAAACTGTTATGTGAAAATGATATTTCATTGTTTTAACTTGCAATGTTTACATGGATATTAAAGTTCAGTTTATATAAATTTTTTTCACATATTTGTTAACATTTTTTTCTGTGAATGTTACACATGGTGTTCATTTTAAGTTGAGTCTCAGAGGTTCTTTGTATTGCATTTGTACATCTTTTTGTTTAAAAATAAAATACAGATACACAAGAGAACCTAAATGAAATAAAGGTATAATTTAATAAATTGTCATTAGGCAAGAACTCTTGTAACTATGACCCAAGTCAAAAAATGGAACTTTCTAGTTCTTGTCACTCAGAAGTCACTCCATGGGGTCCTCTATCTCAGTCACAAACCCATTCTACCAAAAAGTGACCCATATCCTGTGCATGCCGGGGATCTAACTCTGCCATGCCTAATAAATGATTATATCAAAGGTTGTACCATGCTGGGAGATGTTGGAGTATCAGCCCAGCTAGTATGGAGAGACCATACCAAGTGCCTTGGACATTTAGTTGGGATGACAAAAAGACCCTTATGTGGAAGTCAAAATTATGCCCTGGCATAAGAGTCACGTGTTAAGATGAAATAAAAAAGCACCCTCTTACCCTAACGAGAAAAAATACCAAGCTCGGTAAGATCCAGAATATGTGAAAATTTAACTGACCACCAGAAATAAGGTAACTACCCTTTAAAAGAGAATGCATAATTCATACTCGCAGCAATGTATAATATACAAGGTATATGGTACAATCAGGGATTACTAGCTATACCAGAAAAGATAAACATAGTGCATAAGAAAAACTGCCAGACAATAAGACATACCCCTTAAATTTATACAAATAAAGAAACAAAAAGGAAAGGCACAAATATGACCCAAATATTGAAATTAGTGGTAAATTAAAACATCTAAATATATTCTGATACCTAAAGGAAAATATGGTCATGCTGAAAACAGATAAATATTCTTAGCAAATAAAAACAATTCATAGAAAAGAAGAACTGAATGAAAATTTTAGAACCCAGAGTATAATATCTGAAATAAAAATTTCACGAGATGGGTTTAAAAGAAGATTTAACATAGCATATAAGAGGAATAGAAAATCTGAAGACAGATCAACAAAAAGCATCTAATCTAAAGAAGAGATAGGAATAAAAGGAACAGAGCATCAGCAACTATTTAATCAGTATCAAGCTCTCTAACAGAATTATGTTTTCAGAAGAGGAAAAGATGCAGAAAGGTCCTTGTGGATAGCAACCAACAGCCAGTACAAACTTGCCATCTACTTATGTGAGTGAGCCATGTGAATCCTCCAGTCCTAGTCAAGCCACCTCAACAGACATGGTGTGAGTAAAGATTGGCAGCCCTGCTTGAGCCCTGCCAAAATTTCAGATTCTCGAGCAAAACAAATGATAGTTGGTATTTAAAGCCAAAGACGGAAGAGGAGGAAGAGCAGACAATGGAACAAAAAATAAGAATTTTAAAGAAATAATGGCCAAAAAAATTTCAAGATTTTATAAATAACATAAATAGAAGCAAACATATCAGCTAACCTTAAGCAGAATAAGTACAAAGAAAACAATGTCTAGCTATCATAGTCAAACTGTTGAAAATCAGACTTAAAGAGAACATTTTGACAGAGGCTAGTGACGTGTATATGATTAAAATGATCACTGACTTCTAACTAGAAACAACAGAGAGCAGAAGACAATGAGCCAACATTTTAAACTAAGAAAAAAAAAAGTCAACCCAGAATTCTATGTCCAGGGAAAGTAGCCTTCACAAAATAAAAATGAAATGAAGATACCTTCATATAAATTAAAACTCAGAATTTCTAGCAGAACTACGCTACTCAACATGTAAAATAAAACTATTTATCCTGAAGAGAAATCCCCCTAGATAGAAACTTAGATCTAGAGGAAAAAATAAGTAGTGTTGGAAATAGTAAACCTGTGGGTAAATATAAGGATTATGTACTTTTCTTACTTCTGTTAGTATCTTTAAAATACATATGACTGCTTAAAACAGTAATTATAATACTGTACTTTAGGATGTTTTACATGTATAGATGGGATGTAGATTAATATAATAACCCAAAAGATAGAAGGCAAACAGAACTTTATTGTTGCAAGACTTTTAGGTTTAACACAAAATAGTCAAAATTAATTCTAAATAGATGTAACAAGATAAGTATGTATATTGTAATCCCTAGAGCAACCTCTAAAAAATGCAAAGAAACCACAAATTAAAAAGTCAACAAAATAAAAGGAAACCAAGAAATATTTGCTTAACCCAAAAGACAGGAGGAAAGAAGGAACAGAGATTAAAACATATGGGATAAATACAAAACTAATAGGAAATTGATAGACTTAAATCTAAAACATATCAATAATTGTATTAAATTTTCACAGACTACACATACCAATTAAAAGGCAGAGATTACCTAACTCGATAAAAGAGCAAAACCCAACTACTTGCTGTCTGTAACAGATGCTCTTTAAATATAAAGAAACCAAAAAGTAAAAGGATAAAAAATGATAGATCATGCAATAAGTTACATAAGCATAAAAAACTGAAATGAGGATATAAATAGCTGAAAGGATAGACCTCAAGACAAGAAGTGTTGTCAGAAGTAAAGAAGAACACTTCATAACTTAAAAGAACTGACTCATCAAGACAACAAAACAATCTTAAATGTGTAAACAACTAATAACAAAATTTGAAAATATGGGAAACAAAAATAGACTGAACTAAATAGGGAAAATGTCAATATCCATAGTCATAGTTGTAGTTTTTAATATTTTCTCATAGCAACTCATAGAATAACCAGACAAAAATTAGGAAGGGATATGGAAGATCTGAAAACCACCATCAACCACATTGACTTGTCTTAGCCCATTTTGTGGTGGTGTAATAGAATACCACAGACTGGGTAATTCATAAAGAAAAGAAATTTATTTCTCACAGACTTGGAGGCTGAGAAGTGCAATATCAAGCTGCTGGCCTCTGGTGAGGGCCTTTTTGCTTCATCATCCCATAGCAGAAGGTGAAAAGATCAGAGAGAGAAAGAAAGCAAGAGAGCAAGAGAAGGACAAATTCATCCTCACAATAACAAACCCGTACCCTCAGTAGTGACATTAGTCATTAGGATCATGCCCTCATGGCCTAATCACCTCTTAAAGATCCCACCTCTCAACACTATCACATTAGGGATTAAGTTTCCAACACATACATTTTGGGGGGGGGACATGTTCAATCCATAGTAGGACCCTGCCCTCCAAAAATACAGAGTATATACTATTTTTAGGTGCACAAAGAAAATTTATGGAGACAGACAACATGCCACGCCATAAAACAAGTTCAATAAATTTAATATTATTGATATCGTAAGGGTATGCTTTTGATCTAATTGAGTTAAAAATCAATAAGAAAAAATAACTAGAAAATTTAAAGTATTTGGAAATTAGCACATTTCTTGATAACCCATGGGTCAAAGAAGAAATCACAAGAACATTTATAACTAAATGAAAATTTAAAAAAATCCTCAAAATGTGTATAATATACCCAATGCTGTGATTGGAATAAAATTAATGCCTTTAAATGTCTATGTTAGAAAAAAGAAAGGTTTTAAATCCATTATCTAGATTTTTTTCCATATGAAACTAGAAAAAGATGAGCAAATGAAATTTAAGGACAGTGGAAAAAGAAAGTAATTAAGATGAGAGCAGGAATCAATTAAAAAGACAACCACAATAGAAAAAAGTATCAAAGACAAATTTGTTTCTGTGAAAAAATTTAAAATATTGCTAAATCGCTAACAAACGAAAAAAAGATAAAACATAGAGCATATTTATTATAAAACTTTTCTAAATTTGTAATTTATGTTTTTAGTATGTTAATGTTCAAAAATTCTGTGCAAATCTGTGGCCAGTGTATGAGTCATTTTTCTGACGTATTTTATATATTTCATCTTAGAAAATTCTTCCCCATCTTGAAATAAATATTTACCCATAATGTCCCTAGTATTTTTATGGTTGTAATTCTTTTTATATTTAACTCTACAATACATCTAGAATTTATTCTGGTGAATAATGCAAGGTAAAGGTACAAATTGATTTTTTCATCCTATCAAAAAATTTTGGTAGTTTTAGATCTTAAATGTCCAACAACTATGAGAAAATGTAAATTAAATGTTAGGAAAAATGACACAAACCATGGCAGAAACAGTAGACTGAAAATCTTTCAGGAAAGGCTTTTATGTCTACTGGTTACTGATAAACAAGTGATTGGAGCTGGTGTTCTGGGTAATTTAAGAGCTCTGTATTCCCCAAGGATCACACAAAGCATAGTGCAACTTTAGTTGGAAATAGGTTATATTTATAAAATATCTGGAAAAGGTTTTATTTCCAGGATTTTGGCTGATTTAGGTAAATGTAGGGTTTATTAATATAACATAATTTAGATTCCTAAACTATCTTAATATTGCTGAAATGTTGTAATTCATTTAGACATAAGACAGACTCAAAAACATGCCCAAATTGTTAGTGGTATGGCTTAACATGACATACTAAAGCTGCTTATTTTATTGAAATTTCTATCACACATGATTTTAACAGCGGCAAATAGTATATAAATTACTAGTAAATAAACATTCCTATCCCCCCTATCATATGAGAATCATGCTTGAATAACCAAATGGATTCTTTCCTGCACTCAGGAGTAAAACCACAGTATGAACTTAATCCCACTTGTGAGTGCTGTTTTAATAAGGGAGTAGTCCCTTATGTAGCCTATATAAATTTCTGTAAAGCTCGTATCTATAGTATTATTTTTCCTTTTTTCTTTTATTTAGAGACATTGTCTTGCTCACTGCCCAGGCTGTAGTGTAACGGTACAACCATGCCTCTTTGTGGTCTCAACCTCCTGGGCTCAAGCAACCCTTCCTCCTCAGCCTCCAACTAGCTGGGATTACAGGTGCACACTATCACACCTGGCTAATTTTTAAAATTATTATTATTTTGTACAGATAATCTTGCTATGTTGCCCAAGCTGGTCTTGAACTCCTGGCTTTAAGAAATACTCCTGCCTTGGCCTTCCCAAATGCTTGGATTACAGGTGTGAGCCAGTGCACTGGCCCAGCAATTTCTTTAGTGAAGAAAAAGAAAAGTAAATGTGTCCTTTAGTGTAATAACAGGATACTTGACAATAAATATTTATGCTTCTACTGAACATTTCCACTTAGCTAATCGAGTTCTTTTAATATGCATATTTCATATGACAGAGGAAAAAAATGTCCATACTAACTAAAAATGCTCATGCTCTTATGATCGTTAGGTTTTTTTTGTCTCCCAGGTTTTCCTTTTGCTTTCCTCTTATTTAAGCAGAGCACTGAACTCAAGCAGGATGACATGAGGCAGAAAATAGAAAAGCCCTGATTTTTTTTACTCTGGTGTTTGACTTCTAAAAGCCTTAGCCTCAGAGAGGTCAGAGATGTTTTATTTTTAATTTTATTATTTTTAATTTTTATGGGTACATAGTGTGTATGAGTTGTATTACAGGCAGAATAATGGCTGCTCAAATATATTCAAGTCCTAATTGCAAAAACCTGTGACTATGTCACCTTACACAACAAAAGGGGTTTTCCAATGTGATTACATTAAACATCTTGAGATGGGAGGTTATTCTGGATTATCTGTACAGGCCAAATATAATCACAAGGATCCTTATAAGTGAAAGAGGAAGGCAGGAGGCTAAGAGTCAGAGGGGATGTGAGGAGGGAAGTGAGACTGGAGTGATGTGATTTTTGGCTCAGGGACACAAGCCAAGGACAGCTGGGAAAGGCAAAAAAAAAAAAAAAAAAAAAAAGGATTCTTCCCTAGGACTCCTAGTATGAACACAGCCCTGCCAACCTTTTAGACCAATGAGACCCATTATGGATTTCCAACCTCCAGAACTATAAATTTGAGTTGTTTTAAGCTACTAAGGTTTGGTACTTTGTTTTAGCAATGATAAAAAAACACATGCTTAAACTCTACACCTATTATCAAATACAAAAATAGAGTTCTCCTGGCTGTAGCAGGGAGTGGGGGAGGCAAAGTTTTCTCTCCAATCTCTGCATTGGTTCTCTAAGAAACATGGCAAAAGCCTGGAAAAGTTTTGTCAGTATGGTACATCTAGACTCAAAGAACCATAATTGGTTTTCCAGAAAGATTCTCCAAGCATTGCAACAAGTAAGCAGAAACATATGAAATTAAAATGGCCAAGCTAACAACAACAACAAAAAAAGTATCTTTTTGTACATCTGAGTTTTTAAACCGAAATTAAGTAGATATTTTGTGATTTTATATCATCAATATTTTCTTATCATATAGTGGATACACACAGAGAAATTACTGTAGACAATTCCTTACAGTATGATATGGCATAATTGGCAGAATGATATGGTTTGAATCTGTGTTCCCGCCCAAATCCCATGTCAAATTGTAATCCTCAGTGTTGGAGGAGGGGGCTGTTGGGAAGTTACTGGATCATGGGGGTGAATGTCCCCCCTTGTTGTTCTTGTCATAGTGAATACTCATGAGATCTGGTTGTTTAAAAATGTGTGGCACCTCCCCCCACCCTCTTCCTCTTGTTTCAGCCGTGTAGGAGATGCCTCCTTCCTCTTCTGCCATGATTGTAAGTTTCCTGAGGCCTCCCCCAGTCATGCTTCCTGCATAGCCTGTGGAACCATGAGTCAATTAAACCTCTTTTCTTTATAAAATGTCCAGTTTCAGGTATTTCCTGATAGCAATGTGAGAATGGACTAATATAGGACTTACATTTTACTTTCTACCCTTTTACACCTTCTGAATTTTATTCACTGTACATGTATAAGTTATTTAAAAATTAAATTTACTAAAATTTGCTCCCAGTTTTTTTGAGGTACAATAAGATGTACAGACATGAATGTGTTAGATGGGTCATATTTGTGTAATTAATTCCTGTTCTGCCCTGAAACTTCTCTGTACATTGCCTCATGTTGTTGGTGAAAGTCCCCAGTTTTTGTCGACTTGGGGAGAAAGATTTCAGCCAAGAGATGACTTAAAGATAACAGAAAGCTTTATTGAAAGGAAACAGGGAGAAAATAGCTTGTTGTAGGAAAAAGTAAGTATACTCCAAGACAAGAGCTGACTGATCCTGCAAAAAAAAAACAAAAAAACAAAAAAACAAAAAAAAAAACAGCTCTGAGGGTCCCTCTCTGTGAGTTTTAACATGTAGGGCTCCCTTTCAAGTTCCCACTTCTTCTGTCTTAAGTAAGTCTCCACCTTTTTCCTTTGTCTACTTTTTCTGCTTCTGCTTTAAGTTGCCACTTTTGTCCCACTCATGCTGGTAGGATTCTCCATTACTGTTAGTTAATAGCCATGCACAAGTTGATGATCAACATGAATCTTACTCAATGGCATCCTTGCTCACTACTGCCACTCCAGGAAGGTTGTATAGCAGTCAAATGTCTATGTATTGTACCTGAGTATCTGTTAGGAATGTCTTCCTTTGCTCTCATCTGTACTTGTGGCACCAGCGTACCTCTTAGGAATTTCCCCTTTGCCCTCTTTCTGTCCTTATCAGCATGCCCCTAGTGACATTCTGACATTTTCACTGCAGAGCGAATGATTATTGGGGCATTTTAAAAAGGAATTCCAGGGCATTTCTTTCTGCCTAGGTACCTCCTCTCCTTTCATCAAGGAGAAAAATAATTCCACAATCTTCTCTACCCCCCTGATCAGAACTGAATTATTTGGCAATTTTCTGCCAAGAAGGCTGAAAAAGTGACTATGTGGCAGAGGGTGATGGAAGTGACATGAATATAGTTGGCCAATTATTTTTTTTCTGGGTTCAAGGAAAATTGTTTCTGCAAAATAATCATGATTATGATTATTTTTTATAATAAAACAAGGGAGAAGGGATATTGAGTAGACTGCTAGCAGCAGCTGCTACACACACTGTATCAGTGTGTATGTATGTATAAAGGCTTAGGTTTGCCTTTAAGTAATTCGTATCCACAATAGCGCTAGTTTAAACAGAAACATTGGCCTCTCTCCTGTAGAAGTTCAGAGCAGATAGGACAAAGAATCAGTTTCCTTCTAGAGTTCCCCTTTGCCCATAGAGAATGGGCTTTTTCTCCCTGGTTTGAAACGGTGATCAGCACATGTAAATTCCAAGTGGTGGGATGAGAAAGGGACAAGGTCAAAAAGGGTCAAAGGGCCTGCACTGGCTGTCATTTAAGTAAGGTTCCTTGAAGATGCTCTGAAACATTCTGCTTCTATTCCATTGTCTGATACTTAGTCATGTGGCCATGCCCAGCTGTGAGGGAGCTTGAGAAATGCTCCTTTTATGACCAATGCCTACGTGTTTAGGTAAAAATTAGTGCCCTATGAAAAACAGGAGCCCTAAAGAATGAAAGTCAAATGAATACCAAGGGTTGTTAGTAGTCTCTGCCATTTATGGGCATAAAGTGTAGTCAGTGTTGTCATTACTATAAAAAGAGCATCATCTTGAAAGTATTTATTTGTATCTTCTTTTTATTTAAAGGAATATTTTTAGGTTAAGGCATGGGCAAGTTGTGGGGAGTAACGCCTTTCATTTGTTTAGTTTATCCCTACATTTTTTCTAATCTTGCTTTGATTAGGGCCAAAGCAAACATTACTGAATGACACTGAATTTTCTTATTGTAGACATTTTGAAGAACATTTTTGGAAGTTGTCCTTTTGGACATTACCTGAAATCTTAAACATTTCCAAAAAGATATGAAGAGAAGAACGAAGGATTTCTCAAGGGTCTTAATCACCACTATTCAGGTCTTTTATTCTATGAAAGTTGTGTATGAAATCCCGTCATCACAGGGTAAACCATTAAACAGACGGTTCTTTTTCTTTTTTAAACTTTTCTTTTTGTATTTTTTTCTGAGTGTTTACCAGATACTAGATATTAGGATTTTATTGAACAGGTTTGTATGTGAAAAGGAAAGCCATAGTAATCTCTTTTATGTGTACTTTTTGAAATTGCTTCTGCACAGATTAAATCTTATATCCAAGCTTAGAAGTAAAAAGCAAGCTAGCCATATAATTGTTCTTCATTTGACCTGGTTATAGCCTACTGCAGGAAGCTCATTCAAATATGGGGACTTCAATATTTCTAGCACAAAATAAAACTCTATCTTTTTATTCACATAAATAACACCATGTCAGTGTATCTTTATTAGTTCTGGCTTTGTGAAATGAAGTTTCAAATTCTACTAAGTATTCTCTAATTCAAATAATTTCTGTAGTAGAAAGAAATGAGACAACTGTCTTCTTACTTGAAGATCATATAATCTGTTTTCAATCTCTCTTTCATTGCTGCATTGGTGGGATGCCTGCATTTCAGAGATAAATGAGTCCAATTTTATAACTTCTATCTGCCAGTCATTCTTCAGAGTGGTGCCGGAGACCAGCTGTCTGAGAATCTACTATTAAGGGTTGCATTCTGCATGCCATGTCATGTCTTCTTCCTAATACTGTGTAGCTCTACAATATTCTTTATGAAGTCCCTTAATCACACTATTATTCCATGTTGCTAAGCAGCCAAGCACCTGCTAGCTACTGAAAGAATTTGCTTTACACATTTTGTGCTACATTTAAGTAGGCTTAGATTTTTGTAATGTCACAGATGGTGTGGCATAAATAAGAAGGTTACAGGGACTATGGTACCATTTGGAGTCTGCTTACAACTGGGATTTTTGGAGCTCCTCTCTGTGGCATTGTTTGATTTTGTTATTCTTTCTTGAAGTTCTGCTACTGCATCAGAATATTAATCATTTCTGTTTTATTATATACAGTACATTGTTCTGGGTGCTTTGAGAGACATAACACAAAAACAAGACAGGATTTTTGCCCATTTATCCATCCAAACTCTTAAAGTAATTGTGTGGAGATATCGTAGACATTTCCCCTTTTTTGCCCCACCCTAACCCCAATACTTGAAGCTTCTTGTAACCCAGGAGATTGCATCTACCTCTCACTAGAGAACCTGGCTTCTCAGCCTTCCTTGTGTCTGTCTAGGCACGATCCTTGACAGCTCTGAAAAGCAGATATATATCCTCAGATAAAGGAGGGAACACTCAAAATTCATTCTGGTGAAGCAAGGCAGGTGGCCACTTCTGCATCTGCTTTCCAGAAACAGCAGGCAACAGCAGTAATGGGTGTAGCAGGAACACCCAGTGGCTGGTATTGCAGCGTGGGTGGAGGTTTTAAGGTGTCTGTATCCACAGGTGCTAGTCATGTTGTTTTCATGAGACCAGTTTTGTGATACAAATTTGGGCATTTTCCTGGTGGGGAAAGTCTCTATGACTGATTGCTGGGCTTATCTGGAGATTCTGTGAGTCACTAAAAATATTTAATAGAGTGAGAACTTTTATCGCTTGTAACTAAGCATACTGATTGATATCAGAGGAAGCTATTATACCATTAACAAGTGACAAGGAGAGGTAAAGTAAAAATTTGGGGGGTAGACATATTAATGTGATATGATGGAGCTAGATAAGGGTTCGAAAGACAGGAAAAATTCACACAAGAGACAGATGTTGAGCTCTGTAGCCTTAATTAATTCAGCAAATACTATGAGCTGCTAATGGATTCCAGAAATAGTACTACATGCTTAACATTAAAAAATGAGCAAGAATTACACAGTCCTGCTTTCATGAAGCTTACAGTACAACAGGTAAGGAATGAACCAAATTATTATAACAGTTCTGGCAATAACTCTGTTGGGAGAAGAAAGAGGATACAATGTCAACTTTTATCAGGGGCACTTGTATTTAGAATGGTCAGATGAGGCTTCCTTCCTGGAGTGACTTTAAGAAACATGAACTATGTGTGGATCATGCCTGTAATCCCAGCACTTTGGGAGGCTGAGGCAGTAGGATCACTTGAACCTAGGAGTTTAAGACCACCTCGGGTAACATAGTGAGACCCCCATCAGTAAAAAAAAGAAAAAAAAAAAAAGGAAACATGAACAATGTGTAAACTAAAGGGAATTGAAGGAAGAGGGTCTTTGGGCAAAGAATATCTCGGTAAAGGCATCAGCATTTGAAAAAGACTTTGCAGTGAGAAAGAATATAGTACATTTGAAAAACTGAAAAATTTTCTATGTGGTTAAAATGTAGAATATATTTTATAGAAAATTGAGAGTGGCTACGATGATCTGGAGAAGAGAACCAAATATATTTTCTTCTTTATTTAGGTAATGATTAGTGAGAGTTTACTGAGTTAGTGTTAATGAAAGATAATATCAATCCTACGAATAATATGCAACATGGTGAAAGTACTATTATTTGTAAACAAAGATTGCTCTGACAGTCCTTAAATACCCTTTATTAAATCTCAATATCCTATGTAATCTTGAAATACACCTTAGTATAGGTTTATGCATGATATGATAATCTGAAGAAGACGAATCATTCTAAACAACTCTGAGTCAAACTAGTACAGTGCTCTGCAATTAAAGGAGTTTTAATTCATGCTTTTAGAATTGATGGGAGACTATAACAAAATTCAGGAAATGTTGATTTTCTTACTTTGAAATGGTTGAGTATCTCTACCTTGTTGTGTGATTGTATACTGAATGGGAATAGTAACAGTAGCAGTGTTCAAATGGATAAAGAGAGAGAGGCATGTTTAAGATATATTCAGTATATTTGGTCATTGGCTAAAAGGATAAGTGAAATGAAGAAAGCGATGCAGTCAAGATGTTGATCCTTATTTGAAAGTCACAGACTTGTGGTTCCTAAGTGGTCTTTCTGTCTACCTGTGATTATTTAGTTGATATTAAATAAATCACATAAAATTTGTATTTATACATCTTGTCATCTAATTTTGAAAGTGCAAATACCTTTAAAAAATATAATAGTAATGTACATAAATTTACTCTTCTTCTCCTTTGACTAGCAGGACTTTGGGTGGAAGATCCAGAATGTATCTATTTCACTCTAGTGGCTGAGGCAAAATTTGACATTTGCTTTAGATAATAATGAATTTGAATTACACCTAGGAATATATTAGAAGAGTTATTTGTAATTTATTACATATAATTAATTAAATAATAATAATTATATAATAACTGTGTTAAGTAAAATTATGCATATAATTATGTATATAATTGTAACAAATAATTTTTCTTGACATAGCAGTTTGTATTTATTTTCAAACGCATTTTCATTATTTTATTTTATATTCACCAATTCCGTGAAAGGCAAAATTATCCCTATTGTACATATGAGCACATACTAGCTTATAAAAATTTAATAGCTGTAAGATCATCTAGACTGCAGGTTGCAGAACATGAACAGAAGCTTGGATTTTCAGCTTCTTGTTCAGAGACAATGGAAAGAGTTAAGCATTTTTAAAAACACTGAGTGTTTTCAGAAGGTCCAGGATGCGTACTGCATTAAATGAAGACTTGAAGATTTATTAAAAATAGGAGACATATGAACTTCTAATTAGATAACCAATCTCTTAATTATAATTTGGAGTGATATGGTTATGGTACTTTTTCTTGATAAAAACACAAGTTATATTTATTCAATCAAAGTGAAACAGAGGGTTGATCAATTGTCTTTCAAACATCACTCAGTAAAGAGCCATTAAAGTCATCTAGTCACTATTTCATGTCTTAATCCTTAGTGGGTTGTGTGTGTGTGTGTGTGTGTGTGTGTGTGTGTGTGTGTGTGTGTTGTCTTTGTTTATGTTTTGGACTGCATTGCTCCTTTAAGAATTAGTCGCTGTGCTTGAAAGTAAAGACATTATTTTCTCCTATTTGCACATTTCCCCCCCAAATCATGTATAACCTCCAGGTAATTGCACTCAAAATTATTGATGCTTAGGAGGTCAAAAATGCCATTGCATAAAAAAAGCCTTTCAAAACCCAGTTTGGCTTTAGAAGCCAACTTGCTGAAAAATGCTTATAGCTATGGAATGCCATTTTTCAGCTCTGTGAGGTGCTAGCTGGAAAGTTGCAATGTCATTGCTTGAAGGGCTACATTTATTTATAGGTGGACAATTACAAGTGACTCTGGGGGGATGAAGGTTTGTGAAATTATACACTTATATAAATCTCCTGTTGGCCCAATTATATATCTACAAATAGATTTTCTTGGCATGAGGGCCACATAACTGACAATAAAACTGTGACTGTTAAACAGTATATATAGTTACTAATGACCATAGTCAACTTTGGTCAGGTTTTAATCAGTTTGCACAATACGTTAGTGGTAACTTGAAAATCTTATAAAATATAATTTCTTACATAAAAGCCAATTAATTTATATTTTCTAAAGAACAAAATTAAATGATATTTTATCAAACATAGAATTTAAATATTGTTGTATATTTAAAACACAGCCACATACACAAACACAAACATACAGTGTACATCTGTGTATGTTTATTATAAAGTTTCCAAATGATCTCTAGGGAGCCAAAGCCCTTCTTCATGTTATCAAGCTAAGAATCCTTACTTGGTAGTACTCTCTTAGTAAGCTTGAAAATGGTTGAAGGAGGTGGAAAGAAAACTGAAGTGCCAGACTTGGGCATTGGTAAGAGTAATTTGCTATATTATTTCTTAATTGGATTAGAATGTTAAAGGCTTTGAAAGAGAATTTATTTAGAAGACAGTCTTATTTCCTGAATAGGAAATTTTAGAAACAGCGTTTGTTACCACCGTGTTGATAGAAGTGTCATAGTAAGTACTGTAGGATTTCTGCATCACTGAGATTCAAGGAAAAATTCCATAACTAGTGAATCAGAAGTCTCGGGTTTTACTGAAAAACGAGGAAAAAGATTGTCATCTAATTGGTTATCTGGACTTATATGGACATTATCTTGAAAGGCCATGATAGGAAACCTGAACTGGATGGTCAGACCTTAGAACTGTTTTGATCCCAAACTAATTTCCTCAAGTGAATAGTCAGAAATTGCTTTCTTATAACAATTTCAAAAGGAATGAAATGGGGGGAAAGAAGTGGGTCATCAAATAAATGGCAAATGGTCTTATTTTAAAAAAAAAGGCCCACACACAAGACATTAGTCTCTCCAAAGAGGTTAAGAGAGGTTTGGGGAAGGGAATAAAAAGAGGAAAACATTAGTAATCCTCATTTTTGTTTTTCAATATTTATTTTTAGATTACTCCTGAAAAAGATGAATATCCTTATTCATTTTTAAATGAAATAAATTGCTATATGGTAGGGGATGAGCTGTTTTACAAAACATTGTAGAATAACCACCAGATGAAAACATTCTTCAGTTTGGAGGCTTTTGTTTATTCATGAGACATTGTTTTTCCTAATAAGCTTTTTTGCTTCACTCTAGAGGCTCTGATAAGATGCATCATCCAACCTAGACTTTAAAAAATGCCTCAATTGAACATCTGATGAGATAACTCAAAGAAGTTATAATGCCAACATTCATTTACAATTGATAGCCTTCGTTATCATTTGGAGCATTTGTTGAGAAGATGAAGCTGTTACCCTTTATTTGAGAACAAATTGACTGGAAAGTGCCCTCTGAATATTCTGTAGGACACTCTGTTTCCTCCCTATTTCCTCACCTCATGTCTTGCAATGACGACAGCTGTACCTACATTTAGTACTCAGGATTTCGACTTTTGTACCCAGCCTCTTCAATCATCTCTTCATTGCTGCTGTGCTTGAGTACTCCGCCAAAATACAGGAGGGCAGCTTAGGCTGGGAGAGGACAGGTCCCCATGGATTCAGCTTTAGCTTGCCCAGGCTCATGAGCTCTCAGGGTTGTTGTTTTTGCAGATACTTTCCTGGTGAGCCTTTCATTTAAAGCAGTTTTGGAAATATTGAGAGGCACCAGAGGAACAATGAGATTTTCTTCTTCTTCTTTTTTTTTCAATTTTACTTTAAGTTCTGGGATACAAGTATAGAACTTGTAGGTTTGTTACACAGATATACGTGTGCCATGGTGGTTTGCTGCTCCTATCAACCCACCATCTAGGTTTTAAGCCCCACATGCATTAGCTGTTTGTTCTAATGCTCATAAACATGATGTTTTCTGAAAACAGATACTACTAGTCTGTGTGGGAAATTATTTCAGCATCTGATTAAAAGCAAAAAGCTGTATAAACCCCATTGCTCCTAATAGGCAGCACTTTCCCACTAAATCTGGGAGGATCGTAATCCAAACCTAAAAATTGACAGCTTGAAATATTCTAAACATAGAAGATAAATATTAAAGATACTAGATATGGAAGGTATTACTAATCTTACTCTGAATGCGTTTCTTATTCCTGTTCTACACTCAGGTGCTGTCATCTCTCACCTGGTTTCTCTAGTTCAGAATTTCCAAGATTAATTATATCTTACCAGCAAAACAATTTTTATTATCAGACAAAAGTATCCAAGGGAGAAAAAAGGATTGCCATAATCTGCACCCATACATCCACATACTGTCATGTAAGGCCAGAGAAAGAAAGCTGAGGCTCTCCCATAATGTAACAGCCTCCCGAGTTTATGCAATTTCTACAGTATATGAAGGAGGGCTGGAGCAAAGTGGAAAGAGAAAGATGAAACCTCCTTTGTAAAGCACAAGACAGTGAATATGCTTATTTAAGGCTTTGGTGAAGTTTAGGCCTCCCCAACTAGTAAAGACTTGAATTCAGGTGGAGAGAAGATAATGTATTTTAAGATGCATGTTTTCTCTGCATCTTAGAATCTGTGCATCTTAATGTGCACATCACAGACCCTTAAAACATTTTAGAGATGCATCTTAGAGTCTGTGATGATTAATTTCAGTCAACTTGTCTGGATTAAGGAATACCTAGAGAGTTAGTAAAACATTACTTCTGGGTGTGTCTTGGGGGTGTTTGCAGAGGAGATTGGTGTATGAGTCTGCAGACTCAGTAGGAAAGATCTCCCCTTCTATTCTACCTGGGCCCTCAGGTGACTGGAGGTGAGCAAGCATCATCCAATCGACTGGGTGCCCAGATAGAATAGAAAGGACAGAGAAATGGCAATTCTTTCTCTCTGTCTCTCTCTTCCCTCCTCCCCTGGAGCTGGAATGCTTTTCTTCTCTTTTCCTTGGACATTAGCACTCCAGGCTCTCTAGCCTGTGGAATCAAGAATTTATATCAGCAGCTCCCTGGAGTGCTCAGGCCTTCAGCTTCTGATTAGCAATTATACTGTCAGCTTCCCTAGTTCTAAGGCCTTTGGACTTGGACTGAGCAACACAACCAGCATCCCAGGGTCTCCACCTTGCAAACGGCATGTCATGGGAATTCTGGGTCTCCCTAATCACGTGAGCCAATTCTCCTAGAAAAAGTTCTCTCCTCCTGCTATCTGTCTTTCTATCTCTCTATCTCATATTGGTTCTGTTTCTCTGTAGAACCCTGAATAACAGAAACTAGAATCTTACCTTTATGTGATCTTTTTTCTCTTACTTAGTAAATGATGGTCTGTCTTAGAACCACTGGCGTCTTAGATTCAGTAAAATATGTTCAAGTCAAATTTGGAAGTATCAGCCAGGGTCAGCCAGATGAATTGCGCTAACAGAAGCTTTTGTCAGATGTTCACTGAGGCCCCCACTTGAGTGTCTCGTCTGCATGGAAGCAGAGGCTATTTTCTTCAAGGCAAGAGTTTTCAAGTCTATCTGAAAAAGGAACTACCTCCTTCAGCATATGCAGGCCTAAGTCCTCTGCTTCCTTGCAGCCTGAGACCAGAATAAGGGTTCTGATAGTAGGTCTTGAAGCCATCTTCACAGAGTTAACAAAGAATTCTGGACGTAAATTGAGTTATATTTAAGCATTAATCAGGCTACACTGACTCACCTCCTTGTAACCAAAAGTCATGTAGCACTATGTACTGACCATTTGCATCACCGTTATTCCTATAGAAAGGATTTCTGACATGTCAGTCATAAGGCTTTTTTTTTCATTCAAGAGATAAGGCTTTTGTTTAAGATAGATAGGATCTCCATACTAGAATCATAAGACCTTTGTTTAAGAATTGCTTACGCAGATCCTAACTTTCAATGGCACAGGTAACACCAACCAGTTTAAAGACCCCCCCCCAAAAAACAACAGAGACAGCATGAGACTACAGTTTTTTCATCTCCCTGTCCCATGACTTCATCCTGAACTCTTCGGCAAATCAATGACATGCACATTTACATCTACTCTGAAATTCTTAAAAGCCTTAGTCCCAAACCTCATTGAGAAACGAATCTGAGGTTTCTCCTGCCTCCTTGTTCAGCAGTCCCACGATTAAACCTTTCTCTGCTGCAACCTGGCACCTTGACATATTGACTTGCTGCACACATCAACCAAGGTTCTAATACCACACAGAATAATAATTTCCAGACACCCCAGGTTTGTTAAACATTCAGCAACTAAAGCTCCTTGGCATGTGGATATCATTTTGGTTCCTTCTCATCATTCAAACTCACATATTAGAGAGATTATTTAGTCATTATTTCATTGACATTTTATATTTATGTTTTAGAGATGGAGTCTCACTTTGTCACCCAGGTTGGAGGGCAGTGTTATAATCATACCTCACTGAAACCTCAAACTCCTGGGCTCCAGGGATCCTCCAGCATCAACCTTTCGAGTAGCTGGGATTATACTATAGGCAACTTTGCCCAGAGACTTCATTAACATTTTAACTGGCATTCTTTACTAAGGTCTTTTGTAGACTATAGAAATGCCTCCAGGAGGGTGCTCCAATGACACTGGCAAGATCATGAAATAGAACCTTCCAGTGCACATCCTCTTGCAGAAACATGCATTTGAACAACTGTTCACACACTAAAATACTTTCCAAACTGACTCTGGCATAACATTATGAAACAAAGAAGAAAATCAAAATATTTTACCCCAAAACATGTTTCTTTGCCATATTTTGAAATGGCCCTGCAAAGCTGTTCTTCATGGGGGAGAAATTAGCATCTGTAAAGAATCTCTATTAACATAGCTACATCTTTTTCTTCCAGATCCTCCGGATCCTAAAAAGATTAACTAAGATCTGAATAGGAAACATTTGTCACCTATTGTCTCTAAGGGCAGCCACTATTAGACTTCAAAAGAACTTTGGTTTCTACAATTCTTATCTTCACCTGAACATTCCCTTTCTACCTATCCCAGGTCTTTAGACAAACTCAACCAATTATCAACCAGAAAATGTTTAAATTCACCTGTACCCTGGAAGCCCCCGGACTTTGAGTTGCTCCGCTTTTCTGGATCAAACCAATGTATTTCTTAAATCTATTTGATTGATGTTTCATGCCTCTCAAAATGTATAATACCAAGCTGCGTCCCTATCACCTTGGGCACATGTTCTCAGGACTTCCTGAGGGCTGTGTCACAGGCAGTGGTCACTCATATTTGGCTCAGAATAAATCTCTTCAAATATTTTATAGTTTGACTCTTTTCATCGGCACAGTGGTGGAGATGGTAGGAAGTCGTCAGGCAGTCCTGGATATGTTTTGTAAGGAAATCTGCCAGGTTAGATTGACTAAAGGGTAGAGAATGGAGTCCAGGATGACTCAAGGGTGTTTGGCCCGAGTAGCCTGAACATTGAAGTTGCCGTTGACTGAGATGGACAATCATTGTGGGAAGAATGGTTTGAGGGGGAAGAATTAGGAGATTGGTTTTGGGCATTGCAATGGTTAATATTGAGTGTCAACTTGCTTGGATTGAAGGATGCAAAGTATTATGCCTGGGTGTGTCAGTGAGGGTGTTGCCAAAGGTGATTAACATTTGAGTCAGTGGGCTGGGTGCCATGGCTCATGCCTGTTATCCCGGAACTTTGGGAGGCCAAGGCAGGAGGACCACTTGAGCTCAGAAGTTTGAGACCAGCCTGGCCAACAGGGTGAAAGTCCGTCTCTACTGAAAATACAAAAATTAGCCAGGTGTGGTGGCAGGAGCCTGTAATTCCAGCTACTCAGGAGGCTGAGGCAGGAGAATTGCTTGAACCTGGGAGGCAGAGGTTACAGTGAGCCAAGATCGAGCCATTGTGCTCCAGTCTGGGCGACAAGAGCAAAACTCTGTCTCCAACAACAGCAACAACAACAACAACATTTGAGTCAGTGGACTGGGAGAGGTAGACCCACCCTCATTCTGGGTAAGCACAATCTAATCAGCTGCCAGCATGGCTGGAATAAAGCAGGCAGAAGAAGGTGGAAGGAGCAGACTTGCTAAGTCTTCTGGCCTTCATCTTTCTCTTGTGCTGGATGCTTCCTGCCTTCAAACATCAGACTCAAAGTTCTCCAGCTTTTGGACCCTTACACCTGTGGTTTGTCCGGAGCTCTCGGGCCTTCAGTCTCTGGCCACAGACTGAAAACTGTACTGTTGGCTTCCCTACTTTGGATTTGGGACTTGGACTGGCTTTCTTGCTTCTCAACTTGCAGATGGCCTATTGTGGGACTTCACCTTGTGATAGTGTGAGTCAACTCTCCTTAATAACTCCCTTTCATATATGCATCTATCTTATTAGTTCTGTCCCTTTAGAGAACCATGACTAATACGTGTTAAATTGGAGGTGCCTGTTTAATATTCAAGTGGAGTTTTCTGCTGTTCAATACTATATATGAAGATCCTGCAGAATCACCAATATATATAGAGTGAAGTTTGTTACTCTTGTTAGTCTTCCAGTTTTCATATCTCCACATTTTTGGACTGTTTAAGAGGGTGAACATGATATTGGATACCTTCTATCATGTACACAGGATGTAACAGAGACTTCTCATTATGGCTTTCTGAACTGAAGTGAGTCATAAATACTGATTAGTTATCTAATCTAATTATTAGTATGTATGATCTTGTCAATATACTTTTCTGGTATTATTTTTTATTTTTATAAATTATTCTAAATTATGATGATTGTAAAAGATATTTAATTTTTCTTAGATGTTTGATTTTCTTAAATTCCGTTCATATTTAGATATGTCAATGCATATTAATAATTAATATTTTTTGTTACTTGAACTGCTTTATTTTTTAGAAAAGATAATGATTAATTGAATAATTGGCTCTAATATGTTTTTCTGTTATTCAGGCCTTAAAAGAGTCTTGGAACATTAAGTTGTCTCCTAGAACTTGCTTAATAGCAGACTTGCAGATAATGCCAAGGGGACAATAAATATCTAACCTAGGTCTTTTAAGTAGAAGCAAATGTTCTGCAGCAGACATAAAAATAATAAAATAATACCTTTTTAATCAGGTGAAAATCTAGGTAAAAATGTTAGAGCTCATTCATATTTGTGATTACTCCATATAAGAAAGCAGAGAATATAAAAATGATATAAAAATTTCTGAAGTCCTAATTATGCACTTGTAAACTTTTTAAGGTCACCTGTTAATCCTTAATTAAATTCTACTTTGACAACTGAGATTACTTACTTCATTAACAGTCTTGAATTTGCATATAATTTGCATTTTAAAATTTGTTGTTTTCTCAAGATTCTCTCTAATAGTTCTATTTATACTGAACAATGTCATTGCTCTTTATTTAATTCCCTTCTTAATAGCGCTAACAATTTTCATTTGATGAAGATAAAATGTAAAAATTTAGGGAGCAAAATGACAATTAAATGTAAGTACAATTAAATGTGGGATATTAGATGGGAGTAATAGGTCTGGCAGGTTTGGTCTTTGGCAATAACGGATCTTTTGTTGGAGTAGGAGCAGTAATTTTTTTTTAAAAGGACCAAATAGTCAATATTTCATACTTTTCAGGCCATGTGGTTTCTGTGGCAATTACTCAACACTCCTTTTGTAGAGTAAAAGAAGCCGTAGAGAACCTGTAAACTAATGGGCTACATTTCAATGAAACTTTATTTACAAAAACAGGCATTGAAGTGGATTTGGCCATGGGTAGCAGTCTACAAACCCCTGTTAGAGCCCAGATGCTTCATTTTGACCTTCAAGTGTTTAGGATTCACTGAGAAAACAATCACTACTGTCAAATTTCCATTCATCTGCCTATTATCTATGCATTATTTATACTTTCTTCAAGAGACTTTTATTTTAATATGCATAATGTCTTAGGGTAAAACTTTCCATAATACATTCTTTCTGTGGAAGACTTTGGGACCTTTTTTTTTAATCCACTTCAGATACCTATGGAGCATTTGCAATATGGCAGGCATGTAATACACGTTAAGTTATACAGCCATGAATATGCCAACCTGTTCCCTTACAGAGCCAACATTTTAGTGTTTCATGCTAAAGTATTTACTGTCTAATGTAATGGTGTGATAATTGCCATGATGGAAGAAAAATTGTTCAGGGATTAAATGAGGGCATCAGGGAGGGCTCTTTAAGTGTTATCTAAGATGGAAGTGATATCTAAGTGACATCTAAGCTAAGAGCCAAACAGTAGATAAGGTTTATCTACATGAGGAAATGTGGGTAAGTATTTTGCAGAAGGAACCGCTGGCAGTTTGTTTAAAAATATATATATAAAAATATACATTTTTAAATCAGTGGAGGAAGCAGTACCTAAAGTTATAATTTTATCTTAAAATTAAATGGATTAAAATATGCTCTTCAAGAACATATAGGACATTTTAATTTATTTCGAGTTTTATTTTAGCGTCAGGGGGTACATGTGCAGTTTGTTACATGGGTAAATCATGTGTCACTGGGGTTTGGTGTACAAATGATCTCATCACTCTGGTAGTGAGCATACTATCTGAGAGCAGTTCAACAAGCAAAAATCAAATGACCCAATTTTAAAAATGGGCAAAGGACATGAACAGACATTTCTCAAAAGAAGATATATAGGTGGCCAACAAATATGTGAAAAATGCTGAACAGCTTGCAGTTCTCTAAGTAAGAGGGAATATAGAAGTTGAGAGAATCAAAGGAAGCCTGTGCTTTAGAGCAGTGCCTATTAACTGGAATGCTATGGCACACTGTGATATTCCAAACTCTTTGTAATTTTGATCACTAATGAAAAATATAATTTTTTTCCAGAAAAATTATAGACGTGAATGTAAGAGGAAAGACTGAACTCAACAAGCTATGGGTATAAAGCAAGTCACAACTTGCTTTAAGAGTGAAATGTGAAGTGTAATATAAAATGGAGCCAACGAGAGATTTTGACTTAAAATAAATGCTCAACATTATTAATCATTAGATAAATACAAATTAAAACCACAATGAAACATCATCTTACACTAGTCAGAATGGATATCATTAAAAAGACAAAAAAGTAACATGTTGAGGAGGATATGGAGAAAATGGAACTCCTAGAAACTGTTGGTGGGAATGTAACTTAGTATAACCTCCATGGAAAATAATATGGAGACTTCTCAAAGAACTAAAAATAGAACTATAATTGACCCAGCAATCCCACTACTATCTATCCAAAGGAAAGAAATAATTACATCAAAAAGATACCAGTTTAACACACAAAATTTGAAATAGTGAAGATATGGAATCAACCTAAGTGTCCATCAATGGAAGACTGGCTACAGAAAATATAGTATATACACAATGGAATACCATTCAGCCATTAACAAAATAAAAATCATGTCTTTTGCAACAACATGGATGGCATTGGAGGCTGTTAGGTAATACAAGTCAGAGAAATAATGTGTACACATGGATGTAGAGGTGAAATGATAGACAATGGAGACTCAGAAGGATAAGGTAGTGGAGGGTGGTGGATGATGAGAGATTACTTAATGGGTGCAATGTATGTTATTTGGGTAATGGATGCCTAAAAAGCCCTGCTATGCAATCTATGCAAGTAACAAAATTATACTTGTGTCTCATAAATTTATACAAATTTTTAGAAAGATAAAAATAAAACTTTTGTACTTACTTTTATTAAAGTTATACATTCATAAAGTTTAAAGTGTCAAATACTTCTACAAAACCTTTGACCAAAATATAGTTCTTCTTCCCCCACTATTTTTCAATATTAAAAGTCAGTTACTTTAAAAAATTTTAGCTGATATCTTTTGTATTAATCATTGAACTTTTACATAAAATGCTCATATGGCTATTATTTTATATTTTATTTTCATTTTAAAGCATTTTCTATTATATTTTTATGGAGAATAAATATTTGATCTCTCACTTACATGCATACATACACTCACACAGCTCAAGTTTTGTAGTCTCATATCTGGGCTTGAATTCTGCTTCTGTTATGTATTAATTATTATATTATGACTTGGCATTCAAGCTCATTTTTGCATTCTTTCAACATGTCCTGATTACTTCATAAGCATTTCTTTACTTTGTGGTACATGGAATGGATGTTCCAGGCTCACCTTACACCTTCTGTGTCCTAGATATGAATTGGCCATTTCTCTGAGATCTGTTTTATTTAGTTAGAAATGGTATTTCAAAACCAAAATCTAGGCCAGGCATGGTGGCTCATGCCTGTAATTCCAGCACTTTGGGAGGCCAAGGTGGCTGGATCACTGGAACTCAGGAATTTGAGACCAGGCTGGGCAACATGAAGAAACCCTGTCTCTACAAAAAAATACAACAAAATTAGCCAGGCGTGGTGGTGCACACCTACTTCCCAAGCTACTAAGGAGGCTGAAGCAGGTGGATCACTTAAGCTTGGGAGGTAGAGGTTGCAAGGAACTGAGATCTTGACAATGCACTCCAGCTTGGACAGCAAAGCGAAACCCTGTCTCAAAAACAAAAACGAAACAAAACAAAACAAAAACTAGAAAACAAAACCAAGCAAAATCTGTGAGCCCACTATTATGCTCTGTCATTCTAGTATCACAGCATTTTACTATAGGGGCTTCAAGCTGGTTCTTTAATGAATTTTAACATCTTCTAGGTCTAGTCCCCTCTCATAATTCTTTCATTTTAGTGTTTTTCTAGATGATTTTACATGTATATTGCATTATTCCTATAAACTTTAGCATGAACATTCTAGCTACAAGAAAACTTTTTGTTATTTTTGCTGAGATTGAATTTAATTTATAAATTGTTTTAGAGAGAACTAACATTTCGATGATGTGGTTGTGTGAAAGAATAAGAGATGTCAATTCATTTGCATTAATGTCTACTTTTGTGTCTTTCTGAAGGTTTTAGTGTTTGGTTTTTGTATAGGTATTAGTCAGTTCTTAAGTTTATTCCTATTTTATCATTTTTGTTGTTACTTTATATTTTTATTTTCATTATATATTTTAACTGGCTATTATTGGTATATAAGTAGGTCATGGATTTTGCATGTTAATTTCATATTCTGTTTCTTACTAGATTATTTTTATCTTTTTTATGTTAGTTTTTCTAGTATTTTCCAGGGAGAGTAACTGACAAAGCTACAGTTAGATAGGAGGAATGTGTTCTAGTAGTCTATTGCATTCTAGAATGACTACAGTTAATAACAATGTTTCATGTATTTCAAAATAGTTAGAATAGAGGTTTTTGAATATTTTCATCACAAAGAAATGATAGATGTTAAAGGTGACGGGTATAACAACTACCCTGATTTGATCCATTACACAATTTATACATGTATCAAAATATCATGTTATACCATGTAGATATGTGTAATTATGTATTTATCATATATAAAAATATAAAAATGTAAAAAACCAAAATTAGCCACCAAAATAAAAAAAAGAAATGAAGACATGAAATCATTGATCTAAGCTTCCATCTTGAAAACTAGAAAATAGATGATTAAAGCCAAAGCAAATATAAGAAAGGAAATAATAAAGATTAGAGCAAAATCAATGAGGTAAAAACAATGGAATCAAAGAAATAAAAAGGAGGCGCTTGAAAAAGTTTCATAAAATCTATAAACCTCTAGCTAGACTGATTACAAAATGGAGAGAAGAAACAGATTACTTACATAAGATATAAAATAAAGGATCTCACTACAGATCCTATAGACATTAAAAATAACAAGGGGATGCTATAAACAACATTATGTTAATAAATTCAACAAAATAGATAAAATAGGCAAATTCCTTTAAAGATATAAATTGATGAGACTCACCAAAAAAAGTAGAAAATGTAAACAGTCCTATTTAAACAGACCAGAAATTTCATTTCTAGATGTTTACCAAAAAGAAATAAAAACACACTGCCCACATAAAATCACTGTGCATGAATGTACATAGCAGCTTATTCATAATAGTAAAAATCTAGAAATTATACAAGTGTTTATCAACAGGTGAATGGACAAGCAAATTGATCCATGCAATGGAATTGTACTCAACAATAAAAAGGAAGGATAAACTTGCAATAATATCAATAAATATTGAAAGTATTATGTTGCGTGGAACAAGGCAGACACGATGAAAAACATTCTGTATAATTCTAATCACCTCAAATTCTAGAAAAGGCAAGCAATCTACATTTATAGATTTTGTATCAGTTGTGACCTGGTATTGGAAGATACTGACTTCTAAAAGGTATGAGGTATCCTTTTGTTATGATGGTTACATAGATATATAATTTTGCCAAAGCACATCAAACAGCATGTTTATAAGGGAATTTTATGGCATGCAAATATACTGGATGTAAATATATATTATGATATTAATTAACAGGAAGTATGAAGGGAGAAGTCTAAGCAAGATGACCGAATAGAACACTCCAGTGGTCATCCCCCAGTTAGAACATCAAATTGAATAACAATTCACATAAGAAAGTGCCTACATAAGAACTAAAAATCAAGTGTGCAATTACAGTACCTACTGTTAACATCACAGCAAAGAATGAGCCACTGAAGAGGGTAGAAAATGACAGTCTTGGATTGCTGACACCATCCCTCCCCCATTACCTAGCAGTGGTTACGTGGTGCGGGGGAGAGAGTCTGTGTGCTTGGAGGAGGAAAAGCACAGTAATTGTTGAACTTTGCTTTGGAACTCAGTGCTGCCTGTCATAGTGGAAAGCAAACAGAGTTGAATTTAGCTGATGCCCCAGTAGGGAGCATTTAGATCAGCTTTCCCAGAGGGGCGTCACTCATCCCAGTGGTCACAGTCTAAGTTCCAGCTAGCCCCACCACGACGGTGGGGCTCTAGAGTTCTAAATAAACCTGAAAGGCAGTCTAAATAAAGGGCTCTAGAGTTCTTTTCTAAATAAAGGGCTCTAGAGTTCTAAATAAACCTGAAAGACAGTCTAGACTGTAAGGACTGAAATTCCTTGGCAAGTGCTAGTGCTATGCTGGGCTCAGAGCCAATGAACTTGGGGTGCATGTTACCTAATGAGACACCAGCTGATGCAGATAAGGGAATGCTTGTGTCATCCCTCCCCCAACCCCAGCAAACACAGCTTGCGGCTCCAGGAGAGACTCCTACCTTCTGCTTGAGGAGAGGAGAGGCGAGGGTGAAGAGGACTTTGTCTTGCAATGTGGATACTAGCTCAGTCACAGTAGGATAGGGCACTTGAAAGAGTCCTGGGGCCCTGATTCCAGGCTCTACCTCCTGCTCAGCATTTCTAGACACACCCTAGCCAAGATGGGAAGCTTCTGCTTTGAAGGGAAGAACCCAGTTCTGGCAGGATTCATCACCTGATGACTCAAAAGTGCTGGAGCCCTAAATAAACATCAGCAGTTTCCAGGCAGTTCTCACCGCAGGTCTTAAGTGAGATGCAGAGATGTATTGGTATCAGGTGTGACCCAGTGCGTTCCCAGCTGTGGTAGCTATATGGGGAGACTCCTACTTGAAGAAAGAAAAGTAAAGAATGAAGGAGACTTTGTCTTCTGGCTCGGCACCAGCTCAGCCATAGTGAGGTAAGCACCAAGCAGGCTTCTGGGGTCCTCACTTCCAGGCTTTGGCTTGGGATAGAATTTCTGGACTGCCTTGGGCTAGAGGAAAGCCCACTGCCCTGAATGGAGAGACCCAGGCCTGGCAGCATTTACCACAAGTTGACTGATGAGCGCTTGGGCCTTGACACTGGCAGTAGCCACACTGTACTCACTATGGGCCTGGGGCAGTGGTGGCCACAGGGAGTGACTCCTGCTTGAGGAAAGGAGACTGAAGAGTGAGAAGGGCTTTGTCTCATGGCTTAGTTGCCAGCTCAGTTATGTGGAATAGAGCACCAAGTAGATTTCTAATGTTTCTGCCTAGAGGCCCTGACTCCCAGATGGCATTTCTGGACCTGCTGTGGGCCAGGGGGAGCTCACTATCCAGAAGGGAAGGACACAAGTCTTGCTGGATTGGTCCCCTGCTGACTGAAAAGTCCTCAGGCCTTGAGTTAACACAGGTGGTTGCCAGGCAGTGGTTGCCATGGGCCTGGGTGAGACCCAGTGATGAGCTGGCTTCAGTTCTGACACAGCAGAGTTCCAGTGGTGGTGTCCAGAGGGGTGTTTGTGCCACCCCCTCCCCCAGCACCAGGCAGCTTAGCAAGAGAGAGAAAGATGACATTTGTTTGGGAGACAGGAAGGGAAGAGAACAAGAATTAAAAATAAATGTAACAGGCTGGAGTGCAGTGGCATGATTTCGACTCACTGAAACCTCAGCTTCCTCGGTTCAATTCGAGTGATTCTCTGGCCTCAGCCTCCCAAGTATCTGGGACTATAGGCATGCACCACCATGCCCAGCTAATTTTTGTATTTTGGTAGAGATGGGATTTCACTGTGTTGGCTAGGCTGGTCTTGAACTCCTTCCTCGGCCTCCCAGTGTGCTGGGATTACAGGTGTGAGCCACCACACTCAGCCTGTTACATTTCTTTTTTCTTTTTTTTTTTAATTGTTATTTTTCTTCTGTTACTTCTTTAAATGGATTTTTTTTTTTTTTGCATATAGGACAGCTATTGACGGTTGGATCTTGGCAACCAAACACCTTGCTAAATTCTCTAATCTTTTCTAACGATTTTCATTTGCTATCTCCTACGTTTTCCAGGTATGTAAGCATTTAAAAAATAACAATTATCTTCCTTCTTAATTTCCACATTTTATTCCTCATTTTTTCTCTAGTTCAATTTCATTAACTACGTAATTGTAATATTGTTATTTTACTCTCAGTTAAGTGAGGATTCCCAATTTCACTGTTTCTAATAGGAAGAAGACGTTATGCTCACCAGAACATCATAATATTGATAAAGGGAATAACTGTCTTATTCCTAGATTTACTGAGAATATTTCTTAGTAAAATTTTTGGATGAATTATTTAATGTAAATGCTAGACTGAGTTTATAAATATTAAATCGTTTACTTCACATATAATAATATGGAGTAAGGGATATATAATCATCTCCATTCTACAGTTGAGAAAACTTTAGGATAGTGAAAAATATGTATCCCACAATGAATGTATGACAAAATTAGTAAGTTGTACATGGTTCTACCTTAAAACTAAGATCAAATAAATAAAACATTAAAAAGATTTAATTACCTCCAAAAAAGAAGGTAGATTTGCATAAAGTCCATCTTACGGAGTTCAGATGTGAAGGATAGTTGCCCTACTGCTGTTCTCAAAAAGTACTAGCAACTTCTCTGTGTTCCAATGAAGAAACGTCAGACTGATAAAGTATTCCCACCAGAAATCTGGGAATTGTATATATCTAGACATTACAAAAACCAGCATCCATTTCTGTTTTCATTGTGAGGCATTTCTTATACTTCCTTTTTTTGAAAGGAGCATTATTCATCACCTCAAGAATTTATCCTTTCTTTGTGTTATAAACAATCCAATTATACTCATTTATTTGTTTTTAAAGGAACAGTTATTGTTGGCTGGAATCACACTGTTGTGCGATGAAATACAACATCTTATTTTTTCTATCTCACTATATTTTTGTTCCCATTAACCGTCCCACTCCTGCCCCTCCACCCCCACTACACTTCCCAGTCTCTAGTAACCTTCCTTCTACTCTCTGTCTCCATGAGTTCAATTGTTTCATTTTTGAATGAATTAATCAATGTAAATACTAGGCTGAGTTTTATAAATATTAAACGAATTTACTATAGATGCATGGATTTAGTTTTGGGTTCTCTATTCTGTCCGCTTAGTCTATATGTTTGTTTTCAGACCAGTGCTTTGCTTTTTGATTGCAGTATCTCCGTAGTACAATTTGAAATCAAGTAATGTGATTCCTCCAGTTTTGGGCTTTATGCTCAGGATGGCTTTGGCTGTTCTGGGTCTTTTATGGTTCCATATCAATTTTAGGATTATTTTTTCTATTTCTTTGAAGAATGTAGTTGATATTTTGATAGGGTTTGCATTGAATCTGTAGATTGCTTTGGGTAGTATGAACATTTAACAATATAAGTTCTTACAATCCATGAACGTGGAATATGTTTCCTTTTTGTATATTTCTTAATTTCTTGAATCAATGTTTTACAGTTTTCATTGTAGAGATCTTTCATTTTTTTGGTTAAGTTTATTCCTAGGTATATTATTTGAGGCAATTATAAATACAATTGTTTTCTTGATTTCTTTTTCAGGTTGTTTGCTATTGGCATACATGAATGCTGCCGATTTTTGTATGTTAATTTTTTTATCCTGCAACTTTACTGAATTTATTAGTTGTAATAGTTTTTTGTGAAGTCTTTAGCTTTCTCCACATATAAGATCATACCATTTGCAAACAAAGATAATTTGACTTTTTCTTTTCCAATCTGGTTACTCTTTCTCTCTCTTATCTGCTTACTCTAGCTAGGACTTCCAGCACTATGTTAAATAACAGAGGTAAAAGTGGGTATCCTTATTATATTCCAGAACTTCTAGGAAATACTTTCACTTTTCTTCCCCATTCAGTATGCTACTAGTTGTTGGTCTGTCAAATATAGCTTTTATTGTGTTGAGGTATGTTCTTTCAATATCCACTTTTTCAATCGTTTTCATCATGAAGGAATGTTGAATTTTATCAAATGCTTTTTCAGCATCATTTGAAATGATCAACGCTTTTTGTCCTTCATTCTGTTGATATGATCTATCTTTTTGATTGATTCATGTAAATTGAACTGTCTTGGTATCTCTGGGGTAAGTCTCACTTGGTCATGATGAATGATCTTTGTAATGTATTGCTGAATTAAGTTTGCTACTATTTTGTTGAGGTTTTTTATATTTGTTTCATCAGGGATCTTGGCTTATAGTGTTTTTTTTTTTTAATGTGTCTTTTTCTGGTTTTGGTATCAGAGTAATATTGGCCTTGTAGAATGACTTTGGAAGTATTCCTTCTGCCTCTATTTTCCAGAATAGTTGGAATATGATAGGCATTAGTTCTTCTTTAAGTGTCTGTTAAATTCAACAGTGAATCCATTGGGTCCCAGGTTTTTCCTTGCCTGGAGAATTTTTATCACAACTTCAATCTCATTACTTATTCTTGGTCTGTTCAGGTTTGGGATTTTCTTCATGGTTCAAGCTTGGTAAGTTTCATGTGTCTAGGAATTTACCCATTTCTTCTAGGTTTTCAAGTTTATTGGCATACAGTTGCTCACAGTAGTCTCTAATGATCCCTTTAATTTCTTCAATATCAGTTGTGTCTTTTATTTTCCTCTCTGACTTTTTTTTTGAGTCTTCTGGTTTACTTCTTAGTCTACCTAAAAGTTTGTCAATTTTGTTTGCTATTTCAAATAATCATTTCTTCATTTCATTGGCTTTTGTGTTGTTTTATGTGTCAAACTTATTTATTTCTATTCTCATTATTATTTCTTTTCTTCTACTACTTTTGGATGCAGTTTGTTCTTGCTTTTCTAGTTCCTCAAGATGCATCATTAGGTTGTTTATTTGAAGATTTTCTACTTTGATGTAGGTGCTTATTGTTATAAACATTGCTCTTAGTATTGTTTTTGCTGTATCCCATAGTTTTTGCCATATTGTTTCCACTTTCATTTGTTTTAAGATTTCTTTTTAAATTTCTTTCTTGATTTCTTCATTGGCCCACTGGTCATTCAAAAGCATGTTGCTTAATTTTCACATGTTTTCAAAATCCCCCAAATTCTCAAACTTCCAAAGTTTTCGAAATTCTTCTTGTTACTGATTTCTAGTTTTTTTTTTAACCATTGTGGTCAGAGAAGATACTTAATATGATTTCAGTTTTTTGAATGTGTTAAGATTTCCTTGTTGGCCTAACGAATGGTCTATTCTTGAGAATGATTGATGTATTGAGAAGAATGTGTATTCTGCAGCTTTGGATGAAATGAACTGTAAATATCTCTTAAGTCCATTTGATCTATAGTTCAGATTAAGTCAGTTGTTTCTTTGTTGATTTTCTGTCCAATACTGAAAGTGGGTTGTTGAAGTCTCCAGCGAGTAATGAACTACCTCTCTATCTGTCCTTCTCTTTCTCTGTCTCTCTCACACACACTTTAATAAAATTTTTTCTTTGTATAGCTGGGTGATCTAGCATTGGGTGTATATGTATTTACAATTGTTATATCCTCTTGCTGAATTAATCCATGTATTATTTCTTCATCTATTTTTATAATTTTTGTCTTGAAGTATATTTTTTCTGATATAAGTATAGCTACTCCTGCCTGGTTTTGGTTTCCATTTATATGGAATATCTTTTTCATCCTTTTATTTTTGGTCTTGCATGTCTTTATATGTGAAGTGTATTTTTGTAGGCAACAGATCATTAAGTCTTGTTATTTTTATCTATTCAGCCACTCTTATCTTTTCATTGGAGAGTTTAGTTCATTTACATTCAATGTTATTTTGGATAAGTAAGGGCTTACTGCTGACATTTTGTGGTTTCCTGGTTATTTTGTGGTTTTCTTTCTTCTTTCTTTCCTTCCTTTTTATCTTTCTTTTTGTGAAAGTGATTTTCTCTGGTAGTACGTTTTAATTTCTTGCTTTTTATTTTGTGTGTGTCTCTTACAGGTGTTTGGAATTTTTTGACTTGAGAGTACCATGAGGCTTACAATTAACATATTATAACCAATTACGTTAGACTGATAACAATTTAACACTGATTGCATAAGCAAACAAATCAACTAGCAAACAAATCAACTAACAGGCAAAAAGATAACTAATAAAAAAATCTACACTTTAACTTTATCCTACCTGGTTTTTAACTTTTTCTTGTTTCTTTTTTTTTATTATTGCATTTTAGGTTTTGGGGTACATGTGAAGAACATGCAAGATTGTTGCATAGGTACACACATGGCAGTGTGATTTGCTGCCTTCCTCCCCATCACCTATATCTGGCATTTCTCCCCATGCCATCTCTCCCCAACTCCCCACCCCCCCACTGTCCCTCCCTATTTCCCCCCCTGACAGACCCCAGTGTGTGATGCTCCCCTCCCTGTGTCCACGTGTTCTCATTGTTCAACACCCACCTATGAGTGAGCACATGCGGTGTTTGATTTTCTGTTCTTGTGTCAGTTTGCTGAGAATGATGGTTTCCAGGTTCATCCATGTCCCTACAAAGGACATGAACTCATCGTTTTTGATGGCTGCATAATATTCCATGGTGAATATGTGCCACATTTTCCCTGTTCAGTCTATCATCGATGGGCATTTGGGTTGGTTCCAGGTCTCTGCTACTGTCAACAGTGCTGCAATGAACATTCGTGTGCATGTGTCCTTACAGTCGAATGATTTATAATCCTTTAAATATATACCCAGTAATGGGATTGCTGAGTCAAATGGAATTTCTATTTTCTAGGTCCTAGAGGAATTGCCACACTGTCTTCCACAATGGTTGAACTAATTTACACTCCCACCAACATTATAAAAGTGTTCCTATTTCTCCACATCCTCTCCAGCATCTGTTGGCTCCAGATTTTTTAATGATCACCATTCTAACTGGCATGAGATGGTATCTCAATGTAGTTTTGATTTGCATTTCTCTAATGACCAGTGATGATGAGCATTTTTTCATATGTTTGTTGGCCTCATGTATGTCTTCTTTTGTAAAGTGTCTGTTCATATCCTTCGCTCACTTTTGAATGGACTTGTTTGTTTTTTTCTTGTAAATCTGTTTTAGTTCTTTGTAGATTCTGGATATCAGCCCTTTGTCAGATGGGTAGATTGCAAAAATTTTTTCCCATTCTGTTGGTTGCCGATTCACTCTAATGACTCTTTCTTTTGCTGTACAGAAGCTCTGGAGTTTGATTAGGTACAATTTGTCTATTTTGGCTTTTGTTGCCAATGCTTTTGGTGTTCTGGTCATGAAATCCTTGCCTATGCCTATGTCCTGAATGGTTTTGCCTAGATTTTCTTCTAGGGTTTTTATGGTGTTAGGTCTTATGTTTAAGTCTTTAATCCATCTGGAGTTAATTTTAGTATAAGGTGTCAGGAAGGGGTCCAGTTTCTGCTTTCTGCACATGGCTAGCCAGTTTTCCCAACACCTTTTATTAAACAGGGAATCCTTTCCTCATTGCTTGTTTTTGTGAGGCTTGTCAAAGATCAGATGGTTGTAGATGTGTGGTGTTGCCTCTCAGGCCTCTGTTCTGTTCCATTGGTCTATATCTCTGTTTTGGTACCAGTACCATGCTGTTTTGATTACTGTAGCCTTGTAGTATAGTTTGAAGTCAGGTAGCATGATGCCTCCAGCTTTCTTCTTTGTGCTTAGAATTGACTTGGCTATCTGGGCTCTCTTTTGGTTCCATATGAAGTTTAAGGTGGTTTTTTCCAGTTCTGCGAAGAAGGTCATTGGTAGCTTGATGAGGATAGTGTTGAATCTTTAAATTACTTTGGGCAGTATGGCATTTTCACAATATTGATTCTTCCTAACCACAAACACGGAATGTTTTCCTATCTGTTTATGTCCTCTCTTATTTCCTTGAGAAGTGGTTTGTAGTTCTCCTTGAAGAGGTCTTTTACATCCTTTGTTAGTTGTATTCCTAGGTATTTTATTCTCTTTGTAGCAATTGTGAATGGCAGTTGGTTCTTGATTTGGCTCTCTTTAAGTCTGTTATTGATGTATAGGAATGCTTGTGATTTCTGCACATTGATTTTATATCCTGAGACTTTGCTGAAGTTGCTTATCAGTTTCAGGAGATTTTGGGCTGAGATGATGGGGTCTTCTAAATATACAATCATGTCATCTGCAAATAGAGACAATTTGACTTCTTCCTTTCCTAATTGAATACCCTTTATTTCTTTTTCTTGTCTGATTGCTCTGGCTAGAACTTCCAATACTATATTGAATAGGAGTGGTGAGAGAGGGCATCCTTGTCTAGTGCCAGATTTCAAAGGGAATGCTTCCAGTTTTTGCCCATTCAGTATGATATTGGCTGTTGGTTTGTCATAAATAGCTTTTATTATTTTGAGATATGTTCCATCAACACCTAGTTTATTGAGGGTTTTTAGCATAAAGGGCTGTTGAATTTTGTCAAAGGCCTTCTCTGCATCAATTGAGATAATCATGTGGTTTTTGTCTTTGGTTCTGTTTATGTGGTGAATTACGTTTATAGACTTGCGTATGTTGAACCAGCCTTGCTTTTCCGGGATGAAGCCTATTTGATCATGGTGGATAAGCTTTTTGATGTGCTGTTGCAATCAGTTTTCCAGTATTTTATTGAATATTTTTGCATCTTTGTTCATCATGGATATTGGCCTGAAGTTTTCTTTTCTTGCTGAGTCTCTGCCGGGTTTTGGTATCAGGATGATGTTGGTCTCATAAAATGATTTGGGAAGGATTCTCTCTTTTGGATTGTTTGGAATAGTTTCAGAAGGAATGGTACCAGCTCCTCCTTGTATGTCTGGTAGAATTCGGCTGTGAACCAATCTGGACCTGGGCTTTTTTTGGGTGGTAGGCTATTAATTGCTGCGTCAACTTCTGCCCTTGTTATCGGTCTATCCAGGGTTTCGACTTCTTCCTGGTTTAGGCTTGGGAGGATGCAAGTGTCCAGGAATTTATCCGTTTCTTCCAGGTTTACTAGTTTATGTGCATAGAGTTGTTTGTAATAATCTCTGATTATGATTTGTATTTCTGTGGAATCTGTGGTGATATCCCCTTTATCGTTTTTTATTGCATCTATTTGATTATTCTCTCTTTTCTTTTTTATTAATCTGGCTAGTGGTCTGTCTATTTTGTTGATCTTTTTGAAAAACCAGCTCCTGGATTTATTGATTTTTTGAAGGGTTTTTTGTGTCTCTATCTCCTTCAGTTCTGCTCTGATCTTAGTTATTTCTTGTCTTCTGCTAGCTTTTGAGTATTTTTGATCTTGCTCCTCTAGCTCTTTCAATTTTGACGATAGGGTGTCGATTTTAGATCTCTCCTTGCTTCTCATGTGGGCATTTATTGCTATATATTTTCCTCTAGACACTGCTTTAAATGTGTCCCAGAGATTCTGGTATGTTGTGTCTTCGTTCTCGTTGTCTAACAGTTTTCCAGAGAATGTCATTTTGACTGCTAGGTTATTTGACATGTAACACTATTTGAAGTCTATCTAATGCTGTCACTAAATATTTTTTCTAAAGTGATAAGTATATATTTCCATAATGTGAGAGCATTTGTTTCTTCATTTACCCTGTAGGTGATCTCAAAAATGTTACTATTCACTATATTAAGTTTTTTTAAAGGTAAATATCAATTGAATAATGAATAATTTTTATAAAATATATGTAATATATTTAAAAGTTATGGAAAGAATACCTAGCTTCAGAAATAAAACATTATCATCCTCTTTTAACATTGTTCTGATCTTCCTCCTCGGTTTTTTACCCCTTTCTTTGCCCTCAGAGATAACTGCTATACTGAATTTAATTTTTCCCCTTGTTTCTTCTTAAACTTATTTATTTATTTATATCATGGGAACATTATGTTCCTGAGATTCACCATTGATATTGTGTGTACCTATAATTTCTTAACTTATGCATATACGCTGCTGTTTGGTATTCCAGTGTACATACAGCATGATCTATTCATTCATTTACGTTGGTTAGGAAAGTAATGCTAATTTCTGTTATAATCTCAACATCACATCTGTTAAATATCTTTCATCTCCCAGTCCAAAGTGAATCAATTTTTGTGTAGGTGGGGTGAGGGTGTTGTGGAGGAGTGTGAGAAATGTTTCTGCTTCACCTAGTAATTCAGAAATCTAGATTCATTTTATAATGAGGCTCCTCCATATTCAATATGGCTTTGAAGTTACACTGGCATCATGCAGCCAGCAGAGAGAAAAGAAAAGAAGGCATGCTTAGTTTTAACTGCTGGGACACATAACTTTTCACTCTCTTTGATGAGAAATAGTTAAAAGCCTCATTTTGATGCAAGCAAGGATACTTGACCGTATGATTTATCTGTGTGCTCAGAGGAGAATAAAATTGTTTGATAAATTCATAGCATTGTCTTTCTACAGTCTTCTAGTCATTAAATATCCATTTAATTTTTATTCTCATACTCATTTTCTTTCCAATACAGGAAATTGAAAATCCAATGACAGCTAAGAATTTACATCCTTATTCTGTCTTCACAAGGCTGGATCTAATGGAATTTGTTTCCTCAACAACTTTATGTCTTACTGTATGGTTTCTAGGAGTGATCAGATTTCCCATTCTTCAAGGCTCTACATTTCTTGCCCCTCTAATCTTTTTCAAATTCTCTCCTGGCTTATTTATTTCCTATAATAGTTAGCTGCCCTTTAACCCTCTACTCTCTGTAATCATCTTTCACTATGTATGTGGCTTATTTTCCAAACTCTGATATCAGTTTGCTTGCTACCCAACATCCAGCTGCTCAGCTAATGACATCTATTTAAGCATTTGTTAAGTCAATGTTCCCTTTCAAAGTATGTTATTATGTTATTCATAATAGACTAATTGTTGCCAAAAATCAATATGAAAACCTCAGTGGCTTAATGTGTTATTTCTCACTCACATCTCAGGCTTCTTGAATGGTTAGTGGGTGATCTCCCTGTTGTAATTCAAAGGATCAGCATCTTACTTCTTGGGGCACTGTTATTTTCAACTTGTGGCACATGTAGAGTGAGAAGAGAGTATGGGAGATTGCATGTGGGCAATTTGTCATTTTTGTCATTTCCATCCACAATGCCTATATTGTATATTATAAAAAGTATAAAACAATAAATATCAAGTGTTTATGGGAGATGACTTTATGAGTATTTTAAATTTTCTTTCATGTTTGCTTTTTGCTTGTTCCAGAATTCCTAGGGGAACCGTCATATTCCTTTTGTGGTAAGTTAAAAATTATAATTGAATAACTTGCTTCAGAAATGAAGGTTTAAATTTTACAATATGAGCTAAGCATTAAATACTAAACGGGTTAGAAAGAAACGTCTGGAGAAGTTTTGAGTATTCAAATATTTCAGAGAAAAAATTTAATATAGGTTTTCATAACCACAGATATTGATCTCTGGTATATCCCAGGCTTTAATAGTTTGAAAAGGAAAATATTAGAAAATATTAATAGTATTAATATTTTTATGGCTATTTTATGTCTTTGTAGATTAGATGCTGAACTACTTATTTGCTATACACATTCTTGAAGGCTTTGTTTCTCTGTTTCTTAGAGAAAAAGTTCAAACTTGATTCAAAAATGTCTTCATTTCAATTTAAAAAATGACTTGATGCCCATCATATGCTTATCACAGTGAGGTTAAAGTAGAAATTTATGACATGTGTCTTCTCCAAAGTTCCCACAAAAAGTGAACAGTATTATGTTTGGCATGATAAAGAAGGAAAGAAACCAAGTATGAAAAATCATAATGGGTAAATTAGCATTTAGATGAAAAATTACGGGTGTGGAAGAATTCCCTTATTTTAGGATTTTAAAAAAGTGTCCTTACTTTCCCTCTTAGTTTGGCTTCTTGTCTTTCAAAAATTTTATTTTTATTGTTAACATACTAGAGATTTTTGCACATTGATTTTGTATCCTGAAACTTTGTTGACAAAACTGTGTAACTCCAGTCAGTGATATCAGAAGTCAGTTTATATTTTGGCAGGTACTGGGTGAATTTTGTTGTTTTTAGCATTGGTCAGAGTGGACACTGCTCCTATGGCTTGGTCCTTACTACAGAGTGCAGCTGAAGTAGGAAATGGTCTGATGCATTTATTATGTTTTGTGTAGGAATATAGGAGGATGCAAAAGAAGTGTCATTAGAATATGCCCCCCCAATTTCTTGTTTCTTTTATTCTGGGGAAACTATTTGTCCTATTATCTGGGTGAGACCTGGAGGGGCTTAGACTCAAATCTAAACTCTGAATCAGAAAAGAAGATCCAGCTAAAAGAAAAAGTAAAAAGTCCAGAATTGAGAAAAGCCTATATAAGACAGTGGGCATATAATTCTTTTTTTTTTTTTTTAATTGCATTTTAGGTTTGGGGGTACATGTGAAGAACATGGAAGATTGTTGCATAAGTACACACATGGCAGTGTGATTTGCTGCCTTCCTCCCCATCACCTATATCTGGCATTTCTCCCCATGCTATCCCTCCCCAACTCCCCACCCCCCACTATCCCTCCCCTTTTTCCCCCCCGACAGACCCCAGTGTGTGATACTCCCCCTCCCTGTGTCCATGTGTTCACATTGTTCAACACCCGCCTATGAGTGAGAACATGCGGTGTTTGATTTTCTGTTCTTGTGTCAGTTTGCTGAGAATGATGGTTTCCAGGTTCATCCATATCCCTACACATAACAATATTAACCCTAAATGTAAATGGACTAAATGCCGCAATTAAAAGACATAGACTGGCAAACTGGATAAAAAAGCCAAAACCCGTCGGTGTGCTGTATCCAGGAAACCCATCTCACATGCAGAGATACACAAAGGCACATATAATTCTTAATAAATAATTTTAGAGCTAATTCACACCTTTTAGAGCTAAATGTAGCAGAAAAATTTGCATATATTTATAAGAATTTTGAGTAGAAATGAATGCTTACTTTTAAAATAATGTCTAATATCTGAATAAAAATAAGAGTGAGACTAAGATAAACTGACAAATGTGGGACTGAAGAATGAGAAGTTCCATAATAAAGCATCTGACTATAAAGTTAATTTACTCATATGTTGGCCAAATCGGGCTTCTTGTGTCTACAGCTATATGTAGTATAAATATCTCACCATGAGACTGGAAAAATATGACAGGTAACTCTTATCCTGATAGCAGTTTTACAACAGGGTACTGTTCTGTTAACAAAATAATTTACAGAGTATGACTAAAATGCTGAGTATTTCAGCACACTCCATAGATACCTGTTTTACAGCTTTAGAATTTTTCTTTTCTTTTTTTTTTTTTTTTTTTTTTTTATCGAGACAAGAGTCTGGCTCTGTTGCCTAGGCTCACTGCAACCTCCACCTCCTGGATTCAATTCAAGTGATTCTCCTGCCTCAGCCGTCCTAGTAGCTGGAATTACAGGTGCCCACCACCATACCTGTCTCTAATTTTTGCATTTTTAGTACAGATGGGGTTTCACCATGTTTTCCAAGCTGGTCTCAAACTCCTGACCTTGAGTGATCTGCTGGCCTCGGCCTCCCAAAGTGCTGGGAATACAGGTGTAGGTCACTGCGCCCAGCCTCACAGCCTTAGAGTTTTTCATCAGCAATACAAAATGTCTTCGACACACACACATTATATACTTCTCTCTTTGATTTATATTACTGAAGCCTATGAATATGTTTCTGGATCAAGAACCTTTTTGAAAATCTAGTGAAAGGCAATTTCTTCCCAGGAATATGCATAGATTATTGTAGAAAATTTGTTGTAGACTCTACAACAGAAGTTCTTTTACAGACTCCAAGTTAGGAAACTCTACTCTCAATCACCACTTTTTTAAATGTCTTTGGAAGAAACTAGAAGTTAGCCAGGTCTCAATCCTGGTTTGCCTTGTTGCTTTTTGGATGGTCTGGGGAAATCTAGAGCCTTCAGTGTAGCCTAAATTTACTGAGGGCATTCCTCTTGGTGCCATCCATAGCCAACAATGTGAAGGTGGGAGAGAAGTACTGAATATGAGGCTGCGTTTCTCTCTGGAATAAGAATAGAAAATTATTTATTTATGTATTCATCCATTAAACAAATATATAATAGGCATTCAATATGTAGAAAGCACTTTGTAGGCAACAGGGGATAAATGATACATAAGATTATCATACCACAAGAAGAAGTCCAGAAGTTTTATTCACACTATTAATTTATGTAAAAACTAGAGATTCCAAATATTAAAAAGATAGAATTCTATTAGTTTATTTATACTCAATGGCATATTATATGCATAAATGCCTTGTAAATTGTAAAGTATCCTTTCAATGCTATTTTTATTTTTTACCTTGATATTGGGAAACTGAAACAAATGAAGATCACAGTAAGCAAAGGAGTCATGAGACTTTCATATAGGAAATATAATTTAAAAACTCACAGAGACTCCAAAACAAACCTGATCTGAAGCAAAAAAAGAAACTGTTTATGGAATTTTTATCTGCAAGACTTAACAGATACTTTCTGAATGGCAGTATGAACTGATACTTAGCAGACATCTTGTTTCAGTAAAGAGCTTGAAAAAGCCAGTTATAACAATACAGTTGAAAAATACAGTTTAGTAGCAGCATAGAGGTGGGTCCATGCTCTCACAGGGTAATGATTTAATAAAAAATAATAATTCAGGAAAAAATAGGTCAAAACTCCCAGGATCTTTCACACATGGCAAAATGTGTTATGGGAGATTTTCTAAGAATATTGTAAAACCTGACCTTGATAACCACCAGGAAACCAACAGAAAGAACATTCAAATTAACTATAGGAAATACACATTTCTATATGCGTTAGTTTCCTAGGGTTGTCATAACAAATTGCCACAAACTTGTTGGCTTAAAATGACAGAAATGTATTCTCTCACAGTTCTGGAGGCTAGAAATCTGAAATCAAGGTGTTGGCAAGGCCGTGCTCCCTCTGAAGACTTTAGGGAAGAATTGTTCCTTGCTTCTTCCTGGCTTCTGGTGGCTCCCAGCAATTGTCGACAGTCCTTGGTTTGTAGCTGCGTCCCTCCAGTCTCTGCCTCTGTCTTTACATGACCTTCTTCTTTCTGTCTCTCTCTGTCTTCTCTTTTTCTGTCTTTTAAAAGTACACCTGTCACTGGGTGCAGGGCGCACTGTAATCCAGGATGATTTCATCTCTAGATACTTCCCTTAAAGCATCTGAGAAGTGCTGTGTGAATAAAGCTTCTGGGGGCCAGTATTCTGGGGGCCAGTATTCAACACACTCGACTATTCCACTGGTTAAAAAAACATTTTTTATAAACATTGTATTGTTTCAGCTTTGGAAGAGAGGATATTTGTCTTACTATTTCAAGACTCAGAAATTATTCCTATAAGCCGCCAAATTCAAGGAGTATGTGAAAGTGAAATCACATGTTTTTCTCCTGTAACATTTCAAAATCTTGTCATATAATAATTCATGCAGAAAGGCAAGGGATGCTTGGCTAGATCTTGGCAGTGGCAAAATGTGTCTTATGGTTACTGCAATAGAACCTTCCAGTTGAACACTACTATGCTGTAAAGAGATGATCTAAATTCATTTATGTCGTTAAGAACGTCATATGATAATAGTGACTGAATCTTCAAAACAATCTTTAAGAAGTACAATGAAACAGTGAATTCTGTTTTTGCTTAGGTGGGCTATATTGTATGATAAAGGTATTGTTCCATTGCAAATGACAGGAATGCAAATAAACCCATTTTATAAAGGGAATTTATTGAATCATGCTTGTAACTATGAAGTCCAAGAGGGTGAGAATGTCTTTAGAAATGCTGTGGATTTAAAGAACAATATTTTTTTCTTGCTTTGTTTCTCCAGTTCATCTTTCCTCTATTATTTGGTTTCGTTTCTACTGGTGTGTTTTCTTCCTGTAACAGAGAGGCTTTCTGTATGTAGTGAGGAAAACAGTAGCATAGCCACATAAATATTCAGGGTTGTATCATCCCAGTTTTGTGATAAACACCTGAGAAAAGAAACGGTATTCATGAATACAACTTCACAGAATGATGCTGATTGGTCTGGACTGGGTCACCTTCCAATTTGGGGGCCAGCTTTATGGTCAATGGGTTGAGATGCTTTGTAGAGTAGGCTTGCAGCATGTGCTACCGTGGTAGGGGTGTAGTGTGGGGTAGTCTGCAGTCACAGAACAGAGTAAAGCTAATTTAGTCATGTTGAGATCAAACGTGTGACACTATTAGCTCCAGGTTCACACTGAATAACAGTAAACATTTTATACGTTGGATTTTTGTGGTTATTCTCAGAGTATTGATAGCAAAGTTTCAAAATAGATGTCTAAATAACTATGCTACCTTGTTTTTGAGAGACCCTGAAGAAAAAGCATTATGCTTCCTCTAGCTTATGCATGACTTTTGGAGGTCTTCCTTCTAGCACTTTTAAAAGCATTGCTCATAAGAGTGGATTAACTGTGACATTTGGAAATGTCAGAGGTGATTTTGGCTATGAGAGCAGTGGCCAATGAATCTTACCTATACAAAATCCTATTTATTGAGGGCTTCAGTGTTCACGTTGCTAGGTATCTTCTCTTTGTCCTGTTTCAGCAAATAGGTTTAGCAGGGAAGCAATTCACTCCTTACAAAGCAATTATCATTAGAAAATGTCACTGCATAAATTGTAGGACAAAAAAGCAGAGATATCTGATTAGTGACTGATTTAGGAGAGAGAGCTCAGGCCAAGTGGAACAGAGTACCAGGAATCAAGAACTCATACCCTGTTTTTCAAGTCTGTTGAGGTAACCTTATTAGAAGGATTTCTTTAAACAGTGGAATGGTTGGTAAGATTTTCCCAAATTCAAAAAATAGTAGGAAGAAAAACACTTATAATCTTTGTTTAAAGTAGTCAATAGCTGGTATGATTTTATGCATTTGATGCATTTCTGAACATAGATATAATTGAATTAATTAGTAAATTATATTTATTAACTACTTCTAGAAACCAAGTCTCAATCCTGGTTTACCTTGTTGTGCTGACACCTTTACAAATGTAGTGTTACTAAAATCCTCTTAATAACCCTCTAATAATAATTCTAATTATATAAATGTGAAACTCCAGGGCAAGTTTTGTAAATTTTCCAAGGTCACCTTGCTAAAATGAAAATGAGGTATGTATCCAGATCTATCTGACTCAGTTTGTCATATATTAAGCAATCTTGATAAATTTTATATATTCCTATATGGGATTCTTTTGTAAGTCAGTCATGTTATCATTGATGTGTAGGTTTGATGCTCAATAAAGTTAAATTGAATTGAAACTAATTGCTGATATAGATCGTATCTATGAATTTTGCCTCTCAATATAATGCAAGGGGTGTAATAGTAGCTGGACATTGGCTCATCCCTCTTTCTTGGAGCCTCACTATTCTTTGACCCAAGCCTGCACATTTAAAAGAGAGGGGGAGATGAGTTTTTTAATGCTTCCCTGGAGATGTATTAAAATTCCATTTAAGTTAAGTTTGCAGATTTAGCAAATAAAAATGTAGTTACATTTGAAATGTTGTTTATCTGAAAATTAAATTTAATTGGACATCTTTCATCTGTATCTTTTATCTATTAATTTGAGTTCCTCCAACTTAAATCTCTGTGAGGTTTGCTTTTGTTCCTCTTGAATCCTATTTTCCTTTATTGGTACTTTTTTCAGACCAGGTCTTCAAGTGAGAGATTCCTTTTTATTTGAGGTTTCAAGCTTAAATAGGTTGAGCTCATCATCAGTCAGCATCTTCTACCCTGATTTCTTATTTCAAGCTTTATTCTCTGGCTCATACCATGACTTTAACTTTCTCATTTAAGGCATTTACTGTTTCACTGGACTTTGACAATCATCCCCAATACAGAAATCTAAAGCAGAAAAAGGAAGGCAGAACAGGAAAGAATAAGGCACACTGGCAGGAATCAAGTCTAGAGCTTCTTACGAGAGTAAAAGTTTTGTTATTAAGATGGGATCATATATTAGGACTAGCAGATAAAGGTCAGGTAGTTAAGAAACCTGGGAGCACTGGGGAAACTGAGAGGTGGATAATGCAGAAGATGAGCTAGTCAGGCACAATGGCAGAGAGGTTCTCTTGGAGCAGAGGTTTGAATAATCGGAGATGGATCATGATTGGTCACGACTTTTAGGAACTGCTTTGTCCAGAAACAGCACCTCTTAGTCTTAAAGTTACAACATTCCCTAGAAAGACAAAGTGCTCTGCTAGAATACTGCACCAACAATTTAGAGAAGAGCTCTCCATTCCCAGCCACAGATATGTATTTGGTTAAATATGGCTCTTGCTAATGAAGAGCCTGGAAACGTATTTGAAGAAATATCCACTGAAACTGTATTATGATATGATATGTGTCTATCATATCATATCATAATTTAGTTTGTTACACATCTACCTGCAAGCCCGTCCAAGGAAGAAAGAAGCTCCAGAGAAAACTTAATGTAGCATGGTCCCACCTGTAGGAGATGCGTTAAAATGAATGCATGATCAGCACAATAGTGAGAATACAGGGTTTGTATTCTCACTCCTACCTCTACGTCTTTGTGTGTTTTAAACACACACACACACACACACACACACACACACACACACACACACACACTACTTTTATCCATAAATATAAATCTTAAGCACAATTTTAAATTTGAATTGTCCCAAATAACCTCATTTACTGCTAACCAATTTCTATATTCATCTAGTTTCCACTTTGGTAAATGCCTTTGTACTCACATTTGCATTCTCTTTCTGACTTTTCTGGACAGGCATATGCGTCTGGTTTCTCTGATTTTAGACTTCAGTTTCTTCCCCAAAGTTTCTAAATACTGGATATTCATAAATCAACTTGTATAGATAATTGAGAAATAACAAGAAAGATCCCAAAATGAGTGTTGTAGGTCAAATTGCCAGAGGATCAGCTGCAATCCTCCACTTCATAGGAACTCTGAGAATAAAAATTCCATAGTTATCAGTAAATAAGATTATAATAACAATAAGGAATTATTTTCAAAAATCATGAAATCACCAAAATTCTGCCAACCAAACACATTGCTGGTTCAATAATCTTTGTTGATAGGTCTTTAATTTCCTTACATGAGCATTCTGCAAAATGCTTTAGGATAAGTAAATGCTATATAATGTACTTTGGGAGTCAGCCAGTAGAAAATTAAATAGAATTTAGTGTGACTAAGTCACTGTGACAGAATTTAATGCTTTAATTTTTTTGTGAATTATGAGGAAATTTCATAGGGGGAACATGTTGGAATACAAACACTCATGGCCCTGTTAACTGCAGCTAGAGCAGGGGGAATCGTGTCAGAGTTGAGATCCCAGTAGTACGGAACAAATTGTAAATCATGGCTTCTTCCTATTAAACCTTGCATCACCTTTAGGACAAAGTCCACAATTCCTAACATGATTTTTCATCTCAGTCATAATGTGGTCTCCTGTATTTCTTTGTATCATTATCTCTTGCCACTTTCTCCTTAACCATGCTGATCTATTGATATACTTGCCATTTCCTGAATTTGAGGTATTCTTCCATCTTGGCATTCAGATAATCTATTTCTGCTCAACACCTAGTTGACTATCCAGATTCAGTTTCTTTGTGCTGCCTCTGTTTTTATCCCTGCGTTGAGAATTATCACACAATATGATAGTTTGCTCCCTTACTTGCATATCTTCTACATTTGTTTTTGAGTGTCTTTTTGAAGGAGAATGCCTCTTATGTTTAATTGTAAATCTAGGGCATAGGAAGTTTTCCAGCTCGTGGCAGACATTCAAAATATATTTGTTGAAATGATGAGGCAAGCAAACAAGGGCAGATCCAGCTACAGCAGCTTGGAAGATGTCTAGTTAATAGAAAGACCACGGAATTCCAAGAGTACATAAATGTAACTCAACCATAATGGCTTTGTATAATCTTAAAAAAAAAAAGCCCCCAAAAGCCCCTAAGCACTTTCTTATATTTTACACACACACACACACACACACACACACACACACACACACAAACCCACAAACCTCTTCTCTCTACGTACAACCTTTTTGTCTCCTGCAAGTAGTTGGGGAGAGGAGATCATCTGACTGTGTGAAACAGGTGTGGGTGGAAATAAGAAATTTCTAACTGTCCTCTATAGGTATTTAGGTTTTGTTGTTTCACTCTGCTCTTAGCAGTTGCCTTTCATGTCTCCAATTTTCTGCTTACCAAATTTGGGTGACTTTTTTTTTTTCTGGTAGGAGGTCCTCTCCCATTCTCTTTGTGCTTGTGGGTTTTTAAAATTAATTCCTTTATTATTTGTGGGAAACAATAGAAAAAATGTGAATTTATTGCACCAAGTTTAAATGGACCTTTTCTGCTTCAATATTTTACTAATTTTTACTTTGACAAACATAGCTTTGCCCTCATATTTAAGAAGTTTCGAAATATGTGTGGCTGTCAATAACTCTGCATCTGATTGCCAAGGATGACCATATCATGTGTGGTATGCAGAAGCTAGCTTGCAAAAGCTGATTATAATTAAATTGTTAATTTTTCTAAAGTTTTATGAGCCAGTTGTATACATAGCCATTATTAACATTTATGTGACTTATCCTTTTTATGAAATGTATTTAAAGAAAAGCTAAGATAGCCTTAAGTCTCATCACTTCCTAATTATTTTACTATATTTTACTATTTTCTATGTTCTTGAAGTTATTTACGTATATAACATCTGTAAAGTAAAAGTACCAAATAATAGTGTATTATCGCGTATTTCTGCAAAATGTTATCACATTGTTGGCTTATAAATTGGTCACAATGAGAGTATTAATGACACAAGGATATGCAAATGCTAAAAACTAAGCTTTTTTTAAATTCAGAAATCTAGTTGTTAAACATTTACCATCATCCCATTGTTATGTATGCTGCATACATAACACTCCTCACCATGTCCTCCTCACCTGCACACACCACCTTTTATTTAGATCTTGCCTATAGTTTTGCGGTTTCTGTCTCAATTTCCTTTGTTTTCTTCTTCATTCTATTTCATTCCCTGTTTTCCTCAGTCCTACCTTTCTTCTATCTTCCTGCTCTTCCTTTTCTTCCCTCCTTTCTTCAGAAGCTAACTCCATGTAATAGATTTAGCTACTTATTGGCCAAGCTATGGCTAGAAATGGACAGGTTATCTGGAACCAGAGCCTCACCGGGTCTTCCTCTAGTGCTGCTCCCAACTTTTAGAACCAAGGAAGATCACCATAACCTTTGTACACTCTGCCTTAGTTGTCATGGTTTTATTCTTCAAGGTTTCTCAGTGTGTTTGTGACAGTTTTCATATACTCTGGATTCTCACCCCTCCTCACTGGCTCATGTTGCTTGGGCCTGAACCTTCTCTCATCAAAACCCAGAAAAAATGAATAAGCATTTTATGCATTCTTAGAGAAGTTCTGCTTCAATTGCAGGACAGGATGGAAATAATGCTACATGTCTTTTAAAAGAGCTTTCCTCTGCAAAGTTGCACTTGATTAATTTACAACTTTCGTTTAATAAAACAACTGAAATGTTGTTCCACATGATTTATCCCAAAGCTTGATCTGTGATTGATGTAATTAATAATAATTTTGTCTGGGTAAAAAATTTTTCTCTTGAAAAGGCACACTGGTATAGGTGCATTACATTTTAGGGTTTACATTTAGATAAAGAGAAGTATCAATTATGCATTAGAGTTTCCAGGATTATAATTTTAAAGTATTTTTTCTTTCTAATTTGCAAAGTAATTCTGTAAAGTATACAGACCTTTAAATAATTCACAAACTGAGTAATAAGGATATCAGTGAGATTAATGGGAATATAAACCAAAAGGTGGAAGGTACCTTAGTCATTGTTAGTTGTAGCGGACATTTTTGTCATTCCTTACTAATTCTTTCCCCACTTACCATTTCCAAATAGCATAGTGAATTTCTCAGCCAAGAGGATTTTCTGTAAATAACAGCATTGCCACTTACTGGCACCTAAATGCTCTAAGCTAATCAACTTAACCCTATTTTCCTATATCGTTAGGAAAAGATAATCTTATGTCTCCTCTGGAAGTTAGGGATGTACAGATATGATTCCTGAAAGTCCTGAAACCATTTTTTGGCCATGATGGAGGCAAAAACTAACACAGAGAAGAAGGTAGTACAAAGATAAGTGGGAGCCAGGTCTCTGATCAAATTACTCCTGAGGGCTGCCTCATATTTGGAATTTTCAGCCAAGGGATCAAATTCATTTCTATGTTTTAATTTAAATTTAAGCCAGTTTTTTTTTCAGTTTTACATCACCTGAAGGTGAGAAAAATCTTAAGAAATACCCTGTCCTAATGCTTTAAGTTAGAATCCTTCCCTAGAAAAAGAAAAGCAAAAGGTAACCAAGAGGGTTCTGGAGGAGCCCCAGTAAAGCCCCCTGAGGTGGCCCCAGTGGTGCCTGAGGCTGGGTCAGCCATCCATTGGGGGGGGACCCAAAGAGGCGGAGGTCGCAGGTGCCCAGGGGCCAGGCCGCTCTAAGTGGCAGTGTGCCTGTCAGCACCAGGGTGGGGGAGTAAGGAAGCAGTGCAGGTGGCATCGGAAGTGGCAAGTGGCCTGCACGCAGATGGCAGTGTACCAAAAAAATTTAAAGCCAGGAATCAAATAGCTGCAGGGTTTGAGTCAATGTTGTTTTGGTGGGTAACAATCAATAAAAATGTAGACTGGATAAAGTACATTGATTACAACCAGCAGCAATTGGTTAACTATACCAAAGATGCTGTTAAGGGAATAGCTGAACAATGAAGATCCACTAGTCGGATGGCCTGGAAGAATAGGATAGCTTTAGATATATTAGCAGAAAAACATGGTATTTGTGTTATGATCAAAACTCAGTGTTGCACCTTTATCCCAAACAACACTGCTCCCAATGGAAGTGTAACAAAAGCCCTCCAAGGGCTTACTGCCTTATCAAATGAGTTAGCAAAAAATTCCAGCATTGACAACCCTATTTGAAATTGGCTTAAGACATGGTTTGGTAAATGGAAAGAGACCATAGCCTCAATTCTTACTTCTTTAGCAACTGTAGCAAACAGTTATGTTGGGGTGCTGTACCATACCATGTATCCACGGGCTAGTACAAAGACTAGTAAACACAACACTTGCTAAAATCTCCTTGAACCCTCCCCCACCTAATTCAGAAAAGTTATATCTCCTAAAAAGTCAAGCAGAGAAATTGAGTCAAGATACATTAAACAAGTTTGAAGAGGAACCATAAAGTAAAAGAGGAGGAAAATTATGGGAAGTAGAAAAGTTTCTCTTCAAAGTTTCCTTTCTTGTTTAAGAAAAATTCGTAAGTGTTGAAAATAATAGTTTGTTTTAAGCACTTTCTTTAAAAGCCTTCTTGCCTTTTTGCTAGAAGCCCTACACTATGTAGCTGTTAGACATGCTTACAGGCACATAGTACATTCTATGTTCTTGTACTTTAACCAAGATATCTGTGATGGATGTGCTCATAGGCATGTCCCAACTTGCAGCCTATGCCCCTTCCTTATTTAGACGTCCCTTTTTTTTGCTCTCCATTGCTTTTACCTGTTTAGAAAAGTTTCAAGTTATTAGCCAATCAGGTTTTAGTTTAGATTGTTAGGTCTGGCTTCAGCCAATGGAGGTCAGACACAGCAATAAGGACAACCCCAAATGTGTAAGAAATAAATATGTCTACTTTCCTTTGTTCATTGTACTGTCCTGGCAAGATTGCTAGTGGGAGTACCCTTTCTGCAGGAAGTAAAAAGAATTGCTTTGCTGAGAGATCCTTTGTACCAGTACTAATTTATCTTTGGGGCACCGAGCATCTATTTTCAAGTCTATTTCCAACACTCTATTTTCCCAAATGAAAAAATATCAATTCAGAGCAATTTAGTATCTGTTACCAGGGGTTCACATTCATGACTTCAACATTCTTTTTTGAGCTCCAACTCTGTGCCAGATCCTGTGGCTGGTTCTGTTTCTACAAAGATGTATAAGATATGCTCCTGCCCTAGAGGAACTGAGATCCTATTAGGGGGAACATATATGCATTAATTATACTATAAGGTGAAAAGTGCTTATAATAGAGGCACAGAGTGGTGTGGATACAACAAGGACAACAATAGCAGCTGTGTCTGAGGTAGTGGGAGGAGTAGCGATATCTTGAAGATGGATGAGACTTTCCAAGAGAACGCTTGCTTAAAAGGTTAAAAAGCTATGAAAATGCATAGCATTTATGTGAGGATTTTGTGTGTGTGTGTGTGTGTGTTTATATAGATCAAAATAAATCTACTCTAATGGAGTGAATTGTTTTCTATGCAGATGAAGAATCAGTGCCATTCTCTCTTTTTAGCAGTAAATTAAAAATGCTTTTGAAGAAAAAAATACAAAAATAAAAAAGATATTTTTTATTTTACCTTGACATTTAAGATCCTGAAAATAAAATAATGGTTCTAGTAAAGTAGATTAATATTATAATGAAACAAACATCAAACCCAAATTGTGGGTTCATTCCTTAGGTCTATTCTACAACCTTCAAAAGACATTTATTGTCTCTAGATATTGGTTCCTTCATCTACAGGAATGAGAGGATTGTCTTTTACTTTTGGAAATTCCATTTCTGTTTCTGAAAAGGTGTCATTTTAATCTCATGCATTTTTTTAAACATCAAATGTGGTTCCTGTTTACTTGCTTTGGATTTTGCAAAAAAAAATTAGCTTACTTTTTGCATTATTTGTGTACTTGCTTAATTGTACATTATTAAGTAAGTGTTCAGGGGAGAATATGTATAGAGTAAAGAAAGATAACTAATACGGTTTGGCTGTGTCCTCACCCAAATGGCATCTTGAATTTTTATGTGTCATGGGAGGGACCTGGTGTTGGGAGGTAATTGAATCATGGGGCATGTCTTTCCTTTGCTGTTCTCATGATAGTGAATAAGTCTCATGAGATCTGATGGTTTTAAAAACTGGAATCTCCCTGCACAAGCTCTCTCTTTGCCTGCCACCATCCATGTAAAATGTGACTTGCTCCTCCTTGCCTTCCATCATGATTGTGAGGCCTCCCCAGCCATGAGGAACTGTGAGTTCAATTAAACCTCTTTCTTTTGTAAATTGCCCAGTCTCAGATATGTCTTTATCAGCAGCATGAAAACTGACTAATGCAATGACTTAAGTACTAGCAGGCCCTCAATCTATTGTTGTTGTTTATATCCTTCCTTATATAAGAATGATGCTACTAACTTTGCAAAATAAGGCATATACTGTGACATATTGTAGTGTTTGATTTAAGCTGAGTGGTTCGTTGGCCCCTATTTCTTTTACATGCCAGTGAAAGTCAATGACCCAGAACAGAATAAAACTAACTTACTGTTTTTCTCAGAATTGTTGTGGTAGAAAGACTTCTTCATTAGGGACACACTCAACGTACATTCTTCTCTTCCTCTCTATTAAGAGACTTCTAATTTGGAGGTGCAATGAATTCAGTTAAAAGTTAACATTCCCTAGGTTTTTTTTTTGCAACTGTATGTGGCCATATGATTAAATTTTAATTCATAAAATATAAGTAGAAGTGATATATGGGATTTTCCCAGGTTTTCTTAAACAAGAAGTCGTATACTTTTTTTTCTTCTTACTCTCATGCTTGCTATCTGTAATGTGGCTGTAGCTCAAACTACCATCTTGAATGAAGATTAATAAGATAAGAATATCAAAGGTTCGATAGAAGAAATCTAGATTTCTGTACTACCTATCTCCAAATTTAAATGAAATAGAAATTAACTTCTATTTTGTTTAAGCCATTTTGGTTTCTGTTAAATGAACCAGAATCTAAATGTTAACAAACACTGTGGGAGATCAGTGTCAATGAGGTTTTTATCTGGTATTTCTTAACTCTATCCTTTTCTCCCTGCTTTCTACTCTCATTCTTCTCATCATAACCACCACCACCATTACCTTTAGCCTGACACATTTGCTGATCACCTAGAGTATTGCAGTTGTTTTCTAACTAGTCTAAACAATTCAGTCTAGACCTCTCTAATCTGTTTTCCACTTTGCAGTCTAACCAATGTTTTTAAAATATAAATTAGATCAGATTATTACCCACTCTTCTTCTAGGGTAAAACTTTTCAGATGTTTTCCAATTACAATTAGGATAGAGGCTACAATTTTTAACATGACTTTGTTGGTTAGCTAGGGTTGTCATAACCACCTACCACAGATTAGGGGACTAAAACAGCAGACATTAATTCTCTTACAATTCTGGAAGCTGGAAGTCCAAGATCAAGTTGTCAGCAGGGTTGGTTTCTTTTTCAGCCTCTCTCCTTGGCTTGTAGATGATGATCTTTTCTATGTCTCTTTCCTCTGTTTGTATCTGAATCTTAATATCCTCTTGTTATAAGGATAGTAGTCATATTAAATTAAGGCCCTCCCTAATTAAATCATTTCAACTTACTTACCTCTTTAAAAATTTCTTCTCCAAATACATCATATTCTGAGGTACTAAGGGGTTAGAACTTCAACATACAAATCATGGGAAACACAGTTCAACCATAACAATGGTCCCTAACCTTTGGTTTCTGATTCTAAGCCTTTGAAGCTCTCATGCACTAGAACACTAGAAAAACTTGCTGATCCTGTAAATATTCTGGGCAAGGGAGAGTATCACCTTGGTAAAGTCTCAGTAGGAAGACTCAATTTTTCCTCAAAAGGGAGAAATTTGAAAAGAGTTCTTACAGTGTGGTCTGGTTAGGAATTGGCTAATAAATTGATAAACTAGGCAAGTTGCTGGAACAGTATTTTTATCATTGAAGCATATGAGACTAGTATGACTTTGTGTTAAAAGTGTTAAAGTGACCTTATGTCTTCTGTCTTGTTTATTGTGGTTAGTCCTGTAATGTAACCTTATGTCTTGTTTATTGTGGTTAGTCCTGTAATGATGTTTAACTGTTTTGAGAGTCACAGTATAGTTTTACTATCTTTGCTTTCTGTACTTTCCTGTTTATTTTCCAGTTTTCCTCCCTCCTTAGCCTAAGCTAAAGGAAAAACCATTATCTCTGGACATGTCATTGAACTGGATCTATATTTCTATTCGATGGGTTGTGAGTCATTTTGACATCAAATAGCATCAGGGCCAGGTTTGTCTTTTGTTAGAATGATTATCTGTTATGATAGTGGCTGCACAACAGTGTTTACGACATACTTGTGTACTGTAAAGCCAAGATGAAGACAAGGATTACTATTAGAGTTTGCAAAGCAACTATGGAGCCCTGATTGTAGACTTAGAATATCATGAAAAACCATTTTGCATCTCTACCTCATTCAGCCCACAGACACATAAGAAAATGCCTATGGAGGAGAAAGGGAGGATGCTAGAATATAGACTTCAGTAGGAAGTGCAGTGCTTGAAGGGATAGGTTGTTTCCATTCCTTTTGAAAGCACAGAGAATGGGCTGTGGGTCCAAGAGAAATTTCTGATTGTAATTGGGAATGTCTGTAAGAAAAATAATCTGGTAGATAATCTCCTGGCTATGTGTCATATGCTTAGGGAGTGGCCTGTTTGATTTGTTTTTATAGCTATTGGATGAGTAAAAAGGAGAATTAGAGAGAGAGAGAAGGGAAGGGACAGAGGTGGATTGGCAAAGATCTATGAGTTTCTTAGAAATCTCATGGATAGTGCAAATAATAGTTAGGTGCAAGTTTACTTACCAGAAGTACACCAAAGGGGGAAGACTGCCAAGAATATGGGCGGATGGCTGGGTGCAGAACTGAGATGATGAAAGAAATTTATACAGAAATTGATATTTCACTTTAGGAAGCTCTGTAATTGGAAGTTCCTACAGGGAGGGCTCTTTTAAAATATTCATATGCAACCCGTGTGAGAATTGGAGAGTGAAAACCTGCCATACGGGAGGCACAAAAGCTGTCAGTGTCAGCCCAGAGCACTGATAACCTATAGAAAGAGTTACATGATCTCATGAAGCTAAGCACAAGATTTTGACATATTCCAGAATTCTTCTACTTACCTTAATAATGAGTTAATCCAAACCTAGAAATAAAAGAGAGAGAGAAGTGTGATAAGAATAGGCTGCCCCTTCCTTTCCATATAGCACAAAAGGTCACAAGACCTATACTGACAGAAGGAGAGAGGCAATTTGAATTTGTATGTAGGCTTTACGTTTTTTTTTTTTTTTAATTGCATTTTAGGTTTGGGGGTACATGTGAAGAACATGGAAGATTGTTGCATAGGTACACACATGGCAGTGTGATTTGCTGCCTTCCTCCCCATCACCTATATCTGGCATTTCTCCCCATGCTATCCCTCCCCAACTCCCCACCCCCCACTATCCCTCCCCTTTTCCCCCCCGACAGACCCCAGTGTGTGATACTCCCCTCCCTGTGTCCATGTGTTCCCATTGTTCAACACCCGCCTATGAGTGAGAACATGCGGTGTTTGATTTTCTGTTCTTGTGTCAGTTTGCTGAGAATGATGGTTTCCAGGTTCATCCATGTCCCTACAAAGGACACGAACTCATCGTTTTTGATGGCTGCATAATATTCCATGGTGTATATGTGCCACATTTTCCCTGTCCAGTCTATCATCGATGGGCATTTGGGTTGGTTCCAGGTCTTTGCTATTGTAAACTGTGCTGCAATGAACATTCGTGTGCATGTGTCCTTATAGTAGAATGATTTATAGTCTTTTGGATATATACCCAGTAATGGGATTGCTGGATCAAATGGAATTTCTATTTCTAGGTCCTTGAGGAATCGCCACACCGTCTTCCACAATGGTTGAACTAATTTACACTCCCACCAACAGTGTAAAAGCGTTCCTATTTCTCCACATCCTCTCCAGCATCTGTTGTCTCCAGATTTTTTAATGATCGCCATTCTAACTGGCGTGAGATGGTATCTCAATGTAGTTTTGATTTGCATTTCTCTAATGACCAGTGATGATGAGCATTTTTTCATATGTTTGTTGGCTTCATGTATGTCTTCTTTTGTAAAGTGTCTGTTCATAACCTTCGCCCACTTTTGAATGGGCTTGTTTGTTTTTTCTTGTAAATGTGTTTCAGTTCTTTGTAGATTCTGGTTATCAGCCCTTTGTCAGATGGGTAGACTGCAAAAATTTTTTCCCATTCTGTTGGTTGCCGATTCACTCTAATGACTGTTTCTTTTGCTGTGCAGAAGCTATGGAGTTTGATTAGGTCCCATTTGTCTATTTTGGCTTTTGTTGCCACTGCTTTTGGTGTTTTGGTCATGAAGTCCTTGCCTACACCTATGTCCTGAATGGTTTTGCCTAGATTTTCTTCTAGGGTTTTTATGGTGTTAGGTCTTATGTTTAAGTCTTTAATCCATCTGGAGTTAATTTTAGTGTAAGATGTCAGGAAGGGGTCCAGCTTCTGCTTTCTGCACATGACTAGCCAGTTTTCCCAACACCATTTATTAAACAGGGACTCGCTTCCACATTGTTTGTTTTTGTCAGGTTTGTCAAAGATCAGGTGGTTGTAGATGTGTTGTGTTGCGTCGGAGGTCTCTGTCCTGTTCCATTGGTCTATATCTCTGTTTTGGTACCAGTACCATGCTGTTTTGATTACTGTAGCTTTGTAGTATAATTTGAAGTCCGGGAGTGTGATGCCTCCAGCTTTGTTCTTTTTGCTTAAAATTGACTTGGCTATGCGGGCTCTCTTTGGTTCCATATGAAGTTTAAGGTGGTTTTTTCCAGTTCTTCAAAGAAGGTCATTGGTACCTTGATAGGGATAGCGTTGAATCTGTAAATTACTTTGGGCAGTATGGCCATTTTGACAATATTGATTCTTCCTAGCCATGAACATGGAATATTTCTCCATCTGTTTGTGTCCTCTCTTATTTCATTGAGCAGTGGTTTGTAGTTCTCCTTGAAGAGGTCCTTTACGTTCCTTGTTAGTTGTATTCCTAGGTATTTTATTCTCTTTGTAGCAATTGTGAATGGCAGTTGGTTCTTGATTTGGCTGTCTTTAAGTCTTTTATTGGTGTATAGGAATGCTTGTGATTTTTGCACATTGATTTTATATCCTGAGACTTTGCTGAAGTTGCTTATCAGTTTCAGGAGATTTTGGGCTGAGACGATGGGGTCTTCTAGATATACAATCATATCGTCTGCAAATAGAGACAATTTGACTTCCCTCCTTTCCTATTTGAATACCCTTTATTTCTTTTTCTTGCCTGATTGCTCTGGCTAGAACTTCCAGTACTATATTGAATAGGAGTGGTGAGAGAGGACATCCTTGTCTAGTGCCAGATTTCAAAGGGAATGCTTCTAGTTTTTGCCCATTCAGTATGATATTGGCTGTTGGTTTGTCGTAAATAGCTTTTATCATTTTGAGATACGTTCCATCAATACCTAGTTTATTGAGAGTTTTTAGCATAAAGGGCTGTTGAATTTTGTCAAAGGCCTTCTCTGCATCAATTGAGATAATCATGTGGTTTTTGTCTTTGGTTCTGTTTATGTGGTGGATTATGTTTATAGATTTGCGTATGTTGAACCAGCCTTGCGTCCCCGGGATGAAGCCTACTTGATCATGGTGGATAAGCTTTTTGATGTGCTGTTGCAATCGGTTTGCCAGTATTTTATTGAATATTTTTGCATCTTTGTTCATCATGGATATTGGCCTGAAGTTTTCTTTTCTTGCTGAGTCTCTGCCAGGTTTTGGTATCAGGATGATGTTGGTCTCATAAAATGATTTAGGAAGGATTCCCTCTCTTTGGATTGTTTGGAATAGTTTCAGAAGGAATGGTACCAGCTCCTCCTTGTATGTCTGGTAGAATTCGGCTGTGAACCCATCTGGACCTGGGCTTTTTTGGGTGGTAGGCTCTTAATTCCTGCCTCAACTTCAGACCTTGTTATTGGTCTATTCAGGGTTTCGACTTCTTCCTTGTTTAGGCTTGGGAGGATGCATGTGTCCAGGAATTTATCCATTTCTTCCAGGTTTACTAGTTTATGTGCATAGAGTTGTTTGTAATAATCTCTGATGATGGTTTGAATTTCTGTGGAATCTGTGGTGATATCCCCTTTATCGTTTTTTATTGCATGTATTTGGTTATTTTCTCTTTTCTTTTTTATTAATCTGGCTAGTGGTCTGTCTATTTTGTTGACCTTTTCAAAAAACCAGCTCCTGGATTTGTTGATTTTTTGAAGAGTTTTTCGTGTCTCTATCTCCTTCAGTTCTGCTCTGATCTTAGTTATTTCTTGTCTTCTGCTAGGTTTTGAGTTTTTTGATCTTGCTCCTCTAGCTCTTTCAATTTTGATGATAGGGTGTCAATTTTAGATCTCTCCTTGCTTCTCATGTGGGCATTTATTGCTATATACTTTCCTCTAGAGACTGCTTTAAATGTGTCCCAGAGATTCTGGTATGTTGTGTCTTCGTTCTCGTTGGTTTCAAAGAACATCTTTATTTCTGCCTTCATTTCATTGTTTATCCAGTCAACATTCAAGAGCCAGTTGTTCAGTTTCCATGAAGCTGTGTGGTTCTGAGTCAGTTTCTGAATTCTGAGTTCTAACTTGATTGCACTGTGGTCTGAGAGACTGTTTGTTATGATTTCTGTTCTTTTGCATTTGCTGAGGAGTGATTTACTTCCAATTATGTGGTCAATTTTAGAGTAGGTGTGATGTGGTGCTGAGAAGAATGTATATTCTGTGGATTTGGGGTGGAGAGTTCTGTAAATGTCTATTAGGTTTTCTTGATCCAGGTGTGAGTTCAAGTCCTGGATATCCTTGTTAATTTTCTGTCTTGTTGATCTGTCTAACATTGACAACGGGGTGTTCAAGTCTCCCACTATTATTGTGTGGGAATCTAAGTCTCTTTGTAAGTCATTGAGAACTTGCCTTATGTATCTGGGTGCTCCTGTATTGGGTGCGTATATATTTAGGATCGTTAGCTCTTCCTGTTGCATTGATCCTTTTACCATTATGTAATGTCCTTCTTTGTCTCTTTTGATCTTTGTTGGTTTAAAGTCTATTTTATCAGAGATGAGAATTGCAACTCCTGCTTTTTTTGCTCTCCATTTGCTTGGTAAATCTTCCCCCATCCCTTTATTTTGAGCCTTTGTGTATCTCTGCATGTGAGATGGGTTTCCTGGATACAGCACACAGACGGGTTTTGGCTTTTTATCCAGTTTGCCAGTCTATGTCTTTTAAATTGGGGCATTTAGCCCATTTACATTTAGGGTTAATATTGTTATGTGTGAATTTGATCCTGCCATTTTGATGCTAGGTGGCTGTTTTGCCCGTTAGTTGATGCAGTTTCTTCATTGTGTTGATGGTCTTTACTGTTTGGTATGTTTTTGGAGTGGCTGGTACTGGTTGTTCCTTTCTATGTTTAGTGCCTCTTTCAGGAGCTCTTGTAAAGCAGGCCTGGTGGTGATGAAATCTCTGAGTACTTGCTTGTTGGCAAAGGATTTTATTTTTCCTTCACTTATGAAGCTCAGTTTGGCTGGATATGAAATTCTGGGTTGGAAGTTCTTTTCTTTAAGGATGTTGAATATTGGCCCCCACTCTCTTCTGGCTTGTAGGGTTTCTGCTGAGAGATCTGCTGTGAGTCTGATGGGCTTCCCTTTGTGAGTAACCCGACCTTCTCTCTCTGGCTGCCCTTAGCATTTTCTCCTTCATTTCAACCCTGGTGAATCTGACGGTTATGTGCCTTGGGGTTGCTCTTCTTGAGGAATATCTTTGTGGTGTTCTCTGTATTTCCTGGACTTGAATATTGGCCTGCCTTCCTATGTTGGGGGAAGTTCTCCTGGATAATATCCTGAAGAGTATTTTCCAGCTTGGATTCATTCTCTCCTTCACATTCAGGTACACCTATCAAACGTAGATGAGGTCTTTTCACATAGTCCCATATTTCTTGGAGACTTTGTTCATTCCTTTTTACCCTTTTTTCTCTACTCTTTCCTTCTCGTTTTATTTCATTGAGTTGATCTTCGACCTCTGATATCCTTTCTTCTGCTTGGTCAATTCGGCTGTTGAAACTTGTGTATGCTTCGCAAAGTTCTTGTGTTGTGTTTTTCAGCTCCATCAATTCACTTACATTCCTCTCTAAGTTGGTTATTCTCATTAGCATTTCGTCAAATCTTTTTTCAAGGTTGTTAGTTTGTTTGCATTGGGTTAGAACATGTTCTTTTAGCTCACAGAAGTTTCTTACTACCCACCTTCTGAAGCTTGATTCAGTCATTTCATCACACTCATTGTCCATCCAGCCTTGTTCCCTTGCTGGTGAGGAGTTGTGATCCCTTGTAGGAGGAGAGGCATTCTGGTTTCGGGTGTTTACCTCCTTTTTGCGCTGGTTTCTTCCCATCTTTGTGGATTTATCTATGTGTGGTCTTTGTGGTTGGTGATTTTCAGATGGGGTCTCTCAGTGGACGTCCCGTTTGTTGATGATGAAGTTATTTATTTCTGTTTCTTAGTTTTCCTTCTACCAGTCTGACCCCTCTGCTGTAGGGCTGCTGAGGTCCACTCCCGGCCCTGCTTGCCTGGGGGGATCACCTGCAGCAGCTGCAGAACAGTAACGGTTGCTGCCAGTCTCTTCTTCTGCTATCTTTGTCCCAGAAGAATACCCGCCAGATGTCTGTCTGAGCACTCCTTTGTGAGGTGACTCGTTGGATATATGGGGATCAGGGAGCTGCTTGAGGAGACAGAGTTTCCTTTATAGGAGCTCAAGTGCTGAGCTGTGAGCTCCGTTGTTCATTCAGAGTTGCTGGGCAGGTACGTTTAAGTCTGCTGCAGCAGAACTCATAAACCCCTTTTTTCCCCAGGTGCTCTGTCTCGGGGAGTTAGGGCTTTATTTATGAGTTTCCCTGGTGCTGCTGCCTTTTTCTCAGGGCTGCCTTGCCCAGCGATGAGGCAGCCTAGTCACTGTTTGCCTACAGAGGCTTTGCTGAGCTGCTGTGGGCTCCACCCAGCTGCCGTATGAACTTCCCTGCAGTCCTGTTTATACCGGTGTAGTGAGAACTGCCTCAGCAATAGCAAACTACCTCTGTAGCGGCAGACTGCCTCAGTAATGGCGGACGCCCCTCCCCCACAGAGCTGGGCCGTCCCGGGCTCAGCTGTGCTTGCTGTGAAACTCTGGATCCAGAGCGTTTCCGATGGCTGTTTTTTTTGTGGGGGGTGGGACCAGCCGAGCCTGATCACCTGGCTCCCTGCCTCAGAGTCTCCCAGGTGTTCCAGCCGCCTGTTGAAAAGGCGCCGGGGATCTGTGTGATTTCCCGTGCGGCGACCCACTGCGCCAGCTGAAACCGCGGGCGCGGAGATTCGTGGCGTTTTTTTTTTGCCCGGGAAATCTCCCGGCCTCGCTGCCTGTTTCAGTCCCCTTTTTTAATCAGATGAATTGGCGGCTCTGCCTTCCCGGAGCTCCAATTGCCAGCTAAAATGGCACCCGGACCCACGTATTTTGTATGGGGAACCGCTGTGCCGGGACGCCGCCCAAAACAGCAGCGCCGGCGAAGAACAGTCCCGCCGGCAAAAACTGCTGCGCCGGCCAAACCAGCCGTGCTGGCGACCCGTGGGGCTTCTCCCCCTGGGAATCTCCTGGTCTGTGGGCAATAAAAATCTGTCTGGCAATTCGGTGTCCACTCACCCTCCGCGCTTTCACTGGGAGCTGCAATCCTCAGCTGCTCCTAATCGGCCATCTTGGATCCACCCTCGGCTTTAAGTTTTAAAATGGATTAGACTAAGTCTGATGACCAAAAGTAACTAGAGAGGTAGTTAATAGGAAATGTGGTTTAAAATCTAGTTAAAAATGAGAAAGAAAGGCTTAATCAAAGAATGCTAATCAGAAATTGGAAAAAAATAATATAATTTCATTGTTATATTTTAGAGTTAAGGATCACTATGTTAGCTGCATAAACCCCTTCTTGTTTTAGCTTGTGGGAGTCAGCCTGCTTTTGCTTAGCTCAGCACTGCTCTGCAGGCCTGTCTGACATCAAATTTTGCAAACTATCCATCCAACAAGAGGTTAATAACCAGAATATATAAGAAACTGAAACAACTCAATAGCAAAAAATCAAATAATCCATTTAAAAATGGGCAGATAATCCAAATAGGCATTTCTCAAAAGAAAACATACAAATGGCCCACAGGCATATGAAAAATGCTCAACATCACTAATCATCAGGGAAATACAACTCAAAACCACAGTGAAATCTCATCTTACCCCAGTAAAAATGGCTATTATCAAAAAAGAAAAAAAATGCTGGCTAAGATGAAGAGAAAAGGGAACTTTTATACACTGTAGGTACGATTGTAAATTAGTATAGTCACTATGGAAAATACTATGAAGGTTTTTCTCAAAAAAATAAAAATAGAACTGCCATATGATTCAGCAATCCTGCTGCTGTGTGTATATCCAAGAAATTTGTAATCACTATGCTGAAGTGTTACCTGCACTTCTATATTTATTGCTGCAGTGTTCACAATAGCCAAGATATGGAACAAATCTAAGTGTTCCTCAATGGACAAATGGATGCAGAAATGGATTGTGTGATATATATATACAATGGAATATATATATGTATATATATATAATATACTTTATTTTATTTTACTTCAGGTTCTGGGGTACATGTGCAGGGCATGCAGGGTTGTTGCATAGGTGCATACTACATCTGGCATTTCTCCCCATGTTATCCCCTCCCCATCCTTCCCACCCCCCTGCTGTCCCCTCCCCCTAACCCCCCCACAACTGCCCCCAGTGTGTGATGCTCCTCTCCCTGAGTCCACATGTTCTCATTGTTCAACACCCACCTATGAGTGAGAACATGTGGTGTTTGGTTTTCTGTTCTTGTGTCAGTTTGCTGAGAATGATGGTTTCCAGATTCATCCAAGTCTCTACAAAGGACACAAACTCAACATTTTTTTTATGGCTGTGTAGTATTCCATGGTGTATATGTGCCACATTTTCTTTGTCCAGTTTATCATTGATGGGCATTTGGATTGGTTCCAGGTCTTTGCTATTGTAAACAGGGCTGTAATGAATATACGTGTGCATGTGTCTTTATAGTAGAATGATTTATAGATCTTTGGGTATATACCCAGTAATGGGATTGCTCGGTAAAATGGAATTTCTATTTCTAGATCCTTGAGAAATTGCCACACTGTCTTCCACAATGGTTGAACTAATTTACATTCCCACCAACAGTGTAAGAGTGTTCCTGTTTCTCCACATCCTCTCCAGCATCTGTTGTCTCCAGATTTTTTAATGATCACCATTCTAACTGGCGTGAGATGGTATCTCAATGTAGTTTTGATTTGCATTTCTCTAATGACCAGTGATGACGAGCATTTTTTCATATGTTTGTTGGCCTCATGTATGTCTTCTTTTGTAAAGTGTCTGTTCATATCCTTTGCCCACTTTTGAATGGGCTTGTTTGTCTTTTTCTTTTAAATCTGTTTTAGTTCTTTGTAGATTCTGGATATTAGCCCTTTGTCAGATGGGTAGATTGCAAAATTTTTTTCCCATTCTGTTGGTTGTCTGTTTACTCTAATGATGGCTTCTTTTGCTGTACAGAAGCTCTGAATTTTAATTAGATCTCATTTGTCTATTTTGGCTTTTGTTGCCACTGCTTTTGGTGTTTTAGTCATGAAGTCCTTGCCTATGCCTATGTCCTGGATGGTTTTGCCTATGTTTTCCTCTAGTGTTTTTATGGTGTTAGGTTTTATGTTTAAATCTTTACTCCATCTGGAGTTAATTTTAGTGTAAGGTGACAGGAAGAGGTCCAGTTTCTGCTTTCTGCACATTGCTAGCCAGTATAAAAAAATGAAATCCTATAACTTGCAGCAACACAGGTGGAACTGAAGGACATTATGTTAAATGAAATAAGCCAAGCACAGAAAGAAAAATATTGTATGTTCTCATGCATACATGGGAACTAAAAAGTTGATGTCATGGAGATACTGAGTAGAACTGTTACCAGAGATTGGGAAGAACAGGGGGAAGGGAGCATGTAGAGAGGTTGGTTAATGGATATAAAAATATCGTTAGAAAGAAGGAATAAGTTCTAGTGTTCAATAGCACACTAGGGTGACTATAATTAACAATAATTTATTGTGTATTCCAAAAGAGCTAGAAGAGTTGATTTGGAATATTCTTAACACAAAAAAAATGATAAATGTTTGAAGTAATAGATACTAACCTGATTTGATGATTACACATTATATGCATGTATCAAAATTTGACTTGTACCCCAAAATGCACTATTATTATAAATCCCCAAATAGTTGACTTGGGGCTGATCTGCCTTTTCACACTTAATGGTCATAAGCCTTGATGCAGTTTCTATCTGTGTGTGTTCTGATTGAGTTTAGGAAGAATGCTGTAGCTCTAGTCCACCTTACCTCTTTCAGAAACACAGTTCACCACTATCTCCTTCAGAGGAGTAATGAGACAAACTGGCAGATGTCCTTTATCTGACAACGGATTGATTTACCATTATATTAGATGTTTCCATTTAATGCTTTCTTTTGTCTTGGAATCACAATAAATCTATGCTCAATCTATTTCTCTTCAGTTGTATATAAGGTATGCTATGTGACCAAAGAGCTAAGATACAGAAAGATTTTATGGTACTGTTTTCAATTTCTCTAAGTCCTGAAATGTAATTTGCCAAACCAGGATCCTAGCACTTATTTTAAAGAGCTAAATGCTTTCTTGAATTTTTATTATTGGCTTTGTGTTCTGCATGCTAGTAGGTTTTATACTGTTGGTTTTGTGGTCTTTTTATTGGCAGAGAAAAACATGTTAAAGCTGAGATGTTTTCCCAATGCCAACAAATGTTGCAAGAGACGATTTGTTCTCAAAGCAGACCTATTTTCCCCTGTTCTTTAGCCATTTCTAAGCATGTTAAAAGCTTTGTTTTTGTGGTCTTGAGCTATCTTCCCAATTAGCTCATAATGGATTTTGCCTTCCTGTCACCATTTTTACAGCGTGATACTGTACTTTTAATATTTATGATTTGATATGTACCCTGTTTATTTTTATATCTTTGGTATAAGGACTTTTAAAATCTGAATACATTAGAATTTTTCTTGTGTAGAAACATTGTTTTTGTTTTTCTACTATGCTTATAAGCCATTTTTTTGATCAAGATTTCTTATTTATATACCTGACCTTCTTGGACTGAATTCACCTTTAGAGTCTCCGACTTTCAAATTTGCTCTCTTTGTATGTTACGAACCTTAAAAATGCCACTATCACTTTTTGACAAACTAAAATTTTTTATTGAAACAGGCTAGAGTGTAGATTTTGACAAATAAGCATGTGTAATGCAGTTTTGCAAAATAGTTGGAACTCATCCGATTTATACAAATGTGTCACCATCACCTTTTCCTGAGTCTTCTGGTCTTCATCTCCTGTGCTCTTCTTCTCTTGGCTAAGAGGACACTCACACATACCTCTTTGGGTAGCATGGCTGCTACCAGCAAATGCATGCAGGAGACAAAAAAAAGTGGACTACAGATACTTAAGCAGGAAAATAATATTATAAAATTATATTTGAGGGGCTTATATCAGCAGTTTGGAACATGATCAATTGTGAGTGGGAAGGAAAGACAATGGAGGCAGAGAAAGCAGCCCCCTGGAAGAGGCCATGGCAGCCAGAGCTGCATGAGGTGAAGGAATCTTGGCTGGAGCTGGCAAGGACCCTCGGACTAAGGAAAAGAAGAGAGTCAGGCCATTCTGAGTCAGGGACAGAGCAGCAAACAGAGACAATCGATTGTAGGAGACAAAGAGGAAAGAAAAGAGAATACAATTACACAGTCTGGAAGGCCAGAAAGGTTAGAAAAGATGGGAAGGCATATTTATTTAAAGGAGATATGAAAGATGAGTGTCTAGCTTTCTAAATTCTAAGGTGGGCAGTGATGGAAACCGTAGTTGGAAAATGACTTTTGATTTGGCTAAGTAGAAATATTTAGTTTCACAGGCCAATAAGACATGTTTCTGATGTATCTGTTAGTATGTATTTGACTGAAAGTCAAGCATTTTTATTCAATTCCTCGTCTTCTATTTGTGCTGCTTTTGACTTTAGTAATACTAAATGTTAAAACATTTCATTCATTCCCCATCATGTGGAGAAAATTTTCAATTTTTAAAGTGATGGGAAGGGCGTTACAATCATACTTAAATAGTTCACTTTAGACTCAATGATAAAAAACACATCAAACCACATAAAATAAATAAAAAGGAAGAAAAGTAATTAAAGAAAGCAAATATAAAATGATCTACACTCAAAAGTTCTACCTCTTGGAAGAGGGTTGAAGATTGTGATCTGCTGCTGTTATGGCAATTCTAATTGTGAATTTCGAACTACAAACTTATCTGTGAAATAATCTATATGTGAATGAATGCTAGAGAGACATGAATTAAATTATGACATTGAATAGAAATAATTAAAACATATTTTTCTTATAATAAAGTCAATTTAATATAACTAGAATTACAAACAAATATTGGTGAAAACCATACATTTCAGTAAGTATAAAAGAATGTCATAAAATTTCTAAATTCTTTTATGACTTTTATTGTAGTTAACTTCTTTCAATAGTAGCAGGGTATGATAATAGAAACTCTGTGAAAACATCCTTATAGCAAAAACAAATAAGCAAAAACTCTTTACACTTTATTATATACAGTCAACCCTCTGTATTTGCAGGTTCCACAGCCATGAATTCAACCAACTGCAGGTTGAAAACATTAAAAAAATTGCATAGGTACTGAATATGTACAGACTTTCTTTCTTATTATTCCCAAAACAATATAGTGTAACAGCTATTTACATAGCACTTACATTGTCTCAAATATTACAAGTAATCTAGAGATGAAATAAAGTATATGGGAGGATGTGCATAGGCTATATGCAAATACTTAGTCATCTTATGTAAGAGACTTGAGCGTCTATGGAATTTGGAATCCTCCAGAGGTCCTGGAACCAATCTCCCATAGATACCAAGGAATGACTGTATATCATACTTTCATTTATTTAAAATTATTTGTATTAGCTTGGTGCAAAAGTAATTACACTTTTTGCCATTTTTTTTAAAGCTATGGCAAAAACTGCAGTTACTTTGGCACCAACCTAATATGAATCCTAAATCACTTTTCATCAGAAACTGGTAAACCAAGAATCAGGAACCATCCTAGGCAAAGAGAACTAGAAAAATTGTTCTTGCTCTTTGGAACAGTTGTTCAAATGGTATTCTGTTGATCTGATTCCATTACAATTTCCCAGGGTGTTTATTAAATAAGCAGATTACTGGATTCTAATACAGATTCACTGAATCAGAATTTGAAGACTGAGGCTATGGTCCCTGATTTTCAGGATATTTGTTCCAGAAATCCACGCTATCTAATATGAGACAATGTAATATATATAAACAGACCACAAAATAGTGAGCAAAATCATTTTATAGACTGTAAATCTTTTTTATTACGTTTATGGCTTAGCCCAAGGATGAACCCATAGTAGATGCTTAATATTGTCAGGTGATAATGAGATAGTTTATATACTAGAGCTTTGAATCATGATGGTGACCTAAGTATTTGGATTTTTAACATGACATCTTCAGTTATTTTTGGTTTCGAAGAAAAGAGCCACTCCTTTTTATTTTGAATTGTGGCATAAATCTGTTTGATTTTCACAATTTTAAAATGAGGGGGAAAAAAAGATTGAAAGGCTTTGTGGATGAAGAAGTACAAATAGGTCCATAACATATGTCTAAGATTGACTTGTAAAAAATGAAGAGAATTCATAAATGCCAAAAGTTTTTTCTATGCTTACTGACATATCTTTAATCTCATAAAATGCTCTACCCAGTGGAAAAAGAGGGCAGCAGATATGATAATCTATTAATCATTAATTTGAAACTCCATTGATCCTAGTCTGATAAAATGAAATAAAGACTGATCCAATTTGTGGATGCCTATGCCTGTTAGGAATACATTCAGCTAGAAACAGAAGCTTAATACAATAGGGTTTTTTTCCCCCCTCACATAGCAGCTCTCTAGGTAGGTGAAGATGGGTGTTGTTAGCTTCCCTCTGGTGTCATCCAGAATCCATATTTTTGCTATGTGTCTGCTCCATCATCCTCATCTTGTAATTTTTAGCTTCACATTTATAATTTCATGAGCTCAAGGTAGCTGCTGCAATTCCTGGCTTTATGCACATGTTTAAAGCTGAAGGAAGCTAGGAAATGTGCCATTTTCTGTTTCTTTCTTTCTTTTTTTTTGTTAACAATTAAGTTTTTCCCTGGAAACTCTAAACTGGTATTTGCTTTTTGACCTGTGGCTCTCAGATCAGAACTCTGCCACATGGCTACCCATTACTGTGAGTTTGGGAAAGTGAGTGTCTAGCTTTCTAAATTCTAAGGTGGGCAGCGATGGAAATGGCAGTTGGAAAATGACTTTTAATTTGGCTAAAGGACAGTGTCTGCCACAATATTCTCTCATTACCAATGACCCTGGGGCTTGGACTCTTTGAGAAGAGGAGAGCTGGGGAGCTGAACTACTGAAAGGGTAGCTTCACTGCTATGTTAGGCTCGCTTCCTCACCTGAAAGTTCTTTCAATATCTTGCTTGTGTGTTAACTGCTGTGCATTCTAGCCCTGCACATGATATTTGTCTCCTAGACTGACTGCTTCTTATTCCTTTTCCCTTTCTAGGAAGCAATACAGTTTAGTGGTGGGGAGTGCCCACTTTCTGCTTCTCTGGAAGCAAAAGCCTGGGTTTAAATCCTGGCTGGCCTACTTATAAGCTGTGTGATCCTGAGCTAGTTGTGTAACCTCCGTCAGTCTTTTTTATCCTCATATGTCAAGTATAAATAGCAGTGATACCTATCCCATAGAGTTGTTATAAAAATGCAATGGCATTACCTCATAAAAGCATGTCATGACCATGCTAAGCATGTTAAATGTTTGGAAAATGTTAATAATTATTACTAATTTCTTATTATTTTGACTTATGTCTAGATCTATCAATATATGTAATCACAATGCTTGGCACATGGAACTTAGCTAAGAATTCCCTTGCAGCTCCCTTTTTTGTGCATAAGAATATGTAATTATGTAAGTGTGTATGTGTATGTGTGTGTTATGTTTGTGTGATTTGTGAAGGTGTTGTGCCTATATAATCTTTGTAGGAAAATGCCCAAGGCCCCTGGATTTCTGCCTTTTTGGGAAAGATGATTCAAGTGGATTGTATCTGCAAAAAAAATTTTCTAAGAAACCAGATTTTTAAAAATAAATTTCTGAAATCCCTATGTTGTCATTTATTAAAATTATATATTTCTCTTGACATTTAGTATACTGTACATAGACTGTGTTATTTTGTTAGGTTTTCCCAGTTATTTCTTTTTGAAGGACCAGATACTGGTAAAAGATAAAATGAAACCAAAGAATATTTTTCAAGAACAAAATACATGGTTTAAGGAAAAGAATAACCTGTCTAAGGAATGGTAGGAAGGACATATGGAGATGCCTCAGTGGGGGAGGAAGATGCTGACCAGAAATGTGGAAGCAATCTGGAGACAAACTGTTGTTTTCTTTATAATTTTACTCCTGTCCAGTTCTGGGTTCATCTGTCAATTAATATATATTCACTTTATAATGTAAGAAGCATTCTTTCTTGCCTTTGAAATTTAAGTAATTGAAGTTAATCTCTTGGAAAGAGATCTCAATTGGATTGATCCAAGATTGAAAAAGTCATTAAGAGAAAATTAATAAAAGGAAACTCTTTAGGGTGGGTAATACAAGTATTATAGTCTTAGCTCCTGGAATATGACCCAGTAGGCAGAGTAAGCCCTGGCAAAGCAAGGCATACAGCCAAATGTTAGCTTTTCATATGCAAAAACAGTACTATGCAATAGTACAGACTTTGCAAGTCTATTGTTTACAGAAGGAATTAAGCAACATTTGTTTACCTACTTCATTATTATACTAGCAATCCAGCCTGAAGGACTTAGCTCATAGATGTCTTTTGAAATGTAGAAGAAATACTTTCTCGTTTGTCAGAAAAGCTCAGCCAGAGATTGGAGTCTGGAAGAGGGAGGGGGAGAAGAGGAGGACCTCAGGGAGGCAAGTTAAGCAGTCCAGTTTTTGCATCTTAATTTCCTTCTCTGTGCTTTTGTTTTTCAGAGTGGTGCCAGCACAGATATTTTAGATAAATAAGTGCGATGGCAAGAGAAGGACTTTTTACTGCTCACCCATTTATAGGGTGACAATCCAATGTGCTGTCCAGAATGCAACATTTTTGAGAGTAAAGGAAATCATACTGGGCCAATTAACAAAACCTAGCATTTTTTAGGCAAACTGGAATAGTGTACATGGTTAACTTACTTTGGTATCAAGAAGGTATAGCAAACTCACTTTAGAGAGCAGAGGTACAGTCTGATAGCGTGCGTTCCCAGTTAACTCTTTATGTGCTATGTCAGCTGGCCTTGTATTAGGAAGCTTCTGGTGAGTTTAGGTGACCCCAGAGCGGAGGCAGGTGGGGAATTCCAGGCTAGGAGGCTGGATGGAGTAGATGGTAAACACCCAAGGGTCACTGGCCTATGATGAGAGCACAAGCCAAGAGCCAACCATGAGGATTCCAAGGGGAGCCTAGGTTATCAGAGGCCATTAGAGCTGAAGTGACCGGATTAAAAAGGATATTGTCCCAAGAAACTGTGTCTGGATGAAATAGAAGATGTCCTTGCTTGTTTGTGACTCAAGGATTTGTAAGCCATACATTTTTTTCCTTTATATCCCTGGATGTTAGAGAGAGAAACAGAAAAGAGGGTGGCTATATGGGATATGAAATATTTTTATTAATAAAAATATTAATAGAAATTGCGTGGCCTTTTAAGTTACAGTGTGGGACTAAATTTAAACTACATACAAATGTAGTTGAGTTTCTATTTTGTGGACAGATTATTTATGAACAAAAAAAGGAGTTACAACTCTGCATAAATAAGTTGTACTATAAAATGTATGAGCCTCCTTGTTGCATTTAAATGGCTATATATTTTTTGATAGTGAGCAGAGATCTTTTCCTTCTGTATTTCTTTCCAAAAATCTTAATGTCACTATTTTATTAAAGCATTCGATGGGATCAATACTTTATATGAATGATCTAATCTGAGCAGCCCCAAGAAACCTGTAAAACAGGCATTATTGTCCTATTTTATAGGTAAATTAGCCACAGCTAAGATAAATTGAAGGGCTTGTTCAAGTTCATCTAGTTAATAAGTGGTAGAGCCTGGATTTAGAAACAAGCCAAAACACCCACATGGTTTATGTATTACTTTTCATTCTAAGCTGCCTTATTTTATCACAAATAGATTGAGATCAATGCATTGGACCCTTGACTTCGAAGCTCTCTTCTCTATGATTTTAAACTACTGTTTAAATTGAGTTAATTACTGAACATTTCATGTTCTTAATATCTGCTCACCTAGATTCAAAATTCTTCAGTACTTCCTTTTTTATATCTCTATGTTTATCGCATCGTTGTTGTCTGTAGACATATCCACTTATTCAAGAAGTATTTATTGAGTGCCTGTTATTGCCAGGAACTGTCTCAAGTGTCGGGTATATATATCAATACATAAAACTGATAACAACCTTTGCCCCTTTGGAACTTACCTTTTACTGATGGAGGCAAAAGCTAAAATTAATGAGTGAATTTTAAGATATAATAGAGGGCATTAAGTACAATGCACAAAAAAGTAAAGCTGGGTTAAGTGAAATTGAGAATGAGAATGGGTTACTAGTTTAAGAAATATGATAAAAGTAGGTCCATCGAGAAAATTCCATCTGAAAAATGCCTGAGGGAGTGTCTGTGCACATGTCCAGAGGAAGAGCAGTTTATGCGGAGGGGAAGCAGGCATGTAAGAGGCTTGAGGTACATGTGGCCAGAATAGAATAAGTGAAATAAAGTCACAGAAAGAACAATTTTGGTTGTTGTCTCAACAGATCTTATAGGAACTTGAAAGTCATTGTAAGAAATTTCACAAGATTTCAATAAGATAAATTACTTCTTATTTCTTGACATCTAGTAAGGCTATAAGAATAGACATCACTATAAAAGTTCTTTATTAACACACATTGACATCCAGACATATTATACTGACATTTTTGTTGTTAAACCACAGTCTATCACATATTATTAACAAATTATTGGTTTATGTACTCAGATAGTGATTTTTAGTTACCAGACCACTGGAATCACAAGAGTTTCTCCCTACCATCTTTGGTTAATTGATGTGTATCAACTGTTTTTTTTTTTTTTAACCACCACATACCTCAAGATCTGGTAATACCATGGGCAGACTGTATTCTGTATTTCAAGAGTTTTCTTTTCTTTTCTTTTTCTTCCTTCTACTAACATTATGCTAAGTAATCAGGAAGAAGGAGTTAAGGGAGCTTCTTTTCATGGACTAGACTCTAGGGAAAAAGAGTAATAATATTTGGTAGAAGGAAAAGTCTTATCTTGAAAACTCCCTTAGTTTTAGGTCAGACTAAGCATTACCTATGGCAAACAAAACTAGGATTATGAGCTTCATGCTTAAAGAACGTCTCTTAAGCTATGAAATCCTCTGAGCCTCCCTTAGAGACCTCATCCCTTCTTAACCAGAAGAGCATTCCTAACCCAGCAAAGAAGGGCTTCAGGAGGCACTCTTGACATCCCAGTACTTTCTCTGCTTGTCTGCTCCTTTTATTTGAAATTACTTAGTAGATTGTGATACTGGTTAAAGTCTGTGATTCGTGAGTCTGATTTGACAATCTAATCCTGTGTTATCTCAATGATAGAGAATCTTAAAAAAATGCTACTTCTAAAAAGGAACCAAATTTGGCACAGGTTCATAGACTGTTGTTTGTAAATTCAAGGGGTTAGGCATCTTCTGAATAACAATATTTTGGAAAAAATTGGGCTCTAAATATTTTGAGTGGAGTCTGAAGATAAATGGCATGTCACTAAGAGGTAAGAAGATTAAATTTTAGCAGAGGAAAAAACCATACAGGTTGTCCCTTCAAACTTGATAATTAGGAACTATTAGCTCATTTAAGTGATTTTGTCATTGTTTGAAACTTCTGAAATTCCTCCTCTAAGATTTGTTTTGGAAACTGTATATTTTAAACATGTCTTCCAATGTGGCATATCTTTACTCTTTGAAGGAGTATTTCATTTTTGGAAATAGGAGCTACTCTAAAAAGAGTGTTATAAATAACAGATATTTGAGAATAGCCAATATTTGAGGATTAAAAAAATGTGTGAATATATAGTAATGTTACTTGTTGTCTTGAACATTTTGTAAATTAAACGATAATTCCCAAAGTGACATACAAAACTATCTCATCAAAAACAGTTTCATCAGAATGACTTATACTTTCCCAACATGACTGCTTTGAAGGACAACATTCATTTGACTAGATTTCTCCTGATCACCTACCCTGATCATCCTATTTATAATACTTGGTTTAATCACTCTATCTAAAAGAGGTATTTCTAATCAAGATCTCTGTTCAGTGCATAATTTCCCCCATGTCATTTTTAATAATTGCTATTTAGGAAGAACAGAACTGTCTTAACATTATGTATTTCAGTTTTTATCATAATAACAATGGTTATGGCTCAGAGCAAAAAGTATAATTTTCCCAGTAGGGACCTGTGGGAATATTGCTTTTTTATTACAAACCTAATGAAAATTTACTGCATTGTATTTATCTACAAAAACAAAAACAAAAACACAACAAAAACCTCCTAAAAAAAGCTAGTGATTACAAGAAATAACACGCTGCAGACTGTCTTCTGTGTAATGCAAGGTGTTTGATTATTGTACTTCCTTTATCTAGATCTGAACACTATGATCTAATTTCTGTTGAAGTGACTTAATTTCTTTCCTAACAAAAGAGTCATAAGTTTAGGAGTAACTTACATAAAGATTGAGATGAGTTAGATAGCCCTAAAAAGTATTCATTTTGCTTCATGCTGTACATGAGATATTATGTGTAAATGTGTGTGCGTAAGAATAAATATTATACACACTTATTTTTAACTCAAATATTACAAGGTATAATGTAAAATACTGGTGTGTGCATCAGTTGGGGTCCTTTGAAGGAGAAGATGCTGAGAGGAAATTAGCAGTCTAAGAAGATTGTTGGAGGTAATGCCCATGAAAGACAAACAGAGGAGGAAGCTAATTGTACACCTGCAAAGGAAACTGGAGGAAAGGGAGCGAGATGGGGCAGGAAGAGCCTCAGGCTGTGATGCAGTTGCTAGTCAGTATCCGACAAACAAACGGGGCTCTAGACCAAAGAGGCTTGCTGGGAGTCTGACATTTGGCAGAAATGACCATATCCTGGTACCGGCAGCACACTCAATTATTGGTATGGTGGTGTGGGGGCAGAGTGTAGCCTCTGCTGGAAAGCTGATGTAGATACTGAAGGCAATAACAGCTGGGAGCTGTCAGTAACGGCATTTCTTGAAGCTGAAAAACAAGTTTTTTCTTGAAGACAGATGTGAGTAGCACATCTCCATGGCTGCCACTGTGTGTGTGTTTGTGTGTGTGTGTGTGTGTGTTTGTGTTTTGACACTGCTATGATCAAAATACAGTTGAAACAAAGTTCTCTATCATTTAAAGTCTACCTTTTTGTGAGGTATTCTGACATTACAACACATATAAACAGATTACATAAGCTTGCCTGATTTTGTTTGGAAAAACTACATGTAATTGGCTTGATTTGAGTTAATTTAAAGAGATTGACATTACCAAAATAGTCCATACTACTGACCAATGGCAACAATCTTACCATTAGAATTAGGTCAACTTGGACAACCAGGAGAGGTGGGAATGGGCACCCTGGAATCAAATCCACAACACAGAGCAACTACAATTGTAACTACCACATTCATTTTCCTCTTCATATTTGGGGTAGAGGACATGAAGAAGGGAAAATGAGATGGAGTTCACAGAGGAACTCTGGAATGGTTTATCTTTGTTCAGAAGTAGAAAAATAAAAATAAAACCCCTGAAGGAAGAACTGGATTAAGATCTTTATTTCTCTGGTCGTTGACTTACCCACCCAAGGTATGTCTAATATGTAAATAAAATTAGATATTAACACTTGAAGACACATTGGTAGCATATATTACTAAATCTTATATTATTTGTATTTTAATGTTAATTTTCTTAATCTTTTATACAAAGTTTAGTATGTTAAAGACTCTGTGGTACCAAGAATAGAATAAAGGATGAGTTAGAATAACAACAAGGCTAGTAGAGAGTTTTGTAGGTCAGAAAATGACTTTAACTTCTTTATAAACACCTCTGCTGATTTTTGCCTCTGGAAATAAAAGTGAAAAAACATATGTAACACATTTTGATACAAAACACAGAAATATATTGGATTTACAGATTCTTTCTTTCAAAAATGTAGCATTTATACCTTCTAGTTCTCATCGAAACTATGTTGATACAATTTTATGCATCAGTTTTCAAATGTATGGCTACTACACAGGTAAATAAATAAATAAATAAATATTTCACATGGTTTATGAACCTACAATGTTTCGAACATCTTCCCAACTAATGATCAGATACTTATATGGCACCTATGATGTTACTCAAAATTTCGAGATATATTGTGTGGTATACACAGGAAAAATAAATCCCTAACAACTGTGAACCTCTAATCTATTTGAAGAGGTGAGAAAAAGGCACAAAAAACAAAGAGGGATTGATACAAGACGATATATACTTAAGGGCTTAAACATGTAAAGTTTCTAAGCATAGTAGTGGCTTAGAGATGGGTGAGTTGGTTAGATTGGTTTCTGGGTTGGTTCTAGAAAATTTGTGGAGAAAATTTGGTTTAAGCTGGACATGGAAAATGAGTAGGTTTTGAACAGACAAGCAACAGCAGAATCATGTAGGCAAAATGAGAGACATCAGTTGGCATTAGTGTGATATACAGACATTAAGAGCATGATTGGATTTGGTTGGATGACTTATGCTGAGAGAGGAGAGGGAAGTAATATAAAATAGTTTGACTCTAGAGTCCCGATTATGGAGGCCTTGGGGCTAAACAGGGCATAAGAGGCAATAAACAATCGTTGTAATAATAAAATGTAATTAGTGTAGGTTTTACTTTTGTGAGGTCCAGCATAATTGTTTAATCTTTTTTCTCTATTCTACCCCTTCTCCGAGGACTCAACCCTTTGTTTTGGAAAGCTGCTGAATGTTATAGATGGTTGAAAAATGCCTGTGTGGGAGAGTTTGGATGAAGCACAGCAAATTCCTAGCTGTGGTAGGATGTTACCACCAACAGTTCTGAGGGAGATATGCAGACTGCCGCTGATAGGAGGCCCCCACCAGGCTGCTTCAAAGGCACAGTTAGCAGGGCTCCTGATCAGAGGGATGGATAGATAGACAGTCGCCTTGCCTGGATGCCTCCTGCCTAACCCTATTGCTGGTCTGACAATCCTCAGCAGGCTCTAGATGTGACTCCATTCCTCTTCCTGGAGTCCCCAGGTCTTGTCTTTGGCATCTCATTTAAGCTCCACAGTTGTCCTACAAATTCCTGTTCCATTGAATTCTTTCTCCTGAGTCCAGTTGGTTCTCATATATCCTTGCCTGAGTAGGATAGTCAGGGTTTCCCTCCAGTCTTTTTAAAGTCTATCTTTATGATATTGAACTCTGTGATCTCCTTCTTTCTAGATCTTCCTTTCTGATTGTCAGATGTCTTTTCTTTTCTCAATAATCTTGGTTCCCGCACATTGAAAACATTGTTTTGGTTTTATATGTGGGTTAAAAAGTTTATTTTATAATTAGAATTTTATTTTTTATTTTTGTAGAGATGGAGTCTAACTGTGTTGCCAGGGCTGGTCAAAACTCCTGGGCACCAGCGATCCTCTTGCCTTGGCCTACCAAAGTTTTGGGATTACAGATGTGAGCCACCATGCCTGGCCAAGAGTCTATTTTAAGTCAAATAAACAGTAATGAGAACAAGAATTGATCACTAGCAGTTTCCTTTAATTTTTATTGCTGCTTCATAATTCTGATTTCATGAAGGCAAAGCAGATACCTCTGGCTGACTAGCAAATGGCAAACAAGGAATAAGAAAAAGAACAAGCTGTTATATCCCTACATAATAATAACAGCTTATCTTATTGACTGCTTTGTCTGTGTCAGAACCTGGGGCAATACTCACAGATTATTTCATGTAATCAGCAGTATGGTTTTAAGGGATGTGTACCACTGCTATCTGCATTTTACAGGTGAAGGTAGTAGAACTCTGAGAGGTTAAATTTCTTGCCATCCTTGTAGCACTAGTAAGTCAATGGTGAAACTAAGATTTAAACCCAGGAAATCTACCCCAAAGCCTGCATTTACTGGCAGTGTTCTTAAATATTTTCTTTATCAAGGGATTAACATAATTACAGCAGTATTTTTGCAAGATTAGTCTGGCATCTGCATGAGAGCCTAGAGAGAGTGAGAGGATTATTAGTTTGGAGGTTATTTTGGTCTTTCAAAATGCCAAGGGCTTCAGGCATAAACTAAGGTAGAGGTCCTGGGTGTCCAGCCTAGTGAACCAGGGTAGAGTGAGCAACATGAAGAGGGAGAGAAATTAAAACTTAGCAATTTGAGAAACTAATAGAAAAATATGCAGTACACTAGAGAAGTATTTTTGAAATTTTTTGATCATAAAATCACCTGGGACACTTGTTACAAATGTAGAATCCTGGTCCCAACCCAACCAGCCTGTCAGGTGATTTACTAAGGGAATCTCTATTTTTAAATAAGGGTCCTATGTAATTCTTGTGATCAGGTAAATTACAGAAGACATCCTAGAATGTATCTTTTAATTTTTCCTCTACAGAAGCTATACATTGCATAATTACAGTGGCTATTCTTAACTCACAGACGCAATTTACTTTTTTTACAGTTAGTAGCTGATGTGCAGAGTGGTTAGTACATTAGGCCATGACTATTAAAAGCTTTTAGTCTAACTAGTAAATCATCCAGGTAATCTGAGGTTTTATTGCCATTGCATTGTTGTTTATGGCAGCAAATCATCTTGATTTGGTGCCACCAGACACAGGGCATATAGTCACATGCCATAATTAAATAATATGTGACTTCTGACCCAGACATATTTTGAAGATCCCATTTTATCATCCAAGCCAACCAGTTTTAAAGTTGAGTGGGTTAATCACTGAGATCATTTCCTCAACTGATTCTGTGGAGAGTCAACCACATTTTCTTATACTTGGTGACTTCAAGCTTTATAAGTTCAGCTTTAGAATTCAATTGTAAAGCTGAGCTCAGATTTCAAACAATAGATATTTTGGGCTGAAAATTCTCTTCAGTGTTTATAAGGGTCTTGGGAAATAAATGCAATAACCATTTTGTCAGTAAATAGTTAGCATATGCAATCTTTTTACATACTAATTCCTTCATCAATTTTATATCTAATTACTTACTAAGCACTTGGGAATAGAAGCTTCTAATTCGTAATTTGTCAAGTGAAGTATTAGCTATACTCAAGGCAGTTCACCAAAGGTGAGAAATCCTCTCTTCTCATATATTTATAAACAAGGAAGTTATTGGTCTTTGTTTACTTCCCAGATATTCTTAGTAATGTTTAAAAAAATCTCAGAGAGGCTTGCAAGGATGTTCATATCCAAAGCCCTTGCCTTAAAACAGCAAACATGGCTCCTCAGGAGGCCATTATCTCTAACGCACCTCTCTTCTGAACGACCAATGTTCAATTTCACCAGTCTCTTGGTTGAGGAGTTCTCTGGCTTTAGCAGCGTTTAATCTGTCACTGACTCTTCCCTCAATGATAGCAGGTAGGATTCTCTGTATTTTGAGTTAAATTACGTACCAATCTCTTTTTCCTAGAGGACAAATAGATAGGCAAAATGGACCCAGGGTGATGTCAGAGATGATCCTGAAAGTTTTAGAATCCATTAGTTTGCCAAGTCCCTGACCAGTTTGTTGGTAATAGACAGCAGGTTTTCATACCAGTGATCCAATTCCAATCATTAAGGGACACCCAGAGATCTGTTTTTGCTCCCAGATATCCCTATTGAATTGTATTTTCCTTATTTATTTAATTATTTATATGTATCAACATGGACTCATGGATAAAATATTTTATACTTTGCAATATAATATTTTATATTACATTATTTTAATGCTATAATTGTTTTATCTTTAGCCACTGGATGTTCTTTTAGAATAGCTTCTTTGTCTTTTTCACATATCCTCTCCTTTACTTTCTGGCACCCCAAGATGCTGTAGACTCATCTTGTATATTTTCTTAAAATGGGAAGTCATCAGCAAGTACATGTTAGTTGAGGCTATCATACTATGAGAGTGTGTGGAAGTGTAAATTATAAAAAGAAGCGTGCTGAGAATGAAATCTAATGCCAAGATTTCATTTTCAGCACGCTTCTTTTGATAATTATTTTTAAAAATGATCACAAGAAAGATATTCTTAGAGAAAATGGAAAAAAAGAACCTAGTAGGAACACAGAAATAATCAGAAGGAGATAGAAGCAAATGTAGGATACTTTCAAGAAGTAGGAGACAGAACTAATATGAATTATTTATTGATTGCTTCAAGAAGGCTTCATTAAATTCTGGGAAATACACGAGTCAGTGATACATAGATAAGCTTATTGTAGGTCAGGAATTGTGGGCTCTCAAGACGCTATGATTCCCCCTCACAGGGCTGTAAAAGTTAAAGCAATTTGATTGGTTTTATATTCAAGGAGAAATATTAAAGAGCTAACTAGTTAAAAATTAAGACTAAAAAACAGAAAATAATTTATTTTCTATAAAATAAACAGTTATATAAATCAATTCTTTGTATGATCAAAGGAGAGCATGTCTGAAGGAAATGGACTGGGAAGAAGAATGTGCTTGACAGGATATGGAAGTGTGGGATCCTGATGGCTGGACCATGAAGCATAGAACCTGAAGCCATGACTTACCTTCTCTTAGGATTTCTCACTGATCACTCACTAATTCTGCCACTTTGCTAACTACAAGGAAGTCTGTTTCTACTTTAAAATATGTTCAAATGTAGGTAGATGCCACTTGGAATATCCCAGAACACAACCATACTGAGGAATACAGAGGATACTAGAGCTCTTAGTAATTTGGCTTTGAAGATGCTGCTACCTTTAGATTCAAGTTCATAAGTTCCTGATTTCCCAGCTTCCCTATCTAGGACTGATGCCAACTTTAATACTCACTGCCCAAGACACTTTCCATATCCCTGTGTCCCAGGTCTCTAGAATAGTGCCTGGAGTGTATTAAGTAATCAAGAACTTCTTGTTGAATGAATGAATGAATGAATTATATCCTAAGTTACATTTCAATATTTTAGAAAGATGCCATCTTATTGCATCAGCACACTTGTCTTTGTTTTCCATATTATGGCTCTTTGGGTTTTAGATGTCTGGTCTATTATCTTCCTAGACTTCACCCTCTCTCCTTTTTCCTCCCCCACTTACTTGTATGTCTCTCCTGCTCTTGATATTGCTCTACATTTCCTTGGAAAATATTTGACAAAATTGTTCAGGTTTCCTGCATAACTCTGACTTGAAACATTATGCTTAAAATTTTTCTATATTGCTTCTCAGTATCTTTTCTAAAATAGATCTGTGTGATAATTATCTTTGGAGGTTATATTTTCCACCATAACAAGGAATATGAGATAATTTTTTTATCTCCACAGATTGTTTTGCTTATTGGTGTTTAAGTCAAAACCAAACAACTTTTCCTATTAACTTGACGCTACTTGTTAATTCAAATGAGGAGACTGACTCCGGACGTTGGGAAAATTTATTTGTAAGTTTTTAATAATCTTTTCCCATAATTTGTGGTTTATTTGCTAGAGAACACTTGTTACAGACTTGGGCTTCGCGTGGTTTTCCTTGAGTCTCACAAGTAGCTTCCTTTTAAAAAGATTAAGATTCCTTAAACATTTGGTAAATGTCTAGCATATGCCAAACACATAGGTAGATGTTAGGAACTTTAATAAATGAGAAAGCAGATGTAAAGTGACTCAGTGACAGTGATCTAGCAGCTATCCAATAACTATGATCCCATGGTCAGTGAGAGAGGTAGGGTTAAAGTCTATCTTTTGGGACTCAAGTACTTTTTCACAGTACTTTTTCTCATTATATACTTGGTAAAACCTGGAGAGTGTTTAGTCTCTTCTGGGGTCCTCATAGCTTAAATGATAATTCATGGTTTTTATTCTGTGTTCCTTTTCTCTTAGTCTGGAATCGCAAATTGATCTCAAAAGGTACATTTTGATCAGGATGAATTCCAAACCTGGAATTAGTTGTTCTCTGAGCTCAGAGTTTTAGATTAAACATCCTTCTCTTGAGATAGATATATATGGTAAGTTACTTAAAATTATCCTTAATATTTGGAAAAAGAGTTAAAGTTAAGAAAACTTAGTCCAATAATACTTGAAATAAGCTTTAAATTGGATTTGGATTATTTAGAAATATTTTAATCATTAAACCACTGACTGAAGCAAAGTATACATGATGGACATAATATTAGACAATCAAAAGTCAGGGAACATGGCCTTGATGACAAACTTACGTATGGGAGGGTTTGCTGCTATTGAAGATTTTAAATAAAAAAAAAGAAAAAGAAACTAGAGTGTGTGACATTTGAGTGAATTCCTAAATATATGAAGCCATCATTTTTGTAAATATCTGAAGTCCCAGAAAATGAAATTCACAGCTACATATGAGAAAGACATTAAAAAATAAGATGTTTTTGCTAGTTGCAGTGGCTCATGTCTGTAATCCCAGCACTTTGTGAGGCTGAGGTAGAAGGATGGCTTGAGCCCAGGAGATCAAGACTAGCCTGGACAACATAGTGAGACCCTCATCTCTACAAAAGATAAAAAAATTAGCCGGTGTGGTGGTATGCACCTGTAGTCCCAGCTACCTGAAAGGCTGAGGTGGGAGGATTGCTTTAGCCAGGGAGGGAGATCAGAGCCTGGGAGATTGACGTTGCATTGAGCCATCATCACCCTGTTGCACTCCAGCATGGATGACAGAGTGAGACTCTGTCTCACAAAACAAAACAAAACAAAAAACAACAACAAAAGAAACAAATATATTTGCTAACTTGCTACAAATATAAAATGATCCTTCTGTTTTAGATTGTACAATATCAAGTGAAACTAAAACTTTGTGCTCTTTGATCATCATTTCCATTTTCTCTGTTCTTCCCACCTGCCTCCCCAGACTGTGGTAATCACCACTGCACTCTCTACTTCTGTGAGTTTGACCAAGATTCTACATATAAGTGACATGATGTAGTATTTGTTATTCTGTGCCTGGCTTAGTGCAATGTTTCCAGGCTAATGCATATTGCCACAAATGTCAGCATTTACTTTTTTAAGACTGAATAGTATTTCATTGTGTGTGTGTGTGTGTGTGTGTGTGTGTGTGTGTGTGTGTGTATACCACATTTTCTTTGACCATTCATCCATTAATACTTAGGTTGATTCCATATCTTGACCCTTTTAAATAATGCTGCAGTGACCATGGGAGTGCAGACATCTCTTCAACATACTGATTTCGATTCCTTTAGATATGTACCAAGAAGTGGAATTGCTGGATCATGTTAGATGATCTACTGCACAGAAAGCAATAGTAATCTGCACAGCATAGTCACTACATAGTTAATAATAATGTATTACGTATTTCAAATTATTAAAAGACTAAATTTTAAATGTCCTCACCATCAAAAATGATAAGTATATGATGAATGTGGGATATGTTAATTACTGTGATTTAATCATTCCACAATGTGTATGTATATCAAAACATCTTATTGTACCCCATAAATATATATATATATAATTATTTTGTCAATTAAAAATGAAAAACAAGTAAAATCACTTTAAAATTAAAAAATCAATTGAAATTATTTATAAGCATTTTAACATGTAATTAATAAAACATGCAAAGATTTCACTAATTCCAGCTGAGCACTTTTCTGCTGAGAGGTAAAATATTAAGGGTATTTAGAAATATATTTTCAGAATTCTATCCACCTACCTAACTCCATCTATCAGAATTCTATCCACCTACCGATCCATCCATCATATTTTGAAATATTTTTTAAAGTCAAAAATATAATAAAATATCTCTTGCATACCAAATCAGCTAATTAAATTGACATAAAATTCTCTCACATATGCTTGACTTAATAAAATAATAAATATTGTAATATATAGCTTAAAATTTATCTTTCCTCCCTTTTCCTTTCCTCTTTCTCCACAGGTGACCATTATTCTGAGTGTTTTAAAGGTATTATTTTTCTTATTGAAGAGAAGAAAATGGCAGTCATTCAAAATCCTATTGTTTTAGCTTTTGATCATGATAATGAGCAAATGCAAATAATTCTCCCCTTGCTGATCCAATTAAATGATTTTAAAATAGCAGTGTCAAGCTGTTCCTTCTAAAATTTAAGGCAAATCTAATAGATTCTAAACATAGATTACAAACTCAAATGCCCTCAGGTGCTAGGCAGGAGAGATTAGAGAGACGCCTGTCAGAATGAAGACACTAGATTTAGTTTATCCTCAATCTGTAAAGGCAGATGCTTGCTGTCTTTTCAGAATGACAAGAAATCAATAGACAATATTATCAAGTGGTCAGAATTGTGAAAGAAGACAGAAATTGTATTTTAAATTAACCCTGCTAGAAGTCCAGAGTCAGCTGTTGGACTGCTACTTTGCAATTATGGCAAAGTGTGACAGCTATAACCATTTTTTTTGGTTGAGTGCACTGTCCTCTTCCCCTTCTGAATTCACTTATTTATTAAACTACATCTGCTGCTCAAGTGTGGGATTCCTGGATGTGATAAGTTCTCCATGACTTGGCATCACTCTGCCATCCTGCCTTCAACCCTGCTGCTCCCATCAAAGTGGCTTCCTTGCAGTCATCTGACATATTCAACATTGTTTTGCCTCCACTGATGTGCTCATGAAGTTGTTCTATAAATGTCATGTAGTAGAAAGAAACTGGGTTTGGACAAATCTGTGTTCTCATTCTAGCTCAGTCACAAAATAATTCTGTGTTTGTAATTATGTATTTTACCCCTCTGGATTGCAGAATCCTGATTTGTATGCTACGATTAGCATTTTGAAGTCTTCACAAAATGTTGTAATAAAATCCCTAGCATAGTACTTGACATAAAATATGTGTGCAATAAAATATTATCCCTGTATCCAGTAATCCAAGCTTTCCTATTTAAGTGTCTTGTTCAGATTCTACCTTCATAATGTCTTCTCTGTGAAGCCACTTCCTCCTCTTTCCTCTGAACTGTAGAAGTGATTTTCTCCATAGTATGTTGGCTGTCTTGATCAATTATATAACTTCTGTGCCAACTTTTCACATACTTGCCATTACTCTAACCATAGTATAAATTTATGAAGGACAGAGACATTGATAAGAAATTTTGAATTTCTTAGACTATCTCACAGTCTTTTTTACCTTTTCAATGTTCAAGAAGATGCCAACTAGTTTCTTTATATCTTAGAGTCTCTGAATTGTAGAGTGGAAAGAAATCTTAGAGATTATTACTTCAATTGATGATATTATAGATGAAGAAATGAAGTTCTCATTTAAGTGACATGTAAAAGTCCTATGGGTGGTTGGGACTAAAACTAGGGTTAAATGTTAAATATTCCAGTGTGTTCACTCAGAATAATCTTAGTGTATTGGTTCATATCCTTGGCTTTGAGTGAAATATTTTTCTTTTTATTAGCTGTGTGACCCTGGGCAAGTTATCTCATACCTAAGCCTCAGTTTCAAAGGGTTATTAAAGCCCAGGGTTAATGAAGATATGTCAATCATTCACCCCAGTGCTGGTGTACTCTGAGCACTCAGTATATTCTATGCTGATAAAAAGGAGAATGAAGCCAATGCTGTGGATGTATTTACATATCTGCAGAATCTGTCACTTAGGAATTAGAAAATAGTTGCTACCTCCTTTGTTTTAAATACTGCATACTTGAAAACAATAAATAATTTTTCAGCCTTTAATTTTTCAGATTGAAAAATTTCAGCTCACGGAATCTTTCCCAAGATAATTTCTAAACCTGTAATTATTTTTGTGATACTCCTGTAAACTCTCTTTACATTTTTTAGTCTCTTTGTTTCAAATATATAATTTTTCTCATTGTCTGGAATGAAGTTGATAATATTTTAATATAAAGCAATTACTGCATTCGTTGGTATGTTCTGATTCATGGTTTATAGTGACTGCTTTATCTCAGAATCTGAGTTTTGGATTTGCAATTATTTTGTGAAATATTGTGACATGTTGGCAGCTGTATTATACCATCATATTGAAGAGATATTAAGTAATCATTAGTCCATATTCCCATTTTAAAGTGTTAAAATAGTGTAAACAGCATACACTTTTCTTAATACCCTGGAATACTGAAAATGCTTTCAACCAGATGTATCAGAATTTTAGAAAGCTAGACTGTGACATGAGCAATAAAGCACACCAGGTTATTCAGAATAGAGATTCACTTAGTTTAAAAGTAGCTTTTATTGCCACATAATACTGTGAAGCTAACTATTCATCAGTAGCCTCAAGCATGTACTTCCTGCATAAAATACTGGGACATCTGAAAGACTTGAGGAATAGGTTGGATTTCTTAGCCTTTTTTTTTTTTTAATTATTTATTTATTTTACTTTAGGTGCATACTATATCTGGCATTTCTCCCCATGTTATTCCTTCCCACCCACTCCTCCCTACCCACCCCCGCATTGTCTCTCCCCTACCCACCCCCAACTGTCCCCTGTGTGTGATGCTCCTCTCCCTGAGTCCACGTGTTCTCGTTGTTCAACACCCACCTATGAGTGAGAACATATGGTGCTTGGCTTTCTGTTCTTGGGTAGGTTTGCTGAGAATGATGGTTTCCAGATTCATCCAAGTCCCTACAAAGGACACAAACTCATGGTTTTTTATGGCTGCGTAGTATTCCATGGTGTATATGTACCACATTTTCTTTGTCCAGTTTATCATTGATGGGCATTTGGGTTGGTTCCAGGTTTTTGCTATTGCACACAGGGCTGCAATGAACATATATGTGCATGTGTCTTTATAGTAGAATGATTTATAGTTCTTTGGCTATATACCCAAATAGTGGGATTGCTGGGTCAAATGGAATTACTATTTCTAGATCCTTGAGAAATCACCACACTGTCTTCCACAATGGTTGAACTAATTTACACTCCCACCAACTGTGTAAAAGTGTTCCTATTTCTCCACATCCTCTCCAGCATCTGTTGTCTCCCTATTTTTTAATGATCGCCATTCTAACTGGCATGAGATGGTATCTCAGTGTGGTTTTGATTTGCATTTCTCTAATGACCAGTGATAATGAGCATTTTTTCATATGTTTGTTGGCCTCATATATGTCCTCTTTTGAAAAGTGTCTGTTCATATCCTTGCCCACTTTTGAATGGGGTTGTTTGTTTTTTTCTTGTATATCTGTTTTAGTTCTTTGTAGATTCTGGATATTAGCCCTTTGTCAGATGGGTAGATTGCAAAAATTTTTTATTCCAGTGTGGTTTCCTTATACTTTTTTCTGATCTACCCATTAATAATCCATAACACCTAGCACTGGCAATCAAATATACTAAAAAGCTTGTTGAATAAATGAATCAGTGAATAAATTTGTGAAATCTTTTCAACAAGTTCTTCATTTCTCTCTCTACTCTGTCAGTTCACATTGTATACATAAAGAATAGCTACACATATTACTAATGTATGAAATGCTATGTTCTTCTTTTAAATGAACACATGCTCTAATTCCTTAGTCTATTGAGATGTTTGACAAAATGTGGCTTCCCTGGTCTAGATTTTTGTGAAAATATATATTAGCTAGATATCCAAAATGTGAGATGTTTTGAAGAGTGTGCTCAAAGGGAAGAAATACTCAAATTCCCAAAGCACAACTTGAAGTACGGTCACGATTATGACTTGTTGGCAGAGGAAGGCAGAAGGAACAGTAGTTTGGTACGCAGAAAATAGAAATGCAGTGGAGCATTTTCAGCCAGTAAGGGAAGGTTGGAAATGAAAGTGATCAAGTGGGTAGACTTAGAGCATCATTTTAACAGCATAAGGCCGAGAATCAAAACATCTAATTTTGTGATCTCTTTTATCACTTGCTATTGGAAAACTTTAGTTTTAAATTTTTAATCAACGTGTTAGTAGTACATACTACTGCCTAATAGTAGCTAATAGTATGCTTTTTGTGAGGATTAAAGAGGCACATTATAAAGTACATAATATAGTACCTGGTACATACTAAGGATATAATAATACTGTTTTTATTGTTATAGAAGCCATAAATCAGAGAATTGTGTAAACAAGTCTACTGTACTGCCAGTTTTATGAAAGTATAGTATATACAATTATGTACAGTACATAATATGTGATAAATAGTATGGTAGTGGTTAAGGTATTTACTAAACTATAATTTTTAATTGTTATTTTAGAATGCACTTACTCCTATTTATTTTTTAAAATGCTAACTTTAAAATGGCCTCAGGCACTCCAGGCGTGGTGGCTCACGTCTATCATCCCAACACTTTGGGAGGTCAAGGTGGGTGGATCACCTGAGGTCAGGAGTTTGAGGCCCGCCTGGCCAACGTGGCGAAATACCATCTCTAAAAAATAAATAAATAAATATAATTAAGAAAACACATGAAAAAAAAAAAAAAAAACCAACAGCTTCAGGCATGTCCTTCCGGAGATATCCAGAAAAAGGCATTGTTATCATAGAAGAGGACAGTTCCATGCATGTTATTGCCCCTGAAGACCATCCAGGGAACAAGACATGGAGATGGAAGACAGTGCTATTGATGATCCTGACCCAGAGTAGGCCTAGTCTAGTGTGTGTGTGCATGTGTGTGTTTTGAGACAAAGTCTTTTACTATTGCCCAAGCTGGAGTGCAGTGGCATGATCTAGGCTCACTGCAACCTCCCTCTCCCGGGCTCAAGCAATCCTCCTACCTAAGCCTCCCATGTAGCTGGGACTGCAAGCACACACCACCATGCCTGGCTAATTTTTTTTTTTGTAGAGATGGAGTTTCACCATGTTGCCTGGATTGGTGTTAAACACCTGGGTTCAAGCAGTCTACCCACCTCAACCTCCTCCTGAAGTGCTGGGATGACAGGCGTGAACCACCATGCCTGGCCTAATGTCTGTGTTTATGTCTAGTTTTCAACAAGAAAGTTTAAAAAGTAAATAAATAAATAATAAATAATCTTATGGAATAGAATAAGAGTACAGAGAAAGAGTATTTTTGTACAGCTGTACAATGTGTTTGTGTTCTGTTATTACAAAAGAATCAAAAAGTTAAAAAAATTAAAATGTTTATAAAGTACAAAAGTTATAGCAAGCCAAGGTTATTTTATTATGGGAGAAATAATTAAAAATCAATTCAGTGTAGCTTGTGTGTACAGTGTTTATAAGGTCTATAGTAGTGTTACCACCCAAAAGGGGCTTGCTGCCTGATGCACTAGAAGCCAATAGTATGACATCAAGTTTTTTAGAAAAGAAAAGCTTTTGATTGCAAGTTGACTAACAGAGACAGGAGTCCAGTTCAAAAGTGTCTCCCTGTGCTGACTTTAAGATAGTACTTTCATTAGAAAAGTTTAAGGGATGAATTCTGGGATTAATAGATGATTGGTGGAAAGAAAGAGAAGGTCTGAAAAGTTCTCCGGAATGCACAGTTATCCTTCATGCTACATCATGGGTCACATGTGCAAATTCAGGGGGAGTTAAGATTAAACATGGTGGAAACTCAGGCTATAACATTAGCAAGTTTATTCTGTGCAAACTCCAGTCAGCCATATTGGTTCCCGTACATTTCAGCTAGTTTCGTTATCTCACAAGTGTAAGGAGTTTCAGCAGTTCAGCAAATTGTTTCTTTTCTTATCTGCCATCTTTCAAACTCCAAAATTTCTGTTAGTTATTTAACTCCTTGGGGCACGGTTTCAGTAGCAGATGACAATGTCCTAGGTCTTCACATTCACTCACCACTTACTCACTACAGAGCAGTTTCCAGTCCTGAAAGCTCTATTCATGATAATTACCCTATACAGATGTACCATTTTTTTGTCTTTGATATTTTATTACTGTGACTTTTCTATGTTTAGATACACAAATATTTACCATTGTGTTACAATTACCTACAGTACTCAGTATAGCAATATGCTGTATAGATTTGCAGCCTAGGAGCAATAGGATATATCATATAGCCTAGCTGTGTTGTAGGTTATACCATCTAAGCTTGTGTAAGTACATTCCATGATTGCACAATAACAAAATAACCTAATGACACTTTTCTTAGAATATATCCTCAGTGTTAAGTGGCACATGACTATTGTTTTTCAGGTTGTGATTGTGGGATGCCAAGAGATGATTTCCAGGGCCGTATGCTTGCCTCTTTTTGCCTTGGAGGTTATTCATGATCTCTGCCCTGTCTCTTCCACATGGTGCTGAGTACTTCCTTTCCATACTGTTGTCCCAATAAGTGTCACCAGTGCTGCTGGGGTCTTATTTCTGGCTTCAGCTGCTCTTGCTCCTTCCCTCGGTTTCATTTTTGTAACTATTTCTGCTGGTTCTAGTGTAACACCATCATCACAGTCACTGTTTTTGCTGGTTCCACTGCCATCTGATCATGGGCAGACCCAAGATTTTTCAGGATTGCTGTCTCTATCATGTTTGAAGGCTCCTGCTAATCTGCAGCTGCTATTGTAGCATGTTTTGCTCTAGTTTTATTATGAACATGAAGTATAGCTTGTGATGGTATGGCTTTCAAGCATTAAAGTTAAGATTTCATTCTTAACTCTGCCACTTATAATTTTGTGACATTTTGGTTAAGTTACTCAAATTCTTTGAATCTTAGTTTATTATTCTTAACATTAGGATAATGCTACCTACCATAAAGTGTTGTTCTAAGGATTCAATGACTTCATGTAATTAAAACACCGAACATACTGGTTCCATACCATACAGCAGAAAGTAACTACTTATTACTGTCACCTTGAGCCCCATCATGAGCCCACCTGAGTCCCACTGCCCTTTTCACTCTCTTCTGCTTCCCAAAGCTTACTGCAGTCTTGCTTCTCAAAAACTCCTGTGGATAACAAATTAAAGAGATCATTTACATAACTCCAAGTAGAAGAATATATGGAACATAAGAGTTGCTTGATAGATGCTAACTTCTTTCCCGTCCTTGTTCCTGCAAACTTTCACTGGGTTACTTTTCCTTAGGGCCATTGTCCACTGTTACCTTTCTTTGGTGCTATAATCTATCTATGTGCATTCTTTTGTGGAAGCCTAAATCTTAGTTTGCAAATTTACTCAGTCGTGTAACTCAAATGGCCAAAGAGCCCAGAAGAGAGGGCAGAAGCCAGAAGAAGAATTGGAGAAATTAAATGGGTAATATCTGCTGAACCTTGAAGCAATTAAAAGGTTGTCCATTATACTATCCAAAGAGAGTAACAAGCTCAACTATGGTCTGGACATAATTATAATTTATAACATTTAAAAAAACATGTAGCAGGGACTTCTAGTCTGTGTTGTCCTTTCCCTTTGCCTGAAATCCTTATTATCCATACCATCTCCCTAGGTGATTGGACTTAGTTACTGTGATTTGAACGCTAACAATTGAAAAACTAAAGAGCTCCATACTTATACATCTACTGCTTATTGTACATGTTCAGTTAAATGCCTAGTAGGCATTTCAAGCTTGAATTCTACAAACCAAAACTTTTTTTTCCGCCCCCCGACCTGTTCTTTGAATAGTCTTCCCCATCCTAATAAGTGTTACCACCAAGCAACCAATTATGTAAGCCCTGATATCTAGAAGTTATCCATGATGTCTTCATTTTTTTATCACTGCCCCCAACAGCATCCATTAGCATGTTCAAAATATGTTTTGAGTCTCTCTGCTTCTTTCCATCTATACTGTCACTACCTTGTGTTAAGTCAAACTCATATCTTTCCTGGACAATTGTGACAGCTTCTTAACTGCTATCTTTGCTGCCTCTTATTCATGCCCACGTAGTAGCCAGAGTAATCTTTATGAAAATATGCATCAGATCATGTCATGCCCTTACTTAAAACTCTTCAGTGGTTTACCATTTTGTTGAAAATAAAGTCCAGAAACTTTTCTGCCAAGGCTCTGCGTGATTTAGTTTCTGGATATCTCTTGGAGATCATCCCCTATTGTTCTGCCCTAGCTGATTTCATTCCAGCACACTGTCCTCCTTTCTGTTCATTGAATAAGCCAAACTCTTTCCACTTCAGAATCTTTCATTTCATACTTCTAACACTTGGAATCCTCTTTCTCTGGCTTTTTGCCTAGCAGCTAATTTTTCTTTGACTTTTAGCTCAAATGTCATTTCCTTAGAGAAAGCTTCTTTACCTTTTATTCAAAATAGCATATTGGTCTTGTGAGAACCTCTGTAACAAATGTTTTCTAGGGTCAAATACATTTTGATGGTTTTATACATATTACATTGCCTTTGTGGAATTCATATGCACATTAGCACATTATAGCTTCATTCATTCATGCATTCATTCATTTAGCTAAAATTTATGAACACCTGCTATGTACCCTAAATTATTCTAGGTGCTTGAGATACATCAAATAGTAAAACAGACACAATTCCTAATTTGTAAAGTTTACATTCTGGTGAGTGGGACAAATAATAAGCAATTAACATAATGCAAAACAAAGTATGTCATATAAGGGAGGTCATTTGTGCTACGGAAAAGAGAGCTAGGTAAGGAGGATTCAGAGTGCCATATTGTTGGGGTATTTTAAGAATCATATTATGAAGAAAGCAGCATTTTTCAAACTTATTTAACCATATAACATACATTATAATCTTGTGGAACTAATATTCCAAGGAACACACTTCAGGAAATTATGATAAGCCTACCTTTCATTCTCTACTCCCCTATATTCATTTCACAGAGTAGAAGCTTGAGTTCTAGAGAAGCCATCTAATTACCCCAAGTCACAAATCCTTCCTAGAAATTTAAGATATGAGGTACACTTTACAAAGTTGATTGTGAGAATTACGGTAGAAACAATCAGTTGCATACCTAGCATATTTGGCACTTGAAGCCACTTGTCTATATGACAAAATTACTTCCAGTAATAGTCATGAAATAGGACAAATAAAATAATGATTAGAAAAATCAGCAGACTTTAAATTTTTTCTTCTATTGAATTTCATATATGTAATAATACCAATAAAAAGAATAGTAAATAAAGATTATAATACAAAACTGAGAAAGGTAATGGGTTAATACTTTTAAGTTACAATATCATTTTCTTTTGAAAAACATGCCAAAATGGCTGGCCTGTTACATATAACAATTATTAAGGACTGAATGTTTGTGTCCGCACCTGCCTCCAAGCTCCCAATTCTAACTCTAACTCCCATGTAACTATATTTAGAGTAAGGAAGTAATTAAGGTCTAATGAGGTCATAAGGATGGTGTTCTGATCTGATAGAATTTGCATCTTTATAAGAAGAGACATCTTTTTTCTCTCTTTCCCGAGGGCACATACAGAGGAAAAGCCATGTGGGAGCATAATGAAAGGACAGTCATCTGCAAGCCAAGGAAAGGATCCTCACCAGAAATCAGTTTGGCTAGAACCTTGATCTTAAACTTGTTGCTTCCAGAATTATGAGAAAATAAATTGTTCTTTAAGCTACACAGTCTACTGTATTTAGTTATGCTAACTTGAGAGGACCAATACATTGATAAATTGGTCTGTTACAATAGTGAATATATTGTTTATATTTTATATAAACAATTATAATTTTGCAAATTTGTCAATAGCTTTGTCAAAGTTGATTTTCTTTATATATTCCCATTTCATAGACTATATTAGATAGATTTGTCTATCTTACTCATAATGACTGAAGAATACTTTTAGATTTAATTTTAAAGGTTTTTGTCACACAAAACAACAAATATAAAACCAGAAAAATTATAAATATGAATATAAGTTTGAAGGAAATTAAGAAAATCCTATTGTTCTATATATTCCAGAAATTTTAAACACTGATGAAAACTTCAAGAGGTACTATGGAATAAGAAAACTGAAGTGCTGTATTTCATCTTTTCCATTACTAGGTTGTCGTCATTTATTTCAAATCTGTTTTTTTTTTGTAATTTAACTTCTAAGTTTAGGGGCACATGTGAAGGTTTGTTATGTAGGTAGACTTGTGTCATAGGGGTTTATTGTACAGATAACTTCGTGACTCAGTTATTAAGCACAGTACCCACTTGTTATTCTTTTCTGATTCTCTCCTTCCTTGCACTCTCCACCCTCTGATAGGCCCAATTGTCTGTTGTTCCCCTATGTATGTCCGTATGTACTCATCATTTAGTACCTGCTTGTGAGAACATATGGTGTTTGGTTTTCTGTTCCTGAATTAGTTTGCTAAGGATAATGGCCTCCAGCTCTATGATACTCCTGCAAAGGGCATGATCTTATTCTTTTTTATGCTGCTGCATAGTATTCCATGATGGAAATGTACCACATTTTCTTTATTTCTTTATTCAATCTATCATTGATGGGAATTTACGTTGATTCCATATCTTTGGTATTGTGAATAGTGCTGCAATGAACATACACATGCATGTGTCTTTATGACAGAATGATTTATATTCTTTTGGGTATATCCCCAGTATTGGGATTGTGGGATTGAATGGGGGTCTGTAGGAATCACCATATTGTTTTCCACAGTGGTTGAAATAATTTATACCCCCAACAACAATGCATATGCATTCCTTTTTCTCTGCTACCTCGCTAGCACTTATTTCTTTATTTTTGACTTTTTAATAATAGCTATTCTGACTGGTGTGAGAATCTTCTGCTTAACTCAGGAATATGTAGCTCCACAGAAGTAGCTTAACAGCACCCAAAGAGAGCTTGAAGGATTCAAAACCATTATGAACTTCCTCTCAAAGTTAACATATGCAGTTATATCTACATGCATCAGAGACTGAGTGGATGACTGAGGATTCTTTGAATTAACTTTTATGAAGACTACAGTATTTGTTAAAGAACAAGTAATTCAAATGTGCTAATTTGTAACAAATAATATGTTATTAAAAATCAATAGTAATCTGTGCAATTACGTAGAGCTTAGAATAGTAGAAGCCTTTAGAGACAGAACTATTTATCAGTGACATTGCTTAGAATTACTGAAATACTCTGATAATAAAAAGAAGATTAATTTTAAATTAGTTTTATCATTGCCTTTAAATTCTTCCCAGGCAATGCACCTACTTATCCTATTGCTCTGCCCTAGGTAAGTCCCTGGAAATTACAATATTTAATATTTGTTGAGTAATTCAGAGTTAATGCATGTTTAATCGTTGTTATGAATAAATCAGCTAATTGAGTAGGAATATTCCAAATGCCTTTTCAACATGTTTTATGGTGGCTTTTGTCCAAGGATTTTTTTCCTCCTGGTTTAGAAGACTTGGGACTGCCTGTTCAATTCCATTGAAAATATTAGATCAAAGCAAAAAGAACAAAGCCAGAGGCATCACATTACCTGGCTTCAAACTATGCTGCAAAGCTGCAGTAACCAAAACAGCATGGTACTAGTACAAAAACAGACACTCAGACCAATGGAACAGAATAGATAACCCAGAAATAAAGCAACACACCGACAGCCATTTTATCTTTGACTAAGTTGACAAAAATAAGCAATGGGGAAAGAACTACCTATTCAATAAATGCTGCTGTGATAACTGGCTAGCCATATGGAGAATAAAGAAGTTGAACACCTACCTTTTACCATATACAAAAATTAACTCAAAATGGATTAAAGTTTTAAATGTAACACCGCAAACTGTAAGACACGTATGAGAAAACCTAGGAAACAGCATTCTAGACATAGACCTTGGGAAAGAATTTAGGACTAAGTCCTCAAAAGTAATTGCAACAAAACAAAAAATTGGCACATAGAACCTAATTAAACTAAAGAGCTTCTGTGCAGCAAAAGAAACTAACAATAGAGTAAAAAGACAACCTACAGAATGGATAAAATATTCACAAACTTTGCATCTGACAAAGGTCTAACATGCAAAATCTATAAGGAAATTAAGCAATCGAAAAAGCAAAAATCAAGTAACCTCATTAAAGTGGCTGAAGAAATGAACAGGCAGTTCTCAAAAGAAGACCTATGAGCAGCCAACAAGCATATAAGAAATGCTTAACATCAGTAATCATCAGAGAAATGCAAATCAAAACTGCAATGAGATATCATCTCACATCATTCAGAATGGCTATTACTAAAAAGTCAAAAAATAGCATCCTGGTGAGGCTGTGTAGAAAAGGGAATGTGTATACACTGTTGGTGGGAAAGTATATTAGTTCAGCCACTGTAAAAAGCAGTCTTGAGATTTCTCAAAAAACTGAAAACAGAAGTACCTTTTGACCTAGCAGTCTCATCACTGGGCATATATACAAAAGAAAACAAATCTTTCTACCAAAAAGACACACATACTCACATGTTTATTGCAACACTATTCACAATATCAAAAACACGGAATCAACCTAAGTGCCTGTCAAAAGTGGACTGGATAAAGAAAATGTGGTACGTGTACACCAAGGAATACTATACAGCCATAAAAGGAATAAAGTTATGTTCTTTGCAACACCATGGATGCAGTTGGAGACTGTAATCCTAAGTAAATTAATGCAGGGACAGAAACCCAAATACAGCATGTTCTGGCCTAAAAGTGGGAGCTAAATGTGGGGCACTTATGGACAAAAAGATGGCAACAAATGACACTGGGGATTACTGGAGTGGAGGCTTTTTCCCATGGAGGGTTGCAAGAGTTTAAAAACTAATTGTTGAGTACTATGCTTACTTCCTGGGTGATGGGTTCAATCATACCTCAAAGCTCAGCATCACGTAATATATACAGGTAAAAAAACTTGCACATCTACCCACCCTGAATCTAAAATAAAGGTTGAAATTATAAAGTAAAATAAAATATAAAAAAATTAGATCAACAAGTTGAGTTGGGATTGCATGTGATGGAAGGGAAGAACACATGGGGTAAAGAAAAGTCTTTCTGGCTTATTTCCTATTTCTTTGAGCATGGGAACTTGCAGCTCCATTCCACTCTCTTTAAAATGTTTTCCTCCACTATTGGCTGCTAACATCAAAATATATAACATTGACAAAAGCAATCACGTTGTTTTCCTATGTTCTTTACATTATTATCATGGAAATACACTTGTACTATACTTTTTGTTATTTACAATAATCATTTGGGAGAATTTATCTGCTGTGAAATAGAATAATAAAAATCATTTTACTCTCAATACAGATGCTAGAGGAAATTCTTTTCACTTTTCCAGCCTTATTTTTATCATAAAAAAGAGAAGATCTTTAATTTTTTCTATATTTTATGTTATTTTAGTTGCTAAATATACAGATTTGGTAATTCAGTTGTCTCTCATATCGTATTACTTGAAGAAAACCCTGACTGCAAGTATGCCCAAATGCCAATATCAGGCCATATTTGTCTAGCTTATTAACTTGTCTGCTCTATTCAGCTTCCTCTACCCTACAGGGCCCCATCTGCAGTTTTAACAGTATTGATGATTAATTCTACAAAGAGTAGCTTAAACTGGAAAGCAGAACCTGGAACTGAGCCACAGAGGGCCCATATGCTCAGAGACATCTCTAAGGCAGAGAAAGAAATGTTTCTACTATCTTGGTGAAAGATAGTCTGAAAGCTTCTGCTCTAAGTGGTTTTGGAGGGCCATAGTAATAAGTTAGATGACTGTAAACTTGCAATAAAAATGACCCAGTCTCGGCTCTCATAGTAACTGCATGTCAGATATCAGAAAAGTGGAGTGTTTCTCACACTCAAAAAGGGAGACCATTTTGCCTTCCATATAATTTGTTATATATTTCATCTGGAACTCCCTTTTGTGCTGAATTTCCACTGTCATTGTATCACTATGTGTGGCAATATGATATCTGCAGTATCTTAGCAGGATAGAAAAATACTGGATTTAAAATGTTTATTTTTAATATTTATGAGTCATGTGATTTGAGAACTAGCTTATTTTTAGAAATTTTATTTTTTTCATTTGTAAAATCTGCCTTCTCAGGATGATTGTGAAGATTAAATAAGACCACATGTGTTAATGTATCTGGTGCAAAGCATCAAATCAGTGTAGAATCAGAAAGCCAGTGTTAGGTTACAAGCATTCCCCAAGTCTGTAGTGTATCTGCATTATTGCTGCCTGATTTATCATTCTTGAATTATTTGATATTTAAAGGTCAAATGGGGAAAATGTACCTACATTTGATAAAAAGGGGCATCGTGGGTATGGATTAGCTTGTATAGTTTAAATATTCAAACACATTTATTTAAATTAGTTAAAACAAGATAGCTATATTTTAGGTGTCTCTCAAACTAATATAGACAAAATTATTTATTTCATGTTAAATTTATTAAACACATTTAGAAAGAATTTATATCATTCTATTTGCCTAATTTGTCTATTAATTCTAGCTAAATACGACTGAATTATTTTTAAGAATAGGAAAAACAGAGATGAATTGATTATACGGAATAATTAAAAATAGGACATAGTGTGAACATCAGTGATTACATTCTCAATTCTCCCCCAAATAATTGTCTTTTATTATACTATTGTTTTTATGAAATAGAGCATAAAGTAAATATTACTAAAAACTCCCATTGAATTCATTGATATGATTTTCATGCTGTTTTAATTTAAAGTATTTGTAAATAAATTTGGAAGCAACCTAAGTGTCTATCAACAGACAAATGGATAAAGGAAATGTGGCACATACACACAATAGAGTACCATTCAGAGATAAAAAAGAAGAATATTCCGTTATGTGCAATAACATGGATAGAACTGGAGGCCATTATGTTAAGTAAAATAAACCAGGCACAGAAAGACAAACTTCACATGTCATCACCTACTTGTGGGAGCTAGAAATGAAAACAATTGAACTCTTGGAGACAGAGAGCAGAATGATGGTCACCGAAGGCTGTGAAGGGTAGTGGTGGTGGGGGAGGGTGCGTGATAAATGTGTACAAAAATAGAGTTATACAGAGTGAATATGATCTAGTATTTGATACCACAACAGGGTGACTACAGTCAACAGTAATTTGTTGTACATATAAAAAATAACTAAAAGAGTATAATTGGTATGTTTATAACACAAAGAAAGAATAAATGCTTGAGGTTATGGATACCCCATTTACCCTGATGTGGTTATTATGCACTGCATGCCTGTATAAAAATATCTCATGTATCCCATAAACATACATATCTGCCACATATCCACAAAAATTAAAAATAAAAAAATTAAATTCTAAATTTATAACAGTTACTGGTATTTGCTTATACTTAATAAACTATTTAATAAAACATTTTTGATTTCATGGTATTAAAACATTATTATATTAGTTTCATGTTGGGAATAAAAAATTCACCAATATTCTCAAACCCTTACCATTGAATCATGCAGTTTTGTTTATCATTTCTTTTAGACATTTTGCAACTCTAATGCCACTGCCACCATCATTGTCTGGTCTTCTCACTGGTATCTTACTGTGATAACTTAAATTGTAGTTTTACTGTTTTCTCTGGTTACAGTCTTTTTTGCTCCATTCCTTGGTCCACATTATAGTTAATCATTAAAAGAAATAATAAATGACAACATGCCAATTCTTCCTTTAATACCATTACATCATTTTCTAGGACTTAGAAGCAAAATATAATACTTTTAATAATCTCACCAACTTTTGTTGCTGATGTACTCCCAGCACCTAGTGCTTATTATAGATAAGACACTCATTACTGATGAATGAACAAATAAACCTCAGATTTCCGGCTGCTGCTTCTGCCTCCCTGCCTTCTGCCCCATTTTCACATTCACATCTTGCTTTGTTTTGAACATGCTATACTATCTCTTTCTGCAGTGCCACGTGTATTTAAGCCTGCACAGATGACTTAAATATAAGAGATTAAAGAGATTTTGTCTGTGAGACTCACAGAAAAGAGTTCAGGCTATAATCAAGAGTGGAAGATGGTTGGCATAGTTACATGTTACAAAACAAGGAACTCACATAGGCACTGATGAAAGTATCAGAGATTTTGTAACTAGAGCTTTATTTTAATCCTGTCCTTGTTGTTGATTAATTTTATGATTATTGAAGAGCAAACTCCGTACATTAAATAATACTGCTACATAATGATGAACTCAAATTATATCTCTCATAGAAGCAATTGCACAATGTTTTGGAAGCAATTATTTGGGGAAAAGAGGAATGTAAAGGTATGGAGCAGTTCTAAGACAGAAGTGACTTTCAGGAAAAGCTGTAAGAACTCAGTGATACACTTTTACCTCTGGATTAAGCTAATCACAAATACAGACCTGAGGAGAGCAGGATAACAGGATGGTATGAAGTATGGAAAGAGACCATTGAAAGTGAAAATGGAAAAGCATACATAGCAAAGAGAGGAAGAAGGAAGGATTAAGAAAAACAATAATCACTCAGGGCAGTCACCTGTGTGCCTGGCATTTCCTTATGTAGTATGTGTTATAGGATCAAAGCAATTAAAGGGAATAAAAGTAAGGGAAAGATGAGAATAATAACTCCAGACAGTATTTTGCTTTCCATTTCTGTTCTAAGAAAGAGCTAGAATGGTTTTATTCTCTGAACAATAGTTCAACAGTCAGTTGTTCCCTGACTGTGAAACTAATAAAGATGAGTACTTCCTTTTTTTGTGTATATCCCTTAGTGTCTGTTTTATGATTCTAAAGAAAACTTTAACCAAAGCGTCTCCAGCTATTTTTTCAGCACTTAATTAAGAAATATTTATTAAGTAAATATTTTTATTGTGCTAAGAATACAACATGAGATAGATATTTTTAACAAAAATTTAAGTGTACAATAAAGTACTCTTAACTAGAGGTACACTATCACACAGCAAAACTCTAATACTTACTTGTCTTGCAGCTGAAACGTTCTATCTGTTGAACAGCAACTTCCTATTTCCCCCCTCCTTTTAGCCCCAGACAACCAGCATTCTACTCTCTGCTTCTGTAAATTTCTCTATTTTATATACTTCATATAAGTAGAATTATGAAGTATTTGACCACCTATGACTGGCTTATTTCACTAAGCATAATATCCTCAAGGTTCATGCATGTTGTCATATATATAAGGATTTCCTTCTTTTTTTAAGGCTTATTAATATTTCATTGTCTGTTCTGTCAATTGACATTTAAATTTTTCCACATTTTGGATATTGTGAATAATGCTTTAATGAACAAAGGAATGCAAGTAAGTCTTTGAGATCATGATTCCAATTCTTTTGGATGATTACTCAGAAATGAGATTGCTAGACTGTATGGTAGTTTTACTTTTAATTCTTTGAGAGGCCTCCAGACTTTCTCCATAGCTGCACCATTTTACATTGTCACCAACAGTGTACAAGGACTTCAATTTCTCAATATCTTCAACAACATGTTAATTCCTATTTTTTGATTAGAGCCATCCTAAATGGGTGTGAAGAGATATTGCATTGTGTTTTGATTTACTTTTTTATGATTAGTGATGTCCAGTTTCATTTTATATATTAATATCTGTTTGACCAGAGAAATGTCTATTCAAGTCCTTTGTCTATTTTTAAAATCAAAGTTTTTAAAAATTGAGTTGGAAGAATTCCCTATATTTTATAGATCTCAATCCCTTATCAGATACATAACTTGTGAATATTGTCTTCCATTCTGTAGATTGCCTTTCACTTTATTGAATTTTTTGCTGTTCAGAAGCTTGTAAGTTTGATGTACTCACACTTGTCTATTTTTGCTTTTGTTACCTATGCTCTTGGTGTCATATTTAATAAATTATTAGCAAGAGCAATGCCATGAAGTTTTCCTCCTATGATTTTTTAATGTAGGGGATTTATAGTTTCAACTTTTATGTTTAACTCTTTAGCCAGAGATTCTGGGATCCTTTGCAGCCTAGACCACCATCTTTGTTCTCAGTAGCCGCTAGACATTTATTGTATGCCAGGTCCCATCAGCACTCTGAGATAGGTGGGACAGAAGCTAGTATCTCTGGCAGCCCCTGGAAAAGTTGCAATGTTTGGCATATGTCCCATCTTTCCCCTCCCGGGGGGAGAAGGTGGAGTCTGTATATTTTTGCCCACTTTCTCTGCATAGAGTGAGGGGCTATGGTGAGTGCATATATGGTAGTTCAAACTACAGTCTTTGTGCTCAGTGACCCCAAGCATCTCACTGGGGGTGCAGAAGTCTCTCAAGTAATTTCTGGATTTTTTTGCAGGCAGAATTTGTTCTTATATTTTTGAATTGGTGAGTTTGTGGCCGGAAGGTTTATTTCTTCATTTTGCTGACATCACTCTTTGTATCTTCACCTATTTTAGTTTCCATCAGACGATCCACATGTTTGAAAATCGTAGTGAGTTGTTTAGAATTATTGAGGTTAGAAATTATCCTCCGTTCATGTTATACCCTCTACTCAGTCATAAAACTAGGGCATCTCACCGACCCACCCCAAATGTCTTATTAAAATACATTTCCAGCCACAAACAGATCCTTTCTGAGAATTCTGAAGGTTTTCTCCAAAAACTTTTCCTAATTATTTCAAAATGATTAAATCTGAAAGCCTTATTTTATAATAATGCAACAATAATTTTGAAAGAGACAAAATATTAGGAGAGAAACCTAAAAAATGTTTTAGAGAGTCATCCTAGTGTTGCCAATTGCCTGAATTATATAAAGAATCAAGTAAAACAATGCATGCAAGAGCTGGTATAAGCTTCAAACCTCAATCTAACGTAGCGCAGTGCTGGAATGACACAGGGCCCATCTGGTAGGCACATATAGTTGAGTGTTTCTGACTCAAAGATTCATTTGTCTAAAAACCACATGAATGGTATGCTCTGTTTTACTTTTACTTTTGCTCAAGTTGATATTTTAAAAAAAACATGTAAAATGGTTTTAAGAATTCTCTTAAAACTGAAAACTTAAGGGAACTCAATTTTGGGTTGAATTTCAACTAGTCAGCTTTATGTGATAAAGGGTTTAGAAATGGTCAGTTTTGATTATTTTCCAGCCTATCTGATATATTTAATGACTACAGAACCATTAAAGTGGATGGTGAAAATGTGACATGTTTAGATAAACACCTCACTAATAAAACATTAGGGAAGCAAAATAATTAAACATGTGCTTATATAGCTTTGCTGTGATAAGCAGATCTTTTTGCTGGTGGAGGGTCTTACCTCCACTAGGAGGTCAAATATTAATATTTTGACCTCCTCTCATGAATCATGAATGTTCTTGATGGCATCTAGAATGTTGAATCCTTTCTAGGGGTTTTCAATGTACTTCTCCCAGATACATCAGAGAATTACTATCTATGTCAGCTAAAGCCTTATAAAATGTATTTCTTAAATAATAAGACTTGAAAATTGAAATTATTCCTTGACCTATAGGCTGAAAAATGCCTGTTGTGTTAGCAGGCATAAAAGCAACATGATCTTCCTTATAGCTCTTGGGTGACTAGGTGCATTGTCAATGGTCAGCAATATTTGAAAAAGGAATATTATTTTCTGAGCAGTAGGTCTCCACAGTGGGCTTATACTATTTAGTAAACCATTACTATTAGTAAACCAGTAAATGGATATGCTGTCATCCAGCTTTTGTCATTCTATTTATAGAACACAGACAGAAAAGACTTATCATGATTCTTAAGGACCCTAGGATTTTTGAATGGCAAATTATTGTTGGCTTCAATTAAATTCAGCAGCTGCCTTAGCCCCTAACGAGAGTCAGCCTGTGCTTTGAAGCCAGGCATTCACTTCTCTCTAGCTATAAAAATCCTATATAGCATCTTCTTATATAAAGTTGTTTTGTGTATTATATACATTAATGTATGCATAATACATTAATAATAGATTGTTTAGTATAGTCACCTTCATCAGTGATCTTAGGTAAATCTTTTGGATAACTTGGTACAGCTTCTCCATCAGCATTTGCTGTCTCACTTTGTTCTTTGTTTGTTTGTTTTTGAGACGGCATCTCAGTCTGTTGCCCAGGCTGAAGTGCAATAAATACTGTGTTCTCGGCTCACTGCAACCTCTGCCTCCCGGGTTCAAGTGATTCTCCTGCCTCAGCCTCCCGAGTAGCTGCAATTACAGGTACCTGCCACCATGCTCAGTTAATTTTTTTGTATTTTTAGTAGAGGCAGGGTTTCGCCATGTTGGCCAGGCTGGTCTTGAACTCCTGACCTCAGGTGAGCTACCCACCTTGGCCTCCCAAAGTGCTGGGATTACAGGCTTGAGCCACCATGCCTGAGTTACTTTATTCTTTTATGTTATGGAGATGGCTTCTTTCCTTAAATCTCATGAACCAACCTCTGCTAGTTTCCACTTTTTATTCTGCAGCTTCCTTACCTCTCTCAGCTTTCATAGAATTGTAAATGGGGCTTTGTGCCGGTTTAGGTTTTGGCTTTTGGGAATGTTGTGGCTGCTTTGATCTTCTACCTAGATGACTCAAAAATGTTTTCATATCAGCAATGAGGCTGTTTCACTTTCTTATCATTTGTGTGTTCACTGGAGTAGCACTTTTAATTTTCTCCAAAAAATTTCCCTTTGCATTCACAACTTGGTTGTTTGGTCCAAGAGACCTAGCTATCAATCTATTCTGGCTTTCAACAGGCCTTTTTCACTAAGCTTAATCATTTCTAGCTTTTTACTGAAAGTGAGAGATATGTGACTCTTACTTTTACTTAAATACTTAGAGGCCCTTGTAAAGTTATTAATTAGCCTAATTTCAATATTGTTTATCTTGGGGAATAGGGAGGCTCTGAGAGAGGGAGGGAGATTGGGAAATGGTCAGTGGAGCAGTCAGAACACACATAACATTTATTAAGTTCACCATACTATTTGGGCACGATTTATGGTGCCCCAAAACAATTATTATAGTAACATCAAAGATCATTGATCACAGATCACCATAACATACATAATAATAATGAAAAAGCTGAAAATCTTGTAAGAATTACCAAAATGTTACACAAATACACAAAGTGAGCACATGCTCTTAGATAAGTGGTGCCAATAAGGCTTGTTTGATGCTGGGTTGCCAAAATCCTTCAATTTCTAAAAAACACATTATCTATGAAGTTCAATAAAGTGAAGAAGAATAAAACGAGATATGCCTGGATTGTTTTGCTCTAACTCTGCCTTTCTCCTTAGTTTACTGCCCCTGATTTTTCTGAGTTGAGATGACTTGCCATCAAAGAAAGGGAAGGGCATAGAAAAAGATCAAATAATGGACTTTTTCCCTGGGTAAAATATAAAATTAAAGAGATCAACATCTCAGAGACAGGATTAATCTTTAGGTAATATGGCATTCTATTTCACCCTTTAAAATCTTTAGAAGAATTCAGTGACTTATTTCCATAAAACATATAAAATTCCCTCTCTTCCCTTTTTAAAATATTTATCATGTAGTTCACATTTTTTTCCTCTTTGATAAAATGTGTTTTCTGTCTCCTAGTTATTTTTTCGGTGCAATTTTCAGACAATTCTCCTGCGTTTGCCTCTTGGAAAAGACATTACTACATTTTTTTTTTCTTTTTTAGGAGGCATAGTTTTCAGAAAGTGATATTCTTACAGATTGCACATCTGCAGAGTTTGATAACATTTTATTTAGATAAGCATAATAGAGACTTATTCTTTGGCAACTTATCTAAGAATGTAATGACTCTAATTTCAGAATTTTTTTTTCTGAAATATATGAGCTTTCCCCCAACAATCAGGTCTGTTTTCCTACCTCAATATTCTACCTTTGCTCTTGGATTTGCTTATAGGGCACAGAGGACTTCCCATGGAGTTGTAAAGAGCTTATTCCTCTGTGTGGGTTATGCATACCATGGGGCTGTCATTACTATTACCACCAGGAGACTCCTTAAACACTTAGGATATATGATAGTTTTCACTTGGTTCAAAAATCTGCCAGTTTTTCAGTAAGACCTTTCTCACTATTAAACTTTAACTCATAGATGGGATACTAGTTCCTTTTTTCCATTAACTCTTTAAATATTCTTGTTTCTATCTTGGCAGTGGAGTCCACTGAGATTGCTTTTATGTTGTGTACATAGGTGATAAGGGGGCTTTGGGTGCAGTTGTAAATACCATTGTCACCTTTTCACCCTAAATATTTCATTGAGCGAACACATTGCATCTGTATTAATATTTTTATAATTTCCAGTCATTTCTATTTTTAGACAATGTCTGAAATGACAAGATAGAAAATCAACCCTGAACCACAGGCCTTCTAGGAGACATTTAAAACAATATTTGCTTAGAGAAAAATTCATGACTTTCCTGAACTTCTTTTCAAGACAATGCATTTATTACTTTAACCAAAGTTTTGTCTTTTATGCTAGTTACTTAGGAAAAAAATCAGAAAGCCTGAAGGCATCTGTTAGAAGATATGGTAGGTTTGGAAATTTGCTACATTTCCCTCAAACAGCATCCTCATTCAGTTTTATGAACTAAGCATAAACATTAGTTGTTAATTATATCTGCTAATTAAACATGAGCAATTTTTATTTTTTATGTGTGCTGTCACTGTTTTCTAAATTTATTTCATTTTTGAATAAACATTTGAATTAGTGTCCATTTGTCAGTACTAGTAGCAAAATTACTCAGAGCCAGTACTGGACTAATGATGAGCTAGTAATTTAGCAGAGTAGCCATTTTTAAAAAATGCGATATAGCACATGTACACATATCTCAGTGTATAGTTCAGTGAATTTTTAAATAAAGACATAAAGTGAATACATACTAATTGAATGGGTCAATGCATTTTAAAAATGTGTAGTCATTAATCAAATCAAGATATGAAGGATTTCTGATATCTTAGAGATCTCCTCAATGCCACTTTCAAGTCAATACAACTACTACAAGAAAACCACCCTTTTGACTTTTCTCAATGTGGATCAGGTTCGCCAATCCTTGAACTTCAATTAAATGATTTCATACAGAATAAGCTCTTTCTGTCTGGTTTCTTTCACTAAACATGATTTATTCATGTTGTTACATGGAATAATACATTCAAAATTTTTATCCCTGTATATGTACAAATATATGATATCTATGAATTTGACTAGTATTTGGATTTTTCTACTTTTGTGCTATTATGAATAAAACTTCTATAAATATTTTTGTACAAATCTCTCGGTGGGCAGGTACACTCATTAGTCTTGGGCATACATAAGGTGTATTCACAGGTATAGACAGGCATATACTTAAGAGTAATGAGTGCACATTGTCCATCAATAGAACTGTATAAGAATGCTTATAGCAGTTTTACTTATGGAAGTTTAGGCATATATTTAGTGTTATTTTAGTAGTTCAAACTATTTAGCTTTAATAGACTGCCATAATTTTCAAGGTGGTTATACCAACTTAGACTCTCATCAGTGTGTATGAGTGTTTCTGTTGCCTTCTTGCCAACACTAAATATGTTAGACATCTTAACTTTAGCCATTCTCATGGCTTTGTGATAGTATATCATTGTGGTTTTAATAAATATTTTTTTGATGACTAATGATGTTGAGCATCATTTCATATGCATATTGGCCATGAAGGTATCCTTGTTTTAAAGTATTCAGGTCTATTCCCATTTTAATAGAGTCATTGCCCTTATAATCTTCTATTGTATTCTTTCTATTGCATTTTTTTGTTATTAATAGATAAGAATTCTTTATACATTCTAGAAACTACTTTTTTTGTTTATTATGTATAGTTGCTTTCTCAGTTTGTGGCTTCTTTTTTCACTTTTATTATGCACCTTTTGAAAGCACTGAAGTTTTACATTTAGTATAGTTGATTCAGTCTGCCTGTTCTTGTGTCTTATATAAGAAATCTTGATCCCAGGTATATAAAGTTATAGGTCTGCACTTTCTTTTCTTTTTTTAGTTTAGAGATAGGATCTCACTGTTGCCAGGCTGGAGTGCAGTGGTGTGATCATAGCTCATTGCAGCCTTGATTTCCTTGGGTCAAATGACCCTTGGCTGGTTGTTTTTGTTTGTTTGTTTTTGAGATGAGACCTTGCTATGTTGTCTAGACTGGTCTTGAACTCCTGGCCTCAAGAGATCCTTCCACCTTAGCCTTCCAAAGTACTGGGATTATTGGCATGAGCTACCATGCCTAGCCTTAGTTTTACACTTTCTTTTAAACTTTTAAAAGTTTAGCTTTCATATTTAAATATTTAATTCACCTGAGACTGATTTCTATGCATAGTATGAGGTAGAGACAAGATATACATATTTTTTTCATTGGAATACCAGTTGTTCCAGCATTATATATTTAATAAGATATTACTTATCCCTAGATTTGCAATGCAAAGTCTATCAAATAACAGGTTTTTTTTTTTTTTTTTTTTTTTGAGATGGAGTTTTGCTCTTGTTGCCCAGGCTGGAGTGTAATGGCGTGATTTTGGCTCACTGCAATCTCTGCCTCCTTGGTTCAAGTGATTCTCCCGCCTCTGCCTCCTGAGTAGCTGGGATTACAGGCATGTGGCACCACACCTGGCTTATTTTTTGTATTTTTAGTAGAGACAGGGTTTCTCCATGTTGGTCAGGCTGGTCTCAAACTCCCGACCTCAAGTGATCCACCTGCTTCGGCCTCCCAAAGTGCTGGGATTACAAGGGTGAGCCACCATGCCTGGCCCATAACAACTTTTTAATAAAGGTTTGAGTGTATCTCTAGGCTCTCTATTGTCTTGTCTTACACCGAGGTGAGGCTGGCTTAATAAGTGCAGGTTCATTATAAGTCTTGATATCTAGGGAAAAAAATCCTTGCTGTTTTTGGGTCTTTGCTCTTCCTTATAAATTTTATAATCTATTTGTCAAGAACCATAAAATAAGAGACATTTTTATTGGAATTATGTTGATTCTGTTCCTAAATTTAAGGAAAATTGATATTGTCTAATTTTTTGGTCTTCCAAACAATAAATTTATTATGTCTCTTTATTTATTTAGATGTCTTTTATGCCTTTCAATACAGTTTTATAATTTTTTTCATTAAGTTATTGCACATCTTTTATTAGATTTAATTTATTTATATTTTTGTTGCTATTTTTAATGAAAGGCATTCCTGCATGGTAAATTTAATAGTTTGATATTTCATGTTCTCATTAAAAGAATAGTCAGTAAAAGTTGTTTTTTATTTTTTGATAAATCCACTGGTTATTAATATATTAATGAATGTTACCTGCAGGGACATCAATATGAACAACTATCCACATAAGAAAGTATCTTCATAAGAATAAAAAATCAGGTGAGCAATCACATACCTGGTTTTAACATCATATTTAGGAAAGACACGTTGAGGAGGGTAGGAAAGACAGTCTTTGATTGCTGACACTTCTCCGCTACCTACTCCACACCCCACAGTAGCCACATGATGCAGAGGGACAATCTGTATACTTTGGGGAAAGGAGAGTGCGGTGACTGTAGGACTTCACATTGGAATTCAGTGCTGCTCTATCAAAGTGGAAAGCAACACAGGGAAGAAATTGTCTAGTAATCATATAGGGAGCATTTAGACCAGTGCTAGCCAGACAGAAATCACTTATCCTAGTGGTTGGAATCTGAGTTCCTGAAAGCACCATTACCACAGGCTAGAGGGCTCTGGGGTCCTAAATAAACTTGAAAGGTAGTCTAAGCTACTAGGACTGCAATTTCTGGACAAGTTCTGGTGTTGTGCTGGGCTTGGAGCCCATATACTTGTGGTACACAAGACCTAGTGAGACACCAGCTGGGGCAGCCAAGGGAGTGCTTGTGCCACCCATTCTCCAACCCCAGCAGTGCAGCTTGCAGCTCCTTCTGTTTGAGGAGAGGAGAGGAAAGAGTAGAAGACTTAGTCTTACAACTTGGATACCAACTCAGCCACAGTAGGATAGGTCATTGGGCAGAGTCCTGAGGTCCTCATTTGACATCCTAGCTCCCTGCTGATATTTGAAGACACACCATGAGCCAGAAAGGAATCTGCTGCCTTGATGGGAAAAACTCAGTTCTTGTAGGAGTCATCACTTTCTGACTAAATAGCATTTGGGCTTTAAATAAACATCAGTTGTTGCCAGGCAGTTCTCACAGCAGGCCTTGGGTGAGACCCAGTGCCGTGCTGGCTTCAGGTATGACACATGCATTACAAGCTGTGGTGGCTTTGGGGAGAGATTCCTTCTGCTCAGGGAAAGAAGGGGAAGAGTAAAGGGAACTTTGTCTTTCAAGTTGGCCATGGTAGGGCAGAGCACCAAACAGGCTTCTAGTCCCAGATTCCAGGCCTTGGCTGCTGGACAGCATTTTTGTACCCACTCTGGATCAGAGGGGGAGCCCACTTCCCTGAAGGGAGAGACTCAGCTTGGCAGCAATTACTACAAGCTCACCGAAGAGCCCTTGGACCTTGACTGAACATCAGTGGGCGCCAGGCAGCATGAGCCGTGGGCCTGGCATGGTGTGGCCCAGGGAGTAGTTTCTTCTGCTGAAGGAAAGGAAAGTGAAAAGTGGGAAGGTTTTGTCTTGTGGTTTGGGTGCCAGCTCAGCTGCAGTAGAAAACAGCACCTAGTGGATTTCTGAGGTCCCCAACTCCAGGCCATGACACTTTGATGGCATTTCTGGATCCACCCTGAGCTGAAGGGAGCTTTCTGCCACAAAAGGAAGGCTACAAGCCTGGCTAGATTAAACACCTGTTGATTGCAGAGCCCTTGGACCTTGAGGAAACATTGGCAATAACCAGTCATAATTGCAGGCCTTGGGGAGACCCAGTGCTGTGCTGGCTTCAGGGCAGACCCAGCACAATTCCAGTGGTGGTGGCCACAGGGGTGCTTGTGTCACACCTCCTTCACCTCCAGCCAGGTCAGCATGGAGAAAGAGAGATTACCTTTGTGTGAATAAAGTAAGGGAAGACAAGAGCCTCTGCCTGGTAATCCAGAGAATTGCCCCAGATCTTACCCCAAGTGCACCAAGGTGGTATCTCTACAAGTCTAAAAGAGTCACACCATTAATGGGATTGGGTACCTCTAATGCAGATACAGCTGCAGTGACCTAAGACTTAGATAACAACACTCAATTCCCTTTGAATACTTGGAAAGCCTTCCAAGAAAGATGGGTACAAACAAGTTCAAGTTATAGAAATCAGTAACAAGAGGAACTTTGGAAACTATACAAACGTGGAAATTAAACAATGTGTTCCTGAATTACCAGTGGGTCAACAAAGAAATTAAAAAGGAAATTTTAAAAAATTCTTGAGACAAATGAAAATGGAAACGCAACATATCAAAACCTGTGGGTTACAGCAAAAGCAATAGTAAGAGGAATGCTTATAGTAATAAGCATCTACATCAAAAACGTAGAAAAACTTCAAATAAATAACCTGATTATGCATCTCAAGGAAATTAAGAGGAAATCACACCCAAAATTAGCAGAAGAAAAAAAAAGAATCAGAGCAGAAATAAATGAAATTGTAACAAATAATAGAAAAAGATTAACAAGGCCGTGCACGGTGGCTCATGCCTATAATCCCAGCACTTTGGGAGACTGAGGCAGGTGGATCATGAGGTCAAGACATCGAGACCATCCTGGCCAACATGGTGAAACCCTGTTTCTACTAAAAATACAAAAATTAGCTGGGCTTGTTGGCACGCACCTGTGGTCCCAGCTACTAGGGAGGCTGAGGTGGAAGAATCGCTTGAACCCAGGAGGCGGAGGTTGCAGTGAGCTGAGATTGTGCCACCGCACTCCAGCCTGGCGACAGAGCAAAACTCAGTCTCAAAAAAAGGATTAACAAAACAAAAAATGTTTTGAAATTATAAACAAAATCAATAAAACTTTAGCCAGACTAAGAATAGAAGAGAGAGATCCAAAGAATTGAAATCAGAAATAAAAAAGAAGACACTACAATTGATACTGTAAAAATTAATATTCATTAGAGACTTCTATAAGCAACTATATGCCAATAGATTGGAAAACCCAGACAATATGGATAAATTCCTAGACACATACAACCTACCAATATCGAATCATGAAAAACTCTAAAACCTTCATAAACTAATAAGTAATTAAATCAAAGCTATAATAAAAGTCTCCCAGCAAAACGAAGCCCAGGATCTGATGCGTTCACTGCTGAATTCTACCAAACATTTAAAAAACCAATACTAATCCTACTCAATACCAATCCTCTGTTTAAAATATAGAGGAGGAGGAAACACTTTCAACTCATTCCTTGAAGCCAGTATTATCCCGATACTAAAACTAGAAGAAGATGCATCAAGTAAAGAAAACTACATGCCAATATCCCTGATGAACATTGATGCAAACATCTAGCAAACCAATTCAACAACATACTAAAAAGATAATTCATCATGACCAAGTGGGATTTATCCCAGGGATGCAAGGATGGTTCAATTTACACAAATCAGTGTGATACATATCAACAAAAGGACTAAAACCATATAATCATTTCAATTGATGCTGAAAAAGCATTTGATAATTTAACATTCTTTCATGATAAAAACCATAAAAAAACTGGGTGTAGGAGGAGCATACCTCAACACAATAAAAGCCATATACGACAGAAGTCAAATTATTTTTGTTTGCAGATGATATATTACAGTTGGAAAACTATAAAGGCTCCACCAAAAGAAACTTTTAGAACTGATAAACTCAGTATAGTTGCAGGATACAAAATAAGTATACAAAATTCAGTGGCATTTGTATAGTCAACAGTGAGCAATCTGAAAAGGCAATCAAAAAAGTAATTCCATTTACAATTGTTACCGATAAAATTAAATACCTAGGATTAAACTTAACCAAAGAAGTGAAAGAAATCTACCATGAAATTATAAAACACTAATGCAAGAAATTGAAGAGGACACAAAAATGGAAAGATATCTCATGTTTGTGGATTGTGAGAATCAATATTGTTAAAATGTCCATACTATCTAAAGCAATTTACAGATTCAATGCAATCCTTATCAAAATAACAAGAACATTTTTCACAGATATAGACAAAATAATCTAAAAATGTATATGAAACTCCAGAAAATCCAGAATAGCCAATGCCATTCTGAGCAAAAAGAACAAAACTTGAAGAAGCATATTATCTGATTTCACTTGTACTACAGAGCTGTTGTAACCAAAATAAAATGTTACTGGTATAAAAACACTCATATATACCTATGTAACTGAATATAGAACCCAGAAACAGATCCATACATCTACAGTGAACTCATTTTTGACAAAGATGCCAAGAACATACACACTAGAGAAAGAACAGTCTCTTCAATAAATGGTGCTGGGAAAACTGGATACCCATATGCAGAAGAATGAAATTAGACCACTATCTCTCACCATATCCAAAACCCAAAATGCATTAAAGACCGATCTAAGACATAAAACTATGAAACAATGAAAAGCAAACATTGAGAAAACTCTCTAGGATATTGCTTTGGGCAAAGATTTCTTAATATCCCCCAGAACACAGGCAACCAAAGCAAAAATGGACAAATGAGATCACATCAAGTTAAAAGGAAAAGATACAATCAACAAAGTGAAGAGCCAACCCACAGAATGAAAGAAAATATTTGTAAACTACCTATCTGACAAGGGATGAATAACCAGAATATATAAGGAACTCAAACAACTCAATAGGAAAAAAATCTAAGAATTTGATTAAAAAATGGACAAAACATCTGAATAGGCACTTTTGAAAAGAAGACATTAAAATGGCAAACAGGTGTATCAAAAGATTCTCGACATCATTGATCATTAGAGAAATGATCATTAGAGAAATGCAAATAAAAACTACAGTTTCATATCATCCCAGTTTAAATGGCTTTTATTTAAAAGTCATGGAATAATGAAAACTGGTGAGAATGTGGAGAAAAGGGAACCGTTGCACACCATTGGTAGGAACGTAGCTTGGTACAGTCACTCTGAAGAGGTATGAAGCTTCCTCAGAAAACTAAAAACAGAACTAGCATATGATCCAGCAATCCCACTGTTAGGTATATGTCCAAATGGAGGAAAAAGTTGATTGCAGGGTACAAAGTTACAGTTAGGAAGAATTGGTTCTGGTGTTCTATCACATAATATGGTAACTATAATTAATAATAATATATATTTCAAGGTAAATAGAAAGGATGATCTTGAGAGGTATTACCACAGAGAAGTAATGTTTCAGGTCATAGAAATGCTAACTATCCTGATTTGATCATTATACAATGTACATACATGCTGAAACATCACACTGTAGCCCATAAGCATATATAATTATTATGTGCCAATTACAAAAATTTAAAAAAAAATCACTTTCATTCATTCTAGCTATTTTATTTTTGAATAGCAATGTGGAATATTAAAAATTGATAATGGTTTAGATTCTAATGCAACTTATCAAATATGGTGGAGTGATTCACCATGCCAAATACTGCTGAGAGTTGAGTAAGAAGGGATTAATTATTACATCTGGCAATGTGAAGGTGTTCAGTGGGGAAAGTCTAATTGGGATAGGTTCAAAAAGAAACAGGGACTGAAAAGGTGAAGTTTGCAAGTTTGAACAACTTTTCAAGGAGTGTTAGAAAAGGTATAAAAAATAGAGTGGTAGTTAGAACAATATATGGAATCTAGATAGGTTTTATTTTTTAACAGCAAATATTACAGCATGACTGTATCAGAATAATAAAATCCAGTAGAGAGTGAGTGACAAAACAGAAAATGAGAGAAAGGGGTATAATTTCAAAAGTAAGCTCTTTGAGTAGGTGAGAGGAGGTGAAACCCAGTGCCCGAATTGAGAAGTTGGCAGTAGGTAGGATCTCAAATAAGTTACTTTTACAATTGGAGAGAAAGTAGAATACAAATGATAACAATGAGAATGAGTAAACAGAAAAATTAATAGAAGTTCATGGAAGTTCTTTTTGGATTGCTTCTCTTTTTTAATGAAATACATTTATGAAAAGAGTCAAACTCTAAAATATTTGAAGAGATTTATTCTGAGCCAAATATGAATGACTAATGGTCAGTGACGTAGCCCCAGAAGATCCTGAAAACATGTGCCCAAGGCAGTTGGGTTACAGCTTGATTTTATACATGTTAGGGAGACACAGGGCATCAGTTAATACATGTAAGATGTACATTGGTTTGGTCTGGGAATGTGACACAACTGGAATCAGAGGCTTCCAGATCACAGGTGGACTCAAAGGTTTTCTGATTGGCAACTGGTTGAAACAGTTATCATCTGAAGAGCTGGAATCAGTAGAAAGGAATGTTGGGGTTAAGAAAAGGGGTTTCAGAGACCAAGGTTTTGCCATATAGATGAAGCTTCCAGGTAGTAGGTTTCAGAGCCTTATCACACCTTAAGAGGTGCCAGGGTCTTAGTTAATTTTCCCCCTGGATCAGGGAAAAGACCTGGAAAGGAATGGGGATTCTCTACAGAATGTAATTTTTTTTTCTCCGTTAAAGACAGCTTTGCAGAGCCATTTCAAAATATGTCAAAGAAATATATTTTAGGGTAAAATAATTCAATGTCTTTCAGAGCTTTCTATCTGTCATATAATGCTATACTAGAGTCAGGCTGGAATTTGGTGTCTTATTGCTACAAAAACTCTATTTTCTTCAATCTTAACATCTCTGTTTTAATGTTAATACTGGTCAGCTCTGCCTGAATTCCAAAGAAAGGAGGATATAACGATGCTTGTCCTACTCCTACTTTCCATCATGGCCTGAACTAATTTTTCAAGTTACCTTTGGAATGACCTTGGCTGAAGGGAGCATCCATCAGTTGGCTGGAGGGCTTAGAAGTTTATTTTTGGTTTACAAATAAGAAAAAAATGTTAAGTACCTGAGAGAAAAAAGAAAGGAAGGTAGGTTTGAGGAGAAAGAATGTGAATAATCACCTGGCATCATGGGAAAAATAAATGAAACAAGGAAATGCAGCATATTTGCCAGAGATTTTGACTTACTTTCATAACTTTAAAGTCAGGGTGTGGAAGCACTGTCTATTTGGAAATTTACATAATTAAGACACATAGCAGAAAGCATGATTCAGATGAAAAGAACCAACCAGATATTTGGCAGCTGGTTTTTTTTTAGAAAAGCAAAATGAACAGTGGTCTAGGAGTTGTGTCATGGAGTAAGAAGGAAATCTACATCGCCTCTAAGATCTCCTATGTGTTTTAGGAGATAAAATGGTCTACTCATGACAGGGCTGGAGAAGAATACATGAGAGCATATTTTTATAATTAAGATACAAATATCAGGCTATCACAAATGAGGACACCCCACATTAGAACAAATGAAAAAATTATATAGGCATATCAAAATTTATACCTCATTAACCTAAAGTACAGGTGTCAAAAATGATAATAAATAGTGTTTAGTTTTAATTTTTTATCCTGTTATGCTATCACTGACATTAAGATGGCAGCTTGATTTTCTGTTATTGACATTTTCCTATCAAGAGATGAGACAGTGTTTTAAATTACTTGATCTTAAGTTTTCCTTATTGAATTCTGCTTCCCATCTCCTGGTATGTAGAAAACAATATAATGGAGTTTTGTTTAGGCAGCCAAATAGAACTCTCCAGCAATCACCTTTTCTTCACCCTAAGAACACCAAACTGAACAACTCAACTATCTATGCAAGAAAGCACCTTTGTAAGAACCCAAATATCTGCTGTTTCCTTCATTTTTAATGGTCAGTGTAAGCTCCACAAATGTTAGAACCATATATGGCATGCTCTTTTCTATAGTCTTTGTATCTTCCAAAATATTTGGCTAATAGGAATTACTATTATTTGCTAAATTAATAAATCAAGTTTGTATTATTCTTATTATTTCATGTCCTTTATTTAATGAGCTTGTAAGGTCCTTAAGGAGAGGGGAGATGCTTTTATATATGTATATGTATGTGTAAAATACATTATATATATGTGACTAAATAAATGAATGAGTTCTGGTGTCATTTTCCATGTCAAGTCATAAAAATCTTATTAAACAGAAGCACTAAGAATATTTCACAATATTTACTTCTTTTCCTTTAGTCTGATATTACTACTCATCCTTTCCTCTTAGGCATTGCATATTTGTGCATCTTGCTGATGTTTTTAAAATAACAAACAAATAAAATGTTTTATTGATCTGCTCTTTCCTTAAGTCATTACTGTAGTCTCTCTCCTTCACTGACAAACATTTGAAAGAGCAAACTATGTGGCCGTCTCTATTTTCTCAACTTCATCCTTCAATGCCTAATAATCGTAATAATCCACATCAATCCTTACTATTCTACTGAAATTGTTATTGCTGAAAGCACTAATATCTTCTTAATTGCAAATCTGAAGTTCATTCTCAGTGTTTTCTATGTTGCTTTCTCATCAGCCTCTGACACAGTAGAGCACTGCCTATAGACTTCTTTCTTTCCAGACCAGCATGTCCCCTGGACCCCATTCAGCTTTAAAAATTTTCAAGCTCTGTTATTTCATCAAACTCTTCTCTATTTCATTTAATTTGTTCATGCAATTCTAGGTGGTTTCCTTTACTAAATTAATCCACTTTTTTTTTCAACTGCTACCTTGCATTCTGAAGATTTGTACCTATCACCTCCAGCTTCATATGTCCAAATACTGCTATTGAATAACTACAATAGATATACTATAAGAACCTCCAACTTGGCATGCCAGTATGGGAAGTTACTATCACCACATAGATGTCTATCTTGGCTGCTGGGGAGGGTATCTGTCTAGTCTCCCTATCTAGAAGCCTTCCCTCTCTCACACCCAACAATCAACATACTGTCAGGTGAAGCTAATTTTACCTTAGAGGTATCTACAAATAAAGGATTTCTTTTTCCACCTTTATTTCTATTCTGTTGTCTGCATCATCTCTTGCAATAATCTAAATGATCTCTATCCCAGTAATTTCTGCCCACTCCAGCTCATCCTGTATTCTATAATAAGTATTACAATGCTAAAACCCAAGACGGAGTTTGTTGCTTCCCTGATTTAAACCTCTGTTAATCTCCATTGTATAAGATATGAACAAAACTGATTCAGGAACACTAAGCCTTTTAAGAATACATTTTCAAGCTTTTCTTTTAGTCCTATCTCTTGTTATTCTGGTCTGAATTTCCACTAGAACCCTATACTCGACTTGCGTTGAATGTCTATTATGTCCCAGACTTGTTAGGATTTTCAAGAGTCTGAAATTGTTTATGCTTCCTTCTCCCCAAAGTAAGCATGTTCTTTTCCTCATTTATTCACTGGATGATTCAACACAAATATTATTGGATGACACTATGCAGGTATTGTTCCTCTTGAACTGAATTTATGATATAGAGGTGGGGGAGACAGAAATCAAACAATCACTATAATGAGTGCAAAATTTAAAACAGAGATAAGAAGATAATATGACATCATAAGAAAGTCTGCAAAAGGTTTTTGATCTATCCTGGGAGGAGGAGATGGTAGCCAGAAAGGGTTAAAATAGGAGAAATAAATGGAAATTAACTAGGTAGGAAATGGAGGAATGGGCATTTCTAAGAAAGGGAATAGAGGGAAAACTCGTGTGGATGGAATACAGAGATAAAGTGGAGAAGGCGACGGGCACTGAAGTTGAACTTGTAAGGATAGGACAGGCATAGTGACAGAGTACAAGTGTCTAGGTTAAAAATATTGATATTAACCCTAACATCAGTGGATGCCTTCAAAGGGGATTAAGCATGGGCAGGATTATGCATTACATAATCAGATTTGACTGTATTGTGTAGAACAGTTTAGAGAGGGAGGAGTGAATTAACACACTGAGAAACAGTAGTATGCTGTTGCATTGGTCTGGTAGAGAGATAATGGTAACCTGAATGAGAGTGGTCATACTAGAGATGGTGAGAAATGGAAGATTTCAAAAATGTTTAGGAGGTAGAAATCAAGGATACTTCCTGATAGACTGGATATGAAAAATGAGGGAGAAGGAGAAAAATTCCTTCTTCCTTATGTTTCAAACTAATTCTTTTCTTGCAAGACTGTTCACATATCACCCGTGCAGGTTAGCATTTTCTAACTATCCCAGTAGCAATAAGAAGGGAGCTCATGTCTTTCAGATTACTTTGGCACAATATTCAGATCTCTGCACTTAAAGTAACTTCCCTGCTAAAATAACTGTCTGCTCAATAGCCAGGTTTCATTCTTTTTTTTTTTTTTTTTTTTTATATTCTAACATCTGATATCATACCAGTCATAGAATAGATGTTCAAGGAAATTGTTTATTGACTGGTGGAAGAAATTTAAATGCCATAGATAATTAAAGCCAGCATTCATTAAGAATGTACTATTTTCAATAAAATGACAACAGAAAGTTAAGAGCTAATACAGAGATATATATATTTTTTGTAGATATATCTGTGGAGATAGGTTTGCTCCATTCAAGGAACCATTAAATCTGAACTCTTAGAAAAATATTTTTGTTCATGTGTACTTTTGAAAATTAAGGAAGAGTCAGTACACTCTATTTAACATTGAAATTGTCAAGAGGCAGAAGGATTCAAAACCACACTAAGAAAAATGTTCACTCATAATTTTTCGTTTTTATTCATTATCTCTTATTTTTTCCTGTTCTCTTCTAAGAGCTTTTTTGTTAACCACACAAATGATGTATTAGCGATCATTCTAACATAAAAGTTTTTAGAATGGTAACAGCATTCATTCCACTAAAAATTATACATTTAAAAATAGTTCAAGAATGCTTTTGGAATACTATTAAAATATAAGTATGAAATAAATGAAAGAAGGAATATTTTTATGAGGCCTAAGTTTTCAATAATTCTGCCTACTTCCTCACAAAACAGTGCCCTACTTTCCCAGTCATTAAAATTTTCTTATCACTTCAGTGAATCTCCAAGGTGTGCTACATCTAGCAGCCTTCATGTTCCTTTCTAAAATCAGGCAAGTGTACCGTATTGGATTCATGAGATTATAATGTTGTATTTATACCGAACCTTTTCTGTGTTTAGGTATGTTTTGTTACACAGATACTACCCTGTGTTACAGTTTTGCCTATGGTATTCAGGACAGTAACATGCTGTACAGGTTTGTAGCCTAGGGGCAATAAGCTATACCACATAGCCTAGGTGTGTAGTAGGTTATACTGTCAACGTTTGTGTAAGACACTATGATGTTCCCCTCAATGATGAAATCACCTAACAATGCATTTCCAGAATACGTCCTCATATCTGATAAGCAATACATGACTATATCCAGATACTGGCTGAAACAAATCAGGGATTATGAATAGAAATGGAAAATTTATACAATAACTTTTATGTTTTCAGGTGTTGGAAATGTAAGTGCATATGGACAAGGACAAGATTATAGCTGGGGGAAAAAGAAAGTTGGTAAGTTAGAGATAACGTTTTTACTTTCCACAAGCAGTTTAACCTTTGTGGTTTTTTTTTTTTAACAATAAAACAAACAAAAAAATACCTGAAAGATAAATTTAAAAACCTGAAGTTTAAATAAATTCATTTTTTAGAGGAAAAAATCACTTTTATAAAATTCACTTCTATAGTTGGGAAGAAAGACGACTGAATATTTCTCAATAAAATGTGATATCTATTTGTCATGAACTGTAAGAGCATAAATATGACAACTCAAAAGGTTGTCTTAGTATACGTCATAATTTCTTAAAGGAATACTTAGAAAAATAAGTATTTTGGAATATATGCTTGTGGAGTTCAATTATATTTTGTGGTATTGTTTAGACTCAGAGTACACGGTATATAAATTCTGATTTCCAAAATGAGTTGCTATAATAATATGTAGGATGGAACCTTAAAAACAGTCTGTATAAGAGAAATAAATTCGAGTTTTCTTTTAAAATATGTAAGCATTCCCATCAACAATGAATGAGAATTCTGTCACTTTGCCACTTCACCAGCAGTTAGTAGCATAGTCCCTTGTTAAGGTCTTGGGGGATGCGTTCCAGGTCCCCCGGTGATGGCTGCAGCCGCAGATAGTACTGAACTCTTTTTATGTTCTATGTTTTTTCCTGTGCATACATACCTATGATAAAGTTTAATTTATAAATTGGGCACAATAAGAGATTATAACAATAATATTAAAACAATTATATCAATATACTATAATTGAAGTTATGTGACTGCTGTCTCTCAAAATATTGTTCTATAGATCTTAGCAAACTCAGTACACAATATATTTTTTTTCTTTCTTGTTAAGTCAAGTACTCAAGGTTTTCATTTCAACAAAGCACATTATGGCTTCTCTTTGGCATGTCTGAATTGCCAGTATCACTACTTTTGTGCCTTGGGGCCATTATTGAGTAAAATTAGGTTACTTGAAGACAAGCACTGTGATACTGTGACAGTCAATCTGAAAATCAAGATGGCAACTAAGTGGCTAACAGGTAAATGGTGTATACAATGTGGATACAGTGAACAAAAAGTTGATTAAGGTCATAAGAGGGCAGGTGCAAAATTGTATCATGCTATCAGAATGGGAGGTAATTTAAAACTTATAAATAGTTTATTTCTAGAATTTTCCATTTAATATTTTCTGATCTCTGAAACGGTGAAAAGTGAAGTTGTGGATAAAGAGGAACTACTGTATTGTCAATTTTTCGAATCATAGCTACACTATGAGGTGTGTAGTGGGATCTCACTGTTTTAATTTGGATTTCCCACAGACAAGTGATAGTGAACATTTAAAAATCTGCTTATCTATCATATGCATATCTTCTTGATGAGGTGTCAGTTAAAATATTTTGCTCTTTTAAAATTCAGTAGTTTCCTTATTGTTCAATTTTGTGTCCTTTTTTTGTATATTTTGGATATAAGAATATTTTATATATTTTGGATAGATGTCCTTTATTAGACACGTATTTTAAAAATATTTCCTGCCAGCCTGTTACTTGTTTTATTATTCTCTTAAGTATCTTTTGCAAAGCAGACTTTTTAAATTTAAAAGTCTAACAGAAAGTTTTTCTTTCATGCTTATGGTATGTGTAAAAACTCATCACCAAGCCCAGGGTCATGTGGGTTATCTCCTATGTTTTCCTCTCAAAGTTTTATAGTTTTGCAATTTATGTTTAAATCTATGATTCGTTTTGAGTTAATTTTTGTTTACAGCGTAGAAGCAAGTTTTTTTTAGTTGAGCAGCAACACAGAATAATAACATTTACTAAAATGTGAAAAAGCGGTTCAGGGAGTTTTTTACTTGAGCAACAACAAAGAATAATAACATTTACTAAGATGGAAAAAAAGCAGTTTGGGGATTGGAGGTAGGAATACAGTTTAGGTATGGACATGCTAATATTTAAAGACCCTACTTGACAAACATGTGATTAAATAGAAAGTTGCATACAAAGAGTTTAATTCTCACAGTTTCACATACCAACACTATCAGGAAGTCCAGGATTCTGATTTATAACATCACCAGCACCTTGAACTCTGTGTTTCCCCACCTCCCTTTCCTTCCCTTACAAGCTTCCAATCCCCATTTTACATTTTCAGGAGTTCTCTGTTACTTATACTAATCTTCCAAATATGTGTAGCGTTGGAGTCCGTCATGACTAAGTCCTATTTTGATGCTTAGTCTGTGACAGAGATGCTTTGGCTGGTTGATGAAATTTGACGCTGGCGTGTTCTATTCAAAGTATAAAATAAGGCCGGGCAGTGGTTCACTTCTGGAATCCTACTACTTTGGGAGGCTGAGGTGGGAGGATTGTTTGAAGCCAGGAGTTGGAGGCTGCAGTGAGCTAAAATTGTACCACTGCATTTGCCAGGTGACTTGGAACTCAAATTATTTCAACTCCAGTGAAACTTGGTGACATAAAAAGAGATAATACACTTCACGCACCTAGTGCTATGCATGGCACATAGACACTCACTAAATGACTGGTTCTTTCTCTTCCCCATAGATGGTACAGTGTGCACTAAACATCTGAAGACCAGTTGCTCAAGTGAAAAGAATGACCTGATGTAGTTCAGATCAATATTATGCGTAGAATAAAAACCATGAAATGCTAAAAGCTTAGCTGCAAAGATAAAATGCAAGAAGCTTCTTGGTGAGGTTGTTGTGGTAGCAACCAAATATATGAGAATAGTTTGGTACAATCATTGGATTCCTATAACTCAATTAAGAGTTGGAAGTAAAGTGTAATTCTGTTGCTGTTTATGTATTAAAGAAGAAGAATAATATGTATAATTAATAAATTAATAGATATTCATATTCTTGTAAAAATGGATTGATTGTTAGTTTCTACTTTGAGGAATTGATTGGAACAAAAAGGTACTTTATGAATTACATAGCTCCAGAGATAAATATTAGCAGAAAAAGACTGATAATGGAAAGATAAATTTCTGTTTACTACTCAGCGCAATAAATGTTTTACGTTAAGAGCTCATCTCATGCATTCCTGTGACTTCAGTTTTCTTCTATATCTGCCATACTCTTTTATTTCCAGCTAGAATCTCTTTTCTGAGTCCCACAACTAAATAACTGTGTACCAACTAGCCATCTCTTTTGAATTATTCAGAGGCATCTTAACTTCAGTCTGTGTAAAACTGAACTGGTGAAACTGCTCTTTAGACCTGCTCCTCTAGTGTTTCCCATCTTAGCAAATTGCACAATCATTTCCATCCAATTGCTCCAGCTGGGAACATAGAAGGTATCACTGACTTTTCCCTGTTTTTCATATCGATCAGTTACTTTGAATTCTTATTATGGCTTCCAAGACTCTGCATAAAATATTCTTTCCTCACTTACAGTAGACTAAACCACTATAACAAAGAACTATCCCAAAAAGTAAGGGTTCATACAGCAAAATGTATTTCTTGATCTTATAAAAGTTCAGGGTAGATGTTTCAGATAAACAAGTGCTTGGCTCCATACTGGGACACAGCTGATGAGATCTGCAATCTCTAATATTTAGTTTCCAAGGGCATTCTGAGCATGGTCTGACAATCACCCCAAAAAAGAAAGAGCATACAGAAGTATGCACCATTCTCTCAGCTCTTATGACCTTTATCTCCTTCTTAATTCAGCTGACAATTATTATTTAGAATTAAGAATGTTTTACGTTCCTGTGGAAAGTTGTTGTCTTATTTGTAATACTTGGAAAACCTGCAATAAATTATTCAATGACTGTTTGTCATACTAGACTATAAGACGAAGGAGTAAAGGAACTCTCTGTTTTGTTCTTTATTATATTCCCAGTATCTGGAACATAGCAGGATGCTTAGTAAATATTTCTTGGACTCATAGGAAGGTGGATGAATGGATGCCTAGATAAGTGCAATAATAGATAAGCCTAGAGGTGAATGAGAAATAAGCTGATATAACCCCACTCTGAAGCCTTTAGTTTTTTAAAGAAATAGTTATTCAATGATATTTGTTAAAGCACAGAAAGGAAGACTTTATTATAAACTATCGTGATTAGTATAGGGATCACTAAAATGGGATTTTGCAGAGGGAGATTGGGCTCAAATCTTAATAAAGAATGGGCAAGTGGGAATTTATACCCAAGTTGGAAGGTGGGGGTCAGTGGATGAAAAATGACTAAGAGGAAGTATCAAAGTTAAAGGGGGTTCTGGTTAAATTGACCTAGAAGGATTCTAGCTGAAGGTAGGCTAGGGTGATTAAACATCACCTATGAGACAGTGGAGGATGAGGAACCCCAGTGGATACCAAGGATGAGCAAATATTGAGGGTAGGGGGTCCTTGCTAAACATAGCAAGGTATTTTCTAAAACTGGATTTTACAAGAAAGTGCACAGATGAACCTAGGAGAAGGTTCAAGAGTCTGAATAAATTTTGCCAATCAGATACTTTGTATCAGGTTTTCTTCATGAAGGATTTGTGCAAAAGTAGGGTAGAAGGTTGCAAAAAGAAAACTTGAGAAGATTGGTACAACTTTGGATAGCAACAAAGAAAAATGATAGAGACAAATGAGAAAGAAAAAGTCTTGTTCAATAACATTAAACAATTGTGGTTTAAAAACACAGCTTTGTAGTGAAAACTGTTATAATTTTCTCTTGCATTTAATGTCAAAGAAAATGCATCTTAGAAATAATAATGGTTAATAATGGATACAGCATATTGATCCTGATATGAGCTTAGCATTTAAAATGCATAATATTTTCACAGTTTTTTTTTATTTATAGATGAGAAAATTGAAGATCAGAAAGTACAAGTAAATGGTATAAGGAGTAAATGACATTAGTAATCAGAGAAGCTCTGATTTGTACCCAAGTCTGTAATACTTCAAAGGATAGAGATATAGAAAGCAGGCCTTGAAGAAGTGTGAATAACAGGAAATTAACAGTGCTGTGTTCATGTCCACAAAGTGCTGGTTCCTAGGGTTAGTTAATTAATGAAGGTGTAATGTTTCATCAAGATTTACTGTGATCAGATAGTAGTAGACATGTAAAGAGAGGAGATTGTGCTGTGAGAATTATATTTTCAAATCTTGGATGAGAAAATGAATTTTGGAAGATGACAAGGCCTGGAATACAGACCTCAAAAGTGTTGTGTTAGAGGGGAATGGGAGAGACGTTTGTCAGATGGCTGCCCACAAAGACACTGTCTTTCAGAATAGTGACAAGAATTGGTGGAAAGAAAGACTGCAATCCAGATACCAAAGTCCTTACTAAGTGTGGCATAAGGGAGTAGAGGTGAGTTGACGACAGGGATTAAGATGAGGAACACAGAGTATAGTTCAATTTTTAGAGACTCAAGTATGGAGGACTTTTTGGATGACTATCAAGTATAATGAGAATGAAACTGCACTGGGTAAACAAGGAAAAGATGAACATACTTCCTCGTCTAAAAACACAAAGAATTAAAACTTCTTTTGAGGCTTTTTTTTTTTAAACCAAATGGTATTATTAGAGGAGAAAAAGGTTACAGTTAAGGTGAAGAAGTGAGGGAGAAGAGTCAAGATGTTGCATATTATAAAGAAGTTTCTTTGAAATAGGATGGGATTCTACGTAGTTACGGTAAAGAGGTAGAAGTAGATTTAGATAGAGAATGACAAATCTGAGAAGGAGAAGATATAAATTAGATGGAAGAGTTTGCAATGCTGGTTTTAGATCAAGGGCACTGGAAAGGCAGGGAATACAGAGGGAGATGGGAAGTACTTGAAAGAAAGTAGCCTCAGGGTTCCAGCTGGGGCTTTGATGACAAGTTGTTTTGTTGCTGCTACAGACTCAGACCAAAGCATTCTGGGGAAACTTAAGAATAAGAGGTAGATTGTAAATTAATATCTAGGGCTACAAGAGTGACAATAAATGACTAAAAATACAAATTAAAGTTTATATAAGTGGAACAAATTTTAAAGAGGCATGGGAATTTTGAGAAAAAAGTGACAAATTTATATAACTTCTTTATTTATAAATACATATTTTGGGTTATGCACTGGCTCTGTAGTGACTAAGACAGTCTTAACATGTCCCTTAGCTTGATTAAATTTTAGACAGTCTTCCTCTGTCCTTGAAGGCCTGATCCACCTCTGACTCCCTCCCCTTAAAGAATCCAGATGGTCCAATCACAGAGGTTCTTTTCCTCCCTTTTTAAAAAGAGTATTTATTTCAGATACCTTATAATTGCAAATTCTTCTTGTCTAATACTTGAGATGTGACTTTTTAAACATCTCTAACCTGTTTTACAATTCAGGTGTATCTTTCTCAAGGACCTAGAGATATTCCTTTAATGTTATTATTAAGGAAAACAATGCCCCTATCTCTCAGTCTCCCTGGGAGAGTAAGTGCTTAACTTCAGTGGGCACTGACTGTAAGTTGTAAAACGATCTCCTTTTACGAAGATAAGAGAAGGTTTGCTTTTTCCTTGTGAGCCCAATTAGCAGACACTGATAGCCTATGTTCCTCTCTTTCACCCCAATGCTTAAAAATTCTCCCACCCTGGCCTGGCTCACGCCTGTAATCCCAGCACTTTGGGAGGCAAAGGTGGGCGGATCGCGAGGTCAGGAGATCGAGATCATCCTGGCTAACACAATGAAACCCCGTCTCCACTAAAAATACAAAAAATTTGCCGGGCGTGGTGGCACGCACCTGCAGTCTTGGCTACTTGGGAGGCTGAGGCGGAGAATCACTTGAACCCTGGAGGCGTAGGTTGCATTTAGCCGCGATCGCGCCACCGCACTCCAGCCTGGGCGACAGACCGATTCCACGTCTCAAAAACAAAACAAAAAAAATCATCCTACCCCGTATTTTAGTGGAGTTGAGCACAGACTGATTTCTGGCCACTCCCTCTTATTGCAATAGACTTGAGTAAAGCTTCTTTACCTGTTTAACTTTGGTGCAGTTTGTGCTTTGACAGTAGCTTGTAAGAGTCTATTTTTTCATTTCCCTAAAGACAAATGTTTCATCCTTAACTCCAGGGCTCCACTTGGTGCTGGCTGATGGTGGTGTGGCAGCTGGAGATGCAGCATGACAATCCAAAATTGGACCCTTTTAAAAAACCAAAAGCGCATACTTCTAAAATAGAATCAATTATTTACTTACATCTGCTCACTATACCCCAGATATAAACCCCAAGGAGACAGCAGTATATTGTGAATTAGAGCATAAGTTTTTCATCAAAGATCAAAACTGAGTTTTCATCTTTCCCTTGCTATTTATGTAACTTAGGTGGGAAATAGACCCCTTTAAGTTTTAGTTTACTCATTTACAAAATATGAATATAATACACTGTAATATTACATATAATATATATCTTAAGTACCTGGTTATTGTACAAATTAGATAATATGTGTAAAGCACTTAGCACAACATAACAGATAGTTACCATAGTCTTTCTTTTTATAGGTAATATTGTTGCTATTACTATTATTTCTTTAAGAACAGGGTTCATATCTGTATAATAGTATCTACTCACAAATATTTAATGATTAAATTATTTTTCAAATAATACCTGGTACATACATACATTATCTAAATGTAAACAAACATACGGGATGGAAATTAACGTCTGTTGATAAAAATTGTCTTAGTAGCAGTTATGGTCTATAAAATACCTAAATCATAGTTTCAAGCATGTGTTCTGAGACAAAAATTCCAAGCAGAAGCTTCCTAATGACCACATCCAGTCCCTACGGAGCATACCTTTAATGTGTTTTATAATATATATTATGCCAACATTTGCCTTTGTGAACAGGGTAAAGATAGGCACAGTCAAGAGTTGGCTAAAAGTCTGATTTGTCATTTACGGAAAAGCACAAAGGTGAGGGTGACTTTCAGAGGAAATAAGGCATCATCAATGGTGCCCTCTGGCAAATACAAGAGAATTTCTCAGGGACCCACTTGGAAGAAAGTTTAATCATGGCATTGGATGACTCAGTGAAAGGTGGAAGGCCAATATTGGTAGTTCAAATGAAAACAGCTACTGCTCTTAACTTTGTGAATATTCTGTTTCATTCTTAAAAACCTAGGGAAATAATACTTCTATACCTACTTTTCCTGTTTTTCTGTGAAAATAGTTTATAAAAATTTTAACAGCCTTGGGAACTTTTCTCTGAATGATCAAATGTGCTAAGCTATTTCAAGTCATTTTTGCCCGCCCTTGGCCAGGCAACAGGTTACTTTGGAAGAGTTGAGTCTTTAGGAAATGACAGAAAAATACTTTTTTTTTTCGTTTTATGGGGCAAATCCAGACTTCTGAACATCTATAATTCCTTATAATAAATATCCTATTATTTCAATTTCTCTAGAGAACTCAGACTAACACATTTTCTAAGTACAACTCTTGGTTGATGACCTGTTCATTATTCATGTATTTCTTAATTGCTCTGCTTAACAACTTGAAGCTGGCTTAAACAGATAGTTTTTTTTTTCAAAAGTAATTTGTTATTATACATATTTGCACAGAAAGAAAAAGTTTGAAAAACTATCAAGAGAGAGCTAAATCACTTCAGGAGCCACACATAGGGTGACATAGGATATAATTACAGAAAATAAAATACTTGATTAAGGTACTTCATGTGGTGATAGTATATTATCAACAATATCAAACTTATCTTTTCTTCACTTGTGATGAACATTTACCATATCTTGCTATATTTCTTGGTATTAGCTCTGAAATGAAAAGTCATTTGAAAAGGCATTGTGATTTCAAGTCAATGGAAAAAATATTGCAAATATAATTTATATGTGCAGTCTACTACTACTTTACAGCCTTCCACCATGCTAATGTCACCTTGCCTGATGCTATTTCCCCTACATTATTACATCTATCTTCTCCCAAGTGTGGCTTCAGTACTGATTTGCTACCTGACAGCCATTTCCCATCCTATTCTAATTGCTCATTTATATCAACATATAAAAAGTACATATATAGGTTTGTATATATGTACATATATATATTTCCTTTTTCAGCCTCTTTTGAAGTTATCAGTGCTCAGGTGACCAGTTTTAGCCAAGAGAGATAAGAAAAATTCTGCTATTCTTTTTTCTTCATGATAAAGGAAGAGAAATAGAAACCAAGTTCTCTCTTGACACTTTGAACTAACTCCATAATGTAGCAACCAAAGGTGACAAGTCTAAGAATGAAAACCAACAGCTGGGGATAGAATTATTTAAAAAAAAAAAAAAGAAAAGAAAAGAAAAGAAACGAAACTGGACTCTTGATAACAATGTTGAACCTTCAAACCAATCTTAGGACCAGATACATATGAGTTTCTCTCTTCTTGAAGCTGAATGCAGTAAATCATAAGCACTTCTGTTTTTCCTTTCTGAGAGATCTGGGCATTAAATATAAAAATCTCTGACTCAGCAGATGTCTCTCCAGTGTTAGAAGTGTTGCTGTCCACTCTGGATTCTCAGGGCATGCTCTGATGAGGGCCAATGTCCTCCTGACTCTACACCCCAAGCATTTTGCAAGTTCCACTCAGGATATACCCATGAGTGATGGCTCAATCAAAGGATGTTCAAATGTTGACAACCAGCAGGATACACTGGGTTCTTCCACCTGATGAAGTAATAATAAATAACCCAAAGTGAGCAGCTCAGACGAGCTAGAACACTGCCTAAAATTATCCTAAAAACCCCTGAACTAGAAAGCAAAAAAAATTAGCTAGTGAAGATAGCACGGGAGAGTCGAATGAGCCACGTGTGTTGGGCCTGAGGACAAGGGGCGACAGACCAGAACACAGGGTGGAGAACACACACAGGCAAAAGACATGAGAGAGGCTTTAATTCTTAGAAGGCACGCTGCTTCTCGAGTCTCAGAATGGCCAGTGGCTCCTGCTGATTTTAGTGTCTGGTGATCACGGCACCACAGCTCAGTGCCATGTGAGAGTCATGCCCTATATGCCTAGTGTCTTCTTTATGCAATTGTGCCTACACATCAGAGCTCCTCAGGGCTGAGGTGCTCCCTCTGACACCAAAATTACTGCCTAGAATAGCATCTGTTGTGGTAGTGAGAAGTGCACACTCCACAAACAGACAAAGAGTTCCATTGGTTAAAAAGATTTCTCTGGAATGAGTATAAGAAGTGAACAGTGGTGCTCACCTACTTAGGGGAGAGGAGAAAAACAGGAAACAGAGTTGAGGGCAGACCACTGTGCACCTTTATAAACTGCAAAATTTTAAAAGAACATGAATACAATGCTCATTCAAAAGTAAGTAAGTTTAAAGTAACTGAAGTGGAAGTGACACTGAGTGCCTGGGCAGGGAGTGCTGGTGTCTGGTGGCAAAGGAGAAGAGTACAAAGAGGCGAGCACTCAGAGGCCCATGCAGTCTGCTGCAGACTAAGCTCAGGGTCAGAACTGACCTGACCCACAGCTCACGGGGAAGCAGAATGGCCATGACCAACAACTGAGGCTGGGAAATACACAGAATAAGCAAAAGGGAAAATGAGGATGTGCCATGCTGAGTCCAAAACTGATACACAGAATGTTTTCAACCATGAAATGAATTAATACTAGAATATTTTATTTCCTAATCACTCCCATTCTATTCCTTGTCTCACAATCAAACTTGGTAGTGATTTAAACATATATTTGTTGGTAGCAATGAAAAAAGAGGTAAGTAGCATGTGATAATAAGAAAGATTATTTGGGTGTATCCAGACAACAAAGGACTTCACAATAAACAATATAATGAGAGACTTTATCATTTCTAAGGAAACAAAGCTTTGAATTTTATAATTATTACTTTTGTTTAGACATATGAATAGAAAAATGTAGTGGCTGAAATTTCTAACAATTTAAACGTTCAATTAGTTACACTGAGACAATATTTCTCTCAAGCCATCTGTGAATGCTGCAAATCATCAAGATAAAAAGCTTATAAATACTTATTTTTAAGAGGGCTTTGTACATTAATCCTCATCCTTGGAAAACAACCAGGGAAGGACCAGGCTCAGCAGAAAAGCAGGGGCCATCATACCACCTCCCTCCTGCAGGGAGCACACCCAGAGAGCCTCCTGCAGGCTGAAGTTTGAGGTCCAGAGGGAGGCGGTGACCAGTGTGACATGCACTCTGTCCACATGGGGGCAGGGGCCATGAAAGCACTAAAGATGGTGGGCCTGGAGCAGCTGAGCCCAACAGGCACCTGGAGGCTTCGGGGAGGGGTGCAGGCTTGCTCAGGCATGAGGTCAAGTCCTGTTCAACACCTATGCCCTTCACTGGGGAATAGACAAAAGGAGGACATGGGGATGGATCTGCAGAGCTATCTGTGGACCTGGCTCCACAGGGGTGTGGGTGGCATGGGTGGGCTACCATAATAGTTCTGGCCAGAAGCACTAGAAACAAATAAACCACCATAGGCAGAGATGTGGCAGAAGACCATGTGGGGGACCTAGTCTCCACTTTCAAACTCTCCCAAGTGATCAAGAGATCACTTATTAGGACCTCACTGTTAAGAGTAAAAAGAGCTAAGTTTATGAAAACAATGAGAAAAACCAGTAGTAAATAATGCTTAAACAGAACTTAAAGCTGTAACAAGACCACTGGACTTTTAGTCTTGACACAAATCAAGTGGATGTTATTGCTTAGAGAACTCGCAGGGGCCTCACTTGGCCTTCTGCAAGCAAATTCTTCTTGCAAGAAGTGGGCTTTTCTACAAGTTTGTCTTTTAGCAGTAATCTAACAAACTGCACTAAAATTGTCTTGCACAAATTATCACAACTCCATAATGTAGCCTTACAATGGGCCAGGCACTGCACATTTGTGCTTCAAAGATGTGTGTCTTTTTGATCTGGGAATTATGTCTAGGAATTTATCTGAGGAAGTAACCAGGGAAGCAAAAAACATGCATCTTCACAGATGCTCATCAGTGTCACTTTGAGGAGTAAAGTGGAAACTGAAATTGTAGGATAATTCAAGAAATGGTGCTTAAACTTACCTACCTTACTTCCTCCTCCGGATTCCTTAAGAAACAGAAAAATAGCAATTTATCATATTAAAAAATTATACATAAAACTTAGTGATATGGGCAGATGCCCTCTTCATGTGAGGTGTGCACCATATTCTACTGTAGTGTACCACTATAGCTCCTTTTTTGTTATGAGTAGTCTTAGTGTGGCTGGCCACAGAGGAAACACCTGGAAGAGCCCACACAGTTGGTGGTGTGTTTATTATCTCTTGGTGGAAGGAATACAAGTCATCTTTATTTTCTTCATGTTTTCTACATTTTCAGAACTTTTGCAAATAGTGTATATAACCCAGAAATTAAAATAAACAAAATAAAACAAAAAAGTATGGATGTGCAAATGTATTTTAAATGTTATGAGGTACCAATTCCACTGATGAGTGTTCCTAGAGTAAGAAAGCTCCTAGGGAGGGACGGCTGGCAAGATGGTCGAATAGGAACAGCTCCAGTCTGTAGCTCTCAGAGAGATCAAAGCAGGAGGCAGGTGATTTCTGCATTTCCAACTGAGGTACCAGGCTCATCTCGTTGGGACTGTTTAGACAGTGGGTGCAGCCCACGGAGGGTCAGATGAAGCAGGGTGGGGTGTTGCCTCACCCAAGAATCACAAGGGGTTGGGGAAACTTCCTCCCTAGCTAAGGGAAGCCATGAGGGACTGTGCTGTGAGGAATGGTGCATTCCAGCCTAGATACTATACTTTTCTGATGATCTTCATAATCTGCAGACCAGGAGATTCCCTCCGGTGCCTATACCATCAGGGCCCTGGGTTTCAAGCACAAAACTGGGCGACCGTTTGGGCAGACCCCAAGTTAGCTGCAGTAGTTTTTTTTCATACCCCAGTGGCACCTGGAATGCCAGCAAGACCAGAACCATTTACTGCCTTGGAAACGGGGCTGAAGCCAGGGAGCCAAGTGGTCTAGCTCAGTGGATCCCACCCCCATGGAGCCCAGAAAACTAAAATCCACTGGGTGGAATTCTTGCTGCCAGCACAGCAGTTGGTATAGCCAAGACAATCTTAAGCAAAAAGAACAAAGCTGAAGGCATCATGCTACCTGAGTTCAACCTGTCCTACAAGGTTACAGTAACCAAAACAGCATGATACTGGTACCAAAACAGATATACAGACCAATGGAACAGAACAGAGGCCTCGGAAATAATGCCATACATCTACAACCATCTGATCTTTGACAAACCTGACAAAAACAAGCAATGGAGAAAGAATTCCCTATTTAATAAATGGTGTTGGGAAAACTGGCTAGCCACATGCAGAACACTGAAACTGGACCCCTTCCTTACACTGTATACAAAAATTAAGTCAAGATGGATTAAAAACTTAAACATAAGACCTAAAAGCATAAAAACTCTGGAAGAAAACCTAGACAATACCATTCAGGACATAGGCATGGGCAAAGACTTCATGACTAAAACACCAAAAGCAATGGCAGCAAAAGCCAAAATAGACAAATGGGATCTAATTAAACTAAAGAGCTTCTGTATAGCAAAAGAAGGTATCATTATAGTGAACAGGCGACCTACAGAATGGGAGAAAATTTTTGCAATCTATCATCTATGTGACAAAGGGTTAATATTCAGAATCTACAAGGAACTGAAACAAATTTACAAGAAAAACAAACAAACTCATCAAAAAGTGGGTGACAGATGTGAACAGACACTTCTCAAGACATTTATGCAGCTAACAAACATATAAGAAAAAGCTCATCATCACTGGTCATTAGAGAAATGCAAATCAAAACCACAATGAGTTACCATCTCACACCAGTTAGAATGGCAATCATTAAAAAGTCTAAAAACAACAGATGCTGGAGAGGATGTGGAAAGTAGGAACACTTTTACACTGTTGGTGGAAGTGTAAATAAGTTCAACCATTCTGAAAGACATTGTGGCAATTCCTCAAGGATCTAGAACCAGAAATACCGTTTGAACCAGCAGTCCCATTACTGGATATATACCTAAAGGATTATAAATCATTCTACTATAAAGACACATGCACACATATGCTTATAACCAACTTAAATGCTCATCAAGGATAGACTGGGTAAAGAAAATGTGGCACATATACACCATGGAATACTATGCAGCCATGAAAAAGAATGAGTTCATCTCCTTTGCAGGGACATGGATAAGTTGGAAACCATCATTCTCTGCAAACTAACACAGGAACAGAAAACCAAACACCACATGTTCTCACTCATAAGTGGGAGCTGAACAATGAGAACACATGGACACAGGGAGGGGACATCACACACTGGGGCCTGTAGGGGGTAGGGGTCTAGGGGAGGGGGTAGCATTAAGAGAAATACCTACTATAGATGATGGGTTGATAGGTGCAGCAAACCACCATGGCACGTGTATACCTATGTAACACACCTGCATGTTCTGCACATGTATCCCAGAACTTAAAGTATAATAATAAAAAGAAATCTCCTAGGGTTGAAGATTCCATAGTTAATAAGAGGCTTCAATGTCAACAAATTCACAAATCCATCAAACTTACTACATTTATCAACAGACTTTTATTTCCAAAATGAGCTCCCTTACCTTTTCCAAGACTAAGAGTCTGAATTACAAAGACCTTTAGTTGTCTGTTAGCTTCCATTAGACAGACCTGCAGAAAGTAACAATAATAAGTGTGATATATAAAAGAGTTACAAAGCTATAGTTGTTAAAAAAAACTGTCACTGTCAAAGATTCTGTTAAATAACATCAAAAAAGACAAATCACTGTTGTGAAACAACTCTGGCAACAACCAGGAGAATACCCAGTCTTAGGAGAAACATTGAAGCTATGGTTACTCCCAATGGCTAAATGGCACAGGCCACTGAGAAATGGTGTGATCTATAGAGTCAATGCGGTCATTAAACATCAAGATTTTAATAAAAGAAAAAATTATTACAATAGAATGTTAAATGAAAGGTAGCATATATTTAACACAGAGAGTATTAGGCAAACATTTAAAATGAATCTTATCAGAATTGTCTACCTCACCCTGCTACTACATAAAAGCCAGTGAAAACTTTTTGTTTTCTTTCTATTCTCAGCAAAATGTCAGTTTCCAGGACCAGGGGCCTGACAGTCCCACTCCAAAAGGAAGCCCCAGAGGTGTCTGGAAGTGCATGTTTAGGGCACACACATGGCAGCTTGAAGTTCAAAGAGTGTGTATACGTGTGACATACTCAAACACCCAAGGTCAACTGTGTAAGATCATTTACCTTGGGCAGTGAGACTGTGAGGCAGGTATGGAGTTTATTAATTTGAGTGTAAAAGTAAACAAACCAAACATATTCAAGTACATTCTTCCATAGAATAAATTGGGGTAACACAGTCTGACCTCATGATGTGAACTCAAATGGATGTCAGGAGTCATGAAGAGTTGGGGGAATGGCTACCAGTCAGGTGGGCAAAACTGAAAGCTCAACAAGGCCACTGGGGAAATTTCATGGTCTTCCAAATTTCATTTCTACAGAGGATGAAGAAAGTGAAAGCTTCCCATTAGCTCCTGAACCATCATAGAATCATGTCCAGGTTGGCTTAGAAAGACCACCAGTGAGGGATCTAACATGTTCAAACCATTTCAGACAATCTTTGCTGAGCCTTGCTGTGCTGTGGGCCCTTTTCCAGCCTGACAAGAGGGGTGTGAAAGTGACTTCACGACCATTTAGGCCACCTGTTACACAGAGCAAAGGTCAGCCAGCATGCCAGGCCGTGGAGGAAAGCAAGATGTTTGCATGAGGGCCCTGTGGTTTTCAGGTTTGGGCTTTGAGAGATCAGGCCTAGGTGCTTCCTGGAAGTCTCTTATCACAGTGGCCTCAGCAGTGTTGTAGGAACACAGTCTTTGCAATGCCCAGGAGCCTGTCATTGCACACTTAGGCCACACTTGAAAGGCACCCTTAATGTCACCACACCTGATGTAGAACAAGCATGGAGAGCTGATAAAAGTATGCTGTGGTGCAAAGATAACCATGATGGGAACCTGTGTGACCAGTCACCAGCCATGGATGGCCCAGAGGCCAAGAAGTAAAATTCTGTGCTGGGACTTGTGTGTTCCAGACAGGATGAGATCCAGAAGTTACTCATTACCAGAAGAGGATGCAAGATTCAAGCCAGCTGAGTAAGGCCAGGGAGGTTAGGCCTGATGGGTAAGGCCAGGAACATGAGGCCAGAAGGGTAAGGTGAGATGGATAAAAAAAAGTGAGTAGTATCAAGTGAGTAATGTTAGTTGGGTAAGGCCAAGAGATTAGGCCATGTGTTCAAAAACAGGTGAGCAAGGGTAGATAGATAAGGCCAGATAGGTAAGGCAGGTATGTAAAGCCAGGTGGGTGTGACCATAAGGACAATGCTGGGTTGGGGATAATGCCATCAGAATAGGGACAAAGGAGAAGGCAACTAAGTTAACTACAAGAAGTTCAGTTCAGTAAGGAAAGCCAGGAGGGAAAGGTGAGGAAGTTAGAGTTAGGTAGATAAGGTGATTGAGTAATGCTAGGAGGCCCAGTTGGTAAAGGCAAGTAGTTAACATTAGGTAGGTAAGACCAAGTGAATAAGCCAGGTATGTAAAGCCTCACAGATAGGACCAGGTTCCTGAGTAAGTCCAGGAAGTTAATAAAGCCAGGAGATTACAAGTAGGAGGTGAAGGCCAGGTGGATAAGGTCAAGGGGAATTGCAAAGGGAGGTAAGACCAGAAGGCTAAATAAAACTGGGTAAGGCCAGCACCTAAGAGCAATAAGTTAGCTTAAGCATACCCTGAGAATTATCCTATGGCCTAAAAAGAATGTGTGTCCAGAGTTTTGAGCTAAGGAATCTGGGATTGGCCAACCTGCAGATTCATTCCTTGACTATGAGGAATATTGAAATCCTTGGCCTAGTCCATGGAATGCAGGCCTTACAGAGGATTGAGGCCCTTTGTTTTAAGTTAAATGAAAGTTGCCAGGTGGAGGTCATCAGGGGGAGGGTGCCACAAAAAATGCTGTTTAAACCATGTGCTTGTTACAAATGATAGTGGCTCTCACCTGCCTGAGGCTAGGTGGGCAAGAGCAGGAAGTTAAAATTGGGTGTTTGAGGCCTGGTGGTTAATAAACCATTAATTAAGGCAGGAGGATAGGTCCAGCAGTTAAATGCCAGTTTTGTAAGACCAGCAGGGTAAGGATCAGTGTGTAAGGCCAGGTAGATATTTCTAGTTGAATAAACTTTGGCTTATACCAAGTTAGTAAGTCCAAGAGGTTAAGGCCAGGATGGTGATATGGTTTTGCTCTGTGTCCCCATGCAAATCTCACCTTAAATTGTAATAATCCCCATGTGGGAGAAACACTGTGGGAGGTAAATGAATCATGAGGGTGGGTCTTCCCTTGCTGTTCTCGTGATAGTGAATAAGTCTCATGAGATCTGATGATTTCATAAAGGGGGAGTTCCCCTGCACAAGCTCTCTTGCCTGTTGTCACATAAGATGTGGCTTTGCTCTTCCTTCACCTTCTGCCATGATTGTGAGGCCTCCCCCAGCCATGTGGAACAGTGAGTCTATTTAACCTCTTTCCTTTATAAATTACCATCTTGGGTATATCTTTATTAGCAGCCTGAGAACAGACTAATACATATGGTTAGACCAAGCAGGTAACCTGGTGGGCAAACACAAGTTAAGGCTAGTATGGCAAGACCAGTAGGTAACCTGGCATTCAAATCACAGGCATAACCTTGGAGCTTAAGAATGTTCAGACTGGTGGTTATGACTGTGATATTAATGCCAGGCGGGTGACTTGGTATTTAAGAATAAGCAGGTAAGGCCAAGAGGTTACAAAGAGAGATTATGGCCACGAGATTAAGACCAGGTGGGAAGGCCAGATGATGAGGTTTTTGTGGGTAAGGCGAGGGGGCTGGGATCAGGGGTATAAGGTCAGGGGAGCACAGAGTTGTAATCCTCGTATATAAACCAGGTTGGTAAGGCTGTTAGGTTAATGGCAGATATATAAGGGCAGGTGGGTATAGCTAGGGGTGAAGTCCCAGGGGTTACAGCTAGGAGCATGATATAGACGGGGTTACGTGACATGTGAAGTATGATATCAGCATGATATAGACAGGGTTATGTGGCATGGGAAGTATGAGTGAAGGCTACTTCCAGGGGGTACAGCCAGAACCAGAATGGCCAAGGGGGTGTCCTGGGCAAGGCGGTATAGGAGTGAGTATAAGAGGTTAAGCCCAAGAGTTTAAAGCCTGGAAGTCCAGGCCAGCTGAATAATGCTAGGTGATTTACGCCGGGTGGGTGAGGGCAGGAGGTTAAGTTCAGAAGGCTAAAGCTTACAGGGTAAGGCCAAGTGGGTGAGGCTAGGAGCTTAAGACTAAGTGAGAGAGGCCAAAAGGTTAATAAGATTATGTGGATAAATCCAGGCTTATAGATCTAGATTAATGCCAGTTGCATAATGCTATTTGAGTAAGGACAGGTAGTTAAGGCCAAGTATGTGTGGCTAGGTGGGTAAGGCCAGGAAGTTAGGACTGCATGAATAAGGCCAGGTGATTAATGTGGTCAAGTTAGTAAGGTAACAGTCTACTGAATAAAGCTATGTGATTCGTACAAGGTGGGTAAGGCCACATGAGTAGGGTCTTTCCTTCACTGCAGAGCATTTAGCAGCATTTTTGGCCTTCACCCATTAGAGGCCAGTGGCACCCCCTATCATGACAACCAAAGTTATCTCCAGACATTACAAAATCACTCTCAATTGAGAAACACTGACTTAAAGGCATCATATCTGGGGCTATGCTGACTCTAAGAGATCTACAGATCTCTTCAAAGATGATAGTTAAATACATATACAGTTGGCTATATTTTCAACTCTAATTTTCAGTTAGCAACATTTCACCTAGAAGACAGGAAATCTGACATAAAAGGAGCCAAGCAGTGGGTTCCGGTAGCTACTTGAAAACACCCATCATGGCAGGGCTAGCTTACCCTGTAGTGAGTTTTACAAGCACAGAAGATAACTATTACATAACATATTGTGTGTCAAAATCTCGAAAGAAATGCAAGCTCTTTACTATAAAGGAAGTTGGAAAACACAAATACCACTTATAATTCTTTTGTTAATCGATAATGTGAAGAAGGTAATACAAAATTTTTTATAAACCAGCACTGGAGCTTGGTAGCTTTCTTATTGAGACATAACCTTGAATGGTAGACTTCTGTTATATCTGAATGGACACACACATGACAGCTGAAGATGTGGCTGAGGTTGCCATTGTCCAGGAGGGAAATTTGATAGATTGAATGCTTTTGTGTCCCCCCCTCAAATTTATATGTTGAAATCCTAATCCCTATCAGGAAGTGGGGTCTCAAGAGGTGTTTAGATCCTGAGGGTGGAGCTCTCATACATGAGTTTAGTGCCTGATAAAAGGAACCCCAGAGACCTTCCTCACCCCTTCCACCATGTAAGGACACAGTAAGAAGTTTCTATCTATGATCCAGAAAGGAGACCCTTAGCAGATGCTGAATCTACCAGTGCTTTGATCTTGAACTTCCAGCCTCCAGAAATTGGAGAAATGAATTTCTGTTGTCACTCAGTTTGTGGTACTTTTGTTATAGCAGCTTGAATGGGCTGAGGCAGCGTCCCCACCTGTTGATAGTCATGCCTATGTCATCCTCTTCTCACAGAATTTGCTTCTATAACCCATAAGAGATTGGAAATGATGAAATGTGACTTCTCAAGATAGATCATTTCCTGTTCTCTTGGATCCCTTGCTCTGGCAAAAGCTGGTGCTCACGTTTTGGGGACACTCAAGCAGCCCTCTGGAGACTGCTGGTGATGAGCCAAAGCCTTCTACCCATAGCTGTGAGGGTGAGACGTGTTGCAAGCAGTCTCTCTAGTCCCTGACAAGCTTTCCAGTGGCTGTAGATAAGAGCAACATCTCAACTTCAACCACATAAGAGACCTCAGAACAGAAGTGCCTAACCAAGCCACTCCCAAATCCTGATTCACAGAAACTGTGAGGGATAATTGTTTATTTCCATTTGAAGTCACTAAATGTGGGGGTTGACAGCAATAGATACCTAATGCAATGGCGAGAGTTTTCTCTATAACATAAAAAAACGTGTTTCTTTTCATCAACTGGGTAGGTCATTGAATATATTTTTGAAGGGATCTTGAACCCTCCGTAAACTTAGTTCTATATGAAAAGGTCACTGGGACAGTCATCTATAAGAACTAGATCTCACCCTCCATGCCCAAAACCGTGCAACTTAAGCCTTCTCATCGCTGTGCTTAATTTCCTGAAACTCTGCTCCCTTTCTGTAAACTGATCATGAAGGAAAACTGAATAACCTAATAAAGACCTTGTTTGTTGACAATGGTGAGGTACAGCAAGAAACAACTAAGTATACAGGGAATTATTTTAGTCTTCCCCTGAAAAAGAAAATCACTACATTGCTGGTTCAATTCTAATGTGTGGTCAATGACAATACCACAGTGAAGATGCAGAGTTGAAATGCAGGTGATATTCAAGTGCAGAAGTAAGAAAACGTGAAGTTAAAGGACCAAATAAAGGGATGAAAGAGTAGAGATTTAAAAACGATAATGACACAAAAACTTGAAAATGATGCCACAGAACAAGAATGCTGTACCAATCTCACTTGTAGATGTTTACCAGCCACACTGAAAAAGTCCACAATGGCTAACTGGAGACATAGCCAAAAATATAAACATAAGGAATCTGCATATATTATTGACCTCACTGCCTGATATGGTTTGGCTGTTTCCTTATTCAAATCTCTACTTAAATTGTGTCTCCCGAAATTCCCACGTGTTGTGTGAAGGACCTGGGGTAGGGGTAATTGAATCATAGGGGCTGGTCTTTTCCATGCTATTCTCATGAAAGAGAATAAGTCTCACAGGTTTATTAGCAGTTTCCACTTTTGCTTCTTCCTCATTTTTCTCTTGCCATCACCATGAAAGAAGTGCCTTTCACCTCCTGAGATGATTTGGAGGCCTCCCGAGCCATGTGGAATTGTAAGTCCAATTAAACCTCCTTTTCTTCCCAGTCTCAGGTATGTCATTATCAGCAGCATGAAAACAAATTCATACAGTAAATTGGTACCAGTAGAGTAGGGTGTTGCTGAAAATATATTTGAAAATATGGAAGCGACTTTGGAATTGGGTAACAGGCAGAGGTTGGAACAGTTTGGAGAGCTCAGAAGACAGGAAAATGTGGAAAAGTTTAAAACTTCCTAGAGATTTGTTGAATGGCTTTGCCAAAAATCCTGATAGTGATGTGGACAATAAGATCCAGGCTGAGGTGGTCTCAGGTGGAGATGAGGAACTTGTTGGGTACTGGATAAAAGGTGACTCTTGTTATGTTTAATAAAGAGAGTGGTTACCGAGACCAGCTTGGTCCCAGGCGGTGCTGAAGGAATTAAGAAGCAGACACAGAAATAGAGTGCAAAGTGGGACTTATCCGGGGGCTCACAGCCTTCTGAGCTGAGAGCTCCAGGAAGCTGACTGCATTCTGGGCTGAGAACCTCGAGAAGATTCTGACCCACGTATTGATTTTCTCTGAACAGGTGATTATTATTAACAAATAAATGTTTTGTGTTTTCTCGTAGAACAAAAATAAGCCAGGCAGGCAATTGGTGCCTGCTTACCACTGATCAAAGACAAACTAGAAAGTATTCTCCATGAGAGAGCCATGGGGCCAGGGTTACATATCCCATGCTTAAAGAATTGTTTTAACTGGTGTATGACTGTTTACTACTTTAGAACACTCTGAGCAATTTTCTGCTGGAGGGGGCCCTCCCCGGTTTTCCTTGCCGCTGTTGTTAGCAACAATATAACTTACCATACACTTAGCAACTGGTGGCATTTCACCCTTTCCCTAGAGATTTGTGAAACTTTGAACTTGAGAAAGATGACTTAGGGTATCTGGTGGAAGAAATTTCTAAGCAGCAAAGCATTCAAGAGGTGACTTGAGTACTGTTAAAAGCATTCGGTTTTCAAAGGGAAATAGAATAAGAGTTCAGAAAATTTGTAGCCTGACAATGTGATAGAAAGGAAAAACCACTATTCTAGGGAGAAATTCAAGCCAGCTGCAGAAATTTGCATAAGTAGTAAGGAGCCTAATGTTACTCCCCAAGACCAAGAAAATGTCTCCAGGGCATGTCAGAGATCTTCACAGCAGCCCTTCCCATCACAGGCCTGGAGGCCCAGGAGAAAAAGTGATTTCGTGGGCCAGGCCTTGGTCCCTGTGCTGTGTGCAGCCTAGGGATTAGCAGCCCAGCTGCTCCAGCCATGGCTGAAAGGGGCCAATGTAGAACTCAGGTCCTGGCTTCAGAGGGTGGAAGCCCTAAACCTTGGCAGCTTTCACCTGGTGTTGAGCCTGCAGGTGCGTAGAATTTCGGTCTGGGAACCTCCACCTAGATTTCAGAAGATGTATGGAAATGCCTGGATGCCCAGGCAAAAGTTTGCTGCAGGAGCAGGGCTCTCATGGAGAACCTCTGCTAGGGCAGTGCAGAGGGAAATGCGGGGTCAGGGCCCCTACACAGAGTCCCTACTGGGGCACTGCCAAGTAGAGCTGTGATAAGAGGGCCACCATCTTCCAGACCCCAGAATGGTAGATCTACTGACAGCTTACACTGTGTGCCTGGAAAAGCTGCAGACACTCAACACCAGCCTGTTAAAGCAGCCAGGAGGGAGGCTGTGCCCTGCAGAGCCACAGGGATGGAGCTGCCCAAGGCCATGGGACTCCACCTCTTGCATCAGCATGACCTGGATGTGAGACCAGGATTCAAAGGAGATCATTTTGGAGTTTTAAAATTCGATTGCCCCACTGGATTTCATAACTGCGTGGGTCCTATAATCCCTTGTTTTGGCCCATTTCTCCCATTCGGAATGGCTATATTTACCCAATACCTGTACCCCCATTGTATCTAGGAAGTAACTAGTTTGGTTTTGATTTCACAGGCTCATAAGCAGAAGGGACTTGCCTTGTCTCAGATGAGACTTTGGACTATGGACTTTTGTGTTAATGCTGAATTTAGTTAAGACATTGGGGGAGTTTTGGGAAGGCATGACTGGTTTTGAAATCTGAGGACATGAGATTTGGAGGGGTCAGGGGTGGAATAATATGCTTTGGCTATGTCCCTATTCAAATCCCAACTTGAATTGTATCTCCCAGAATTCTTGCATGTTGTGGGAGGGACTGAGGATGAGGTAATTGAACCATGGGGGCTGGTCTTTCTTGTGCTATTCTCCTGATAGTGAAGAAGTCTCACAAGATCTGATGGGTTTATCAGGGGTTTTCGCTTTTGCTTTCTCCTCATTTTTCTCTTGCTGCTGTCATCCGAGAAGTTCCTTTTGCTGCCTGCCATGATTCTGAGGCCTCCCAAGCCATGTGTAACTGTAAGTCCAATTAAACCTCTTTTTCTTCCCCTATGTCTTTATCAGCAGTTTGAAAATGTATTAATACACTGCCTTAGGAGCACACTTAATATGGTCAGTGTCCATTTTGACTGAACAAGAGTTTACACACAGTACACCTCAACTCCACAGCCGGCATCATAACTACTAGTTAAAGGTCAGAAACATTCCTATCTTATCCCACAAGTTTCCTGATGGTGCCTGCACCAATTAGAAAAGGAAAAAAAGTATCATTATTTGCCTTCATGAAAATCCTTGGTAGCTTTTCTTTATATTAGCAGTATTTTATATTACAATTACAACAGTAGCTTTTCTTTATATTAGCAGTAAACTAGTAGAAAAGATAAAAATTAAGCCTCTTTCAAAGTAGCCATAAGCACTTAGAATACCCAGGAGCAATCAATATAAAAAGTATGTGGAACCAAGAAGAAAGCTACTTAACTTACCTGAGGGGGTGCAAATAATGATTGGAATAAATACATACCATGTTATAGGGCAGAAAATATTAATATTACCAATCAAACTGCATGATAAATGCAATTTAAGTCAATATCACAAGTTTTGAGCATGATCTTAAAGAGTTGCAAAACAGATTTTGAAGAGGGCTGGAGGGGGAGTCCAACCTTACAAACAGCCCCAATGAATGGGAACCTGGTGCAAATGGCTTGATTGTCTGGAACCCAAACCAGACCGGAACCCATGACCCTCCTGGCAACAGCACCCAGATTCTCCTGAATCAGGGCTTGTGGCTCCTGGGTAGTCCTCTGTCAGACTCCAAAATGGACAAGGACTGTGACTGAATGACACCTTTCTTTCACCCGGCCTTGCGATGAGCTCTGGACACAGCCAGGTCCAGCAAGACACACTTAGGGGTTGAGCTTGTTCTGGATGCTGGACTGTGGAACTGCAGCCTGGAGTTGCCAGTAGTCCTCTTGGCACTTGAAGGGAACATGCCTAGAAATGAATCCAGTCCCCAGAGGTAAGGCAACGTCCAGGATGGCCTCAAACATGCTGCTTTTAGGAGGTTATAGCCTTGTCTGATCCTTTCTCCTTATGTGGCTGACCTGCTGAGTTGCTTCTAACCTCCAGACTCTGGCAAAGGTGAGATTAAGTCTCAAGAGACTGTTAACTTTCTCTCTCTCTCTAACTTGCTTTGAGGAAGCCAGCCACCATTATGTGAGCTGCCCCATGGAGTGGTCTATGTGACAAGAAACTGAGAGCCACCTGAAGCCAATAGCCCTTGAGGGACTAAATCCCATCAGGAACCAGGCATGTGAGCTCGAAGTGGGTCCTACCTAAGGGCACTCAGGGGAAACACACACTGGCTGACACTATTTCTGTAGACTGTCAGGCTCTGGGCTTGGGACCTAGGCTCTAATCTGACAGAAACTGAGGTGATAAATGTTGTTTCAAGTCACTAAGTTGTGGCAGTAGAGAGATATTAGGTGACCCCCCAACCCCTGCCCTTCTCAGTTATGTAAGCCAACACAGCCCCCACTTTAGGGAAGACTTCACAGTGCTATTACAAAGCAATAGAATATGGCTGGATTACATAAAAAATAAATTTATGTCAGGAGATTTGAGGTAGAGGTAAGGTTCATTGATAAATATATTCTAAGTGGATAAAGGAATAAAGTGGAAAAGATAAAGCCAACAGTGCTGTATCTGAGAATGGTAGAGTAGGGAGCTTCAGGTCAAGCCTGCTGCTGAAAACAATTATAAAATATTAATAAATTAAGAAATGTGTATACATTTAAATCTGTATAATAAAATCAGAGCACTCCTTGGGCAGGGGAAGTAAAGGGCCAGGATCCACACCCAGGAAGGTATGGAAACACAGGAAAATGAGCCAGGACCAATTTTCCAGCCCTGGAGCACCCCATCCCACCAGCAACAGAGGGGCTGATGAACTGAAACTCATGGAGCTTGGAAACCAAACCTAGAGCTGAGGCCTCCCCAAGAAGAAGGGCTTCAGGCAAATATCTAGCTCTGGGGCTGGGACCCCCAACAGCCACAGCTTGAAAAGAGAAACCTAGAAACTGGAAAGAAAATCGGCTTTCAATGAGAACAAATCCTATACTCAGATCCCATGATCTCAGGATTCAGGAGTCTGACATTGCCACCATTCACAGACCAGCTGCTGAGAAAAGCAAAATATTCCCCCTCTGAAGGGGGGCTTCATTCATAGGCTTAGATTTTCTCTATAGCTTTTGATTAAAAAAATGTCTAACAGACCATAAAAAAATGCCCGACACAGAAGAAAGCAAGTCATGACCAAAAGGCAAGATCACAGAATTAGGATAATGAAATCACCAGAAGTAAACTTTAACATAACTGTGATTAATACATTGAAGAAATTAAAACTCAAGAGTTAGGATTTCAGTACAGAACTAAAAACTGCAAAAACAGACCTCTAGAACTGAAAAATACAATAACTGTACACTAGACACAGCTAGACACAGCTCAAACAATGCCCCTATGATGCTGGAAAAAGCAGAGCCACCACCGTCGATGAGCCAACAATGCTAAACAGCCTGGTATCATTTGACATGACAAAGAAATGAACCTCTACATGAATGATTCTTTATCCATTTATTTCCATCTTCCAAAATAAGATTTGGCTTGCAGCTGCTCTGGGGTTGCTTTTCCATTTGTTAAAGAAAGAAGAGGTTAAATCCATGTGACTAAGTTGTCCCCAGTAGATCTTACTGCCAGTCTGAAAGAGCTCTGATAACACTGAAGTCTACAGATTAGGATTTCAAAGCTGTTTGGAGTCGCAAAACCCCATGAGATTGTTTAATTTCTCCTATCCAAAGCCACCCATGTGTTGGGAGAGTGGGTACATCTGGGTTATCACAAAATGAGGATGAAACTACCCCTGGTAATCTACAGCCATGTCAACTTTGTTTTAGAACTAAAAAGAACACAATTGAATTTATAATGGATGCCAGAGCCCACACACACTACAGCAGACATAAAGGCATCCTGAAACCCACCCAATTGTCCCATAGTGATTATATACATGGGTTTTTGATTAAACATGGAAATTGAACCTTTCAGTCTTAAAACTTGAAATTTACTTTTGTCTCATCTGAGTTCTTCCTTCAGGAAACTCTCTCAGGCAAGGGACGGAAACTCACTAGATCATCGCATATAGACAATGAGATGTCAGACCTCTCATTCCTTCTGATTGCTTTTCAGATAGAAGATGAGAAGTCCCAGGATTTGTAGCTGGCAAGCTGGAGACCAGGGAGGACTGATGGTATCAGTTCTAGCTCAGGTCTGAAGGCTAGTGACCCAGGAATGCTGGTGGTATAATTTCCAGTCTAAGTCCTGAGGCAAAAGAAAACGGATGTCCCATCTTGAAGATAGTCAAGCACGGAAAATGAATTCTCACTCTGGCATTTTTGTTCTATTTAGAACTTCAATGAAATGGATGAGGCCCACTCATACTGGGAAGAACAATCTGCTTTGCTCAGTCTACTGATTCAAGCATTAATATTTTCCAGAAACACCCTGACAGGCATATCCAGAATAATACTTAACCAAGTATCTGGACACCCATGGCCTAATCAAGTTAACACACATCCACATTGCTGCTAAGGACATGATTTTATTCCTTTTCATGGCTGCTTAGTATTCCATGGCATATATGTGTCACATTTTCTTGATCCAGTCCACCATTTTATGGGCATTTAGGTTGATTGCATATCTTTGCTATTGTGAACAGTGCTGCAATGAACATACATGGGCAGGTTCCTTTATGGTAGAAGGATTTAAATTCCTTTGGGTATATGCCCAGTAGTGTGATTGCTAGGCTGATTGGTAGACCTGTTTTAAGTTCTTTGAGAAATCTCCAAATTGTGTTCTGTAGTGGTTGAACTAGTTTACATTCCCTGCAACAGTGTATAAGCATGTATAAGCATAACTTTTCTCCATAACCTCACCAACATCTGTTATTTTTTGACTAAAAATGTAGACATCCTGAATGGTTTGAGATAGTATCTTATTGTGGTTCCAATTTGTATTTCTCTAATGATTAGTGGTGGTGAACATATTTTTCATATGCTCGTTGGCTGTGTGTATGTTTTCTTTAAGACGTGTTTGCTCATGTCCTTTGCTCACTCTTCAATGGGGTTGTTTTTTGCTTGTTAATTTATTTAAATTTCTTATAGATTCTGGTTATTAGACATTTATCAAATGCGTAGTTTGCAAATATTTTCTCTCATTCTGTAGAGTGTTTTCCCCGCTGATGGTTTCTTTTGCTGTGCATAAGCTCTTTAGTTTGATTCAGTCTCATGTGTGAAGTTTTGGTTTTGTTACACCTGCTTTTGGTGCTTTTGTCATGAAATCTTTGCCAGAGCCTATGCCTAGAATGGTATTTTCTAAGTCATCTTCCAGAGTTTTTATACTTTCAGGTTTTTATTTAGGTCTATAATCCATCTTGAGTTGATTTATGTATATGGTGTAAGGAAGGGGTCTAGTTTCAATATTCTGCGTATAGCTAGTCAGTTATCTCAGCACCATTTGTTGACTAGGGAATTATTTCCTTATTGCTTGTTTTATCCACTTTGTTGAAGATCATATAGTTATAGGTGAGCAAAATTATTTATGGGCTTTCTATTTTGTTCCATTTTCTGTTTTTGTACCAGTACCACGATATTATGGTTACGGTAGCCTTATAGTATAGTTCAAAGTTGGGTAGTAGAATGCCTCTGGCTTAATTATCTTGGCTTAGGATTGCTTCAGTTATTCTGCCTCTTTTTTGGTTCCCTGTGAATTTTAGAATAGTGTTTCTAGTTCTGTGAAGAGTGTCATTGGTATTTTGGTAGGAATAGCATTGAAGCTGTAAATTGCTTTGGACAGTATGGCCATTTTTACCATATTGATTTTTTCAATCATGACTATGGAGTGTTTTGCCATTTATTATGTCTCCATTAATTTCTTTCAGAAGTGTTTTGTTATTCTTGTTGTAGAGATCTTTCACCTCTCTGATTAGCTGTATTTTTAGATATTTTATCCTTTTTGATTATTGTGAGTAGGATTACATTCTTGATTTGACTCTCAGCTTGGATGTTATTGGAGCATAGAAATGCTACTGATTTGTGTACATTGATTTTCTATCCTGAAAATTTACTGAAAATATCAGTTCTAGGAGCCCTCAGGCAGAAACTATGAAGATTTCTAGATACATCACCTACAAAGACAGATAGTTCATAACAATGAAAGAATCCAATTTATGAAATAATCTTATTTCCAAATATTCTCTATACAACTTAATGTTTCTAAACAATGTGTTTGGACATTTTGAACAAACTTGGTCAACTTGGGAACTTCTACTATATCAGTAACTGAAATGATATCTCTGTAGCATTAGTGTTTTCATTTTATGAATCTCTTTATTGACTGGTACTTCCAGAAAGTGATATATAAATATTTTTGCAGAAAAATCCTACCACTAGATGGTACTATTTTCTTGAGAGGTCTTTGATTGAGGAAGATATTAAAAAATTTGGGAAATTTGTAATCCCTTCTCAGCATTTTTGCTGAGATTAAGGGAATACATTTAACTATTAGTTTATTTTGTGAAAGAAAGACATACTCTTTATTCAAATGTCAATGTGTTGTAAGCATCAATAGAATATAACAAAACCAATCTGTAGAAAGACATTTAAATAATTTTTCCTTTAGAGGCTGGGCTTGGTGGCTCACGTCTATAATCCCAGCACTTTGGGGAACAAATTTTATAGTTAGTTAGCCTGAAACAGTTACAAAAAACATGGACATTGTTGTCAAACAAGCCTACATTCTAATTTGATGTTTTTATTTACTTCCTGCCTTTACTTGGGCAGGGTATTCTAAACTGTCACATACTAAGACATGCTATTATTCAATAATGAAGGGCTACTATTGTAGCCCCTTCTTTCCCATTAATCTTAATGCCCTTTACCTCCTCTCTACTTGAATTTTTTTTTTTTGATGAGTTGGATTTATTTCTGCATGACATTTGGTGAATATATGCACATGTAAATATGTATATCATTACACCCACACACATATATGTACAATTACACATAAACATACATGCACACACAAACAATATGCTTAGAATATGTAACAATGACTGGCACATAGTATGTAATCAATAAATATTTGTTCAATCAATACATTATAAATTTAATTTAATTCACTCATAAATTATACTCTACTCTATTTCATGGTTTGTACTACAATATATTTGATAAAGAATATTATAAATCACTGGCCACAATTCTGATCTCAGAAGTTATGGGTAGCATGAAGACCCACATATTGGGACCCTAGAGAAAAGATGACCAAAGCAGGATCCTACCCACAAAAATTATCTAACAAGTCCACTCTCTAAGTACACCTTCACTGTTCTTTTTTTCCTCTATGCTTCTGCTTGATTATATGGTGTTTGTTTTTTTAATAATTATCACAGAATACTTATTATAGATCATTTGGAGTAGTATAAGAATAAAATTAAAAACACAATCAAAACCCCACTACTAGACACCTGCTTTTATAATTTAGTGTGGACTGTATTTCCTTCTAATTTTTTTTTTCTTTTCTTTTAGACGGAATCTCGCTCTGTCACCCAGGCTGGAGAGCAGTGGCATGATAGCTCACTGCAACCTCTGCCTCCTGGGTTCAAGCCATTCTCTTGCCTCAGCCTCCCTAGTAGCTGGGATTACAGGTGTGTGCCACTATACCGGCTAATTTTTGTGTTTTTAGTAGAGATGGTGTTTCACCACGTTGGCCAGGCTGGTCTCGAACTCCTGATCTCAGGTGATCCACCAACCTCGGCCTCCCAAAGTGCTGGGATTACAGGTGTGAGCCACCACACCTGGCCTCCTTCTAATATTTTAAATACACATTTCCTCCCTCCCTCCCTCTCCTTCCCTTCCTTTTCCTTCCTTCCTTCCTGCCTGCCTATTGGTCTTGCTTTGCTTGTTTTTCTCTTTCCCTCTCTCTTTTTCTTTCTTTTTAAATAGACATGATAAGACATATGAGCTGGTTTCTTACTGTTGTTTTGATCATGCACTTAAGTGTTATCTTATTTTACTTTTCCTTAATGACTAACTAGTAATCTGGAGCATTCTTGTATGTTCTCATTGGCATTTGCATATCTTCTCTGGAGAAAGGTCTATTCAAATCGTTTGCCCATTTTAAAGTCAGAGTTGATTGTTGTTGCTGAGATATAGGAATTCTTTAATATTTTGGATATTAATTCCTTATCAGATATGTGATTTGTAAATATTTTCTCTCATTTTGTGTATTGCCTCTTATTCCATTGATAATGTCATTTGATGCACAAGTTTTAAATTTTGATGCAGTTCATTGCCTACTCTTTCTGTTGTTCCCTGTGCTTCGTTGTTTCACCCAATAAATCACTGCCAGTTCCAGTCTCATGAAGCTTTTCCTTTATGTTTTCTTTTAAAAGTTTTGTAGTTTTAGCTCTTATATGTAGATCTCTGATTCGTTTTAAGTTAATTTTGTACATGGTGTGAGGGCTCAATTTCATTCTTTTCCACAGATATCCAGTTTTCCTAACTTCATTTGTTGAAAAGATAGTTTCTTCCTCATCAAATGGTCTTCACACCCTTGTGAAAAATATTTGTCCCTTTAAGTCAAAATTTATTTATGGGCTATCTATCTTATTCTATTGGTCTACATGTTTATCCTTATTCTAGTACTACATTTTGACAAATTGTGGTTCTAAGAATTTTCCTATTATGTAAATCGTCAAATTAACGGCATAATATCCTATTATTTTTAATGTCTAATGGATCTGTGATTATTCCCGTTTTTATTTTTTATTATTGATAATTTGACTGCTGTTTTTCATTAGTCTTTTTAGGAACTTATCACATTAATTAACTTTTGAAAAATTATCTTTTGGTTTTATCTACTTCAAAATTATCTTTTGGGTTTATCCACTTCACTTTATTTATACAAAAGTCCACTTTTATATGTTTGCTTTCTGTTTCAGTAATTTCTATTTTTAATTGCTCTCATGTACTGTTGATTCACTGTTAGAAAATACTCTTCTATTTTCCATAGAAAATTATAAGGTGACTAAAATTTTCTAATTTCATTACTTATAATTTTCGTCCTTAAATTTCTAAAAGAACTGTATAATTCTTAGAGAAACATGTATGTTCATGAAAAATAAGTGTATAATAATTGACTTAAGTTGTGCAAATTATAAAGCAATGAAGTATGTATTAATGACTAACACTAATACACCAGGTCTATTTTCTACATATTTTCATGCTTCAAATTTCTTCATCAGCACTCAGTTGAGAACCATCCTTTGTCTAGCGGTTGCACATTTGGAGCTATGGAATGAAGGCTGTGTTGAAAATATAAGAAAGAAAACACTAAAAAGACCCATTAACCAAAATCAAAGGCACATTTATGCCATACAATAGATTAGGTACTTAACTGGGTTAAATGTTGAATTTCGAAGATCAGAAATGTCTGCTGCTTCTATCTTTTTCAAAAAGGTAGATAGGTTATTATGCAGAAGGTGTAATTTTTTCTGAGATAGTGGAGTTCTGTTTACATTCTATTAACATATAAATTTTACATCAGTCCAATGCTTGTATCTAGAAATTAAATTGCTAGCCATTGTGCTCTGGGAGGTAATTAATTACATGAAAATCTGATTAATTCTGAATTAATTTTTAATGCAGGTAGACTATTAAATTATCTATAAAGAGCAAAAAAATTCTCAAGACAGCTGTAAACCACTTAGTATAGACTCAAGACACTACTTTCTACAAAGTATTTGAGAGAGAAACAATAAATAACCCTGATTTTATTTGATTATTTGATTTAATCAGTGGCCCCAGGCATTCAACTCAGCTAAGATAAAAGTGTAATCTAAAGATGTGTTTTGGTTATTTTCCCCTTGAAAGTCTGCTTGACAGGAACTAAAGAATACATTAGGTACGTGAATGCCCTATAATTTGTCACCTTCTTAAAAATCTATCTGTTATGGAAATTATAATGTATGATTCCAAACTTAGGATTACAAAAAAGTAAAATTATTGATAGAAAATTCCAAAACTCAAGCTTAAGAAACTTCAGGATTGTTTATCATGTCAGGGTGTATCAGTCCATTTGCATTGTTATGAAGGAATACCTAAGACTGGGCAATTTATAAAGAAAAGAGGTTTATTTTGGCTCAAGGAACTGAAGGCCACATTGGAAGTGTGGGGCCAGCATTTGTGTCTGGTGAGGGCTCAGGAAGCTTGCAATCATGGCAGCTGGTGTGGAGGGGAGAAAGTGTGTCACATGGTGAGAAAGAGCAAGAGAAAGCAGGGAAGTAAGCCATTCATGAAGGATCTGCCCCCATGATCCAAACACCTCTTATGAGGCCCCACATTTGATATTGGGGATTACATTTCAACATGAGGTTTGGGGGGGGCACACATCCAAATTATATTATGGGCACCATTGCCTTTATCATTTTTTAATGTAGCAAATTCAGATTCATACTTTTTTTGATGCTTATAATTTGATGGTCATAATTTTCCTTCAGAGTGCCCAATCCTTATGTTTTCTGTTATGACTTTTAGTTGTAAGCTTTCTAAAAATAACCCCATTCATTCAAGTGGATTTACCCTGGTAACAAAATAACCCATACACTTTTTCATTGCATGAGCATGCAAATGCATTGATAGGCAGATCCATATACTGTTAATGACCATCTTTCGTCTTGGTTGACCGAAGTTGGCAAATTACTATTTGAGCAATAGTTTTGCTCTTAGCAAAGAACGTTACTCTTGCAGGAAAAAAAAGGTTAAAATTTTTCCTACTGTTTCATTTAATATAATTTGTATGTAACATTTCTCTTTCCTTGCACCTTTATTGGCCATTGACCTTTTCTTTTGGCTCATCTCTTCCTGAGTTTTTCAAGCTTCTACCTTAATTGTCCGTGTATACTTGTCTTTATCAAGGAAAACTGAGCTTCTGAATTTTTCTGCTTTTCTAACCATAAAAATATTAACTTAAACTGTGTTCCATCATTTTAGATTCCTTTTGGAGATACTGATAGTGTGTATTAACAGCTCTATGAAATTTCTATTTCTCCAAAGGGGACAAATTTTTAGTCCAAGTCTTAGAGTTGTTTTTTTAGTTCATTATTTCATCTCTTATTGAGGTGACTAATAGCACTTAATTTTAATAGTACAGGTAATATTTAGATGCATGTATTGGATCAGGTGAGAAATATGAGCCATCCATTTTAAATTCATATTGTGTGTTCATGTATGTATATATAGACATATATAATACATACATACGCATGAATATAGGCACATATATGATAATATGCATTGTTTGAATTAATATTTTCCAGTTATATTTTCTAGTTAGAACAAACAGAAAATGTACTAATTTCAGTAATATTTTAATAAAATCATAATAAATTCACATTTTTATGGAATTTTGTACTTTTGTGTGTCATATAACTTTTTTCACTTATTTGATGTAATGTGTTATGCAGCAATTTTGTGAAACCAGTCTGGTTGTGGGAGGGCTGGTGAGGAAATTTTAGTGGAAAAAAAGTTCTTTGGAAATCAAACATTTGTCATACATGTAGATTGCTGTACCATTTGGACAGTGTTATTCTAGCTTCTGGTTTATACATAGCCTGAGATTTGGTTCACTACAGTTAAGAAACTGAGGTGCAGACACAAAGATATTAGCTGATTGGCTTTGGTTATTAGAGTCATTTATTCATTCGTCTTAATTTTTTTAAACTAACAGTTACAATCCAATGGGAAAAATAATCTAGAAGGAAACCTAATTGAAATTCCTGTGAATCTGTACCCTATTAAGTAACAACCATTGAAAAATGGTTTTTACTTTGAAGTACTTGAAATATTAAAGTAAATGAAAACATTTTAGCAACTACTTCTAATTCCTCAAACTATCAGCATCCATAAACTTTTGCATGTAGCTTACTTAAATTCTTTATGCAAATACCATTTAATTTTAATTACCAATATTCCAGTAATTGAATATAGTGATGGTATGCAATAGTAGAACTAATATTTTAACCCTTTATGTAGTTTATTGAGTCTGTTGAACAGCACACATACAAAATATCTTTACTCCACCTGGTGAGAAGCATACTGTGCTGTCCATAGCAGTTCACAGTAACCACAACCCCAACTTCAAAATATAAAGAAAAGGATCGTGACAGACCTTTATTGCACTTTGTCAATGTAGTTTGTGATAGTGTTGGCTAATATGTTACACCTTGATTTATTTCCTGTCCTATTATATTATTTATATCATGACACATTTGAACATGCCAATCTTTAGTATGATAAGCTGAAAATTAGCCTCTAGAGAAAAACAAGTTCAAGCACAAATACTCCCTGGAAACATAGTCTTGAGACAGTCATAATGACATCCATTATTTTTCTTTTCATTAAAGGTATAAAGTGTGGGTTGTAGGTTGTTTATATGATAATGCACCTCACACACGTATTAGATCCACAGATTTCTATACCACTAGGTTTCCTGGGAGGTCTACATTAGCCCTGAGGCAGCTGGCCAGTGTGGGCAGTCCTGCATTGTGAGAATATAATTTTTATTATGTATTCATGGTTCCCTGACTCAGTATCTGTTCCTAAGCAGACAGTGGACTGCCCACTTGTAGACTCACCTAACTAAAGTTGTTTCTTACATATCTGGCTATAGAAAATTAAAGTGATAATGTCCCTTACATATCCTAAAGCATGTAAGACACCTAAAGTGTATATGATGTGGAGAAGATGCCTAAAGGACATGCCTAACATGCTTGGGTGAAAATCCAAGCTGTTACAACTTACTCAGAAGAGAGGTTTGCTCATTTTTGTTATCAATTAAGCCAATCTCAATAGGAATATTAAATACTTATTATATGCTGAACATGACAGTCATTGCAAGTAAGAATTTAGCCAGTATTGACTTCTCTGATAACCTCAAAACAAGGTAAAAATATGTATAAACAATGATTTCTTCCCCTAGATGAAGAATATTTATAATAAGCACAAAAAAGTACCATTCATGAACCATGATTTGGTTAATTTATAACCTGTTATATGTAGTGCTTTTCTTTTTTAATAGAAACACTTTAGCTCCATTGCTTGCAAGTAGTGCATATTGTTGCTTATACTTTTGTTGTTAACTCGCAATTTTGAAATTAATTAAATTAATCACAAGGTGGTATTGAGATAAGATGACTTATAAATATTCTAATTTTGACAAATTGCTGAAATTTTATTTGTGGTATTTTTATGATTATTACAAATATTTATAACTGAGAAGATAATATGGTTTATATTTGAAGGGTATACATTTTTGCATATATATACATTTATTTTAATTCAGTCTCATTATTTAAAGTAATCTATGTCTTGTTAATTGACCATTTCACATGTCACAAATAGAGATATAGGAATATTTTCTTCTGATCATTGCTATCAATTTCTTATTTTTTTCCTAAAAGATCTTGCTTATGTATGGGTTGCCCTTTCATTTGATGCACAAAGTTAATACTGGTATCAACTTTTATACCTGCATTATGGACTGGAATTTTCAATTAACCCAATAAATGACTGAGTCTACACTGATACTTTTTAACATTAGAGTTAAATTAAAATTAAACATTACAAACTCATTTTTACCATCTTTCTTGCACAACTTACTCTGGAAGAAACTAACATTAACCTCACACTCTATTCTCAATGCCCTCCTTGGACCCTGCGATTCCTTCCCATGGTCAGAACTGATTAAATACTAGCGCTAATAGAGTTTTAGCTAAGAGATAGACTGATCTGTTATTTTCTAGGTACTTTGAACAGAAAGGTGGTGCAAGGTTGGAGCTTAAATGACTATGTTTGAATTTTGTGTGGGTGAAGCCAGAAAATAAGATGTTTAGAGAGAACGAAGGTTAGTGTAGACATGCAGAGAGAAGCAGGGACCAAAGACCATACAATCCAGAAGGCATGGAGGGCAATGCTCGCCTGGTGCTAAAAAATATTTTGGTTGTTGGTTCTAGTCTTTTTAGATACTCGTTCTTTCTTCTCGGTTTATTTCCTGTCAATTCCCTTGAGAGTCTTAAGAAACTTCTGTTCTTTCAACTAAATGACTGTTAGGATACTCATCCTTGCTTTATTTGGTTAGCATTTACCAAATGTGTCTACTCCTATTCTTTAACTTTTAATGCTTATCTCTCAAGATTTTGCTGGATTCTAAACAAATAAACTTGTTTAGAGAATTCATTTGGTGTTTTTAGTAGAATGTGAGTTTCAATAGTCATACAAGATAATGAATAACAAATTTGGTTAAAGTAGAAGAAAGTAAAAGACAGAAATTGTAACAGATTTTTGTCCATATTCGATACAGACTTTAAAAACTAGATGAAGACATCATGAACTATTAACTACTGTGAAATATTGAGCAAATAACGTACCGTTTTTGAATCTCTCTCTTTTCATTTGTAATAGAGGAATTGTATTAACTGTGTAAACTATTTCACAGGGTTCTGAGGATCAAATGAAATGATATATGTGAATGTGCTTTTCAAAGAATAAAGAATCCTGTTACTGTTTTGTAATGCAAAAGGGTGTAAAACTACAGATACTTCAGATTAAAAAAGAGTGAAGTACTAAAAGATCTTAAGTTTATACAGAGTTCAGATTTGTTGGCTGTGTCACCACTTCAGTATATCTGGATAATTCTGATATTATCAGTATATCTGATATTTCAAGGAAATATCAATACAATAGTTAAACAATACTTTGGGAGAGATATGTAAATATTCATTTTTTCCTAAAAATTTCTTCCACCAGTCACAGCATTTGTCAGAGGATTTTGCTTGCAGCACTTACTGTGGTGTTCTAATGGTAATATTCCTTCATCTCTCCACATTTATTATTTGAAATTGTTTTGTAAAGAAGAGTTCTCCCTTTCCACAGTTGTTTGCTTATTTATTTATGTAATTATTTCTTTATATCAGTATGAGCTCATGAATGATTATTTAGTCTTTGGACTGTAATTTAATTCTGTCATTATTTGTTGTTCAAAGTGTTTAACCTTTGGCAATTGAGAGCCCTTTTAGGTTGGCTCCTATATCTTTTCTGGAATGACAGTTCCTCCAAGCTCATCTTGAATTTTCCTTGCCCTCATCCCTACCATTAACTATTTCTCCGAGGGTACCTGGTTCACTTCATTAAAGCGTGATATTTGGGAAAGAATATTTGGACACAGAGCATGCTCATTGCTATGGGAGTGTCACTGGCTCTACAGCCTCTAATCAGACAGAGTTAGGAAATATTTGTATGTAAAAAATCCATGTACATGGACATATCTATATTTTTTGTCATTTATTAAAATATTTGAGTATATACTGATACATCCAACTCAAATTCAGCACCACAGAGTTTATTCTAGATTTCTTTATTATTTATTGTGATTTCTTTTTTCTGACAGTGACATCTCTGACTCCCATTATGTAAAATTTGCTAGATTAATAAATCATTTTTATATGCATACCCTAGTATAAATCTAAAATAGTTTCTGAATAACTGAACTGTACTCTTGTGAGAATCAAATTTGCCATTGAGTACAGTGTTTGTGTCTAGTTAAAAAAAAATCTTTAGTCTTAAAATACCCAGTTAGTATACTGTTTCCAAAAGTTATATAGATCAGATTTCCCCCCTCTTCAGTGAGGTTTTACATGATACTTTTGTAATACAGTTAGATTCATTTTTTTTTTTATAGTCTGCTTTCAATACTAGAAACAAATGGGTTTGGATCCCCAAAATCTGGTTAATTGTTAAAAGTTTGTATATAGTAAAGTTTACTCTATGTGGTATACAGTTCTTCGGGTTTTAACAAATGCATAAAGAAATGTATCTACTACCACAGTAACACACAGAACAATTCCATGATCCTATAATTTCCCCTCATACAGTCTTTTTATAGCAGGAATCTTCACCCAGCCCATGACAATCACTAATCTGTTTCCTTTTCCTATAGTTTTTGTGACTTTTCTGAAATGTTACATAAATGGAATTGTATAATACATAGGTTTTGGTATGGTTTTTTTCTATTTGAAAGGCCTGTAATTCCAGCACTTTGGGAGGACAAGAGGGGAGATTCACCGGAGGTTGGGAGTTTGAGACCAACCTGACCAACATGGAGAAACCCTATCTGAACTAAAAATACAAAAAATTAGACAGGTATGGTGGTACATGCCTGTAATCCCAGCTACTCAAGAGGCTGAGGCAGGAGAATTGCTTGTACTCCAGCCTGGGCAACCAGAGCAAAACTCCGTCTCAGAAAGATGTGTTTAAAATTTATCCATGTTGTTGCATGAATTCATAGTTCATTCTGTTTTATTGCTGAGTAGTGAATTCCATTGCATGGATGTATCACAGGGTTTTTACTCAGTCACCTGTTAAAGGACATCTTGGTTATTTCCAGTTTGGGACTATTATGAATAAAACTGCCACAAATATTTGTGTATAGGTTTTTGTATCAATATAAATTTTCATTTCATTTGGGTAACTGTTTAGTAATGAAATTATAAGTTGTATGATAATGATTTGTGTAGCTCTGTAAGAAACTGTCAAACAGTTTTCCAGTGCAGTCATATCAGTTTGCATTCCCATCAGTAATGAATGAGAATTCTTGTTGCTCCACATCCTTGTCAGCATTTAATATATTGGATTTTCAATGGTCCTAAATTTCTTTTATTTTAAACTGTGAATAGTCTCAAAATGACACTGCAGCATAACTGGTACAATATTATTTAAAAATATTCTGTTGCCTGTTATTACATATTATGTAGCAAGGTAAATTATTAGTATATTTAAAATTAAGGGAAAGGTAACTTTCCTATTGTTGTGTATCATTTACAGTTTTACCCAGTTTTAAAATTTTTTTAGAGTGCATTCCTCTCTTTTGAAGTCAATGAATTATTCATAAGAAAAAAATATGAGATCCCATTTGCAAACTTGTTGCTTTTGTCACAATTTCTTGTTGTGTTTTTGTCATAAAATCTTTGCTCATACCTATGTCCTGAATGGTATTGTCTAGATTTTCTTCTGGGGTTTTTATAGTTTTGGATTTTACATTTAAGTCTTTAATCCATCTTGAGTTAACTTTTGTATATGGTGTAAGAAAAGGGTCCAGTTTCAATTTTCTACATATGGCTAACCAGTTCTCCCAGCACTATTTATTAAATAGGGAATCTGTTACTCTTTGCTTGTTTTTGTCAGGTTTGTGAAAGATCAGATGGTTCTAGGTGTGTGGTCTTATTTCTGAGTTCTCTGTTCTGTTCCACTGATCTATGTGTCTGTTTTTGTACCAGTACCATTCTATTTTGGCTACTGTAGTCTTATAGTATAGTTTGAAGTTTGGTAGCATGATGTCTCCAGGTTTGCTCTTTTTGCTTAGGATTATCTTGGGTATACGGGCTCTTTTTTGGTTTCATATAAATTTTAAAATAGTTTTTTTCTAATTCCATGAAGACTGTCAATAGAAGCTTGATGAGTATAGCATTGAATCTATAAATTACTTTGGGCAGAATGGCCATTTTCTTAATATTTATTCTTCCTATCTATGAGCATGGAAAGTTTTTTCATTTGTTTGTGTTCTTTCTGATTTTTTTGACCAGTGGTTTGTAGTTCTCCTTGAAGAGTCCCTTTACTTCCCTTGTTAGATGTATTCCTAGGTACTTTATTCTTTTTGTAGCAATTGTGAGTGGGAGTTCATTCATGATTTGTCTCTCTAGATGCCTGTTGGTGTATAGGAACGTTAGTAATTTTTGCATATTGATTTTTTTTTTTTAATGATGAGACTTTGCTGAAGTTGCTTATCAGCTTAAGAAAGTTTTGAGCTGAGATGATGGGGTTTTCTAGACATAGGATCATGTCATCTGCAAACAAAGATAATTTGACTTCCTGTCTTCCCGTTTGAATACACTTGTTTTTTCTCTTGCCTGATTTCCCTGGCCAGAACTTCCACTATGCTGAATAGGAGTGGTGAGAGAGGTCTTGTGCTTGTATTCAAGAGGAATGCTTCGAGCTTTTGCCTATTCAGTATGATATTGGCTATGGGTTTGTCATAAATAGCTCCTATTATTTTGAGGTATGTTCCTTCAATACATGGTTTATTGAGAGTTTTTAACATGAAGAGATGTTGAATTTTATTGAAATACTTTTCTGCATCTATTGAGATAATCATGCAGTTTTGTCTTTAGTTCTGTTTATGTGATGAATTACATGTATTGATTTGCATATGTTGAATCAACTTTGCATCCCGGGGGATGAGGCCAACTTGATCATGGTGGATAAGCTTTTTGATGTGCTTCTGGATTCAGCTAGCCAGTATTTTATGGATGATTTTTGCGCTGATGTTCATCAGGGATATTGGCCTGAAGATTTTCCTTTTTTGTTTTTTTGCTCTTGTATCAGAATTAACAGAAAACTTACAGAAATGGGGGAAAATTTTTGCAATCTATCCTTCTGACAAAGGTCTAATATCCAATGTCTACAAGGAGCTTAAACACATTTACAAGAAAAAAAACAACCACATTAAAAAGTGTGCAAAGGACATGAGCAGACACTTCCCAAAATGGGACATTCATTCAGCCAACAAATGCCTGAAGAAAAGCTCAACATCACTGATCATTAGAGAAAAGCAAATCAAAACCACAGTGAGATACCGTCTCATGCCAATCAGAATGGCAGTTATTAAAAAGTTAAGAAACAACAGATGCTGGTGAAGTTATGGAGAAAAATGAACACTTACACACTGTTGTTTGAATGTAAATTAGTTCAACCATGTGGAAGACAGTGTGACTATTCCTCAAAGATCTAGAAGCAGAAATACCATTTGACCCAGCAATCCCATTATAGGGTATAAATCATTCTATTATAAAGATATAATACATGCATATGTATGTTCAGTGCAGCACTATTCACAATAGCAAAGACATGGAATCAACCCATATGCCCATCAGTGATAGACTGGATAAAGAAAATGTGGTACATATTCACCATGGAATACTATGCAGCCATAAAAAGAAATGAGATAATGTCTTTTGTAGGGACATGGATGAAGTTGGAAGCTGTCATCCTCAGCACACTAACGCAGGGACAGAAAGCCAAACACTGCATGTTTTAACTTATAAGTGGGAGCTGAATGATGAGAACACATGGGCATATGGCAGGGAACAACACACATTGGGGCCTGTCAGATGGGAGATCGTCAGGAGGAATAGCTAATGGATGCTGGGCTTAATACCTAGGTCATGGGTTGATCCATGCAGCAAATCACATGTACTCCAGATTTAAAACTAAAATTGATAGAAAAAGAAGAAAATAAATATGCATTTTGAATTTTGGCATTACATATTTTAAAATCCTAAGATAATAACAGCTCCACATAAAAATTAAAATATAGAAAACTTTTACAAAATTTAAAAATGTTTTTGAAGAACAGGGTTACTACTAGTTTCTCTGTAAGCATAAGGAAAACATTGGGATTTTAAAATAATGATTCTATGATAATGACTTTATACAGATTATAGCAAATATAATAAAGATCCTTAGTAAAAACACACAATAGAAGTACAGAGGAAAAAAATGAATCTCTGAACATGCCCCCTTTTTATGCTCTAAACCTAAACCTCAGAAACATCTAGAACATTACAGAATATACAATCATACTTTCTATTAGCTATCAGAGTGGTGATATCATCACACATTCATGTAACCTCTGGAAAACTGTACCTGATACTCATTAGAGAATAAGAGTGAAAAAGGCAAATGGTATTTACTTTATTTAAAAAATAGTCATGTACCCCCTGACAGAGTATTGATGACCCCCTAACACTTCGAAAACTGCTCTGTTAGGCTGGGAAAAGGCACTGATAAATTGGATTGAAAGGGAAGTCTAGGGAAACATAGTGAAAGGTTCAGATACTTGGGAGTTTTAGTAATGGAACTTTACCAAAGTGAGATATTTACCTGTGAGAGCATCTTAGTCTTTTCGTAAATAATTGAGAGGAGAGGCAGGGTCAAAACCACCTTACATACTTTTTTTTTTTCTGATAGTCCATGAACATCTTGATAAATATTTAATATTAAAATTTGGTTGTAAGTTAGAATCTTATAATCAATGACCCAGAAAGCCATTTATCTAGAAAGAGCAGATCAATAGTGAAAGGGCACTACTAATTATAATGCTGAGTCAATCAGTGTAATACAGGTTTGTCCTAGGGGATATAAGTTCATCTTATCTTGGAAATATATATTCTGAGAGTTTAGTATATTTCTAAACTTGTGAACACTTCTGTAGCTTATACATTTCTCATATATGATTCAGAGTTTAGATTCCTGAGAGTTACTAGAGGTTTGATGATAAATAGCAACAGTTGAACAATTATGAGATACAATGCTGAAGTTTTGGCTAGTTCACTCAGTAATTAAGTAACTCATTTCTATATACCATCTTCAACATAATTAAATCTATTTTATGCACAATTAAATTAAAAAGCATTAGCTAGTCCTAAATTATGTATGGTTACTATGGGTACATTCTCTTGACTCTATGTAGGTTTCACACCAATGATCACTGACATGAAAAACAGCCACACACCCTTTATAAAAACTAAAGGCTAATTGAGAATGAATCTTTAGCCCATCACTTGTTATTCGTGTTATTTTCTTGCTTGCATATATATATGTGTTGTATTGAACACAAATATTGTGGGTAGCTTTGTACTATGAAGACATTTTAAGACTATATCTGTATAATAATGTATTTAGTGACAGACATGGCCAAGTAAAAATAAACTTGATACTTTTTATCTCTTTTTTTACTAGTGGCCCAAGAACAATGCTGATATCTTGAGTAGAGACAGCATAATAAAATATGTATAAGGAATTGAGCCTAAAGGATTGGCTTATAACAATCCTTGGAACAGAGATTTTTTTCCCCCAGTACTTTCATTTGGATTTTAGAATACTAAGTGATTTTTATGTGTGGTATTTGTTGATTCTAAGAGGGCAGGAATCCTCACCAGACACACAAAAGGTTGGCAAATTAAGGGGCATGAAGCAGTAGTCCCAAATCTGCCACTGCCTTGTTAAAGAACTTCTGAGCCGTCTCATTCATCTTGCCTTCAGTAGACAAAGAATGGTTTATAGGAATATCGAACTATTCCACAAAATCCATTAAAAGGAATAATTAATATAACTTATTACAAAGTAGTTTCTCTTTTATAGCCCTCCCTGGGTCTCCATTATCCAATTTCCACATTGTCTAGCATCTTCCCTTTGTCCTCTTTTCGTACTGCTTATGTTTGTAGGGATTTCTCACTGAAATTACATTTTAAATGAAGAAAGAGAGAATTGGTTACTCTATTTTTTGCTTTTGTTTTCAGTCCTCTTACTACTCAACATTTACTGAAAAATATTTAACTATTTAAAAAAGACAATAGCCCTTTTTTCTTATCTTCCTGAAAGATTGCATTTTCTAGCAATGTTCCTCCAAAGCTCCACTCACAAATCTACAACAACCCCCCATAGCACAGGTTTATTTTATAACAAATCTGCACGTGTACCCCAAACTTAAAAGTTGTAAAAAAGGCAAAACAAAACAAAAATAAAAATGCACTTTATTTAATTAAGCTTTATATCAGGGAGTGGTGAGCTAAAAATGCACATTAAATCATGATCTATCATATCTGAATTATTTTGAGTGTCACATTTAAAGCCTTTATAAAGAGGCTTTAGCTTTTTCTTTGTGCACTTGTAAAAAAGTAATCAACTGTGATAGATGACCATTTACATCAATATGTGGCTCTTAAGTCTTTCCTGTAAAGTACTAATAAGTTAGCTTAGTCTCTACAGCTTGATTGAATCTTTGGAGCTTCAGTCTTCTTACGTACTCTTATTCCATTTGTTTTTCTTATTTTTTTATTTCTCTACCTTCTAAAGCTGTGATCTTTGGGAGACATTATCTTTACAATGAGAAAAAGCACTGTTAGCATTTGAACTCTGGATCCAGACTGCCTATATTCAAATGAAACCTTGTCAGGTTCCAACTCGAGCTGGGGTCTAAGGGGAGTTGGTGGATGGTGGCAGGTAGCCAAAGAACTCTCGAGGTATCATAGGCATTTGAGACATGACTTTATTCTTTCTGTCCTACAGTGTCAGCAGTGCAGTTATATCATTCACTGGCAGTAGTAGCTCAAATCCAGATCTGAGCTCATACAACTAGGTTACATTAAATGGCTACATAATGCACGGGGTTGTGCACCTGCACTCCAAACCTGCTGTGTCGTATTGTACTGGATGTCTGCCTCAGCCCACTCCTGACTGAAGCACAGCCATTTTTTCTTATACTCCACCCCGTAGGCTGACAGAGTTATCCTAGTGGAGGGGGGCAGAACCCTGGATCCAGAGGTCATAGCAGCAATACAGGAAGCAACACTCATGACTAATATTCCCACTATACTGCCCATAACTGTTAGGGTCCAGCATAGTCCAGAGCCCAGAGACACCCACAATGTCTGTAGGGGGTCATGAATAAGGCTCTCAACTGCCTTGATTTCCTGGAAAACTCCTTGGAAAGCTGCTGTTATGTTTTGTTGATTGTCAGGGATGAAGAAGGTACAATATTGCATTCCCAAAAAAGCAAAGGTGCCACCTTGGGCAGCAGTTAATATGTGTAGGGCCATCCAGTTCTGCAGTATCACCTTCCTGGTTGGATCAACCTTATCTGTTAACAGAAGTAGGGCAACTCAGATGTAATTCAAGGCTTGAGAATTGTGCTCCACAAGGGCTATAACTTACATTTCTACAGTTATGACACCTGCTTCAGGGATGGTTAGTGCTAAGGGGAGCCACCAGGGGGCTTGTCACATTAGCAAAAACCAGGAACATTGTGTCTCCCAGTCATGTGGGTGTAGGCAATGTGGGGATAACAGTGGTAGGCACACAAGGTCACTATGTAATGCACGGGATTTTGTGCCTGGGCTCCAAACCCGCTGTGTCATAGTGTACCAGATGTCTACCTTGGCCTACTCCTGACTGAAGCACAACCATTTTCCTTACAGACCTCTTTCACAGGGAAATTATAAGTTAGTTCATGTGAATTGCTTAATACTATAACTGATATGAAATAAGGATTTAATACTGTTAGTGGTGGCAGAGATCTGAGTTATCCCTAGTTACCAGTAGCAAATCTGTATGCAACTGCAAGCAACTTCAGCCCTTGCCTACTCAGAAGAAAGAATTTGATTCGGGGACATGAAGCAGAAAAAAACACTGAGGCAAATTTCAGAGCAGGGGTGGAAATTTATTTTAAAAAGCCTTAGAACAGGAAAGAAAGGACGGTGCAGTTGGAAGAGACCCAAGCAAGCACTTGAAGGTTGAAGAGAGGGGTCATGTGTCCCATTCAACCAAGATTCTAGGACTTTTATAGGCTCATCTCTTTCACAAGATTCTTCCCATATGGTGGGCTGCCTGCATGTGCAGAGCCCTCCTTACCCTTGAGAAGTGAGCATGCTCAGTGTGTTTAGGAAGTGTACATATGCCCATCTGAAGCTTTCTTCCTTTTTCCAGTGGGGTGTATGTGAAATATCATACTTCGTCATTTTTATCTCTTAATGTGCATGCCCAGAAGGGGTTTTCTCTCTGGAATCTGCCTTTAATTAACACTTTAATGTTAACAAGTGTGGGCCATCAGGAGACTGTCCCCTGCTGGCTGCTGAATTATCATTTTTAGAGAGGCAGTGAGACAATTTTTGAAACATCACTTGACATTTCTAGTGGATGATGGGAGAGCCCTCTCCTGCGTTGCTCATGCCTCTCTACCTACCTATAGCAATACAACTTATTGAGGGCCTACCATAGTTTAAGGTCTGTGATAGACACTAGGTATATAGTTATAAAGATACTATATGCTTAAGAACTGAGTTTAGAAGGAGAGGTACACATTGAAAAAAATAGAGCTGTCCCTTGGTATCCATGAGGGATTGGTTTCATTGATACCAAAATCTGTGAGGTTCCAGTGCTTTATATAAAATGGTACAGTATTTGCATATAACCTACACACATCTTTCCATCTATTTAAGTCATCTCTAATTACTTATAATGCTCAATATAATGTAAATGCTATATAAATAGTTGTTATACTGTATTGTTTAGGAAATAGCGATGAGAAAAAAGTCTACATGTTCATTACAGATGCAAACATCCATTTTATCCCCCAAATATTTTTATTTCACTCTGGGTTGAATCCATGTATGTAGAATCCACAGATATGGAGGGCTGACTATAAGTAAAATAGAACATAATATGCATTGTACTAATATAATACTGGTTATAGAGGTGGCATAAATCTGGAGGTTTTGCAAAATCTTCCCAGAGGAGAAGTATTCAGGCTGATCTGGAACTCTGGCTGGATAATGGAGAAGAGCAATCTGGCCTCTGTTGCCACTGGGCAGGTGAGTTCTGTAACACTGTTCCTGGAGTCATTTCTCCAGGCCTCTGTGCCACTGGGCAGGAGCGTTCTGTAACACTGTTCCTGGAGTCATTTCTCCAGGCCTCTGTGCCACTGGGCAGGAGCGTTCTGTAACACTGTTCCTGGAGTCATTTCTCCAGGCCTCTGTGCCACTGGGCAGGTGAGTTCTGTAACACTGTTCCTGGAGTCATTTCTCCAGGCCTCTGTGCCACTGGGCAGGAGTGTCCTGTAACACTGTTCCTGGAGTCATTTCTCCAGGCCTCTGTGCCACTGGGCAGGTGAGTTCTGTAACACTGTTCCTGGAGTCATTTCTCCAGGCCTGCTCGGGCACTAGTTCTCAAGTCATTTCAATAATTTGGAAAACTCAGTTTATTTGATTACTTTTTGCTTACACTATCCAGAGTAGTTTTATATCTTTGCAATGAAACCCTGTAGTATCTTTCTTTCCCACAAGACTTACAAAAATCAGAACCTTGCTTGACAACAGTTTGCTTCTAATCTTAGAAAACTATCCACACTTAATATACACGTAAGATAGATACCATGCCTATATTTTTAAAATGCCAACTATTTTTCTGAGTCATATTTTCTAAAATGTATTTTAAATATTTACTACAATCTATTTGTACATTTCAAATAATTTGGCAACATGATGAATTACAACTTGCTTAAATGTAAAATGTACACATTAATATCTATAATATCTGGTTGCTGCAAATAAAAAAATTGTTTTTATAAAAGTTTTGAAAACTGTAATATACTACATAAAGTTAGATACTAAAAGTTATTCTACAATCAAATCAGCATTATTTTTTTTTCAATAAATGAAGCCCATAAGTTAGCGTTCTGAGGTCACATAATTAGCATTTAGAAACAGACACAAATGCATATGTATTAACCTGTGGTAGGGCTAATAAATGTCTGGTGACCTAAATAGAAATTTAATTTACATCTCTATTATCGTTTCATTTTTCTGTCTATGCTAATTTGAGAATGCATATTAAGAAAAGCATCATGGTGCAGTGTGTTTTTTTTAACAATGTGATTTTAGGTTAAATGCCATCTTAACTCTGCCAAGTGAAGTGATGAGGAAATTATACAGGCATTTAAAGTCATTAAAATATTTTGCATTTTTTCGGGTCACTTTCAACATTTTATTTTGAATTGCTGAAGTAATTGCCTTGAATTATGGTGACTTTTTTGCTTGTGTTTCTGATATGTCAATTAGCTATTTTGTGGTGTGAGTTTTAAGAACATTTTTTGTGGCCTGAGTGGTGTCCTAAACCTAGTTGGGTAGTTCCTTTAAAATCCTAATTGTTTTTGGCATTTTGTGATGCAGTAATCAGGACTATATTTTAGTCCCTTGCTGTTGAATATTAGCAAATAATTTTAGGGCTGCAAGTACCTTAAAGAACTTTCTTAGCAAATCTAATAAGCAGTAAATACAACTAATAATTGAGTTCGGTCTTAGATTCAGAAGCATCAGTGAGATCAATAGCTTTTTATCTCATTTCCAAAATTTTTCTTTTTTTCTCTTCCTTTCTCTAATCCAGGTAAAGACATATGCATCATTATTATCTGTGTTCACTATAATAGAAAATATGCATGCACTGAGAACCAACTTTTGATCAAACTAGTATTGTTTCAGCTCCATGTCAAAACTCTTGTATTTATTCCCAAACTAACTCAAATTACGTAACTGGTTAAATGATTAGTTCTGTTGAGGAAAAGAGTCAAACTATGTGAAATATTTGAAGAGATTTATTCTGAGCCATTCTGAGCCAACTATGAGTGATCATGGCCTGTGACACAGACTTCAGGAGATCCTGAGAACATGTACCCAAGATAGTCAGAGCACAGTTTGGTTTTACACATTTTAAGGAGACATGAGACATCAATCAAGTTCATTTAAGCTATACCTGGTTCTGTCAAGAAAGGTGGGACAATTTGAAGTGTTTTGGGGTGGGGGTTGTACAGAATATTTAAGGAAGCAGCTTTAGGCTAAACTTGATTTAACATGACAAACACCAGATATTTCCTTTTAATAGAAATGATTTCCTTAAAACATCAATAAAACAAAGGTGAAGAAGCAACACTTTATCTGCTATTAAATGTTTGCTGCACAAAAATACACTTTCAAATAGCTCTAAAGTAACAATTTATTTAATTTTTATTGCTGCTGAGCAGTTCTATTCTAGGCTGGTATTGGCCGATCTCAAGCTTACTCATACATCTGTGGTCAGCTGCTGTGTTGGCTAGGGCTGGTTGGTCCTGCATGGCCTCAGTCCCATGTTTGGTTTTTGCCTGAAATGACAGAGGAGCAACTGGGCCACACATCTCTCTATATGAGTTATAAATGCAGAAATACAGCATGCACCATTCTTGTTCTATGTATTAGAAAGAACTGAGTTATTGGCAAGCCTCTGTTTGCACTGCACTTATTAATGTTACATCAGGTCAAGCAAGTCACATGAGTAATCAAGATTCAAAGGCTGAATAAAGGGACTCTCTCCTTTGATGGTGTAACCAGATCAGCTGCAACCAGATTTTCCAGAACTTAGGTTCTTGGCCTCACCAACCCAGAATGGGGAAGGGGGTCTGGGTGTTGCAGTGAGTGTTACAGCTCAAACAGAATTCGTGGACCCTAAGAGTGTGCAGTAGTGCGGTTTATTAGGCAGAGTGAAAGGACAGCTTCCATACATGGAAGGGGACTCAGAGGGGGATGCTGCTGCAGGATTGGGCAGCTGGAGCTTTTACCCCGAGTTATTTCCTCCCTCTTGTTCTCGTCCAATGAGAGGGTTTTTTTCAACCTTTCTCTGGATTACTTGATCTTTGAATCCTTTACTGGATTGGTTACTGTTTTAAAACTCTGAGTCACTGGACCTCTGCTTCTAGGGGTCAGAGGCAGGAAAAGTCCCTGCCCTTGAACAAAGTCCCTAAGAGCCAGAGGTGAGAAAACTGGAAACAAAGCCCATAGCTGACCAGAGGCGGGAAAATTCCTGTGCTTGAAACAAAGCCCCTAGCAGCCCCTGGAAGTTCCTCTAATGCAGTCCTTCAATGGGAAGCGAAGAACTGATAGTCATATATGCAATCTATCCTCACATTATTCAAAACTCTTTTTGAAAAATATAATTGTTCTTCAGATTTCTATGAAGTGACATGCCCAAAGCTCCATGATCAAAGTATCAGTAATCAAGTAGATGACCTTAGTGGTAGGAAGTGTTTTCCCATAAGGTTAAGTTGCGGGACTTATAGAGAGGCTGCTGTTAAAATGAGTACATTAACATGCACATCCTGAGTCAAAATCTAAAACTTCTTTGAAGAAGTTTGGTCAAAAGTTGATTTTTTTGAAAGTTAATGTAGGCTAGCCCACCCAACCCACTGAAAAAGAAATCAAATATTTGCCTCTTGAATTGCATTTTCTTCTAGGAGAGAGGTATACCTGAATCACATGTTACATTGGAATATAAACCTCTTTCTCTAATATATAATATAATTAAATTACAGAGCTCTTTCTCATGTATATTTATTTGGTCTTTCTCTAACAATTCTTGAGATATTATATTACAGGTTTAAGTTGAAAATTAATACCATTCAAAATTGTTCTAGTGTATGTTTGAACAAAGTGGTGATAAAAGCTTCAACAGCTGACTTTTCTCTGCTTTCTTTATTCCAACTGCCCCAGTTACTACCACAAAGGCAAGTTTTTTTATAAATATATTATCTGTGATCTAGTACTAGTCACATTTCTAAAACGAATCATTTTGTCCTCTCAAACTTGGCAATATATTTTTTAAAAAATTAAATATAAAGACTTTTTGGGACAGGTATGGTGGGTCATGCCTGTAATCCCGGCACATTGGGACGCTGAGGTGGGCAGATTGCCTAAAGTCAGGAGCTCATGATCAGCCTGGCTAACATGCCAGAACTCTATCTCTACTAAAAATACAAAAAATAGCTGGGCATGGTGACGCACGCCTGTAGTCCCAGCTGCTCAGGAGGCTGAGGCAAGAGAATTGCTTGAACTGGGAGGCAGAGGTTGCACTGAAGCCGAGATCTTGCCACTGCACTCCAGCCTGGATGAAAGAGTGAGACTCTGTCTCAAAAAAAAAAAAAAAAAAAAGACTTTTTGCTATATGAAATTGTTGCCCATGTCAACATTTCCCTGTCGTTAAAACCTTTTCTAGTTGCCTGGAATTAATAAAATCCCATTTCTTGGGATGCTAGTTATCTCTTCACCATTCATATATTTATTAATTAATAAATAATAAATAAATTAGTTAATCAATAATAGGCTGTGATTATTTCCTCTAAGCTAAGTGCAGTGAAGAATACCAAAATTAAATGGTATAGTCACTGGACTTATAATATGTTGTACATAGAAGGCATAAATATAAATGGCAAGTAACAAAACAAAAATAGACAATATACAGCAGGCGATTGCTCTTTACCCCATCACCTTCCTTATTTTACTCTGTCCTTCTCCAGAATGACCTGGCAACCATGCCCTCTTCATAATTTCTTGTTGGGATCTATCACTGGGACAGAAGGAAGGTAATCAATACTTGCTTTCTTTATAAATAATATATCATTGAATTCTCACAACACCTTTGAGGTAGATGTGTGTTATAATATTCACCTCACAAGTAAGGAAAAGTAAACCTGGAGCCATTAAGTAAACTTCTCTAGAATACATGATTTTAGATACAGATCTTTTAAGACCTCAAGTCTACAACTTTTACAGATTATCAAGTCTTCCCAAAATTTTACATCAAAATACTCCAGAGGACAATAACTTATTTTTTTTTGAGAGGGATTATGGAAGTATAGGCCAAAGTAGTCAACCATGAGCCCTTTTTTATTCCAAATTCCTGTCTGAATTTTGTTGTCAGCATTACTGCTTCCCCCTGTTCACAGGAAATTTCTGCACTTATTCATGGGAAATGTCTGTTCAGAAAGAAAACTAACTTAGCTGGAGACCCTTCCAATAGTGTATTGTATACTTGAAAATTGCTAAAAGAGTAGATTTTATATGTACTCACCACAAATAAATGATAAGTGTGTGAGGTAATTCATATGCTAATTAGCCTGATATAGCTATTAAAGTATACATATTCCAAACATCATGTATACCATTATGATATACCAATGTTCCTTGGCTTAAGACGGTTTAACCTGTAATTTTTCAACTTTACAATGATGTGAAAGCAATAAACATTAAGTAGAAATCATATATTGAATTTTGAATAAAAATCCTTTCTAATAACTTTATTAGAAAATAGGCTATGTATTAGATGATTTTGCTTAACTGTAGGCTAATGTAATTGTTTCAAGAATGTTTAACGTAGGCTGGGCTAAGCTATGATGTTTGGTAAGCTAGGTTTAAAAAAAAAAGCGCATTTTTGACTTACATTATTTTCAACCTACAATAGATTTCGTGGGATGTATCCCCATTATAAATTAGGAAGTACATGTGTATGCAATTTTTATTTTTCAATTAAAAACACAAATAAATTTTTAAAAACTCACACAAAACGCTAAAAAAAACAAAAACCTGTACTTCAAGTCAGGAAGGTCAGACTCTGATTCTGTTTTAATCATAAATATCTGTATGACAGTGAAAACAAAAAGAAAAACCACCACAAAGAAGAAATACCATGCATGACCACAAAAGCAGGAGTAGGGTAAATGTCCCTTTGTGTGTGTGTGTAGTGTGTGTGTGTGTGTGTGTGTGTGTGTGTGTGTGTGTGTGTGTGTGTGCTTTAAAATATAAGACTTTATTAAGGGTTTAAAGTGTCATTGTGAGACAGGATAGAAATTTTACCATGAAGGTATTAGAGTGGCTTGTCCAAGGCCACAGAGCAAATAAAAACCACATGCATCATATAAAACATCTGAATGGGGCACCAGAAAAGTCATAGTTGAGAGTGTTAATGATTTGTAACTCCTCGATGCAGAGTAGTGTACGTAAGGACCCCAATCCCTGTCCTTTGCAGGTATTCAAGTCAGGGAGTACAGGTTCCTTGCAATCAGATTTCTGCCTTTGTGGTTGTGTCTGCTTTAGCAGTCATCTGTGATTGTCAAGTTGGAATTTTGCTCTTCCTCAGCCATCAGAAGTTCCTAGGTTTCATTACCAAATTCAGCTTTGGGGTAAATAAAATTAAGATAAGATCTCTGTGTTCTCTAGAAATACTACATTAATAAGTCAAGGATGGATACTGTAATTTTTAGGCTAACCATTAGAAGAACTGATAATAACCATATATACTATAAGCTAATGAATAATTAGCTTAGTGGGTGAAATATAATCACAAGGGTCCTATACAGTATGTTCAATGATGATTATAACCTTCCCTTCTGAAATGAGAGCAAAACAATCATTCACTGTCATTATAGTTGAATCTTGAACAATGTGGAGGTTAGGGCATCAACCCCTTGTACAGTTAAAAATTCATATATGACTTTTGACTCCCCCAAAACATAATCACTAATAGCCTACTGTTGACCAGAAGCTTTATTTGTAACATAAACAAGCAATTAACAAATATTTTGTATGTTGTATGTACTGTAGTTCTATTCAGTCTTTTAGAATTCTTAGTAAAAAATAGCAAAAAAATGGTTTATTCTAAGTTTTTTTGGTGGAGTTTTTAGGGTTTTCTGTATGTAAGATTATGTCATCTGCAAACAGGGCAGTTTAACTTCTTCCTTTCCCATTTGGTCACCTTTTGTTTCTTTTCCTTGTCTAATTGCTCTAGTTAGGTCCTTTAGTATTGTGCTGAATAGAAATGGTGAAAGTGGATACTCTTGTTTTGTCCTTGATCTTAGAGGAAAAGCTTTTAGCTTTTCATCATTGAGTAAGATGTTAGCTGAAGGCTTGTCAAAAATAGCATTTATTATTTTGTGGCCCATTCCTTCTGTACCTAATTTATTAAGAGTTTTTTTAATTATAAAATAATGTTGAAGTTTGTCAAATTATTTTTTTCTGCATTTATTGAGATGATCATATGTTTTTTGTCTTTCATTCTGTCAATTGGTTTACCACATTTATTGATTTGTGATGTTGAACCATCTTTGCATCTCAGGGATAAATATCACTTAATCATAGTGTATGATCATTTAAGTATGCTGTTGAATTTGCTTTTGATAATATTTTGTTGAGGGTCTTTTGCATTTATGTGCATTAGGGATTTTGGCCTGTAATTTTTTTACTGTAGCATCTTAATTTTGTTTTGATATTCAGGATACAAAATTAATATAAAAAATAAGTTGCATATCTATACATTAATAATGAACTATTTGAAAAAGAAGTTAAGAAAATTGTCTCATTTACAAAATATGAAAAAGAATAAAATACTTAAGAGTAAATTTAGTGAAGAAATTGAATGGTCTGTACACTGAAAACTATAAGATATTGATACAAGAAATGGAAGATGACACAAATAAATGGAAAGATATTTAATGTTCATGAATGAGAAGAGTTAATATTATTAAAATGTCCATATTACCCAAGGTGACCTACAAATCAATGCAATTCTTATCAATATTCCAATGCCATTTTTCATAGAAATAGAAATACAATCCTTAAATCCACATGGAACCACAAAAGATTCCAAATAGCCAAAGCAATCTTGTGAAAGAAGAGCAAAGCTGCAGACATTACACTCCCAAATTTCAAACTATATTACAAAGCTATAGTAATCAAAGCAGTATCATACATATTTTTAATATCAAAGAAATAAAAGTTTATGTGTCTTATAAGCAGACACATAAACTAATGGAACAGAAAGCAGAGCTCAGAAATAAACCCATGCATATATGGTCTTCTAACTTTAATGAGGGTGCCAGAAGTCCACAACAAAGAAAGGAAAATCTCTTCAATAAATGACAAAGAAAAATCTGAATATCCATATGCAAAATAATAAAATTGAACCTTTATCAAACAGCATATACAAAAATCAACTCAAAAGAGATAAAAGATCTAAATGTAAGACCCAAAACCAAAAAACTCCTGGAAGAAAATATGGAAAAAAAGCCTTCTGGTATTTGTCTTATTAATTAATTTTTAAATATGAAACCCCAAATAAAGAATATCAAAAGCAAAAGTAAACAAGTTGGACTACATCCAACTAACAGGCTTCTGCATAACAAAGAAAACAATACAATAGAAAGGCAACCTGAAAGATGGGAGAAAATATTTGCAAACTCAATATGTTATAAGGGGGAATTAATCCCCAAAATGTATAAGAAACTCACACAACTCAGGAAAATAAACAACCTTATAACAAATCAACATAGGATAAATGAACAGACATTTTCCCAAAGCATACAAATGGCTAACAGGTACATGAAAAGATGCTAAACATAATTAATAATCAGAAACATTAAAATGAGAAACACAATTAGATATCATCTTATACCTATTGGATGGCTAATATAAAAATGTCAGGAGATAATAAGTGTTGGCCAAGATGTGGAGAAAAAAGGAAACTTCATATATTTGTGGTGGGAATGCAAATTAGTACAGCTATAATGGAAACCAGTATGGAGGTTCCTTAAAAAATTAAAAATAGAACTACTATATGATTTAGAAATCCCACCTCTGAGTTTATTTTTGAAATAAGTCAGTATCTTGAAGATATATCTATACCCTCATGTTTATTATAGACTTATCTACAATAGCTAATACATAGAAACAACCAAAGTGTTCATCGTTAAATGTATGGATAAAGAAAATGTGGTATATACAATGGGATATTATTCAGCCATAAAAAGGAAGAAAATTCTGCTGTTTGTGACAACATAGGTAAACCTGCAAGACATTGTGTTATGTAAAATTAGCTAGGCACAGAAAGGCAAACTTTGAATGATTTCACTTATATATGAAATCTATGAAAGTCTAACTTGTAGAAACAAAGAGTGGTGTATGGTGGTTATCTGGGGCTGGCAAGTGTGGAAAAGGGGAGAAGTTTATTAAAGGTACAAGCTTTTCATTATAAGATAATTAAGTTTGAGGAATCTTTTGTACAACATCAATGCTGATGAATGCATTAATTTGATTGTGATAATCAGCACATAATGTATATGTATATGAAAGCATCATGTACAACTTCAATATATGCAATCTTTATATGTCTATTGGATATTTGAAGATAAAGAAGACATGGAGAAAGAAAAAAGTCAAGAAAAAATGAAATGTTAAAGAATTGGAAAGGAAGAAATAAAATTGTCATGATTTGCAGATGACTGATGCTGTTTGTGGAATACCCTAGAGAATCTGTGGACATGTTTTCAGAATATATGAATGAAGAAGTCAGTCATCCAGATTCAAGATCAACATACATGTTTCTATATACATGTGTTTCTATATATCAAAGGAAATAGAATAAAATAAAAAATTCATATCATTAATATGACATCTGAAATGGAGTATTATGAATAATTTAATTACTTCTACACCGAAAACTTATCAGTCATTATTGTGGAAAATAGGAGAAAACCTAAGTAAATGGACATATATACAGTGTTTGTGAATTAAAAACTTGACATTGTTCAGATGTCAACTTTCCTCAAATTTATTCTTACATTGAATGCAATCTCATTCGAAGTTGAACAGATTTTCTTGTTGAAAATGCAAAGCTAATTCAAAACTTTGTAGAACTTAGAATAGTCAAGACAGTCTTTAAGAGGAAAAAGAAAAGAGTTGGAACAGTTTCACCAACACATTAGTACTTTACAGTTACAGTAATCAAGACATTGTGATAATGAAATACAAACAAACCAATGTACTAAAACAACATCCAGAAAAACACCTACACATCTTCATACTGACATGCGATTTAAAACAAAAATGCCACTTCAATTCAGTGAGAGAAAAGCTGGTCTTTTAAATAAATGATGTATAAGCAATTAAAGATGTGAAAAAAATGAATCTTGATACCTAGCTCACATTATACACAGAGATTATTTTGTACAGAATGTAGGTCTACATGTCAAAAGTAAAATAGTAAATATTCTAAAAGAAATCCAAGGAAAATATCTTAATGGGTTTTGGGTAAGCAATTGTTTATTTCAAGGACACAATACTAACCATAAAGGAAAAGATAGTAAATTGTACTATATTAAAATTGAGAACTATTGTTCATCAAAATCAACTCAAATGTCAGAAAATTCAGGTGACATAGTGGAAGACTATACTTAAATGCATATAACTGATAAAACATTCATACTTAAAATATATAAATATCCTATGTATCAATTAGAAGAATCAAGTAATCCAATTTAAAAAATGGGCAAAAATCTTAAATAAGTGCTCATTAAAGAATAGCTCCAAATGGCCAATAAATGTTTTAAAATGTGTTCAACACTGATCATCAAATTTAAAATGTGTTCAACACTGATCATCAAATTTAAGTGTTTCTTAAAATGAATAATCTTGTACTGTAAGTGTTTTAAAAGGCGACCAACCTTAAAGTGCAATACATGTTTTGAAAGGTGAGCAATTTTAAAAGGTGCTCAGCTTTGGTCATCAGTAAAATATGAATTTAAACAACAATGTAACTTTGTACACACCTGGCAAGATGGCTAAGATGGAAGATTACAGCAATACAAAAGTCATTGAAGATATGGAGCAAATGGAATTTCATATGCTGTTAGTGGAAGTATAAATTATTGCAACCACTTTTGAAAACTGGCAATTTCTACTAAAGCTAAACATGCATATTTCCTACAACCCTATGATCGATGCATCTAAAACCTAATATAAGACTGTTTCACAGCATCACTGCAGGTAATAGTCCAACATAAAAACACCTCAATTCTCATAAACCATAGATAAAAGTATGACATATACATACAGTGGAGTACTTTATAGCATTTCAAATCTCACACAGAAAAGTAAGTTTACAGCAGTTACTTTTAAATGTTACTTAAAGTCTTGAGTCAAATGTTGAATTTTATTTTTGATGGTAAGTTGTTTGACTTGACATACTCTTATAAACTAAAGTCATCGAGCACTTTCTATTATATATTCTATGTTATACACTGGAGATAGTGTAAAGGGAAATAATTTTGGAGAAAATGCTCTATATCTATTGCTGATAAATGTGTTGTTTAAGTGTTAGATATAAGCCCATGGAGAAAATAATGTCTGATAATAAAATTAATCTTCTTGTTAATAAAAGCTTATTAGATACATATTATTATTGAATGTAAGTGGGCTAAATGCCACAATTAAAAGGCACAGAGTAACAAGCTGGATAAATAACCAATACCCAATGGTATGCCGTCTTCATAAGACCCATCTCACATGCAATGACACCTATAGGCTTAAAATAAAGAGATGAAGGAAAATCTCCAAACAAATGGAAAACAGAAAAAAAAAAAAAAAAAAAAAAAACAAGTTGCAATCCTAATTTCAGATGAAACAGACTTAAAGTCTGCTGGTTTAAAACCAATGAAGATCAAAAAGGACATTACATAATGGTAAGGGATTCAATTCAACAAGAAGATCTAACTATCCTAAATATATGTTCACCCAACATAGGAGTACCCAAATTCATAAAGCAAATTCTTAGAGACCTTCAAAGAGACTTAGACTCCCACACAATACTAGTGGGAGACTTCAACACCTCCCTGACTAGACAGATCATCAAGGCAGAAAATTAACAAAGACATTCAGGACCTTAGCTGGATCAAATGGACCTGATAGATACCTATAGAACTTTCCACTCCAAAACAACAAAATATACATTCCTCTCATCACCACAAGGCACATACTCTAAAATTGACCACACAACCAGACATTGAACAATCCTTGGCAAGTAAAAAAGGACTAATATGATACCAATAATTCTTTTGGACCACAATTCAATAACATTAGAAATCAAAACTAAAAAAGTTACTCAAAACCATGCAATTACATGGAAATTAGAAATCTCCTGAATGACTTTTGGATAAATAATGAAATTAAGGCAGAAATTAAGAAGTTCTTTGAAACTAATGAGAAAAAAGATATAAGCTACCAGAATCTCTGGGACACAGTTAAGACAGTGTTAAGAGGGAAATTTATAGCACTAAATGCCCACACATAAAAGTTAGAAAGATCTCAATTTAACAACCTAACATCACAACTAAAAGAACTAGAGAACCAAGAGCACACCAGTCCCAAAGCTAGCGGGAGAGAAGAAATAGCCAAAATCAGAACTGAACTGAAGGAAATCAAGAAATGAAAAAATCATTCAAAAGATCAATAAATTCAGGAGCTAGTTTTTTGAAGAAAATAATAAAACAGGCCACTAGCTAGAATAATAATGAAGAAAAGAGAGAAAATCCAAATAAATACAATTAGAAATGACAATGGGGATATGATCACTGTCACTAGAGAAATACGTATAACCAGCAGAGATTATTATTTTCCAATAATGTAAAATGTATAGCATTTGTATAACAGCTCAAGAGGGTAAGGCAAGTTTAGTTGTGTTTCAGCTTTTTAAAATTGCATGTTAATTTGCTTCACTGTGAAGCTAAGCATTTTGACATGAGAAATGGTACTATGAATTTGTATATTTCTACACACTTGTAGTGAGCCCCATGCATAGTTTGAGAGATATACTTGAGAGAGAAGATTACAGGTTAGTCAAATAAATTGTGAAGACTTTATCTCTTACATGCTTCTTATTTATAGATGATTTTTTTTTTGCTATAATTTAACCAATAGATGTTGACTAGAAGCTGACAAGGAAATTATGCAATTTCTGTTCAATTTTTTTTTTTAAAAAAACTGTCTAGCAATTAAGGGATCTGAGTAAATTGGAGTTTATGATTTTTATTTTATTTTTCTCTTCTGTGTTGTCTCCTGATTTTTTTGAGAAGTCAACTGAACTGTTTGATAGTAGTTTATATTATTATGTAGGTACTATATTCTAGGAGAGGTTTAGAAATTTAAAACTCATTATATCTAGTATAATTCCCAATATCTCTGTGAAATAATTATTATTCCCATTAGACAAAAGAAAATTAAGATTCAGAGAGATTACATAGCTAAGGGGATTTGAATAATGGTCTGTATAAATCATAAATTTATGCTTTAATAATTGCATTACTTTGTTTAATTCATTTATTTGTTCTTTTAGCCATATATATTAATTTTCCATTATGTGTCTAGCATGGCTATAGATACTGAGATTGCAGAGGTGAATAAGCCAGACAGGGCACTTACTCTCCCCAGTTTCCAGCCTGGTAGAGGGCACAAATATCAAGTAAAAGAGTAAGTAAATAAACAGATAACAGATGGCAATACATGTATGAAGAAAACTAAAAGGTGATATGATGTAGATAAGGACACTTATCTAAGAGGAGATCTCATTTTAACTGAGATCTGAATGATAATAATTAACTAGCCATAACAAGATAAGAAGAAGGCTCTTTTCCAGCAGAAAACACAGCTAGTGCAAAAAGCCAAAGATGAGAATCAGTTTAGCCTCTTCTAGGGAAACGAGAAATTGAATGTGTTTGAAATGAGTGGGTGATGTGAAGCATAAGGCAAGATAAGGCAGGCAGAATTAAATCATTTGACTTTATAAGCCAGGGAAGTAATTCATATCTTAAGTGTAATAGAAAACTGCTAGAGTTTTAAAAAATGTCTTTTATATGAATAGTGAATTGTTCATGGTAAAAGTAAAGGCTGAGAGTTCAGCTAGGGTGTCCTCGTAGCAATACTGGTGAGAGATAACATTAACTAAACACAGAAGGTAATGCAGATGGAGAGAAGCAGATAGTTTGGGATTCTGTTTTAGAGGCAGAGTTGAAAAGACTTTCAGATTGATTAGATGTGGGTAAGAGAGAAAAATAAGAATCAATGAGAATTTGTCTGCTTAAACAACTTGTATGATAGCACCATGTATTAAAATGCAGATCATAGGAAAAGTTAGTTTTGGGGGGTGTTATGACCACTTCCTATTCATCTCATTGGTGAAGGAAGAATATTGTGCCTGAAATTGTAGATGTTCAAGCACACAACACCTGACACTGGACAGATGAGAACATCCGGCCACAACACACTGTGTGCTGTAAAGGGCCACACAAGTGTTACACTCAGGAGCTGAGTGAACCAGAATGGGCTGTGGGAAGGAGGCTTTGTTAGTAATGGGAAGGTGAGGTGTCCCCTTGTTCCTGCAGAAGTATTGGATTGCCTTGCTTGAATAATTGTGTGCGTTTGCAGGGAGGTGAAATCTGCTAGGCTGAGGACAGGGTAGAGAGAGTGCAGCAGCTGACAGAAGAATTAGCTGGGCAGAGAACTTTTTCTACTGAGTAGGGGCATATCTGACGACAGCAAGAGAATTCACAGATAGGCCTTTCAGGCCCTGTGAGGTTCAAAATGTCAAGGTAGCACTTGAAATTTTAGGTCTTACCCTACATCAGGGAAATTAAGGTCCCTTTGGCCATATTACATTTGAGATGACTGTGTAAAGATTGCATTCATGTGGAGACTTCATGTTGTATATATAAGTCTGAAACTATGAGAGGTCAGAATTGGAGGTAAAGATTTAGGAGACAGGGACATTTAATATCACGGGACTGAGTGGAAGAGTGTGTAGATAGGAAGAGAAAAGGGTTGAGCTTTAGATGCATTTCAACATTGAGAGTTGGAGCAGAGGAGAGGGAGCATCAAGCAGACTTGGAATAGTAGCTGTTGACATAGGAAGAAAACCAGGAAGGCCAAGTATTATGAGCCGAGAGAAGCATTTCAAGAAGGAAGTGATTATCTCTGACAAATGCTGCTGAGTTGTCATAGAAGATAAGTAATCATCAGACTCACAACATGTTAACCTTGACAAGGGAGTCTCTGTAGAGTTGTGGCAAATTGGATGTTCTTGGTAGGTACTTACAGTTAGTTGAAACTAGTGGTGTCTGCTGGTCTGTAGCCTCTAGTTACTGTTTCATGTTAATCACACTATGTAAAAAATAATCCTGTATGGAATCGAAGGGAAATCGATAAGCATGAATTCCATGGAAAATTGGCCTCATCTCCCTTTCACGGGCCAATGTAAGAATTTGTGAACTGTTTTCTATCCAATAGTGCAATTGCTTATGGACATAGGCAGAAGTATAACAAGCACCCCATGGCCCTGCCTTTCCTTCATGGCACACTTCATGATTGATTATGCTGGGGCCTTGCTAACCTTCTTTTAGTTTTGCAAACAAGACAAGCTCCCACCTCAGAGCACTGGCACATACTTTTCTTTCTGTCTAAAAATATAATTTCTTTTCTTCTGGATAATCTCAACCTTAGGATCACCTTAGGTTTCTTCTTAAATGTCCCTTTCTCAGGGAAGTCTCCCTGATCTCATAAGTTGGCTTACGTTTCCCTGCAATGCACTCTCTTTCTGATTTTTCCTTTTACAAATCTTCAAGGCATCTTCATTTCATGTTCATGTAATTAGCTGAGTACTATCTCCTTTATCTGACTATAAATTCTATGAAGTCGTCTTCTCAGTATATTTTATTCTTCATGGTATTTCTGGTGCTTGGCACAAGCCCTGATGTAAAGGGAGTGAACAATAAATTTAAAAAATAAAATAATAATAAATACCAGAGGGTTTTATTGAGGGAGGTGTCAGATAATTTATTAATTCTTTTTTCTTCTTTTTTATTTTTGTTATAGATGAAAAAATTTACTTTGGAATGTTTACTACTGTTCACTTCTATTTTTCCTTTGATTTTCTCTTCTCAGTCATAAGTGGAAGTGGAAGGGATTAATTCAAAGGAAGGGATAAGGATGAAATCCATTTCAATTAAAAAAATTACTTTATGTAGGCTGGACATGCTGGCTCACGCCTGTAATCCCAGCACTTTGGGAGGCTGAGATGGGAGGATCATGAGGTCAGGAGTTTGAGACCAGCCTGGCCAACATAGTGAATCCTGTCTCTACTAAAAATACAAAAAATTAGCTGGAGTTTGAGACCAGTCTGGCCAACATAGTGAATCCTGTCTCTACTAAAAATACAAAAAATTAGCTGGGCATGGTGGCAGGTGCCTGTAATCCTGGCTACTAGGGAGCCTGAGGCAGGGGAATTGCTTGAACCCAGGAGATGAAGGTTGTAGCGAACCTGGCTTGCATCACTGCACTCCAGCCTGGGCGACAGCGCAAGACTCTGTCTCAAAAAAAAAATTACCTTATGTATAGGATAAGCTTATTAAAATGGAAATTATTCTGTTTAAATATTAGTATTGCTTAACTTATTTGCTTCTGTGCTCAACTTCACTGTTTAAAAAATCTCATTAAACATCAAACTGTAATAACTACATAAAAATAATTTTATTTCAGATTCTACACTAGTTTATATACAGTTTCATAGCAAAATTTTATCTATTTTAGTTGTTATTTTTGCACTGCATATACTTTAAACATGTTAATGACTAACAAACATGGGAAGATTTTTTATTAATGGAATGCTTCAGAGTTCTTTTTGCTGTTCCATGGTCTTGAGTATCAGTAATTCCTTACCAGCTGTAGACCATGTTCTGAGACAGGGCGTTATCTACACTCCATACATAATCTTCATTTCAACTGTGCCGCTCACTCTGAACTTGGTGTCACTCAGTTCTTGATCTTAATATCTTTCTTCCTTGTACCTCAAGTCCTTTATCTCACCACTCATACTTGACCCTCATTATTTCCCACATTTCCCTCTCTGATCTGAAGTGGTAAGTCTCAGACATGAAGTGAGCACATCTTCTTTAAAAATTGTGGTAATAAAACTGAATATTTCTTCGAAAGTCTTCCTGAAATAAAAATGATTGCATTAGTACTGCCGGGTCAAAATGTTATGTACCCAATAACTCCAATAGCTGTGATAAAAATTTTTTTTTTCATTGCTAATAATGATTCAGGAAACACTCCACACCAAGTCTGATCTGAAGTGTTGCAGTTAGGAAAGGCTTTGATCATTTGTAATCAGATTAGTGTTCAGTCACATGACTTTAATGGCTGGCTGGGAGAACCTGAGAAGAATGTGGGGAAGACATGAGACTTTATTTGTGTGAATCTACATTGATATTATAAAAGTAACTAGTTCTGCCTTGCAGAAGAAATTTTCAGTTGTCATTGTCAAATCTCAAGATCATTGTATTGGTGCCTAATGATATATCATTTGCTTTCTTAACTTCGAAAGTAAGTTAGCAGTTAGTGGGAAAAAACTTTTGTATTACTTAGGCTTCCTTGCCCCTGCATACTCTATTCTCTGTGCTTGCCTTTTTTCTTCTCTTCAGGGAATTTGTATTTATTCTTTAGGATTCAGCTCAAGCATCTCTTTGTGAAAATGATTCCTTGTTCATCTCTTCTTTCCTCCCAATTCTTTGAGATAGTCAGAGGTCCCCTCCCCAACCTGCTCCCATGGCACCTTATATATGTATATTCTTAGATAATTTATTACATTGTAATGAAATTATTTGTTCACAAATGTAATTAGGAGTTAATTTGCATTTTGATGGTTCAATAAGATAGATTCATCAAGGACAGATATAATATCAATCAACAGTCTTTCAGGCACAGATTAGAATTTTCATCCAAGGAACAATATATAAAAAAAACCAGTAAAAGAAAACAACTATGTAATAACCCTTATTCTTTTATCTGTTCATCAAGTTTGTCTTTCCATATAGAAAGACAAAATACTAGTTAGTCAGTAATCTGTTATTTTCTCCACTTTCTTGAGTACTTTGTTAATATTTCTTAACTATCCTAATTTGGAATCAATACTGGGACACCCTAAGGCTTAGAATAAGAACCAGAACTGGGGTTAATTCATCATGGTAACCAGGCTTCATACAATGTCTAAGCATTCATCTGATCAGCCTCTTCTCTGAAAACAATTTGTGCTTTAAAATACTTAGAGGTAGTAGTTCATCTACTTCAAAACTACTAGATGGAATGTACAATATCTACGCTTTGAAGATTAAAACATCAGAACATGAAACAATTGTTTGTTTCCTAGGATTATTATGACAGTCAGAGATGGATAAACGTAGCATTTGCTTCAAGTTCATTTGGCTGGATCTCAGAAACTACTAGATAAAGCCATCGGTAGGATCTAGAGTCAAACTACCTGGATTTAAAGCTTAGTTTCTTGAGTAGCAAATTGTAGTTAGGGCAAGATGCTTAAAATTTCTGTTCTAGTTTCTTTTTTATAAGATTAGGATAATACCCTAATTCATTAAACTGTGTTTAATAAGCCATGTATGACTTTCAAAATATTGACTAAATGCTTAAGCTGGTAATATGAGGTGTGAGTCTGATTAAAGATAATAAATTACGTTTGACAAAATAAATGTTAACTTTTAACACCTGTTATTAAATTGAACATAGTTTTTTGCCTTCTTACACATATTTTCTTTTAAAGATAGATAAAATAGAGCCACAGTTCTCCTGTGAGAGGGCCTTCACAGTTAAACAAACATACTCGCTCAGTAGGGGAAGTCTCCTAGGTACTCTTCAGGGATGACTCGTGTGGCGATGGAAAGTGTGCTTGGGCTGGACCAGGGGTTTGCTGGGCTAGACCTGACCTCTTCAGATAATCAGAGTGGGAGAAGTACAGCCAGCAAAGGGCACTATATCCCTCTTCATTTAAGGAACAGAGCAACTACTGAAGACAGTTTAGGATGGAGTCCCAGCAAAGATAAGGATGCATACAGTAGTTTTGGATCTCCTACTGATTCAAGAGTGAAGTCTAGCTTCTTCAGTGGTCATGGAAGTGGATCAAGGGGAAGATTTGATAACTGTGGATGGAGTGATTATGATGACATTGGCGGCCGTGGTGACAGAAGTGGCTTTGGCAATTTGAATGTGGTGGAAGCAGTTGCTGGTGTGACAAGATGAAGCTGATGGTCAAAACCATTCCCACAAAGTGAACGCTTGGAACAGGAACTCATTTTCTGGATGCAACACTGGGATTAATTTTGAGAAATACGATGACATTCTAGATGAGGCAGTAGGCAACAACTGTCCTCTATATATTGAAAGTTTCAGTGATGTTGAGATGGGAGAAATTATCATGGGAAACAGAGGTTACTCATTATACTCACCCAATTGCAGTGCAAAAGTATGCTCTTCCTACTATAAAGAGAAAAGAGACTTGATGGCTTGTGCAGAAACAGGGCCTGGAAAACTGCATCATTTCTCTCGCCCATCTTGAGTCAGATTTATTCTGATGGTCCAAAGGAGGCTTTGAGGGCCATGAAGGAAAACTGAAGTTTTGGGTGCAGCAAACAATACCCAATCTTCTTGGGATTAGCACCAAGAAGAGAATTGGCAGTACAGATCAATGAGGAAGCAAGAAAATTTTCATACTGATCTGGAGTTCCTCCTTGCATGATTTATGGTGGTGCTGATGTTGGTTAGCAGATTTGAGACTTAGAACATGGATGCCACTCGTTAGTAGCCACTCCAGGATATCTAGTGGATATGACGGAAAGAGGAAATATTGGATTAAACTTTTGCGAATACTTGATGTTAGAAGAAGCTGATCAGATGTTGGATATGGGATTTGAGCCTCAGATATACAGAATAGTTGAACAAGATGCTATGCCCACAAAGGGTGTCCATCCCACTATGATGTTTAGTGCTACTTTTCCTAAGGAACTACAGATGCTTGCTTGTGATTTCTTGGATGAACATATTGTTATCTTCTTGGCTCTAAGGAAGAGTTGGCTCTACCTCTGAGAATATCACAAACAAAGTAGTTTGGGTAGAAAAATCAGACAAACAATCATTTATGCTTGACCTCCTAAGACATCCACTAGATCCTAGGCAAGGATGCATTAACCTTAGTGTTTGTGGAGACCTAAAAGGTTCTCATTCTCTGGAAGATTTCTTATACCATGAAGGATGTCATGTACCAGTATCTATGGAGACCATTCTTAGAGGGATAGGGAAGAGGTCCTTCATCAGTTACCCTCAGGAAAAAGCCCAATTCTAGTGGCTACAGCAGTAGCAGCAAGAGGACTGGATATTTCAAAGGTGAAACATGTTACCAATTTTGACTTTCCAGGTGATATTGAAGAATATGTATATGGCATTGGCCATACAGGACGTGTAGGAAACCTTGGTCTGACCACCTCATTTTTAAATGAGAGGAACATGAATATCACTAAGGATTTGTTGGATCTTCTTGTTAAAGCTAAACAAGAAGTGCCATCTTGGTTAGAAAACATGGCTTATGAACACAACTACAAAAGTAGCAATAGTGGATGTTCTACGAGTAGCAGATTTAGTGGAGGATTTGGTGCTAGAGACTACTGACAGAGAGCAGTGCTAGCAGTTCCAGCCTCAGCAGCAGTCACACAATCAGCAGACACAGAGGTGGAGGTGGCCATGGCAGCAGGAGAGGATTTGGTGTAGGTGGCTATTACAACACTGATGGATGTGGAGGAAATTGCAACTTCCAAGGGATTGACTGGTGGGGTAACTGAGCCTGCTTTGCAGTAGGTCACCCTGCCAAACAAGCTAATATGGAAACCACATGTAACTTAGCCAGACAATACATTCTGTAGTTTCAAGACCTTGCAGGATATTACCAGCTGTGATTCTCCACTAATTTTTTTTTTTTAAGGGAGCTCAAGTTTCCGCAAGAAGAAATGAAAAGAATAATCAAGAGCCCTGTTCAGAAAATGGTTTGAAGACTTCATTGCTGTTGTTTCGATTAACTCCCCCTCCCGCCTGTCTCCAACCCAAACCGAATTGATAATTTTGTGACTGAGGATCATTTGTTTGTTAATGTTAACTTTAGACAACATTTTATTTTGATGTCCTGTTCAATAATGCTCAATATATCAATTGTTTTGACAAAATTACTGAACTCGGGCTAAAATCAAACCTTGGCATATAGGTGTAATACAACTTAACAGGAACCATCGATTCATCCATAAATATTTTAAGCATAAACTTATGTGGTAGGCTGCATTAGGGTTTTTTGATACTTGAAAATTGGGGGAAAAACAACAAATGTCACAAAGCATATTAATAGAATTAGTTTCCAATGTGGCAAACTGTATTAAGGTTCTGATTTGCTCAGTCTATCCTGGATTGGGTTTTATAAACTCACAGTCTTTAAACAAGACATTCCAGTCATGATGAGGTGATGTATGAATGCATGCATACATTCAAAGCACTGTTTTCAATGTTAATGCAAGTAAATATAGCAATTCCCCTTTCAGTGTTTAGGCAGATTATTAATTAGGAGCTAGCCAGATGTGGGGGATACTGTTGCAGGGAACGCTTAAATGTCTAGTAACTTGAAATAGGTTTTTAGGAGAATTGATCTACCTAGACTTTTTAAATGCCTGCCATCAATGAAATTGAAATGGTAGAATGGCTGATCACAGAAATGACCAGCCTTCGTTAGGGCCCTGGATGATATTTGGTCTAATAACACATGCTAGTGTTGATGATTTTTGGTCAAGAGAGTATGAACAGGAAAAATTACTGCAGCAGGCTTCATTTCCAAATGCTGATTCACATGACTCTATTCAAGCTGTGTTGAGATGCTAAACTGGCTTGCTATAGACTTTGTAAAAATGGCTACAGAAGAGTAACACACTGAAATATTTAAGATCACACAGGTTGGAAATGTGTGCATAACTACGCAAGGTATCAATTCTACTCTACAGCACACTTTTAGTTGCATAGGTTTCCATTGTATTTATAGTCTGTTTATGTTAAATTTGGCCAAAGATGAGCATTGTTCACCTCTAAAATACTTCTGCCACTTTGAATTTTGTGCTAATTTTGTGGCCAAAATGTGGTGATTAAAGTGTTCAGTCTTTTTACGGTGAGATAGGAAGATGGCAAAAATTTCCTGAAATGCAATAGATTTTCAAGTGTATTGTCTTGTTCTAAAACTTTTATTAAGTAGGTGCACTTGATAGTATTGAAGGTCATTTATTATGGTGCTATTTAAATTAGTCCAGATTTTGGATTTTGTACATTTTGCCCATAATTTGTACCAAGTAATTCTTTTATTGCACATTCAGATAATTATACACACACACACACACACACACACACACACACACATACACACATACATATATACGTATATACACACATGTCTTGGGTGAATGCAGCTTGTCTAGGAAGACGATGGGGCTAGATTTCTAAAATTTATTTGGGACCATTGGGAAGAAACTAATTGCACACGACAGATTTCTAGATACTTTTTGCTGTTAGTTTTATGTAATATTTATTGTACATTTTGACAAATATTTATTTTTATAAGACTAAAAGCGATTATTTGAAAGTTTAAAGAAACGACTAAAAGACAGTACAAACACACTGGCACTTGAATGGTGAATGTCACCTGGGTGTATGAGCAGTCTGTAAAATAATTAGAAAATTCGTGAAATTATATATTTCATGGTAGTCTGAGCTTTCAATGTTAAGTCATATTAAACTCTTAAGGCAAATTAAGCAGACCCAGCATTGGCAGTATAGCTATAATTTTCTGATGTTAGTAAAAACAAAATTGGCGACTTGAAATTAAATCATGCCCAGGTTTCGATACACTTGTCTTAAGATATTAATGAGACACTTCAAAACACTGATTGATACAAAGTGTCCAGATTCTCAGATGTTTGTTGTGCGAGGTTTGTTTAATTTTGCATATTTTCGTTCAGTGAATGTCTGGCACATTGCAATCCTCAAACGTGGTTATCTTTGTGGCACTGGCATAATCAGTGACTTGTACATTCAGTGACAGCATTAGAGCAAGTTTTATCAGTAAGCAATGTTTTCAGTTAATAAATAAGGTTCAAAAATCATGTAAGGTTTTAAACTTGCTCAATGTAAAAGTTGCACCTCAAGTCACTGTAGCTTTAGTAATTGCTTATTGTATTAGTTCAGATGCCAGAAATGCATGTGTTGTACATATTCTGATTTTATTAAAATAAAGTTGAACAAAAAATAGGTAAAATAAGACGCATAAATTGAACAATTTCTAAGACTACCTGAAAACTCTTTTGTTCTTGGCCCATAATATTATGGGCCATTGTGAATGTTCTATGGACTTTGTATTGTATAATACTTATATTCTCTGAGGCTGATAATAATGATAGATTGAAATATCACAATGATCTCAACCCCATTCTTAGCAATGCAATTTCATGTAATCATTTAAGAGTATGAGCAATGCAATAATATAGTGTTTAGATATTTTTAATTGCTTTCACTCTTATCTGTGAGGGGCTGTCCTTAATAACCATAGTTTACAAGATTATCATGTGAGGTACGTTGCTATAATACAAGGTAGATTAACTACATTGTGTATAGACCCATGATTTCCATGTATTTTGACAGGCATAAAAGAGAAATGGCTGATTTGTGTTTGTGGAAGTTTGTTGAATTCCTGAGAGAAATCAGGAGGTGAAATCTAAGAAATATTAAGCCATCGAGAGGAAGCAGCTATCTTTTTGAACTTAAGATGGGATGACAGGTCTTCAGCCTGAGAACAGCTAGCATGTATGCGTTAGTTGTCATACTCAGGGTCAAAAGAGCTTTCAAAGTAGTTGCTTGATTATATTTCACTATGAATTTGGAGCTTTAAGTGTAAAAGAAGGTTTCCATAATTCATGGAAAAAGAAGGAAATTTTCTCTGAATTATTTCTTGTGTGCATATTTACAAAACCTGAGCACAGATTTTTCTAAAATATTTAAATATTCTACTTTAAAAGGTTTCATTCTTCCATGTTTCTATAAGGAATGTTAAAATATTTGTCCACCTAAGATAATAGAGAGGCTTCCCACATTTAAGTATAAGTGATTGAATGGTGGATTATGAACATTACAGACCAGAAAATCAAGAAAAAATTTTGCATAGTTAGTGAAAAATAATTATGGTCTGACATCATTTTTGTGCTTATATCCATATAAGGAACATTTTCACTTATTTTATGTTTAAATATCCTTTATCAGTAAGGGAAGCTAATGATAAACATTTTTTCATCTACATATATCTTTGCAATGCATGTGTTTACAGATATGACATCTATTTAAAATCAGATATTGAAATACACACTTCCAGGAAATGAAGTACACACAATACTTATCCTCTAGAATTTTGTCATTGCCATAGACCACTGTTGGCTGTGTGCTTTCCATTGTTCTCTTTTCTGAATTTCAGTTTGTAATTATGTTTATATTATCCTTTCTCTACCATTGTATATTAGAAGTAGGGCAGGGGAGATGCCTTGGCATTTTAGATCATGGATTATAGAACTGTGAGTAGCCCCATTAAGCTCAGATGAAAAAGACCACATACCAGCTGGATATCTGAACTTTGAATGGGATGAAGTAACTGGAAGCTATTTGGGAATGCCAACAATTGGATGTGTCAGGGTATGTTCTGTGTTGGGCATTAATGGTGCTCATAGATATTTGGTAGCCAGGTAGGCAATCTGTAGCAGAAGGCTAGATTTTACCAGTTATGCTGCCCCTCCCTCCCACCACGCACACACAATGCTAAGTTGTTCCTGGGAAGTAGCTGCCTAGTCAAGGTCTATATTTCTCTGGATTCCTTGCAATTCAGTGGTATCATATGTTCAGTTATTGTCAGTGCAATGCACTTAGAAATTAGGTGTATCTTTTCTAAGCCTTATTTTTTTGTCTCATGCCTTGATGCAAGAAAAACACACTGAGTGTTGGATTTTGGCAGTACCAAAACCACAAGGGAGAAAGAGTTCAGTTCATTGACTCAGAGCTTGGAGGAGAGCCACAACCTTATAAGCAACAATCTTATTTTGGAGCTTAGTGTAAAAAACGACTTAAGGTATTAAATTTTTAGTATCATACATTTAATTGATTATAACTATTAAAAATATGGGTTTGCATTTAAAAGTCAATTTCTTAAAATTAACTTTCATTTTTTGGCGGCTTTGAATTGCCACTGTAGTTTTTGTCTTTAAATGGATGGCACATTTAATTTTTCAAATTATTTTTTATTGAGGTACTTAAGCTGTCTACTTCAGTATTTTCCTCACAGACTTGTATTTTCTATACTATCACCTTGATCTTTAAATTGCAGAGGGCTAAGAAATTATTTATCCTTCATGTTCTTCTTAAAGGTTGGAATGAGCTTGCAGACAACTATCTCTTTGCTGTTCCTGCGATTAATATTGCAGACCAAACCCTGGAATACTGTAAAGGTAGGGTAAAAGCAGAGCACTCATTTGGCAAGGGGTGGCAAGGGATGGATAAGATGGGATGGATGAGCTGCACCACAAAGCAATGAGGTAAGATGAGATGGAATATCTATGTAGTAGTAACTCAAAAGTATCACAAGTTTTTGGATCACATTAGCCTGGATGACTGTTCTTAAGCAAAGAAACAATGTTATTCTGGCCTGGCGTTGGATTAAAAGGCTAAAGTGCTTGCTACGGAATTTTACTAACCAAAGACATCTACATAACATTTAGGTGTATTTTCTTTTCTCAAGGTATCTATAACAGACACTTGCCATTCTTGTTGAATACTCAGCATGTGTGTTTAGGGAATTTCCATCTTATGAAGCAGATCTTGCCTCCCGTTTTACAAGCAGAAAACCCAAGGCTTATTTTCAGTTGGTCCTGGAGCTAAGTACAAGTACATTAACTTAGGCTATACCAATTTGATTGAACACTCTGGGGTTTGGATTGAGAATTCCTGAGGCAAAGCAGAAGACACACAGGAAAATGTATTCCTGTTGGGATGGAGAGGGAGTAGCAGGAATACCCAATATCCAGAGGGAGAAGAAGCAAGAGTTTCAGCAGCAGCATCAGGCACGTGATTTTGGTGATAAACATTTCGTGAGTGGCAGTGACTGTGCCCAGCAGTTCTGGTGGCAGTGTAGCTACTTTAATGGTTCTGATGTGTGATTTGTGTATTGCCAGTGACTCCGGGGCCCCACACTTGTTTTACTAGCTCTCAAAGTTTGCAAGTTTCCTCGTATAGTATCATGCCTGTAATCTTAGAACTCTGGGAGGCTGAGGCAGGAGGATCACTTGAGGCTAGGAGTTCAAGACTAGCCTGGGAAACATAACAAGACCCTGTCTCTACAAACAATAAAAAAAAATCCAGGCATGGTGGTGTATGATTGTACTCCCAGCTATTTGGGAGGCTGAAGTGGGAGGATCACTCAAGCCCAGGGGTTTGAAGTTGCAGTGAGCTATGATCACATCACTATACTTAAGCCTGGGCCACAGAGTAAACCCTGTCTAAATAAACAAACACACAAATAAGTAAAATAAAATTTATTTCCACTAAGATTATTTGAGTTAGTTTATAGTGCTCACAACTAAAAACACTGAATCAGTGGATTATTTTTTATTATGTGATTGGAATCCTATTTTAATATGTTTCTAAGTCTGGCGTAAATTCTACTTATAACTGGAATTTTCTGAAGGAAATTTATATGTATGGTTTCAGTTATGTTCATAATTAAAGGGAACATTAATAAAAAAATTGCAGTTCCATTTACAAAGACAGAAACTGATTCTTTTACCATTTTGTAAGTTATTTTTAAGGTCTCGTTCTCTTCAACTGTTTTTCTTGCTGATTTGATAATTTTTTTCCTTAGGATTCCTTTAAAAGACATAGGTCATTGATACCTTCAATTAGAGTTTTACTCAATAAATGTATTTTTTTGAAAATAAATCTTTCTTTTTGAAAAATGGGTTTGTTGACATATAATTTGCACATGTTTAAATGTTCAGTAGTTTTTAGAATATTTACAGAGTTGTGCAGCCAACCCAATAATCTAATTTTAGAACGTTCTCATTATCCCAACAAGAAATTGTGTGCCTCTTCACATATTACCTTTTCCACTCCTTCCTCTCCCCTTCAGCATTAGGCAACCAGGAAACTACAAAGCTAATTTCTTTCTCTTTAGATTTGCCTATTCTGTGTATTTCATAGAATTGAAATTATACAGTATATCATCTTTTGTGGCTGACTTCTTTCACTTAGCATAATGGTTTTGAAAATTGTCTATATCATAGTACAAATCAGTATATAATTTCTTTTTATGGATTGCCAAATAATATTTTGTCTTATTGAAATTCCATATTTTTAGTTATCCATTCATCAGTTGATAGGTAGTTAGTTTGCTTTCACATTTTTTGCTATTATGACTAATGTTGCTATGAACATCTGTGTATAAGCTGTGTGATAATTTATGCTTTCATTTCTCTTGGGTAGGGACCTAGGATCAGAATATCTAAGGTCCTGTGATAACTCTGTGTTTGCATATTGAGAAATTGATGAAGTGTTTGCCATGGTGGCAGCACCATTTTATACTCAATTCAATTTCAATGTATCCACATTCAATGCTTTCAGTTTCTCCACATTTTTGCCACAGTATGTTATTGCCTGTCTTTTGATTATAGCTATCCTAGTAGATGTGAAGTGATAGTTCATTGTGGTTTTGATTTCCAATTCCCTAATTGCTCATATAATTATAATGGCTGAAGAGCCTAATGATCTGCTATCCACAAGCTGGTGAACCAGAAAAGAAAGTGATGTACAGTAGTCCCCCCTTATTTGTGGTTTCTCTTTCTATGGTTTCTGTATGTGTATGTTATGACTAGTTCATAGTACTGTGTATGTTCTCTATTTTCTTATTGACTGTCTCTCTAGATGTTCTGTCCATTATTGAAAGGGGAGGAGAATTAGTAAAATTTCTCACACTTCTAACAGTAACAATTTCCTACTTATCATTGATAATGTGTCAAACGTTAAGGAAATCCAGCATAACATGGACCATGTAGAATAATAAGGTTGGAATAAGTTCTCTTAGGGCCAAGCAGGAATAGAGAATAAAGTTCAATAGGACTGTACAAGTTCGTTAGTTTTGTGTTTTAATATATACACACAGGTAAAAAATCTGTGTAAATAAGAAGTAAATGTATATGATGTTCTCTGTATGTTCTCTGTCCAGTATTAGAGTCTTCAAGTATTATATTACTGTAGAACTGTTTCTCTCTTTATTTCTGTCAATATATGTTTCATACATTTTGGAGCTCTGTTGTTAGGTGCTCATACATTAACAATTATTATATCTTCTTGATAAGTTGAGCCTTTTAGAGATATGTAATATCCTTCTTTGTCCCTTGAAATAGTTTTTCACTTGAGGTCCATTTTGTCTGCTAATACAGCTAACTCAGTTCTTGTTTAGTTACTGTATTACCTGAAATATGTTTCATCCTATTTGTAGCTCTAGATCTAAAGTGAATTTCTTGTAGAAAGTGTGTAGTTGGATCACTTTTTTTTCTATTCATTATGCCAGTTTTTGCCTTTTGGTTGGATAGTTTTAATCTGTTTACATTTAAAGCAGTTACTGACAAGAAGGGCTTATTTCAGTCATTTTGCAATTGTTTTCTGCTGCCTTAGGCCATTTTTGTTTCTAATTTCCTCTATTATTGACTCCTTTTGTATTCAATTTATTTTCTGTAGTTACACCATTTTGTGTGCCCTTTTGTTCCATTTTTTGTATTATTTTTTAAAGATACTTTATTTGCAGTTGCATGGAAATACTTTAACATGTTAAGTTTATGACAGTCTGGTTTTAATTGATATCAGTTAACTCTAAAATTCTATGCTTCATTACTCAGCTGCATGCACTTTTGGCCCTCCCTTCCAATTCACCAGCGCTCTAAGCAGAATTTTTTATTTAATTTTTTAAGAATTTTTGTCCCCATAAATGTTTATTTCTGAATCAGTAACTTAGAAAAATTAAACATTTCTTTGAGAAAAAATAAGCAAGAAAGCACATGTAGTTTTGAGGAATGGTTGGGTGAGTGTGTTTAAAAAAGAGCAGATGCTTCATAACATATATTTTACTAGTCAATAGGAAAATAGTAAGACTTCTTTTACTTTTAATATTATTTTTAATGTTTTTAAAGAAAAAATAGAAATTAAATCTGTCACGTTACCACATATGCAAAGAATGTAAATATATTAAACATTTTCAGTATAGTTACCACAACTTGAAAATACTTTATTCACTAGCTACAAACATCATATACATTTACTTCTTATCTACACAGATTTTTTACCTATGTGTATATATTAAAACACAAAACTAGTGAACTTGTACAGCCCTATTGAACTTTATTCTCTATTCCTGCTTGGCCCTAAAAGAACTTATTCCAACCTTATTATTCTACATGGTCCATGTTATGCTGGATTTCCTTAACGTTTGACACATTATCAATGATAAGTAGGAAATTGTTACTGTTAGAAGTGTGAGAAATTTTACTAATTCTCCTGCTTTTCTATTTGATGAAATAGTTTATCAGGTACTAATCAGAAATTTTCAGAGGAAATTTTGCATTAGCAAAAACTAAATTCAAATGTTGAGCTGGCCAGCATTTATTTTTCACATTTATTTTATATTTCATAGGTTTGATACCAAGCTTCTTGGTATTCTTTATGTGCTTTGTAAGGATGGGCGTCACTTTGAATTTGCTCAGTTCTCTGTTTCTTAGACATTGGCAGTATCTGGAAAAGGACATGAATTCAGCTGCTGGGTAGGAAATGTCACCATCGTGAAGTTAGAAGATGGAATAATGCAGCAGTATACTGAACTTGCTAAAATATAAAAAAGTATGAGGGTGGATTCTGTAACAATTTTGTCTACTTTAATATTTTCCCATGCAGGTAATTTCAATGTCTTGTACTTTGTCCAGATGCAAAATAGTAAGCAATGTTTATTTTTGATTTAATGTGTATTTTTTAAAAGAGAATTCTTAAAATATGTAAGCCTTTTTGATTCTTTCCTATTTCTTTAAAAGAATTTTGAATTTTTCTGATGCTGCTCTAAATCTAAAAATCCTGGGCTGTTTTAACCATCTGCCTAGTAGTCTGAGCCAGTGTTTGCCTTCAAACAATGGAAAGATTCATACTGAACTTTATAAACAAAGGGTAGAGTTAATTTTGAAGGCACATTCTTTCAAACCTTAGCAAATATGAAAACACTGGCATGACTATTTAAAATGAATCCCACTGAATTTGATTTTGTGCATTATTGTATAATTCTTACTGTCAAAATGCAGACAAAAGGGTGAAAATCTTCTCTCTCATATTTCACTCTTGTTTTATTATTATTGTTTACATTTTTGAACTTAAAAAATCCTGCCTATAGGTCTCAGTTTATGAGCATGAGTAGTGAGTGAATGATGCCAGTTTTTCCTGAAAAGCATTGGAAAAATATTATCTGAACCTTGAGTATTTCTGTGACACTAGAAGGGAGGTGCTCGGTAAGCAACACAACAATAAATATATTTACAGAAGCCAAACCAAACCAGCAAAACAATTGACAAGGCCAGTATTCTTCCTTAGAAATAAATGCCTTAGAAAATTCTACTAAATTTCTCTAATATGTGAAGGCCAGGAGTTATATTTTTCAAATGTATAATACTTTGGTAGTGGCTGATGACATTAAATTTAAGGGCTAAATATATTTTACAGCTCAATACGGTCCCATATGACTAAAACACTAACTAATGCTAATATCACATCATTTATAAATTTAAAAAATGATAACTTTTTTTTACACATTAGGCTTTTCTTGACACTTTTACATTGTATGATAAACATTCATATGTTTTAACAATGAACATTCAAAAACATTATATTCAAACAATTTTATATAACAATAAATTTGCTTATTTAAAACATGCACACAAACTTCACAGACTTTATTGAGCACGTGGCAATGCTGTAATGACTACTTATTGTTTCAATATTTGATTTTAATTCTTTGAAGTTGTTGCATTTATAAAATGATTGAATGGATACTATTTGTGTGTTGTTATCATCAGAAGAAATTCATCTGGAACACATATCGTTAGCTTGTTTAGACTTTAAACACTGTATAGCAATCGGATATTTCTGGTTTTGCCTTCTAAATAGGGAAGAGGTTTGAGAAATAGACCATGATTTGCCATTGAATATTTGCTTTTATTCTGTTTTTCAAACATGTTTTGTTTTAATACTGGTGGAGGCACAACAATAAACTGTTAGAGAGTATTATTTTACACAAATATCTTTAAAAATCAAACTGAATATTTTAAAAGAGAAGCTTGTACTACACATTCACATTCTCAAAAAGTTTCTGCTTTCTTGAGCAGGATTGACCATATCCCTAATTCAATGAAAGATGATCTATAAGCACTAAGGTCTGGAAGATACTTTTTACACTTAAAAGTATTTCTTGTTATGGGTCTCAGAAATGTGCTAGTATATATCTTCTTGTAAAATTGATACTTTTTAGGACTATTATTTCTTTCTGATAAGACTTCTGAATAATCTAAGCAAATGAAAGAAAAGGTCTCTCTGTAGAAGGATAAATGTTAGACTCACCCTCTTGCTCAGGTGGTATTAGTTAACATGTATCCAAACTATTGTGCAGATTTGTTTTCTAAGAGGTAACTCACCTTTCTACACCTTGTCTGGTTTACTCATATGTACCATATATTAGTATTTTTCCACCACATTTTCTTTGTCACACTTACGACTGTTTTTTTTCCCTAAGGAGTTGCCTTCGAAGATATTTTCTGATACCGTCTCCTCGTCCTTATTCTATTTTCAGTGAGGGGGAGAGGAGGAGGACACATATAGGATTCTTACCCTATTTATTGGAATATAAATTTACTGTTTTATAATCTAGCTATTTTAAAAATCTGTGAAAAATAAAGAGAATGATAGGAATGTATATATACATTTTTTTTTTTTTTTTTAGACAGAGTCTTGCTCTGTCACCAGGCTGGAGTGCAGTGGTGCAATCTCGGTTCACTGCAACCTCCGCCTTATGGGTTCAAGCGATTCTTCTGCCTCAGCCTCCCGAGTAGCTGGGACCACAGGAGCGTGCCACCACGCCCGGCTAATTTTTTTGTGTTTTTAGTAGAGATGGGGTTTCACCGTGTTGGCCAGGATGGTCTCGATCTTGACCTCATAATCTGCCCGCCTCGGCCTCCGAAAGTGCTGGGATTACAGGCGTGAGCCACTGTGCCCGGCCCTTTATATTTTTTAAGGTCCTAACTTTGACTACTTTTTAGCTTGGCATTTAAAAATATGTAATGGTCAAAAGTATATAATTTTTAAAAATTTTACTTTTCTCAGAAAAAATTATCAAGAGAATGACATGTACTTTTGCCTAATGATTTAATTAGATTTTCTTTTCAGTTCAATGCCATGGAAGAAATCTTTAAATCCTTAAACTTTTACATTCTACAAAATGAGTTTTCTTGAGCAAAGATTTTCAATTCCTACTTCTTGAGGTTAATTTTCCATTACTGTAGTGGGAAAATGAGTCATTTACCTTTTTTTCTCCCACTTTATTTCTCTAGGCAAAAAGTCCATTTTATATAGATTTTGTTTTCCTTAATTTACAATATTACGTTTTAAAGAATCTTTAATCTCTTGGAAAAGCTATATGTCATTTTAATGTCACAAATGGATATTGCAATTTGTAAATGAGATAGACTGGAGAGTTTACAAGTATTTTTCAGACATATTTTTGTTTGTTGCATATAGTAATTTAGAGTTTTTAAATAATAAATTTAAAGCCCATTTTATTTTGTGTGGAAACTAACATTTTATTAGTTTCTTCGTCACCTTTATATCCTACCTTTCTCAATTTGACCATAGCTGCCTAAAAATTGCCTTCTGTTTTTAGAGAGTATATAGGGCAGGACTAATAAATAGGAGAATGGGGTCCTAGGCTGGCATGATGATGGCCTCATCTTTCACTTCAGGAAATGGAATTAAGAATATTCATCCACAGAGGTATAGGGTGAGCTTATGAAACTTGAAGTGGTGGAGGCAGATTTGGAATTCCTGCGGGAGCAGCCATTGAAGCTTGGGTCTCTTGGCGTTGCTCTTTTCTTCTGACTGGACTTGGTGTTGTCTGCGTTGCTGGGGTCAAACACCACTGTCATGGACTCCATCCTGGTCACAGTGTACATACTGCTTTGCCGGGTTGGATGAAATCTGGTGGTCTTGAGCTCTAGCTCATCATAGCTGGAAACTTCAATGAAAGGACACCAGCGAAATGCTCTCTTGAAGCCAGCTCGAAACCTGAGGAAAAGCAGGCCACAGAAAGAAAAAGTTATTTTTTCAAGTAGATATGTGTTTCAGCTGCCACAGAAAATTCTATGTAAGGCAGTTATAACAACACAGTTTTTGAGTTTTGTTTTTTAGCCAAACTCTTAGAATTTATGGCACAGTATTGTTGTTAGTTTTTTAGTTCTTGTTTGAATTGAATCTTAATTTCCCATTAATGAGAAGCATTGATTCCCAGCATGAAAAGCATCTCATTCCCGTCAGTGAGAAGTCATCAATAGCAAATGCATAGCATCAGGTAATCCAGATGTTAAGGAAATTGCATACTTTTCTAACATAATTTTATACATTTACGTAAATATAATTGAATTAGGTTGGCCGGTTAAGGCACTTAAAAATGATATATTTCAAAATAGCTTCTTTCAGAAATGATTACACATTTATAAAGTCTCATTTAATGTTAGAATTAATTGCTACTCTTGATGGTTTTATCTAATCGTGTATGAAAGTGCAAAATCCTTATCTTTGTAAACCATTAAATGAAGTCGATTAAAAGTGGATGTACTGCTTGTGGGGTGGCGGGAATTGACATATGGCTTATGCAATTAGTGAAAAACAAAAAGCAAGAGTTAATTAAGTATTTATCAAACTTAAGGCACAGCGTGTTAGAGCCCCAACTGAGAAGAGAGCTAAGGATTTAATTCAGTGCAGTTACTTACATAAAGTCCCATTTCTACTTGTAAACAAAACATACTGGCTTAGTATAGGACTTACCAGCCCTATGAAATTTAGCCCTACCCCTACATGTGCTGACCGTACAACCAAGGTGTTTTTATCTGGAAAGCAGATTTTATCTTTTTTTTTTTTTTCTGGTCTTACATTTGACTATAAATATTCTCACTTTTTATTTTTTAACTTTATAAACATCTTTCCCTTGACCACCGTGGCTTCTTCACAAGCCATCTGCGTGCTCTCTTCGTCACCCTACTTCACAATGCAGGAAGGAAGACTGGAGTTCCTCTTGTTTTTACAAAACCTTCTACTTTGAAGTTTATATATTTACAACATATCCTTTTTAATAAAGTCCACTCACATATGCCATCATCTCTCCATCTTATAGAAATTATTCAAGAATTTCTAGGAAGTATCTTCATTTCTTTGAGGATTTGAGCATATTTTCAATTCTCCTTCAATCATGAGGGCACTTCTTTTTTCTTTGGTAGGCAAAATTCTGAGGTTTTAGAAAAAGAAGTTGGCCCATAGAAAAATCATCCACTTAGAACCCCAAAAACATTGTTTGGGGCATGTAATTTTTAAGGTGGGATGCTTTATACAGTGTATGTGGGGGTCTTAAAAGACAAAGCCTTGTGCCTCAGTGAATTCTTAGATTTTCTCTTCCTTCCATATTTTGAATTTGCACCAAGAAACTGGAACATTATATGTTTCCAGCGAGAGCAGGAGTGACAATCAACTTGCATTTCATAATTTTTTTTTTTTTTTTTTTACCTTTTATTCAGACAGCAGTAGATGATGGGATTGTACATGGTTGAGCTCATTGCCAGCCAAAAGCTAGCCAGGTAGACCTGCTGGATGTATTTCCATCTATTTAGTTGTTGATAGATTGCAGTGAGAATGAAGTAAATATGATAGGGCAGCCAGCAGATGGCAAATGTCATGACGACAATAATCATCATTTTGACAACCTTTAAAGAAAAAAAGGTCATTTTTGACAAATATAATACTCATTAAATGTAATAGTTACAATAGCTTATTGCAAACCATGCTTTTCTGCCAATACCGTTAAATACACATCATGCCTGGGGGGAATAGTAAATATATTAAAAAATGGTGAAGCAATATAGGGACAGTTGCCAAAGATGTCTCAAGAAAATATACTATGTCACTATTCATTTCTACCTATCTAAGTGAATGGGTAGTGCTAACTCAAACACAGACAAATATATTTTGATTGGCCTGAAGAAAATAAGTGTTTACAAAAATCTAGAGAGCCTGGAGCAGAGAGGGGTAGGAGCTGGGATGTGGCTGTGTAGCCTGCATTGTACAGTAGTGGAGACATAATGACCAGGAGACTGACTGTTAAGTCACTATGGAGGTTTACTAGGCTGCTAGGGTTAGGCTTGTTCATCAGTATTCTTTTCTTAGCCTGACTATGGTTTAAGACTATTCAGATTTCTTCAATACCCTGCTCACTAGGCAACCTTATGAATATTAATTTGGTTTCTCTTATTATCTGATATTGGGGAGGTTTCCCCAAATAGTGATTATATGTAAATATTTACATTAATGTGAGGAAAAGACCAACTTCAGATTTGCAAGTAGCTTATTGGTTTATGTAACTGTTTTATGCATTAGCTTTTATGACTTTTGTAAGCATAGGCCATTTCCTTTGATTTTATACATCTGAATGATAATATCCTGGACAGGTCTAATCAAAGTAGAATGTCAGCTTTTATTTCTCTTCCACTAGGCCTAAAATTCCTAATGTCTTATCTTTTTTACTCCCAGCATCTATCACAGTCCCTGGTATACAGCTGGAGATACATATATACAGAATGGATGAATAAGAAACGGCAATGTACAATTTGTAACAGGAGGTTGAATGGAGGATGTTTTGTGTGTCTCTAAATGAAATAAAATCTGTTCCACTGTCTGTGTCTATAAGAAAGGTAGAATCAAAGATATTAAACACTGAGCAGCTTGGCTTTGTATTAAAAATAATATTCTCTGAGTATCTCATTTGATATTTCTCAGAAACAATCTATCTGCTAAGTATGTTCATGGCGCTTTTGGGGATTTGGGAATAGTAAAAATTTTAAAATAAGATACTTTAAGCAAAATAATTTTGAAGCTTACCTGCAGTTGGATTAAAATAAATCAGAGAAAGCTCTGATGTAAATGGCCTATGAAGCACCTCAGAACTAGAAAAATACAGTATTTATGAAATGGACTTGTTATTTGACTGCAAATTAGAGATTCAGATGAAAGTTGGCAAGGGTTAGTCAGGAGAGATGTGATTTTATAAATAGACAAAGCATGAAATGGATCAACGTGGAAGGTAACTCTTCCCCTAAGGGCCAAATCACTGTACTATTCAGGTGACCAGCATTGAGCCAGGTGGAAATTGGCCATCAGAGTTGAAAATCCAGGTCAACAGCTCACAGAATGTCATCATTGGCCATACTGTAGAACATCTTTTGATTTTTCCAGTGTTCTTCAAATTGCATTTCTTTCTTCTGAAGAACTGCTTTTGTATTTCTGTGTTTTATTTCTCAGATTTCCTATTCATAATTCATATATTTGTGAAAAACAAGTGACATAATTTAATTTACATCTATGTAACATTTTACATATTTAACAATTAATTAATTGTCTTTCAATTGCATATTAGCAAACTGAGGCAAAAACCAAAATATTTGACCACTGTGATTCATGTAACTAAGAAAGTTCTTTCTTTAAAACTCAGACTCTTAAGTCTTTTTACCCTCTATTTATAGATAAAAACATCTATTGAATATCTTTTGAGTTTAGAATATAACATTGAGAAAAATAGTAATTGAGAATCAATTCCTTCCCCGAAGTTTACAATATAATGAAAAAAAAATGTAAAATTTTAATAAAAATGCATGCATTGAAAGTGAGGAGTGTGAACATGTGCAGATAAAATTTACAGTAATATTTATGAGAATGTACTAGTTTATTGTAGATTAGAATGACTCAATATATGCCTACTAACTGTAGGCTCAAGAGGATATTAGACGAAATGGGTCTATTGATGATTTCATTGTTGAATTAATAAACATTCTACTATTTCTTGAACAGGATAGTTAAGCTCCAGCCATAGATTATTCTCCATGGCTCCTTCCTCTACTAGAACACTCTTCTAATCATGATTCCCAGGGTTTAAGTACCTCACCTCCTTCAAGCTGTTGCACAATTGTCATTTTTTTATTTGAGTGCTATTCTGACCAACTGATTTAAAATCGCAATCTGCCCTTCCAGCACTCCCAGAATCTCTTAGCTGGCTCTTTACGTTGAGTTTGTTATGCTTATTCTTTATTTTGTGTCTCCTGATGCTGGAATATAAAAGAGCAAGTATTTTCTGTTTGTTTTGTTCCTTTGTATATTTTAGGCACCTAGACTGGACTTCATATATAAAGGATACTCAGAAATTTCTTAAATGAACAAATGAAAGTGACTATAAAACAAAAGAGACTGAAAGATACAGACAGTTAAGTAATGTCTAGGATTTTACTCAGTCATCAATTCCTAGTATCATTTGTTTTTCATTTAAAATGAACATGTATATGTAAAATGAGCATGGTGTTTACTGCTATTTCTGCTTTCAAGGCGAACAAATTTAAAAGAGAAAACACAGAACACTTGCCAAAAAAAAAAAAAGAGAATGAGTCCAAAAATAATATAACTATTTTTTTATGGGGCACATGAAAGCATTACATTTCATTCTAAGCAAGTGTTAAGAACAAGAAAAATATCTATGAGAATGTTAACATAAATTTTATTTGAATCATTTTATACAGACTGACTACAAACTCCCTATGTACAAAATTTTTTTCTGACAATTGCATAAGACCTACTAAGGCTATCAGAGTCGTTTTAGATAAATTTCAATTGTCAAAGTGCAAAAGGTTCAGAAAAACATGCAAAAATTAAAATGCATGTGGAAAATGGGACAGAGACTTCAGGTAACTTCTAACTCACATACAGAGGGCCTTGAGGACTTGTGAAAGATTTATAAACACATTTAAAAAATTTTAAGAAAAGTTTAAAATACCCTACAGAAATTTTTAAAAGTAGAACAGCTGCTATAATATATTTTCTGTACTATTTCTATAAAATAATGTTACCTTGGCTCTCTGCTCACAAAATCTTGTAGTGTTATTTCAGATGGTGAACTCTCTGGACCCTAGTTTTGATGTAACTATAAAAGCAGGCTTTTAGGTGGAAAAAATGGTCTTGCTTTGTGAAATGCTAAAATCACAAAATTGAAATCACTCTCCTCATAAAATGCCAAAGAAAGGAGCTCTTTGAAGCACAAAGCTTAAGCAATGATAGATGTGCAGATGCTATAAGCAGTTATCACTGTATTGTATGGCTGAACAATGGCACTAGTGCAGACAGGCTATGAACTGTTAAAGAGATAAAAGAATCAGTTGGTAACTTTCAGAAAGTTATGAGACTTTTAGGCAAGATGGCAATTTGGGACAGAGAAGATTCAAATCTCTCATCATGTCTTAATAATTTTATTAAGTGTTTAGTTACCCATGATCCTTGGAAACTTACAAGCAGGATGAAGGAGGAAAATGGGGACATGTAATGTAGCTCCTACAAAGTTATAGTGCCTGTTATTAGCAGTTAGCAATCTAACTACATAGGCAGAATGGAACTGATGTTGTCATGTATTAGTGAGAATAAACTTTGGATACCTTTCCTTCACGTATGGAAGGGGAAAGATCTTAGATTTTTGTATACCATACAGGTTAGACTAAAATGCCTACAGCTGTTATTACTATCACATTAAATTAGTGTAATATGGATGATTTTGAGGTTTAGGTTGTAAAAGCAAAAATTAGTCTAGGAAATTAATTAAAATGCTGACAACTATTTAGAAAACTCTAGGAGTCATATTCATTGGTACAGGATTTATTCTGTCTAAATGTTTGGAATAAAAATTGTCAGCTTGGTGCAACAAAAAACAAAACAAAACATTTTGTTTTGATTAGAGTCTCCTCAGAGCATATGTTTTGAAGAATCGTCCCATGGACCACACCCTACCATTTGTTTATAACTGTCCTCTGCACAAATGTTCTCAAATGGACATTATTTTCCTTTAAGTGAAAATTACATGTTATTCTAAGTACAAATTGTTAGACTAAAATAATATACTCAAGGGTAATATGTTTTAAAAATTAATAAAAAGCATCAACATTAAAGGTATTACTTCATAGGCTATTTAGGTTTGGCTTCTGGTGCTTCAGTTTCAAAGGCAAAAGAATTTCAGTCTCACATGAGACAAAAAGAACTTAGTAATACCTTTGCAAAGAGCTCTGGATTACTCAGAAGATAAATTTGGCCAGTAATTTCAGGATTGGTTGAAAATATAGGCACTTTATGTGAGTGTCATCTAAGAAATTGGACACTGTTGCCGAATCTCACTAACATGTACATTCAGTTAACATTTGCCTAGAGCAATGCCTATAAGAAATTATGTCAAGCCCAGGCAAATGAAAAAACCTGTGTGCATATATATGCGATTATTGAAAAATATTTTTTTATGTGTTGTGCTTGTACTCTACTTCTTTACATTTCATTGGTCACATTTTCTTTTTAATGTAATTTTATGTTTTCACTGTAAACTTGATCTTTGAGAGCACTGTAAGATTTTAGGCCTATAATGATCTGAAACCAAAGGAAAAGATGCAACCACAAAAAGCAAGACAAGATCGATGGCATTAGAAAAGTAAGCATATTAAAGCAAAAAAATTAAGATTGATTTTATGGCATGATAGTTAGAGAAGAAAATTTACAGATCCTTTTATGGGCTGAATTGTGCCCCCCACAAAATTCATATGTCAAAATTCTAACTCCTGGTACCTCAGAATGTGACTATATTTAGAGAGAGAATCTTTAAAAAGGGAATTTAGTTAAAATTAGGCTATTAGCATGAACCCCAATTTGATATGACTGGTGTCCTTATACAAAAAAGACACAGGAAATAGGAAATAGACACAGGAAGGGAAGACCGTATAAAGACAGAGAGAAAGATGGTCATCTGTATGCTAAGGAGAGATGTCTTTGAAGAAACCAACCCCACTGTCACTTTGATATTGGACTTCTACCTTCCATAATTGTGAGAAAGTAAACTTCTATTTTTAAAGCCACCCAGTTTGTGGTATTCTGTTATGGAAGCCCTGGAAAAATAATACAAAATTTGATAATGAGAGGTGAGATGCTACTGTAACAAATGCCTAAACATGGGAAAGAGGCTCTGAGACTGGGTAATTAATACAGGCTGGAAAAATTCTGACATGTGAGAAAAACCCTAGATTTCTTTGAAGAGACTGCTAGTAGAGAGATAAACACTAAAGGCAATTTTAATGAGGTATCAGAAGAAAAAGACGAGAGCAATAGAGAAAGATTTTTATGGTCTCAGAGATATACACATATTATCATAAATAGAATGTTGATAGAAATATGAACATTAAAAGTGCTTCTCATGAAGTCACAGTTGTAAATGAAGAACATGTTATTGGACCCTGAAAAAAAGGTAATTATTGTTACAAACCAACAAAGAACTTGGCCAAATTGTGCTCTAATATTTTGCAGAAAGTAAAGTTTTTAAGTGATGAACTTGGATATTTAGCTGAGAAAATTTCTAATCGAAGTGTTGGAGGTATGTCTTGGTTTCTACTTCTAGCAAATTGTTCAAGGAAAGAAATGAATTGAAAATACATTTGTTCTATATGAAGTTTGAGGATTTTTTCCCCAATTCTGTGAAGAAATTCACTGGTAGCTTGAAGGGGATAGCATTAGAGGGATAGCATTAGGAGAAATACCTAATGTAGATGATGGGGGGGATGGATACAGCAAACCACCACCATGGCACATGTATACCTATGTAACAAACCTGCATGATCTGCACATGTACCCCAGAACTTAAAGTATAATAAATATATAATTTTTTAAAGAAAAAACATTTGTAAGCAAAAAATCAGAACTTAAAGATCTGGAAAATGTTCAGCCGATCCATATTGTAAAAAATGAGAAAGCATGTTCTAGAGCAAACACGAAAGGTATGGGTGGATAATCATTTGATAAAGAGATTATAGGGATGTGACCTATGGATCTAATCAAGTATCTCTGCAGAAGACAGGAAAAAATTATGGGATTATATGAGTAGAAATGCTGCCAGATTTGGACTGAATGGGACAGATACAGGGTGAAATTAAGGAAGGCAGCCAGACTTCTGTGATTCTATAGGACAGGCCAATAGAGCTACCCAGCTATAAACATGTATTATCCTTCAAGAAAAAAGAACAATGACCCTAAAGGTGAATCAGAGGTTGGCAGGGCTGCCGCTGCCACCATGGGCCCAGAGCACACAGGCTGCAAGGTAGGGCTGTCTCCTCTTCAGGTCCAGAGTGGCTGGAGTGCTGCCCAGGGCCAAGAGAGTAGGGCTACTGTGCTCATGGGCCTGGAGGACACAACACTGAGCCAACAAAGATTCTTTAGCATTAATATATAATGAAATTTGTCCTGCTAGATTTCAGATTTGCTTGGGATCCATCACCCCTTTGCTCTTTCTGATTTCTCTCTTTTGTAATAGAAATGTCTATTCTATGACTTTCCCACCATTCCATTTTGGAAGCAAGTAACTTTTCTGGTTTCACAGTTCAAATTTTGCTTGAGGATGAATCATACCTCGAGTCTCACCCATATCTCAATTAGATGACAATATAAATAAAACTTGAATTTAGATTTGATACTGGAATGGGTTAAGACTTTTGGGATGAGGTGAATATATTTTGCACATGAGAAGGACAGAAATATTAGGGGGTGAGTGGACAGAGTGTTGTAGGTTGCATTGTAGCCTCCCCAAATTCTCTATGTTAAAGTCCCAATTCCCAGTAACTGAGAATGTGGCTATATTTTGATACAATGTGTTTAAAGAGGTACCTAAGATGAGGTTATTAGGGTGGGCACTAAACTAATGGGTATGTTTAAAAGAAGAGATTAGTCACACGGAGGGAAGAACATGGGAAGACATGGGGTTGCAGACATTGCAAAACAAGGAAAGAGATTGCAGAAGAAGCCAACCCTTTTCACACTTGAGCTCTTACTTCCAGCCTTTGGAACTGTGAATATATTTTTGTTGTTTAAGCCACTCAGTCTATGGTATTTTGTTATGGCAGCCTGAACAGACATCTCAAATACAATGTTTGAGATGCCAAGGACAGTACACAATAGGGCTTAATCCCAGCAAAGTAGGAAGCATAATACTGTACAGAGTTCCAGTAAAGAATAAGATTTCCAGAATGGTTTGGATTGCCTGGAATGGATTTCCAGAATGGTTTGGATTGCCTGGAATTGCTTTCAGTGACATAAGGGATAGATCAGGATTACTATTTCCTTTATTTGAGTCTTTCTTAGGTTATATGTGGTCTTCCTCACAAGCACTGTTTTTCATGTGAATTCCCTTGCAGCAGAAAGAATGACAAGCTCACAGAAAGTGTGCTTGCTGACTGAAGTGACAGATTTGTCTTGGTTTTATGCAGCTCAATAATCCAATTGAATCTGTCACTTGGACTTACACTAAAGAGTAGTCCCTTTGATTAAAGCAAAAGGCTTCTCAATTATCACACTTAGGTATTCACCTCTAAAGGAGCAGAGCTGATTACACTTATTTTTAGAAGAGAAATGAAACAGAAAATAGCCAGAAAACAACTTCTATTCTTTAGAAAAATAATAGATTATTTGGATGACTGAAATATTGGTTAAAAAATAGACTTATTTACCAGTATTTCAGGCATCCAAATAATTAAGACCAAATTTGAAAAGAATTTAAAAAAAATTAAATGTGGTTTACCTTAAAGGTATACATACAGAAAATTAACACAAAAATGTAATGAGTATACTATTCATAACATATAGACAAAATCTGTAAGAATACTAATTCATTATGAACTACAAAGAAGTAGTAAAGTGGTCTTTTAATAGGAATGGAATTTGGAATTTTGTATGCTTGATCTTAGCCAAAAGGCTGAGAAGGGATGAGCCTGAAACTTTTTGTTCAGTCTTCTGCTCTTACTCATGGAGGTGGGCTGGGTTTTTACATTGTAACTTGGCAACAATGGAGATGTTGTCAATGCTCCTGCCTCTGTATTGTAAGTTTCTGTCTTATAAATTCTACAGGGTATAACAGTGTTTTCAAATTTTCCCTCCTGTGTTTTATTTAAAAACTTTTTCATCCTACTTTTCAAGCATCGATATATTTATCTTTTCCTTTATTACCTTCCTGTCATCAATTTCTGTTGATACTGATTCTATGTTACAGAATGCAATGCTCAGCACTGTGGAGTGCTTTACTCTATACATTGGCCAGATGGTTTTAACAACCATTTTGAGAATCATCCGAAGAAAATCACACTAACAGTTACATTATCCTTTGAGAGAGGTAAAGTCGAAGGGCATATTTAAGGGTAAGCCCTGAGAGATGGGTCAGTGGAGTTATGTCTATTATTGATTTCAGTAAAAGGTTTAGTTATATTTTTATATTCATTAAAAAAATTTTTAAATACATGAGTTTACTTAATCCTCAAACTTTTGACTATATTAATATATTAATACTTTCTCCATTTTATGGATAAGGAACTTAACATTAAAGAGGTGCAGGGATTTCTCAAGATCCCAAAGGCAAGTTCAGTGCTAGGATGACCAGGTTTCTTAATTTCTGATGAGCTAAAACTCATTTTGTATCCATTGTGCTTCTCAACCTGGGACTGTTTTAGAGGGACTTCCCGGGGGTCTGTTTCCTGCCTCAGAGGGCTAGGGCTCTTTGTTCAGTTTCCCGCCCTCGGGCCAGGTAGAGCTCTTTGTTTCCCGCCTGCAGGCCAGGTAGAGTTCTTTGTTCCCACCTTCCCCTGCTGACAAGCCAGGTAGGGCCCTTTGTCTCAGAATTTCCCCTATTGGCTCTTGAAGGAGTGGGCTCTGGGACCCAGTTATAAAACAAGTAGCCAATCCGGTAACAGAGTATTGAAAGACCTCCTCTCATTAGACAAGAACATGAATGGGGAGGGAATAACTCAGGAGTTAAACTCCAGCTACCCCTGCCTGAACGGATTCCTCTGCAGATCCCGTTCCACTAAAGTGTGGGAGCTGTCCTTTCACTCTGCCTAAGAAACTGCACTTTGCCTACTCTTTGGGTCCACAGGTTTTACTCCACCTGTAAGACTCACCTGCCTCTGGGGTCCTTTACCCATTCTTCGAATTAGGAAGGCCAAGAATCTAAGTGCCAGCTCTAGTTTCTGCCTCCTTTGTGGCCTAGAGGCTAGGAGTTCTGGTTTTCACCCAGGTGGCCAGAGGTTTGACTCCTGGTGTGGGGAACCAAGAAATCTGATTGCAGTTTTACTCCTCCAGCAACACCAAGACTCTTAGAAATACTCTCTGTTTCTTTCTTCACTTATCATACCCGGTCACAGAATCTTTTCTCTAAGGAACAGCTCATTTAAAGTTTATGTGAGAGGAGATGTTTTCCTAAAGCAAGAAGGTTAAAGAGTAAGAAAATAAGTTGAAATGGTGGAGTGAACATGGCAGCTTAAGGTTGAAGACTCACTTATCTAACGCTACATGAATACAGATAGATTTATCTGAACTAAAATCTATGAAATAGGGACTTGACACTTTAAATATTTTATGTGCCCATATGGTACAATCGACTTCCACATTCTTCACTTATATGACATACAGTTAAAGACAAATGGATAATAAGTATAAATCATTGACAACCTCACATATTCATTAGATTATACTAAATTACACTAGCAGTCATGCAAAGAGGGGGGGAAGGGGAGGAGGCAGGAGGGGAGAAAATTAACCACAAACCCCCCTGCAAGAAGAAAGGAAAACAATTTTTTTCTAGTAAGTAGTTAACAGTGTCACTCCTCCAAGCCTTACAATCTTACTAAAACTGACCTTGCCACATGCTGTAATGAAGAATGGTCAAACAAAGTCACTCTGGAATGAAGCAGGCATGCTGAAAGGACTGTTAGTCTCAAATTAATAGCTAATTAATTTAATATCCTTTGACAGCCATGAAAAGGGAGAAAGGCAAGAGGACTTCTGCTTCAATAACCTTTTCTGGAGAAGAGGGTACAAATGAGAAAACAGTTGCAAACTATTGCCAGCTTACTGAGAACATGGCATACGGTCACCTCATCCCTCTTATTCCTCTCTGTTTCAGGAGTTGCAGGGAGAGATCTTGTATTTTGAAAGTATGACTGGCCAGGTAGAAAAGGCCAGGCTGAAACCCTGTGTCAGACCAAGACATATGTTTTGCTATATGTTGATGCAACTCATCTTTTTTATTTATTTATTTATTTATTTATTTATTGAGACAGAGTTTCTCTCTTGTTGCCCAGGCTGGAGTGCAGTGGTGTGATCTCAGCTCACTGCAACCTCCACCTCCTGGGTTCAAGCGATTCTCCTGCCTCAGCCTCCCGAGTAGCTGAGATTACAGGCATGCACCACCACACCCAGCTAATTTTATATTTTTAGTAGAGATGGGGTTTTACCATGTTGGTCAGACTGGTCTCATTTTTAGTACAATGTCCTCATTTGTAGTTACAATGAAGTAAATCTGTGATTTGGACATGCTTATCCCTTTGCTGGGAGTGTCCTGATATCTTTTTTTTTTTGCTTACAAAATACTCTATCCCTCCTCTGGGAGGTCAACTCATGTTCACCTCTCTAAATAACTTCTTGAGGAGAGTACAGATCACTTGGTGGCCGGCCATCAAGCAGACTATATGGAGGCAAAACTCCATGTGAGGAATTCAGAAGTAATTAGACTTCTTTATTATCTAAAGCCTGCATCTGGTACAAGGGTTCTTTCCCCCTAACTTTTAAGTAACTAGAATTTCTGTACATCTCCAGAATGCATGTATGTTGAAACTCATTGTGCAACCCTTACTGACATACTGGCATCGAAATATCTACAAATGTCATCATTTACCACAACCTATGTGACTAATGTGGTTCAAATTACCCCTAAGTTCTCCCTTTAATGTCCATAAATACCCCTAAGGAAAATCCACCACAGTGTGCTCAGTCCTTTCTTGCTGAAGTGCCCCACTGTACTCTGCTGCAGCATTATTTTCTATTTAATAAAACGTTCCTTTTCCAATCTATACAGTCAGTAAATTCTTATTACCTGTGAGCCAACCAGTTGCTGTTCCCGGGGCTCTGACACCACATCTGGTACTTCCTTTAATTTCTTCAGACAGGCAGCATTAGGTAATAACCCTTAATTAGACTTAGCAAGTCATATTTATATTTTGTAACACAGATATGTGGTATTGTTAAGCATGTTTCTGTTTCTTTTAGTCCAGATCATGGCTTATGCATTATTCATCTTTGTACCCTCAGAAATTAGCACAGTTCTTGATATTTGAATTTTTAAGATATCTTTTGATTTTTGGAGGTATCTTATTTTCTGATCCAGTATGAACATTTTAATTGCAGGAAGCATTATGTATTTATTTTTATCTTACCAGTGTTTAGCATTATCATGCTCATGATAAGAATTCAAAAATATTATTTAAAATGAATAAAACAAAAACACTTTTATATATTTTAAATTTGAAATAAAATAATCTTTATTGCTCTTAGTTTTTGTCTTAGCAGGATGGATGTTTTGAAAGAATAGCCATTTGAGCCATGTGATAATATAGGCTTAAGAAAGAAGCAAAATTGTTTTTGTTTACTTAATTTATGTCCTTAGATTGTACATATAGAGAATATTGACTTGAAATATACATTTTTAGAGCCAATGATCTATAGATGACATTTAATGCCACAAGAATGAATGAAATTACTCAGAGAATAAAGAATAAGAAATAGTCTAGACTAAGCCCCAAATAACTCAGAGATTTTGAAGTCAGATAGAGACAAAGAACTGGAAAGGATATGAGGAATGAGTAGTTAAAGATTTGACAAGAAAACTATAATGTGGTCAAAAGCATCAATACAGGGTTTTCCTCTCCTTTAGGAGGGGAGGATTGCCAGTCCTGTAAAACGTTGCTCAAAGTTTTAGATAAGAAATGATGATTCCTATGAAGACAAATGCTGAACTGAACAAGAGCACCTCTGGTGGAATTGTGGAGTCAAAATCTAAATGGAAAGGTTTAAAGTGTGAATGAAATATTTCTGTGTACATACCTAAAAGAAATCATTCTATTAAAATGGCACATACACTCATATGTTCATTATAATGCTATTCACAATAGGAAAGACATGGGATTAACCTAGGTGCCCATCAATGATAGATTGGATAAAGAAAATGTGGTGCATATACACCATGGGAAACTACATAGCAATTAAAAGGAATAAAATAATGTCCTTTGCAGCAACATGAATGCAGCTGGAGGCCATAATCCTAAATGAATTAAAACCAAAACAGAAAACCAAGTACTACTTGTTCTCACTTGTAAGTGGAAGCTAAACATTGAGCATATATAGACATAAAAATGGGAACAGTATTCTTAAGCTGATGAGCAAATTCAGCAAAGTCTCAGGATACAAAATTAATGTGCAGAAATCACAAGCATTCCTATACACCAATAACAGACACATGGAGAGCCAAATCATGAGCAAACTCCCATTCAAAACTGCTACAAAGAGAATAAAATACCTAGGAATACAGCTAACAAAGGATGTGAAGGACCTCTTCAAGGAGAACTACAAACCACTGATCAATGAGAGAGAACATTCCCACCAGCTGTGTAAGAGTGTTCCTATTTCTCCACATCCTCTCCAGCATCTGTTGTCTCCCAATTTTTTAATGATCGCCATTCTAACTGGTGTGAGATGATATCTCAGTGTGGTTTTAATTTGCATTTCTCTAATGACCAGTGATGATGAGCATTTTTTCATGTTTGTTGGCCTCATATATGTCCTCTTTTGAAAAGTGTCTGTTCATATCCTTTGCCCACTTTTGAATGGGGTTGCTTGTTTTTTTCTTGCATATCTGTTTTAGTTCTTTGTAGATTCTGGATATTAGCCCTTTGTCAGATGGATAGATTACAAAAATTTTTTGCCATTCTTTTGGTTGCTGATTCACTCTAATGATGATTTATTTTGCTGTACAGAAGCTCTGAGTTTAATTAGATCCCATTTGTCTATCCTGGCTTCTATTGCCATTGCTTTTGGTGTTTTAGTCATGAAGTCCTTGCCTATGCCTATGTTCTGGATGGTTTCACCTACATTTTCTTCTAGTGTTTTTATGGTGTTAGGTTTTATGTTTAAATCTTTGATCCATCTGGAGTTAATTTTAGTGTAAGATGACAGGAAGGGGTCCAGTTTCTGCTTTCTGCACATTGTTAGCCAGTTTTCCCAACACCATTTATTAAACATGGAGTCCTTTCCCCATTGCTTGTTTTTGCTGGGTTTGTCAAAGATCAGATGGTTGTAGATGTCTGGTGTTTCTTCTGGGGTCTCTGTTCTGTTCCATTGGTCTATGTCTCTGTTTTGGTACCAGTACCATGCTGTTTTGATTACTGTAACGTTGTAGTATAGTTTGAAGTCTGACAGTGTGATGCCTCCAGCTTTGTTCTTTTTGCTTAGGAGTGTCTTGGCTATGTGGGATCTCTTGTGATTCCATATGAAGTTTAAAGTGTTTTTTTCCAGTTCTGTCAAGAAGGTCATTGGTAGCTTGATGGGGATAGCATTGAATCTATAGATTACTTTGGGCAGTATGGCCATTTTCACGATATTGGTTCTTTCTAACCATGAGCATGGAATGTTTCTCCATCTGTTTGTGTCCTCTCTTATTTCATTGAGCAGTGGTTTGTAGTTCTCCTTGAAGAGGTCCTTTACATCCTTTGTTAGTTGTATTCCTAGGTATTTTATTCTCTTTGTAGCAATTGTGAATGGGTGTTCGCTCTTGATTTGGCTCTCTGTTTGTCTGTTATTGGTATATAGAAATGCTTGTGATTTTTGCACATTGATTTTGTATCCTGAAACTTTCCTGAAGTTGCTTATTAGTTTGAGAAGATTTTGGGCTGAGACGATGGGGTCTTCTAGATATACAGTCATGTCATCTGCAAATAGAGATAGTTTGACTTTCTCCTTTCCTAATCGAGTACCCTTTATTTCTTTTCCTTGCCTGATTGCTCTGGCTAGAACTTCCAATACTATGTTGAATAGGAGTGGTAAGAGAGGGCATCCTTGTCTAGTGCCTGATTTCAAAGGGAATTCTTGGCTTTTGCCCGTTCAGTATGATATTGGCTGTAGGTTTGTCATATATAGCTTTTATCATTTTATGATACGTTCCATCAATACCTTGTTTGTTGAGAGTTTTTAGCATGAAGGGCTGTTGAATTTTATCGAAGGCCTTCTCTGCATCTATTGAGATAATCATGTAGTTTTTGTCTTTTGTTCTGTTTATGTGATGGATTACATTTATGGATTTGCGTATGTTGAACCAGCCTTGCATCCCTGGGATGAAGCCTACTTGGTTGTGATGGATAAGCTTCTTGATGTGCTGTTGCAATCAGTTTGCCAGTATTTTATTGAAGATTTTTGTGTTGAAGTTCATCATGGGTATTGGCCTGAAGTTTTCCTTTTTAGTTGAGTCTCTGCCTGGTTTTGGTATCAGGATGATGTTGGTCTCATAAAATGAGCTAGGGAGGATTCCTCCTTTTGTATTGTTTGATACAGTTTCAGAAGGAATGGAACCAGCTCCTCTTTGTACGTATGGTAGAAGTCGGCTGTGAACCCGTCTGGACCTGGACTTTTTCTGGTTGGTAGGCTATTGATTGCTGCCTCTACTTCAGCCCTTGTTATTGGTCTATTCAGGGTTTCAGCTCCCTCCTGGTTTAGTTTTGGTAGAGTACAAGTGTCTAGGAATTTATCCATTTCTTTCTGGTTTACTGGTTTATATGAGTAGAGCCGTTTGTAGTAATCTCTGATGGTAGTTTGTATTTCTGTGGGATCAGTGGTGATATCCCCTTTATTGTTTTTTATTGCATCTATTTGATTCTTTTCCCTTTTCTTTTTTATTAATCTGGCTAGCAGTCTGTCGATTTTGTTGATCTTTTCAAAAAACCAGCTCCTGGGTTTACTGATTTTTTGAAGGGTTTTTTTGTGTCTGTATCTCCTTCAGTTCTGCTCTGATCTTAGTTATCTCTTGTCTTCTGCTAGCTTTTGAGTTTTTTTGATCTTGCTCCTGTAATTCTTTCAATTTTGATGATAGGGTGTCGATTTTAGATCTTTCCTCTCTTCTCTGGTGGGCATTTATTGCTATAAATTTCCCTCTCGATACTGCTTTAAAGGTGTCCCAGAGATTCTGGTAAGTTGTGTCTTCATTCTGGTTGGTTTCAAAGAACATCTTTATTTCTGCCTTCATTTCATTGTTTATCAAGTCAACATTCAGAAGCAAGTTGTTCAGTTTCCAAGTGGCTGTGCAGGTTTGAGTGTGTTTCTTGATCCTGAGTTCTAGTCTGATTGCACTGGGGTCTGATAGACTGTTTGTTATGATTTCTGTTCTTTTGCATTTGCTGAGGAGTGATTTGCTTCCAATGATGTGGTCAATTTTAGAGTAAGTGCAATGTGGTGCTGAGAAAAATGTATATTCTGTGGATTTGGGGTGGAGTGTTCTGTATATGTCTATTAGATCCGCTTGGTCCAGCTTTGCATTCAAGTCGTGTATATCCTTGTTAATTTTCTGTCTTGTTGATCTGTCTAATATTGACAGTGGAGTATTGAAGTCTCCCACTATTATTGTGTGGGAGTCTAAATCTCGTTTTAGGTCGTTAAGAACTTGCTTTATGTATCTGGGTGCTTCTGTGTTGGTGGCATATATATTTAGGATAGTTAACTCTTCCTGTTGGATTGATCCTTTTACCATTATGTGATGTCCTTCTTTGTCTCTTTTGATCTTTGTTGGTTTGAAGTCCATTTTATCAGAGACTAGGATTGCAACCCCCTGCTTTTTTTTGTTCTCCATTTGCTTGGTAAATCTCTTCCTTCTCTTTATTTTGAGTCTACGTGTGTCTTTGTATGTGAGATGGGTTTCTTGAATACAGCACACCGATGGGTTCTGACTTTTTATCCAGTTTGCCAGTCTGTGTCTTTTGATTGGGGCGTTTAGGCCATTTACATTCAATGTTAATATTGTTATGTGTGAATTTGATCCTGCCATTTTGTTACTGGCTGGTTTTCTTTCTCATTAGTTGACTCATTTTCTTCATTGCATTTTTGGTCTTTGCCAACTGGTTTGCTTTTGCAGTGACTGGTACTTGTTCCTTTCCATGCTTAGTGTTTCTTTCAGGAGCTCTTGTAGGGCAGGTCTGGTGGTGACAAAATCTCTCAATAATTGCTTGTCCGTAAATGATTTTATTTCTCCTTCACTTATGAAGCTTAGTTTGGCCGGATATGAGATTCTGGGTTGAAAGTTCTTTTCTTTAAGGATGTTGAATATTGGCCCCCACTCTCTTCTGGCTTGTAGACTTTCTGCTGAGCGATCTGCTGTGAGTCTGATTGGCTTCCCTCTGTGGGTGACCTGACCTTTCTCTCTGGCTGCCCTTAGCATTTTTTCCTTCATTTCGACCCTGGTGAATCTGACGATTATGTGCCTTGGGGTTGCTCTTCTTGAGGAATATCTTTGTGGAGTTCTCTGCATTTCTTGAATTTCAAATTTGGACTGCCTTACCAGGCTTGGGAAGTTCTCTTGGCTAATATCCTGGAGTGTGTTTTCCAGCTTGTATTCATTTTCCCCATCATATTCAGGTACACCAATTAAGTGTAGATTAGGTTTTTTTCACATAATCCCATATTTCTTGGAGGCTTTGTTCATTTCTTTTCACTATGTTTCCTCTTGTATTGCCTTCTCTTTTTATTTCATTGAGTTGATCTTCAGTCTCTGATATCCTCTCTTCTGCTTGATTGATTCAGCTATTAAAACTTGTGTTTGCTTCATGTAATTGTCGTGCTGTGTTCTTCGACTCCATCAAGTTGTTTTTGTTCTTCTATAAGCTGGTTATTCTAGTTAGCATTTCGTCTAATCTTTTTTCAAGGTTTTTGGTTTCTTTGCATTGAGTTAGAACGTGTTCCTTTAGCTCTGAAAAGTTTGTTATTATCCACCTTCTGAATCCTGTTTCCATCAATTCTTCGCACTCCTTCTCAGTCAAGTTGTGATCCTGTGTTGTTGAGGAGTTGTAGTCCCTTGAAGGAGAAGAGGTGTTCTGGTCTTTGATGGTTTCACCTTTTTTGTTCTGCTTTTTCCCCCATCTTTGTGGATTTACCTGGCTGTGGTGTCACAGAGCTGCTTGATGAGGTCGCTTGTCTGCCTGTGAGGGTGCTACTGGGTTTCTAGGGACTCCTTCAGGTTACTAGGGAAGCTTCCTGTGTCTTTTTTGTTTATGCAGGGAGATTAGACCCGCCTCTTAAGCTGACCTGTAGGAGCTGCTGGGTTGTCAAGAATGCCGTCCCGTTGCTACATAGGCTTCCTCTGTTTTTTGTCAAAACCTGTAGCCCAGTCCCACCCCTCTAGTGGTGGGTTGTGCCCTTCCTCCACTGGACTGGATCATTCAGGGTTCATCTCAGATTGTGGCACTGGCTAAGCAACCCACTAAAGTCAGAGTTTCAGCCCTCTGGGGTTTGTAGGGGAGGTTAGGGACCCGCCCAGCTGCACCCGGCAGTCTCCCCCTTTCAGCTTTCTCTCTCTCCAGTCATTGGGTAGGGGCTGCCCCAGCTGCTCAGGCTTACAGCTCCCTCTCTCTCCGGGCGGGGGGGAGAGGGCAGTAGCTCAGTCTGCAGACTCTTATTCAACTCCGCACTTGTAATTCCCGGTGCTTGACTGGCAAAGATCCCCCTGTTCTGTGTATTGCTGAGGCTTTGGGGGAAGCGCTGTATCTGGACTGGAGAGCCAGAGGTGGAGACTCTGACTCACTGGTCAGATGCACTTTCTGGGTGAAGCAGTACCCCTCCCGCCTCGGTCTGCCCAGAGTGGGCTTTGCTCACCCTCAGACCAAACCCATTGAAATGCACCTGGTACCTCAGTTGGAGCTTGAAGATCTCTGGGTTTCTGTGTCTCTTTCGCTGGGTGTTGTGCACTGGAGTTGTGTCTAATACGCCATCTTGGATCCTCCGACCAAGAAACAATTATTAGGGTGAACTGGCAACCAACAGAATGGGAAAAAGTTTTTGCAATCTACCCATCTGACAAAGGGCTAATATTCAGAATCTATAAAGAACTAAAACAGATATGCAAGAAAAAAACCAACAAACCCATTCAAAAGTGGGCGAAGGATATGAACAGACACTTTTCAAAAGAAGACATTTATGAAGCCAACAAACATATGAAAAGATGTTCATCACTGGTCATTAGAGAAATGCAAATCAAAACCACATTGAGACACCATCTCACACCAGTTAGAATGGCAATCATTAAAAAATCTGGAGACAACAGATGCTGGAGAGGGTGTGGAGAAATAGGAACACTTTTACACTGTTGGTGGGATTGTAAATTAATTCAACCATTATGGAACACAGTGTGGTGATTTCTCAAGGATCTAGAAATAGAAATTCCATTTGTCCCAGCAATCCCATTACAGAGTATATGCCCAAAGGATTATAAATCGTTCTATTATAAAGACACATGCACACATATGTTCATTGCAGTACTGTTTACAATAGCAAAGACCTGGAACCAACCCAAATGCCCATCGATAATAGACTAGATGAAGAAAATGTGGCACATATACACCACGGAATACTGTGAAGCCATAAAAAACAATCTGTGTCCTTTTTAGGGACATGGATGATCTGGAAACCATAATTCTCAGCAAACTAACACAAGAACAGAAAATCAAACACCGCATATTCTCACTCATAAGCGGGCGTTGAACAATGAGAACCCATGGGCACAAGGAGGGAAGCATCACACATTGGGGTATATTGGGGAGTAGGGGGCTAGGGGGAGAGATTGTAGGGGGTGGAGAGGTTGGGGAGGGATAACACTGGGAGAAATGCCTGATGTAGGTGACGGGGGGATGGAGACAGCAAACCTCCATGGCATGTGGTGTACCTATGCAACAATCCTGCAAGATCTACACATGTACCCCAGAACTTAAAGTACAATAAAATAAAATGGGAACACTAGATACTCCAGACTACTAGAGGCAGGAGAAAGGGGAGCATGGGGTGAGAAAACTGCCTATTGGGTCCTATGCTCATTACTTGGTGATAGGATCCAGATCCCAAATCTCAGCATCACCCAATATACCCATGAAACAAATTTGTACATGTAACCCATGAATCTAAAATAAAAATTGAAATAAAAAAAGAAATTTGGAGAAAGCATCCATAAACAACCATTTTAGATGTTTTCATTGGTTATAATGGAGGGACATAGATTGGAAGATAGGTAGAGGATCAAAAGATAATTTTCTAAAATTAAACAAACTGAAAGGTGTTTGAATGCTATTGGAATAAGCCTATAGGCCATCAAATACAGCTGAAAGCTTATGCTTTCTAATAGAGTATGAGCAAACAGATTCTGCAAACTTTGGGGAGGTGGGCATTTCGTCATTGTAATAAAAAGGTATCATTGAAGAGAGTATATCGAATGGATTTGTAAGTTACATGGTTAGAAGTCTAATTTCATCTATTGTCTCCTAGTTTCTTAATAACTAGTGCTCAGTGTGCCTACAGACATAGCTCATTCCCTCAACATCAGCAATGCAAAAAGAAAGAAATTACTTTTTGTTCTAAGAAATAACTCAAAAAGGAACAACATAAAAGTACATTTGGTTTTCTATTTTTATGTTTTATTTTGTTTATAATTAACAGATAATTGTACATGTTTGTGGGGATAGTGGGATGTTTCAATATATATATAATGAAATGATCAAATCAGGGTAATTATAATATTTATCTCAAACATTTGCCATTTCTTTGTACTGAGAACATTCAAAATGTTTTTTAGCCATCTTCAAATGTACAATACATTATTCTTGACTATAGACAACTTGCTGTGCGATAGAACATGACAACTTGTCCTTCCTATTGAACTGTAAATTTGTAGCTGTTAGCCAACCTCTCCCCATCCTCTCTCCTGCCAATCTCCCCGGTCTCTGGTAACCACTATTCTACTGGTGATTAGTGAAAAGTAACCGTTCACTACTATGAGGTAAATTTTTTAGATTCCATATATGACTGAAATCCTTTGGTAATTGTCCCTCTGTGTTGACTTAACATAATGTCCTTTAAGTTCATGCATGGTGTTACAAATCATAAAAAATAATTATTTTTTACGACTGAATGGCATTTCATTGTGTATATATAACCATATTTTCTTTAACCATTCATCTCATGGTGGACACTTAGGTTGATTCCACATCTTGGCTATTATGAATAGTGCTGCAATAAATATAGGAGTGCAGGTATCTCTTCAACATGCTAATGTCATTGCATTTGAGTATGTACCTTGTAATGGGATTGTTGGATCATATGGTAGTTCTGTTTTCAATTGTTCGAGGAACTTCCATGTTATTATCCATAAAGGCTATACTACTTTACATTCAGTCCCACCAATAGTCTGTAAGAATTCTTTTTTCCTGTGCATCTTTGCCAGCATTTGTTACTTTTTGTCTTTTTGATAATAGCCGTTCTAACTGGGATGATATTATACCTCATTGTGATTTTAATTTGTGTTTCTCTGATAATTAGTGATGTTGAGCATTTATTTTTTTCATATACCTGTTGGCCCTTTGTATGTCTTCTTTTGAGAAATGTCTATTCAGATCCTTTGCCCATTTTTAAATTTTATTATTACTATTATTTTTGTTATTGAGTTGTTGGAGTTCCTTATATATACTCTAAATATGAACTACTTGTCAGAGGCATAGTTTGCAAATATTTTCTTCAATTCTGTAGATGGTCCTTTTACTTTATTTTCTTTGTTGTACAAAAGCTTTTTCGTTTGACATCATCTTATTTGACTATTTTTGCTTTTGTTTCTCTTGCTTTTGAGGTCTTATTAAAACAAATCCTTGCTTAGATCAATGTCATAAAGCATTTCCCCATACATTCTTCTAGTAGTTTCAGTTTTGGGTCTACATTTACATCTTTAATCCATTTTGAGTTGATTTTTGTAAGTGTTGAAAGATAGGGGTCTAGATTCATTCATCTGCATATGCATAGCCAGTTTTCCAAGCCCCATTTATTAAAGAGAGTGATCTTTCCCCAATGTGTGTTCTTGGTGCATTTGTTAAAAATTAGTCGGTGTAAATGTGTGGATTTATCTCTGGGTTCTCTAATCTGTTCCATTGCTATATGTGTCTGTTTTATGCTAGTACCATGCTGCTTTCACTACTTTTGTCTTGTAGTATATTTTAAGGTCGGGTAGTGTAATGCTTCCAGCTTTGTTCTTTTTGTTCAAGATTGCTTTAGCTATCCAGGGTCTTTTATAGCTTCATGAAAATTTTAGGATTGTTTTTCCTATTTCTGTGAAAAATTTCATTGGTACTTTGATAGGGATTGCATTGAATTTGTAAATTGTTTTGGATAGTATGGGTATTTTAACAACATTAATTCTTCCAATCCAAGAATATGGGATATTTTCCCACTTATTAGTGTCCTCTTTAATTGCTTTTATTAATGTTTCATAGTTTTCCTTGTAGAGATCTTCCATTTCCTTGGTTAAGTTTATGGTTATTTTCTTTTTTTGTAGCTATTGTAAATGGGACTGATTTCTTAATTTCTTTTTTAGAAAGTTTACTGTTGGTAGCAATAACTAAATAACACCTTAAAGAGCAAAAGTAAGGTACACACAGTTGCCTCCTAAGGCAGAAGGGAAGTAAAATTTGTTGGAGAACTTTTATGCGCAAGGCTCTGTGCCACATACATTACCTCTTTTGAACTAATGCAATCTGTACATATTGGAGGTGCCAGCTAATTGTGTTTCAATTATAGTTAAACTGTCTAGTAGACAAGCATTTCTTTTTTTTTAACAGGGATGTGCCATCACGAAGTAGAGGAGGATGATTCTGGAGCAAAAGGTCAATAAAAAAGTTTACTTTTATTCCCCCCCTCTAAAAGCTACATTCTTATTGTGAACATCACATCTCAGTAAGTGACACCATCATCTATCTAACTGCCAGAGACAGACACTTATAAGTCACGGTTGTTTCTTTGCTTTTCCTCATTTTCACTGCCCCATTCAATCTCTTGGCAAATCCTATTGGCCAAGAGATCAAAATTATTCTCATATATTTTATTATCTTGTCATTTCGACTACTTTAATCTCTGAGAAAGCATTGTTGTCCCCCCTCCTAAACAAATGCAATAACCATCTAATTAGTCTCTGTCTCCAAATAGCAGCTACAGTAACTTTTTAAAAATCATAAAATAGATTGCCCTCTACTTAAAATATTTTTCTTATTGTATCTGAAATAAAACAGAACATTCAAAGCTTCTGTTATATTTTGCTGCCATATTCTCCAGTCTCACCCATTACCTACTTCTCTTGGTTCTTTTATGCTCCAGTATCCTGACTTCTTTCTGATCCTTAAAGACATCAATCATTTTCCTATTTCAGGCATTGCTTATGTTGTCTTTCTTGCCTAGAATGCTCTGCCCCTAATTCTTTGTGTGCTTTATTTGTTTTCATCGATAAGAACTCAGCTAGAGTATCACTTCAACAGTCATTTCCTACTGCCCTAGTTGAAGACATCTCCCACTGCAATTATTCTTTTTCACAGCTTATTTCCTTCAGCTTTTTCAGTATAATTTGTTCTTGTTTATTTAGGGGATATCTTTGCCCTGTTTAAATGCAAATCCCATGGAGTTCTGTTTTTGTTTGTTTGTTGTTGTTGTTTTTTGAGACAGAGTCTCACTCTTTCACCCAGGCCTGGAGTGCAGTGGCTCGCTCTTGGCTCACTGCAACCTTCGCCTCCCTGGTTCAAGTGATTCTTGTACCGCAGCCTTCTGAATATCTGGTACTACAGATGTACACCACTATACCAGCTAATTTTTGTATTTTTTACTAGAGATGGGGGTCTCACCATGTTGTTCAGGTTGGTCTCAAACTCCTGACCTCAGGTGATCCGCCCACCTTGGCATCCCAAAGTGCTGGGATTACAGGCATAAGTCACAGTGCCCGGCCCAGGAAGTTCTGTTTTGCATATCTCTCTCTCTCCAGTGCTTAGAAGAATACCCAGAGCACACGATAATCTTCTTTTGAATAAATGAATATATAAATACATGAATGGTCCAAAGTGAAAGATTGGTATTCTCATACATGGCTTGGAGTTGTGATGCCCTAGATAAAAAACAACTTAAACATCATATAAGCTTCTGAGAGACTGTTATAGTCTCCCTTAAGAGTCTCTTTCTATATTTTAAATCTAGTTAATAATATATGGATAGTTTTGCAATGTGCAAAAATGGCCAAATACTAGTTATATTTTAACAGTCATAGACAGTGCTGGTAAAAATGAGTCTTCATATAGGCAAAGTGCTTACTTTTTAGTATAAAAACATAGCGGTTGTGATTAAAAACAAGGACGAAGAGCCAGGTGACAAGAATTCTAGTCCCAACCTTGCTAATAAATATCTGTGTAATTAAGCCTCGGCTTTCTCACATAAATATAAAATGAGGTTTACCTCATAAGGTTGTGTGAAGATTATTTAAAATAATGCTTTTAAGCATCACTTAGGAAAAGCTGCCAAAACTAATATTTTATTTATTTAATTTTAATCATTATTTTTTTGAGATGGAGTCTCCCTCTGTTACACAGACTGGAGTGCAGTGGTGCAATCTTGGCACACTGCAACCTTTGCCTCCCAGGTTCAAGCAATTCTCCTGCCTCAGCCTCCCGAGTAGCTGAGATTACAGGTGCATGCTACCAAGGCTGGCTTTTTCTTTTTCTTTTTTTCTTTTTTTTTTTTTTTGTATATTTGGTAAAGATGGGGTTTCATCATGTTGGCCAGGCTATTCTTGAACCCCTGATCTCAGGTGATCTGCCCACCTTGGCATTCCAAAGTGCTGGGGTTATAGGTATGAGCCACTGCGCCCTGCTAATATTGTATTGTAATAGCTGGTAATAAAATGAAAAATGTCTTAGCTTAGACTGTTGTAACAAAATATCATAGATTGGGTGGCTTAAACAACAGACATTTATTTTCTCACAATTCTCTAGGTTGAGAGATTAAGACCAGGGTGCCAGCATGGTCAAGTTCTGGTGAAGGCATTCTTCCTGGCTTGTAGGTGGCTGCCATCTCACTATGCGCTAACGTTACCTCTTTTTTTTTTTTTCACACAGGAGGAGAGGGAGGGAAGAGAAGGAGAGAGAAGAGAGAGAGAGAGAGAGAGAGAGAGAGAGAGAGCGAGCAAGTGAGCACTCTGGCATCTCCTCTTACAGGGATACACATTCAATTGCATAAGGAGCCCATTTTTATGTCCTTATTTATTTGTTTATTTATTTTTGAGACAGAATCTCACTCTGTCACCCAGGCTGGAGTGGATTGGGGCGATCTCAGCTTACTGCAACCCCTGCCTCCTGATTCTCCTGCCTCAGCCTCCCGAGTAGTTGGGATTACAGGCGCCTACCACCACGCCTGGCTAATTTTTATATTTTTATTAAAGATGGGGTTTCGCCATGTTGGTCAGGCTGGTCTTGAACTCCTGACCTCAGTTGATCCACCCGCCTCGGCCTCCCAAAGTGCTGTGATTACAGGTGTAAGCCACCACACCCAGCCGTCTTTATTTAACTTTAATTATCTCCTTATAAACCTCATTTACAAATACAGCTATATTGGGTGTTACGGCTTTAACATATGAATTTTGGAGGTATATATTTCAGTCCTTAGCAAAAATAAATGTAAGATATATTCTCAAATGTTCATTTATGAATGTGTTTAGTTCTATTACTTTCTAGACTTTCCCTTTGAGTTAATAATTATCTATTGATGTTTACCAGAAAGTAACATTATTCCTTTAATATTAGTTTTAATATTTATGTTAAAACACCACATTCAATATTTGGCCTGTGATATTGGGAAAGAGACAAAATATACAACTTATTTAAGGCGGTGCTGGAAGAAATGTTTTACTTGATATTCTAAGGTCTAGGTTTTATGAACTTGGTTCCATTTAGTGTTGAGGAAAAGACTTTAAATGAATCATTAAATGGTTGACCAGTGGTGTATGTTTAAGCTCATGCTTTTCATGTAATAGTTACAGTCAAACCTGGCAGTCTTCTTTGCACAGTAGTGTACTGCAGTGTTAAGAGTATTAGAGTTACAAAATTTGATTAAAATCTAGACTCCCTCAACATATGGGGTATAGTAAGAATAACGATGCTCAGAAAGGTTAAGTAATTTTCCCAAGAACACAATAGTCTTATTAGTAAAGAAGACATGAGAAGGCTCATCACTCAAGGATTGTGAAGATTAAATGAAAATGTAAATGCCAAGCTCATAACATACTTAGGACCTGATATTCATTCAATATTTAATATTCAGTAACGTATTCATTTTTACTTCATTTTCATGGTCTTGCTAACTTATAAGCATATTTTAAATTATTAGTAATTTTAAATCAACCTAAGTTGATTATGAATGTATTTGTAAAGCCAAGAGAAGACCATGACGGTGGGCTGAGGGACCATGGGTAACATGAAGACCGAGTACTGGAGAGCAAAATACTTCTGTCAAATTTCATAATAGCAAGTATGCAGCTAGTAGAAGTTAAAGCAGCTCTTCCTTTTACCATATTTCCTGCTATTGTGTGTGTGTGTGTGTGTATGTGTGTGTGTGTGTGTGTGAGACAGAGAGAGTGAGAGAGAGAGAGAAAGAAAAGAGAAAGAAAAAAGAGAGGGAAATGTTGGGTTGGTTTGGGGAAGTGGCATCAAATTGATGTTTCTCATTGCAACTTAAAAAATAACAAGCCTAACTATTGGATAGTTATAATGGCTTTACTACTTATCCAACCTAGCATATTTCCACAAAATAACAAGATATTTCTTGAAAAGCTTTCCTATAGAGAAAAAAAAAGCAACTAGTGTGATGATTGCCAGAGAAAGAAAAAGACTAAATGTCTTGTTCTTGATTTTTGTTTCAGTGTAGTAGAAGATTAAAAAAATAAAACTTAATAAAATATAAATTTCACAATGGAAAGACAATACATGTTCTTAAAAAGTAAAAATGTACACAGACTCTAATGGCAATTTAATTAACTAGAATATTAAAATTAATTGTAACATTAAAATTAACTGTAATATTAAATGCATAAAATTAACCAAGGCATGAAATTTCAGTATAGTTTTCTGTTTGCATTTAAGATTTCAATTTGTACTGGCTTATAAATTTTATCTGAGATAAAAACAAAACAACTTGTCTATATGTCTACTCCTTTAGATCATAAATATTTTCTGAGAAAGAGTAATACCCTCTGCTTTGACAATTCCAGAAATATATTTTAAAGCAGTTCATTCAAGTCTTTCCTGTAATATGTCAGAAAAATTGCAGATGTTCCAGAAAATTAAATGTTATTCACACAGGTCAGTAATGTCAGAAATTGACCTGTGCTAGAGGAAACTCCTAGATAGGACAGTGAAGAATGCAGAGATATAAGTGAAACATTAACACAAGTTTGTGGGTCACTACACAGCACAAAAGATATGAGCAAAAGACAGGACATATTATAAAGATGTTTCCAATACAAGAATTTTAGGGATTGTGGCTCCCAATAATGGAAGAGTACATATGTGTGTGTGTGCATATGTGTATGTGTATCTACATATGTACATATAGAGTATATACATATATAATATATGCAGTATATAGTATACATGGTATTGTACATATGAAAAGTGTAGCTTGTATATCTCTCTATAGACACACACATATACATTATACTTGTGCGTATGTATGTATGTATTTGTATGTATACATTTGAGTCCCACCAAAGTAGACAGTTTCAGTAAAAACCAATTTTCCCAGGTGTATGCTTAAATGCTATGCCTGAGATTAAAAGATTAATCCTAGAACCAAGGGCAAAACTAAAATGGATTTCCCTAATAAAATATAAAACCAAATCTTAGCTGGGCACAGTGGCTCATGCATGTAATCCCAGATCTTTGGGAGGTTAAGGCGGACAGATTGCTTAAGCCTAGGATTTTGAGACCTGCTTGAGCCTAGGAGTTTGAGACAAACCTCGGCATCATGGTACAACCTTGTCTCTACCAAAAAATACAAAAATTAGCCAGGCATGGTGGCATATGCCTGAGTTCCCAGCTACTTGGGAGGCTGAAGTGGGTGTGTTGATTAAGCCCAGAAGTGGAGGTTCCAGTGAGCCGTGATCATGCCACTGTACTCCTGCCTGGTAAACAGAAGAAGATCCTATTTCAAAATAATATTAAATTAAAAAATAATTAGAAAACCCAAATCTCCACAAATCTGAGATGACCCACCAATAATTTTAATTGACTTACAAAAGAAAGCACAGAATTTTTCAGATGAAGATAATATTACCCAGAGTCTTCACATGCTACTTCACGATGTCCAGTGAGCAACAAAGAATTATGAGACATGCGAAGAAACAGAAAAATGTCGTCTATAGTCAAGAAAAGAAATGAGCAAATATATTTCACAATTAGCAGGGAAGACCTTTAAATAAGTATGATAAACATATTAATGTATCTATAGAAAAAGGAAGTTATAATGAGTTAAAAAAATAGAGAATTTTAGGAGAGATATAAAAAGTATTTAAAGAAAGAGAAAACCAAATGGAAATCTTAGAATAATAAATTAATACAAAACATTTCATTTTAATACTAATTATGTAAATACTTGATAAAAAGTACTTGATAATACTTGATAGATTTTGTTACTATCTCAAATCTTTTTCCAAGACTATAGCTCTATAATAAAACATTTCTTTTGTTTTCATAATTACTAGAAAAAAATTAATTTGGGGAGACGTCTAAGCAAAATCATTTAAGTCTTAAGTTCCCATCAATTGTTGCTGTTTCTGGTCAGAGTCTATTATTTTTAGAAACTCATAAACATGAGAATTGCTGTATGCTGCCTTATCAAAAGTGAAAACCAGACTTGGCAAGCCAAAATGATTCATTGTCATTTAATGTTTATTTGAGTCAAAAATATTAGATCATAATTCATCTGAATCATGGTTTACAATAAACAACCAAGAAAATGTATAGCAAACAATTATTTTTTAAGTAATGACTCAAATAGAGGAATGAACTTAACTAGTATCATTTTGAAAGAACCTGTGTTTATCAGGCACCCAGGGGAAGGTGATTAGGAGACAGAAGAATATCCCCAGACGCTGTGATGCTTGTAGGTAAAGAAAATAAAATTGAGGGGGAGAAAAATCATAAAATATCCTAAAAATTCAGTGTCTGTGAGTTTAGGGAAAATAATTTTTTTTCATTGGCTTTTAGTCTTCCTTTGAGGGCATTTGACTATCAGAAAAAAATTCTAGTTTTGTTACAATTGCTTTTGGGAACTTAGCCATAAATTATTTGCCAAGGCTGATGTTGAGAACAGCATTTCCTAGATTGTCTTCCACAGTGTTTATAACTTGAGGTCCTACACTGAAAGCTTTAATCCATTTTGAGTTAATTTTTTTATATGGTAAAAGGTCCAGCTTCAATCTTCTGCATATGGCTAGCTAGTTATCCCAGCACCATTTGCTGAATAGGGAATCCTTTCTCCATGGCTTGTTGCTGTCAGTCTTGTCAAAGCTCAGAGGGTTGGTTGTAGGTGTGTAGCTTTATTTTTGAGTTTTCTATTCTGTTCCATTGGTCTAGGTGTCTGTTTCTGTACCAGTACCAAGCTATTTTGGTTACTGGGGCTTTACTGAATAGTTTGAAGTTGGATAGTGTGATGCCTCTGGATTTGTTCTTTTTGCTTAGGATTGCTTTGGTAACTTGAACTTTTTTTTTGGTTCCATATGAATTTTAGAGTAGTTTTTCTAGTTCTGTGAAGAATGACATCAGTAGTTTGATAGGAATAGCACTGGATCTGTAAATTGATTTGGGAAGTATGACTATTTTTATGATATTAATTCTTCCAATCCATGAGCATGAGATGCTTTTTATTTATTTGTGTTTTCTCTGATTTCTTTCAGCAGTGTTTTGTAGTTCTGCTTGTAGAGACTTTTACCTCCTTGGTCTGTTGTATTTCTAGGCATTTTCTTTTTTTGTGGCTATTTTAAGTGAGATTGTGCTTTTGATTTCTCTCTCAGCCTGGACGTTGCTGGTATATAGAAATGCTATTGATTTTTGCATGTTAGTTTTGTATCCTGAGATTTTACTAAAGTTGTTTATGAATTCTAGGAGCCTTTGGCAGAGTCTTCAGGATATTTCATGTATAAAATAATATTATCCCCAAAGAGAGATAGTTTGACTTCTTTTCCTATTTGGATGATTTTCATTTCTTTCTCTGAAACTTACTGAAAGTGTTTATCAATTTTAGGAGCCTTTGAACAGAGACTACAGGGTTTTCTAGGTATACAATCATATCATCTGTGAAGAGAGATAGTGTAACTTCCTCTCATCCTATTTAGATGCTCTTTCTTTCTTTTCTTTTTCTTTCTTTTCCTTCCTTCCTTCCTTCCTCTTTCTTTCTTTCTTTCTCTTTCTTTCTTTCTTTCTTTTCTTTCTTTCTTTCTTTCTTTCTCTTTTTCTTTCTTTCTCTCTTTCTTTCTTTTTCTTTCTGACAGAGTCTTACTCTGTCACCCAGGCTGGAGTTCAGTGGTGCAATCTTGACACACTGCAATCTCTGCCCCAGGCTTCAAGCAATCCTCCTGCCTCAGCTTCCCAAGTAGCTAGGTTTTCAGGCACCTGCCACCATGCCCAACTAATTTTTGTATTTTTAGTAGAGAACGGGCTGGCCTTGAACTTCTGACCTCAAGTGATTTGCCCACCTCAGCTTCCCAAAGTTCTAGGATTACAGGCATGAGCCACCACATCCAGCCACTATTTAGATGCATTTTATTTCCTTCTTTTGTCTGACTGCTCTGGCTGAGATATCTAGTACTACGTTGAATAGTAGTGGTGAGAGTGGGCATCCTTGTCTTGTTTCAGTTCTCAAGGGGAATGGTCGAGCTTTTGCCCATTCAGTATGATGCTGACTGTGGGTCTGTTATAGATGCCTCTTATTATTTTGAGGTATATTCCTTTGATGCCTAGTATGTTGAAGGTTTTTTATCATGAAGAAAGCTTGGATATTTTCAAAAGCTTTTCATGCATTTATTGATATGACCATATGATTTGTGCTGTTGATTCTGATTATGTGTGAATCACATTTATCAACTTGCATATGTTGAAACAGCCTTGTATTCCAGGAATGTCTCCAAAGGTAACAAAATTTGAGAAGTGGGACCTATTTAAACTAAAGAGGTTTTGCACAGCAAGCAAAAACAAAAACAATCAGCAGAGCAAACAGACAATTCACAGAATGGAGGCCATTCAAAACTATGTACCTGACAAAGGTCTGATATCTAGAATTTATAGGAAATTTAAATCAACAAGCAAAAAAACAAATAACCTCATTTAAAAAATGGGCAAAGGACATAAACAGACACTTTTCAAAAGAAGACTTACAAGTGGTCAACAAACATAAAAAATGCTCAATATCACTAGTCATCAGAGAAAAACAAATCAAAGCCACAATGAGATATCTTCTTAAACCAGTTAGAACGGCTTTTATTAAACAATCAAAAAACAACAGATGCTGGTGAGGTTGTAGAGAAAAAGGAACACTGATGGTGGGCTTATACATTATTGGTGAGAACATAAATCAGTGTGACCACTGTGAAAATCAGTCTGGAGATTTCTCAAAGGACTTAAAATAGAGCTACCAGTCAACTCAGCATTCCCATTACTGGGTATATACCCTAAAGAAAATAAATCATTCTACCTAAAAGACACATATATTCATCACTGCACTATTCACAATAGCAAAGACATGTAATCAACCCAGTAGACCATCAATGGTAGAGTGAATTAAAAAAATGCCCATATACACCTTGAAATACTATGCAGCCATAAAAAGAAGGAAATCATGTCCTTTGCAGGGACATGGATAATCCCAGAGGTCATTATCCTAAACAAACCAATGAAGGAACAGAAAACCAAATACCACATGTTCTTGCTTATAAATAGGAGCTAAACACTGAGCACACATGGACATAAATATGGGAACAATACATTGTGGACTACTGGAGGGTAGGGGTTGCATTTTAAAAACTGCCCACTGAGTACTATGCTCCCACCTGGGTGACAGGGAGTCATACTCCAAACCTCAGCATCATGCAATATTCCCATAAAGCAAATCTACACATGTACTGTCTCTAAAACAAAAGTTGAAATTTAAAAAAGATTCCAAGAAAACAGATTCATTCATTAATCATATAAGCATTTATACCATTCCTGAATTATGCTGTGCACCTTGTGAGTTGTTGAATGTCTAATGCCAAGACATAGACCTTGCTCTTCAGTTTTGTAAAGTTTGTTGGAAAAGATAGCTAAGCAAGTGAACGTTACTTTTATAACGTTGTAAGCCACATGCTAGAGTTTGCCATGTGACATTGTGAAAGCTCAATGTGAAATACTGAGGAAGTGGAGGTATTGAAGAGTCCTTCTGGAGGAATAAGTGTCTGTGATGAGAGCAATTGAAAAGCAGTGGGGAAAAGTGGGGAAGAGTCTCCTGATCACAGAAAATAAGGTAACAAAAACTCATGCCTCCTTCTAGTACTATGAATAGTTTCACTGAGTGGGATGTACCATGCGCCACAAGGTATGCTGATGAAGAAGCTGGAAGATACAGATTGAGGTGAGAATAGAGAGGGCAGTATGTGTTTACAGGCCAGAAAAACCATTAAAGAATTTTAATAAGGGTATTAATAAATTCAAATTTTAGAGAGATACTTTGAAGACAGTACAGAATGGACTTCATTTGAGTGGAATATAAGAGGCAGGAGGCTTTTTATAAATCCAGACAAATAATTATGTAGTTCTAAACAAGAATGAACAAGAGGCTTAGGAGAGAAGAAAATAACTGTTTGGGTGCTTTTAGAGTTAATTTGAAGGGCCTTATCATTGATTGAACATTGATTAAGGAAAGGGAGAAGTTATAGATTATTTCCAGACTTTTTATCTGGACCACTGTGTGGATATTAAGAATATTGTATAAAATGGATAAAAAGGATTTCAGAGCAAAAATAATAATTTAATTTTACCAGCTTATTTTGAAGTGTCTACTACACATAGGTTTGGAGTGAGCAATGGTTAATAAAATTTTAATCTCAAGCTCAGGGCCTAAACCTAGAGAAATCTATCATATAGAGATATCTAGAGAAATCTAGGTATGACCATAATACAAATGTGGATTTGAAGGTAGTTTGTAAGGGTCTTGATATTTTGGGAAATGAGACTATCCAAATGAGATCCTAAATGAAAGCTAATAAAGAATGGGGCTTCGGGTAAAGAGTAGTATTTAAATGGTTGTTAGAGGAAGAAAAGCCAAAAAAGACTACTGATTTATAATCCTTTCATGGGCTGGAGGAGTGATAGCATTAGAAGAAATACCTAATGTAGATGATGGGTTCATGGGTGCAGCAAACCACCATGGCACGTATATACTTATGTAACAAACCTGCATGTTCTGCACATGTATCGCAGAACTTAAAGTATAATAATAATAATAACAATAATAATAAAAAAAATCTTCCCGAATAAGGTACAGAAAAAAAAAGTCTACTGAAAAGGAATGGCCTGAAAAGAGAAAAGAAGCCAATGGCATGAACAGGGAGACTTCTCAAGTGGGGAATGATCAAAGGCTGTCTGTTCCTTCAACGAATTTAGGAACAAAGAAATCAAAGGTAACTTTGGCAAGAGTAGTTTCAGCGGAATGGTGTGTTGGAAGCCACAGAGAATTAGTCAGAGGAGTAAGAGATTGGTAAGAGAAGCAAAGAGATGTGAGCATACTTACATTTTGAGGGAGAACATAGTGAAATAAAACCAGTCATGGTTCAGAAGATAGATGGTTTCACTGATGGAGGACTACTCTTAAAAAGCAAGTGCCAAGGATATAGAATATTGGTAATGAGTCGTTGAAGGTCATGAAAAGACAGAAACCAGAGAAAGATGGCAGAAGCTTGATGAGATGTTCAGAGTGAGTCTAGTCAAAAATATGTGACCAATTAAACCTCCAACCCCTACATAAAAGAGAATCTAAAATTCAATGCTAGGAATTATTCAGGTGCCAGAGAAGAGCGGCATTGCTGTGGAGTTACGGAGCTTAGTAGCAAGCAGCTATCACACCCAGAGGAAACCAACGTCAAGGTGGTTGGAGAAGGGCATTCACTGAATTTTAAGAAACTACACTTCTAAAAAAAAACAAAATGCATATTAAAATTCGAATCAAAATAGAGAGTAAAATTTAAAAGATGAAAATTTCATGAGGTCGTTTCCTGGATCTACCTGTTCTCTAACTGGAGTATACCTACCTAATGTATTTAAAATAATGTATTAACTTAAATATTGTATTATTCAAATTAAAATACATTTAAATAAGGTAATATTTAAATTAAAATATAATTTAGTTGGATCAAAATATATTTGCAAAGCTATATGTTTTGGAGAGATGACAGTCTGATCTATGCTGTTAAATCATGCAAAGACAGATACCCTAGAATTTTCCCTAATTTTTTTTTTAAATTAACAACTTCATGTGCTAGAAAATAGTTTTCTTCTTATTTTATGCCAAAATTTATTTTGGCTTATAATCATAGACTATAACAGCCACCTTTGTGCCATATATATTAAAAATTTGATGACTATAGCAAAATGTATCTGAACTATGTATCCCATTTTAGGCTATGGGACGTATGGAAGGTGTGGGTTGAATCTTTTATTTTAGAATCACTTGCCCAAGACTGCCTAAGATTTAGGCAGTCTTATAGGAAGACTAGAGAGCAACAGAAACTACATTTTAAGGGATAGGGTCTCCCATTCAATGTATTACAGGTGATCCCTAAATAAATGTAAGTTGATTTATTTATTGCCTCACAGTACTGGATTCAGAAGTCTCTATGCAGAGTCCTTTCTAGCGAAAATTTTTTGCTTGGTAATGAAATTTTCTAGGAGATGCTCCATGAAATCTCACAGCTAGAAGGAAGACTTGTGTTGGGATGATGGAGACCTGGCTTAATTCTGAGTAATTTAAATAAAACAATGACTTCTAGTTCTCCAGGATATCTTGTTTTTAAGTAAAACACACTATCTTGTCCAAGATGGTTTAACTATGGCATATCAACTTGTGACCACCACTCATCAGTTTTTAATTTCTAATGAGAAACTGTTTATGTGAAGAGAATTATTTCATACTTGATCTTCTGCCTTCTAATCCGCATCAGTAACATCTGAAGGACTTGTTGTTTATTCTAATTAATATTTGAGTTTCTATTCCCTTTAGGAATGCAATTACTATTTTCTGTGTTGTTCTCATGTCTTTTAAGATGCTGCTTTTCTTTGCAGATTTAGTATACAAAGCATGTTTGTTCCTTTAGGGTGTTAGCAAAAATAATTTTCCTCATCTGGGTTTAGATGGTACAGCAAGAGGCTTTAGAAATTCCTATTTTAGAGATTTATATAAGGCTGCCATATCTTTCTGGAGAATGATGAAATAATGAGGCGGAAATAATCTGAAGATAATAACCTGAGAATCAAAAGGGATAAAGCAATCACAGTGCATTATTCCACTAGTTCTAAATGTTTTCAAATAAAAGAAGATTAAAGACAGGTTTGAGAGGCATACAAATAATTTCCACAAAGCCAGGAATTTGGAAATATGCTGAGTAAAGTGCATAGGTGTATAGAGATTCATAGCTTTTGGAATTTACAACTTAAGGAAAGTAGTAGAAGAAAGTCTCTCTGAAATCTTTGTTGAAATGAAATAAAAATAAAAATAGTATTAGAAAGATATCCAAAAAGATTTACAGCTCGTTATTGGAATTACAGAAATAAATCATTTGTGTAACATGGTTTATAAGACAAAACATTATTTTTCTATTTGTAATTCCCTTCTGACTTGAAGTAGAGTGAAATGTGGGTAAATGGAGGATATTTTGTTTCCTAAGTAGGGTAATGGATGTGGGTAGGTATTTGCCAGTTTGGAATCATTTGAGTTACAGGAATAGGGCTATAGTTTGAATTATCACAACAATACTAAATTTGTCTTTAAACATTGTAGGTGAATGGTCTTTCTGGATCAGAGAAATGGACCAAGGAGGAGCAGCAAGAAAGGGAAAAGTAAGAGAGGGAGAAGAAAGAGAGCAGGAGATTAAAAAAGAGAGAAACATGCAATTGCCTCAGAACTGACTTCAGAAGAAATGTTGAAAGGAATTTTATGCCATGAGAGACAAATCCTCCTTTTGGACTAATCTACAGAATCCTCAGTAATTTACATTTTTCATTAAGAACATATGAAAACACTTTTAAAAGTTATATATATGGAGGCTGTTAAAATCTGGTTTACATAGATAATGATAAATGAAAACAGCAGATTATTGGGAACTACTGGATGGTATAAAACATGTAAGGACTATGAGGCATTTACAGAGTGCTCTCTTGGTGGGGAGGCAGGTGTCCGTGCTAGGCACATTAAAACCTTGGTCCCTTGTTGCAGAGATGATGTACAGATGAAAAGGGGAAATAATTTTGAAATGAACTGTTTCCTCTAAGGCAAGGATAGACAAAGAGAAGTAAAGATGCATGGGGAAGTGGAAAACAAACTGCCAAGTAGGGATGAGAAACTAAAGTAAAATATTCAAGTCAAGCCAGCAGAAAAATACTTTCCTCAGTTTTCTTTCAGCTAAAGAATAAACCTGTTAGAATGACGTGGGAGTGGGGTGGGGGATGGAATTCTACCATAGTCCTTCATTCAGTAGCACTCTCACTTGCCACGAAACCTGTATCTTCATATCAGAGCAGAATCTCCTCCCTGGTGCCAGGAAGCTACCAGAATCTATGAGGTGACTTGGATCAAAGGGATCAATATCTAAAGACTTAATAACATTTGTCTTATCTGCTGAACTGCATCCTCCTAAAATTTCTTTGTTGAAGTCCTAACTCCCAGTACCTTACACTGTGACTGGATTTGAAGACAGGGCCTTTAAAGAGGCAATTCAGGTAAAATGAGATTATATAGTTGGGCTCTAATCCAAAAATAGCTGTGTTTTTATCAGAAGAGATTAGGACACAGACCAGAAGGGAAGACCACATGAAGATACCAGAGGAATAGAGCCTTTTATGAGCCAAGCAGAGAGGCCTCAGGAAAAATCAATCCAGAGTACACCTTGATCTTGGAGACAGTGGAAGAATAAATTTCTATAGTGGTAAGCCACCCAGTCTGTGATACTTTGTTATGGCAGCTCTAACAAACTCTCTTTTTTGCCTTTCCCTCCCTATCACCTCACCACCCTGTAAATCATATGGGACAGATATGAACTGATGTTTATATTGTCATTCAACCTAGGTAGATCCATGTTGAGTCATATACATGTATAATTTACATAGGTGCTTCTGTGGCTGAAATGGTTAATCTAATGTGGTATCTTTTACCAATTACCTCCAGCAGAGAAAGACTTGTCATATGTCACCCCCTGGATCTTAGCTGTCAACCAAAATGACACTAAGACAGAAAAACCTGTTATTAAGGTGGGCTTTTTTTTTTTTTGAGAATTTTTGTATTTAGGAAAAGGATTTATAGATTTATAGCTGGTGTAACCAGCTAAGGGCCTGGGGGAAGAATGGGAGGCTGTGGGAATATGTGCTAGGCTAGCATATATGCCATGGAGATTGCAACACTTAAGCCTGCATATAACCCTTGCTATTCATCATGCTGTTAACTCCACCTCTCTAGTAATTATTTTACATGACCAGATAATTTATATTTGATGTTGATAAATACAGTCCTACAAAACATTGAAGTAGTTTTCTCCAGTATGAAAGAAAGCAGGCATTGTGTATTGTTTTCAGCATAGTATAAGATTAAGGAAATTTGTAATGTTATAATGAATAATAAATGCATGGTATAATTCCTTTTTACTGATTAGAATTTTTAGTTTACTGCATACTATATCAAAAATCTATATAATAAAAATGTTCCTATGTATTATTTTATTTGTGGTAGGGCTAAGAAATATTTAATAAAATATTTAATGAACTATGGAAACTTCCCAGAGAAGTTTAATTTATTTAGCAGTAAGATAAATAGGCCTTACTTTCAGTTCTGAGGGAATTAATATAGTCCTGAAGGTATAAACTTTGTCTAGAAGATTCACATTATAATCTTTCCTTTGTGTGCTGAGACTAAGGGCTGAGTACCATGCTAAAACTTCAGAAGCCTAACGCCCAGAATTGGTTTTCTCTATTAATAATTCTGACTTAAGCAAGTCATATCACATGACTGTAATTATCTCATCTATAAAATGAGAAGGTAGCTGATCCACAACTCCATCCATTATGCTAGCTACTGAGAAGACAATGGTGAGTAAAGCACAGCTCTTGTTCAGTATTCTACAATAGAACCTAGAATTTGCTTGTGATAAGATAGTTTCCTTTTTGTTTAACCAAGTGTCATTTCTATTCAACCTAATTTTAATCTATCTTATTATTTCCTCATTTTTTAAGTCTACTCTAATAGCTATGCAAACTTATTTTTACATGGAGCCTAATTGTAAACTACAGAGTGGTAAATAGGTATCAGATAATATGTTATTATTTACTAAAGTGAATACCCCAAATATTCACAAATAGCCTGGTTAAAACTATTTAAGTATTTATTAAAGACTACTCAAGCAAGAGAAAATAGGGAAACATGGATAACATTTAGAAATGAATGTTAGTCTTAGGAGAGGAAAGAGACAACAATGTTTGTGGGAATTCGGCTTACCAGATAAGACAGAAAACATTGAAACAAATTCTGATAGAAATCTTGTCATTTTACATGGAACCAACCCAAATGCCCATCAATGATAGACTGGATAAAGAAAATGTGACACATATACACCATGGAATACTATGCAGCCACAAAAAGAAATGAGATCATGTCCTTTAAAGGGACATGGATGAAGCTGGAAGCCATCATCCCCAGAAAACTAACACAGGAACAGAAAACCAAACACCACTTGTTCTCGCTCATAAGGGAGAGTTGAACATTTAGAACACATGGACACAGGGGAAGAGAAAAACACACACCACCGTCTGTTGGTGGGTCGATGGGGCCGGGGGTGAAGGGAGGCAACTTAGAGGATAGGTCAGTAGGTGCCACAAACCACCATGGCACACATATACCTGTGTAAAAAACCTGCACGTTCTGCACATGTGTCCCATTTTTTTTTTTAGAAGAAATGAAGAAAAAAAAAAAAGAAATCTTGTCATTTTAAAACCTGCAATGAAAGCTAGATGAAAGCTTATCAAGAAAGAATAAATCAATACATTGAAGAGCAAGAACAAAATATTTCCAGAAAAGAGATTCTGTACAGAAAGGCAGAAGGTCATTTTACCATTAAATATAAAATGTAACAATGGTCTGTAAATGTAACCAGAATATTCATAATCAAAGAGGGCAAGGTAAATCTAAGTGACATGGACAACAGAACTAGAGGGATATAATTTGTAGAAGGAAGAAGAAATTTGTTCTCTTAAAACTTATGTACTGAGTACACATTGTAGAAAAGGTTAAAAAGTGTTAGTATGATGATATTATTATATTATTAATTATTTTCCTGACCTCTTTTTGTCCCTCTTTTACTGACATTAACTACAATGCACTTCCTAGACCTTAGTATTAGACTGGGTTCCAAACCAGATTCCTCTGCTTACTGGACACAATGATTTTATGCAAGTTAAACCCTCTAAGCCTTAGTTACATCATTAGATAGCTAAGTATAATAATATCTTTTAGTGTTGATGACACTACTAAACGAGATAACGTATGCGACTAACAATGCTTAGCTATGTGGTCTTATTAGAATTAAAAGTAATTTACTAAATAAAGAAACATTGAGCATCTCAGAGAAAATGCATGTAGATTTTGTAATTCTAAGGGCTAAATGAATAAAGTAACAGAGTCCCATGGGTTAGCTTATTTACTGCAAATTTATTTTTTTGTTTTATTATTTTTTAAATTTTATTTTATCATGTTATTAAGGCACAGGTGATATTTAGATACATGAATAAGTTCTTTAGTGATTTGTGAGAACCTTGTGCACCCATCACCCAAGCAGTATACGCTGCACCCTGTTTGTTGTTTTTTATCCCTCGCCCCACTCCCACTCTTCTCTACAAGTTCCCAAAGTCCACTGTATCATTCTCATGCCTTTGCGTCCTCATAGCTTAGGTCCCACATATCAGTGAGAACATACAATGTTTGGTTTTCCATTCCTGAATTATTTCACTTAGAATAATAGTCTCTAATCTTATCCAGATTATTGCAATTTAAATGAGATTATTTCTATTTTTGGCTGAATCATTAAGAAAATAGCCTGATGTTTTCTTAAGCCCATTGTCTTAGGGTTTAATTCCTCTATAAGTTTGTTTTATTTGTTCTGTTTTATGACCACAGATATTCCCAACTTAGTTCGTTTTTTTTTAAAAGCCAGTCTTTCAAAATAGAAACTGAAGAAAGTACATAAATATGAGTCAGAAACAATCAATTTATCACCATGTGAAATAACCATCTAGAAATTCATCTTCTGCTCACAAAATGTCAGAAGCTAAAAGATTACACATTGTTATAAATACAGGCTGGTTATAATTATAATGCAAAAGTAAATGGGAATAGAAGGAGGCAGGTGGCATTAACCCTTTTACTTTTGAGAGCACAAAAACAGCTGCATGAACTGTTAGTCATTAATTCATTGTTTTCCCAAAGAATATTTTATTAATCCATTATTAACTAGTAACCTCTAATGAAGAGGAACAGTGATATCAATGGAGTTTTGTGCATTGATAGAAAATCTTTATTTTACTTTAAAAAGTGCAAACGAGATTAATGTAAATAGAAGCCAATAGTCTGGCAAAATGATTTTTCTCTGCTCCTCTGACTTGGCCTCCAGGAGGCTGGAGGAATAGAGATTGGGAGGAAGGAACATAAACAGTGAGAAAAGAAACATGTGCTCACAATACTCAGCAGATGGTGCAGCTATTCTAGCTATTATTTTGCCATTTAGCGGGCACAATAGAATGCTGTTCTCCTCATGAACATTTATAATCAGAGTACAGAATGCATTGATAGGAATCTCTGCTCATAAATGACCATCAGTTGTCATCTTCATCAGCATAAATTGTAAAGTACCTCTTGCAGTATACAAACTATTTCACCTTGCTGGATTTTCCTAAAGTGAATTCAACTTCTTCAACAATTGCTGGATTTTCACACAGAAATTGCTTTCTATTTTCTGTCAATAGTGTCCTCATTTTCTTAGCAATTAATCTTAAAACAGTTTTTTTCACTTCCAGCCTCTCAGTATCCACAGCTAACAACTCACCCAACTCTGGTGATTATTTTCGAAGCTTTTTGCATTTATCCCTTTCCATTTCACCTTTAGTTTCTTTAGCTTCAACTTCCTTACTTATGCATCTCTCAATGCACCTTTTCTATCTAATCCAGAGTATTATTGGGAGTGTAAACTAAAATAATGTGTAGGCTGTGCTACAAAAGGTTTTAGAGTTGGGAATTTTTTTTATCAAAGATTCTGAACTAGTTTCATTCTCCATATGGCTTGCTTGCTTCACCATTTGGTGCACTGGGTCTGCGCATACAAATATATTACATACAATATGCACACGTATATGCGTATTAATATGAGTAATGGAGACAAAACTACTACACATAAACATGACATTGTGTAATTTAATATTCTAAGTATCAATATTTTATCTTCCACTAGATAAAACATTTGCCTAAAGGTAGATCAAAGCACATGTATTCTTTCTTTCTCCCTACTAGATAGGGCTAAGGGTAGAAGAGGAAGGAATGAAGTGGAGCAATGACAGAGATTGAAGAGAAAGAAGTATAGGGACGGGAGTCTTATCAATTGAAAGAAGAACTTTCATTTTTTAGTGGCGAGATCTCCATGCTCAACTGAACTTAGGTGGGCATCTTCTCACTCCTACCCCTGCGCAAAGCATAACTTGTAGACAACTCAAAGCCTAACCATGAAGGATTATTCTAAGGCTTCCCACACTTAATATAAAGAGGGTCGCTTTGGTGACTTGCATAAGGTCAATGGTGTGAGGGAAAACTATGACTCTAACCGAAATCAAGTGCATGGAACCCACTAAGAATGTTTTGTGAGTTTAGGCCACTAATATTTATGACTTGAAATGTAAACCCTTTTATGAGATTTAAATAAAATCACTTGTGCACAATGCCTGGTACACATAAGATGTTAAGTAAATATTTGATGAATCTGAAACATTGATGTTTATAATTGGAAGAGAACTTAGAGGTAGTTCTTACTATTTTGTGAATAAGCTAATGAGCCTAGAGAAAAATGATGATTCTACCAAAATATTACTGAATTGTAGTACCAGTCTAGCACCCAGCAGTCCTGAATTTCAGTTCTGTTTTCATTGTGTTATAAACCTTTTCTTTCCTTTGCTTTGCATCATCTCTCTCTCTCCTAACAAAATCTCTCTTTCTCTCTCTCCCCTCCCTTTTCCTTCTTCGTGTCTTACATGCTCACACAAACCTTTGTGCTCATTTGGCTTAAGAATCCAGATTTTCTTAAAAAAGACAGTTAAATTTATATGTGTTTACTAAGATTTAACAATAACAATGTATTTATTCTAGAGTTGTTTTCATGGCAATAAAACCATTAATTACTCTCAGTATGCTTTAAGGTTAATTAACTAAGGAGAATTTGATAAGGGGCTTTATGTATTGTTTTAATTTAGTATGTAGCAAAGGAGCTGTAGAATGCTAGAAAATAAACTCATCTGAACTAAAAAGAAATACAAAATACTATATATTGAGCTGATTTGCAATTTTTAATCAATTGAAACACAGATTTTACCCAAGTGCATCTCACTTTGGTAAGTACATGCAGTCACAGCTTACTCATGAGATTTTTTTCTGAGAATTAATTTTAAGTTGACTCTGCTACTTACGAATTTTGATTGCCAATACTGGATATTCTCTCTTTAGAAATGACGTTTCATATTTTGGTTGGTTTACCAAACAAAAGCCTTTTATCTCAGAATATGTAAATAATACAATAATATAATTCAATGGTACTGGTAAATAAATAAATAAATAAATAAATACTTTATTTATTGTTTCCTCCTTGAGTTAAGTACAGAAATAATCAGTATAATGCAGAGATAAAGAACACATTCTCTAGAATCATGCTTTCTGGGTTCAAATCCTGACTGTATCGTTAAATAAAATAGGCAAGTTACTCAACCCTCCTAATTAATTCTTCATCTGTAAAATGAAAGTAACAGTGCTGTCTTTCTTATGTAATTGTAAGGATTCAATGGCTAGTCTATCTAAACAACCTAAATAAGGTGTCTGGTACATAATAAGCACCAATCAATGCTAGTTGTGTTTCTAGAGCTATTATAGCATTATTTTTTTATTAATAATCATAATTAGGTTTATATTTGTTTCACGAATAAAGAAAAGTAAGTACAAATTGGATTTGCACATTTATGAGCATGAGGCACCAGACACCTTTACATATATATTATCTGGAATAACCCTCATCAAAAAATTGCAAGAATAATATTACTTTAATATTTTATAAATAAGAAAATGGAGGGTGAGCTATCAAGAGGTAGAAACCAGTAACTGACAATGCAAGAGTCAAACCATGCTGTCTGACTCTGTAGTTTATGCTTTTCCCATTATAAAATATTGCAAAGTTGTATGTATATGTGCTGTTACATATAACATCAGAAATGCAAGAAATTTAAAAAGGCTTTATTTTTGGCAAAGGAAATCTTACTTGTGGACAATTTGGTTGAAATAATCCTAACCTTGTAAGAATCAAGAAAGAGAAAAAATGCATTTCCCTAATGATTAGGAATGTAGAGGGTTTTTTCACATACTTTTTGGCGATTTGTATACTTTCTTTTGAGAAATGTCTAGTTCTTTTGCCCATTTTAAAATCAAGTTACTTATTTTCTTGCTGTTGGGTTGTTTGAGTTCCTTATGTCTTTTGGATACTAACTTCTTATAAGATGGATGGTTTGCAAATATTTTCTCCTAATCCATTGGCTGTATTGTTATTCTATTGCAAGCTTGGCCAACTCATAGCCCACAGGCTGCATGTAGGCCAGGATGGCTTTGAAAGTTGCCCAATACAAATTCATACACTTTTGTAAAACGTTATAAGATTTTATTGTGATTTTTTTTTTCTTTTAGCTCATCAGCTATTGTTAATGTTAGTATATTTTATGTGCAGCCCAAGACAATTCTTTTTCTTCCAACATGGCACAGGGGAAGCCAAAAGATTGGACATCCCTGCTCTATTGATTGTTTCCTTTGCTGTGCAGAAGCTTTTTAGTTTGATGCAATCTTGTTTGTCTATTTATGCTTTTGTTGCCTGTGCTTTGATGTCAAACTCAAAAAATCATTATTCAGACAAATGTCATTAAGCTTCTCCCCCAGTGTTTTCTTCTAGTAGGTTTATAATTTCAAGGCTTACATTTAAGTCTTTAATCCATTTTGAGTTGATTTTTATATACTATGAGATAAGGGTCCAATTTTATTCATCTGTATGTAGATATCCAAGGTCCTCCAACACAATTTATTGAAGAAACTGTCGTTTTTCAATTATGTGTTCTTGATACCTTTGTTAAAATCAATTGATTGCAAATGTGTGGGTTTATTTCTGGGGTCACTGTTCTGTTTCACTGGTCTATGTATCTTTTTAAAAATTCCAGTACCATGCCATTCTGACTAGTATAGTTTTGTAATATATTTTAAAATAAGATAGTGTGATGCCTTTAGATTGCTCTTTTGATGCATGAAAAATGTTCAACATTACTAGTCACATGGGAAATGGAAATTAAAACCATGATGATATATTACCTCTCACCTGCTAGAATGGCTATTGAAAAAATGGAAGATGAGCATTGGCAAGAATGTGGAGAAAAGGGAAACCTTCCTTGTACATTGTTGTTGGGAATGTAAATTAGTACAACCATTGTGTAAAATAGTATGAAGGTTATTCAGAAAGCTAAAAATTAAACAACTATGATATGATTCAGCAATCTCACTTCTGTATACATACCAAAGGAATTGAAATCAGTATATTAAAAGATATCTGCAATCCTCAGTTTATTGTAACATTATTCACAATAGCTAAGATATTTAATCAACCTATATATACATCAGTGGATGAGCGGATAAAAAATGTTGCATATATACATAGTGGAGTACTATTCAGCCTTTAAAAAAAAGGAAATTCTATCATTTGCAATAACATAGATGAACCTGAAGGACATTATGCTAAGTTATATAAGCCAGGCAAGGAAGGGCAAATACTATATAATCTCACTTACATGTGTAATCTAAAAATGTCAAACCTGTGGAAGCAGAGAGTAGAATGGTGTTTACCAGTGGTGATGCTGGGAGGGAATGGAAGATCAACATCAAAAGGTACAAAGGTTAGACAGGTGATATAATAAGTTTTCAAGCTATCGAACAGCATGATGACTATAGTTAATAATAATGTATTGTGTATTTTGAAATTGCTAAGAGAATAAATTTCAAATGTTCTCATAACAAAATGATAAATATGTGAGGTGATAGATATGTTGATTAGCTTGATTCAATCATTCCAAAATGTGTGTGTATATATACATTTATATACATAAATTTATGTATAATCACACTATAGCTCATAAGTGTATAAAATTATTGACATTTTTAAAAAGGAATAGAGAATATAATTATTTTTCAGTTATGAAATGAATAAAAATAGAAAATATTTTGCTTTTTTAATTGACAAATTATCATTATTTGTCAATTATGAAAAGGAAACATGAAATACTAAAGAAAATGTGGTGTATTTTCAAGAGAATATTGGTCAGTCATAAAAAAGAATGAAATTCTGTCATTTGCAGCAACATGGATGGAACTGGAGGACACTATGCTAAGTGAAATAAGCCAGATACAGACAAATATTGCATGTACTCACTCATATGTGGGAGCTATACAAAAATTGATCTCATAGTGGTACAGAATTGAACAGTGATTACCAGAGACTGAGAGGGATAGAGTGGAGGGTGGTTAAGGAGAGGTTGGTTAATGGATACCTACATATAGGTAGATATAAGGAATAAATTTCAGTGTTTAATAACAGTAGGGTGGCTAGGTTAAAATATGCAACAATATTTTATGGCAAATTTTAAAATCACTGTAAGAAGGATTTGGAATTCTCCCAACACAAAGGAATAATAATTTTTGTGCTGATGGATGTATCAATTACCCTGATTAGATTACTATGCATTGTGTGCATGTATCAAAATATCACACGTGCCTCCAAAATATTACAATAATTATGTATCAATATAAAATTTCAAAAAGTGAATTTCTATGTTTGTTAAAATTTATTGGTGACTTTCTGATTGTATTCATGTCTTACTACATTATCACAATATACAAAAGTAAACCCTAGTTGTGTAATAATTACTGGATTTTCTTTATTGTTCTTATGACTTTTTAGAGCAGGGCCAATATGATAGCCACTTCTACATGTGGCTATTTAAATTTAAACTTACATAACTAGAACAAAATAAAGTAAAATGAAATAAACTTAGTCCTTTGATTGTGGTAGCCATACTTCAAGTGTTAAATAGCTGCATGTGGCTAGTGGCTACTGTGTTGAATAGTTGAGATATGGAACATTTCTATCATTGAAAAACTTTTTATTAGACAGCACTGTTCTAGAGTAAATCAGGATGTAGAATGAAATGATAAGCAGAAAATTTCAGCAGGGAAGAGAGAGAGAGAGAGAGGCCTAAGGGTAGCCACCAATTCTTTGCAGTTCAAAGTAGTAGAAATAACAGTTGTTTTGCATTCAGTAGGACCACTTGCACAATTACTACCTGTCAGTTTGGGCAACTTTCACTTTCCTAGAGCTTCAGTTTCTTGATTCGTTAAGTGAAGGGTAATAATTTCTACCAGGCCTCCCTCCCAGGGTTTTTGTGAGGATGAGTACAACAAAATATGTCAAAGCTCTGTATAATGATTGCATAAAATCTGTAATAATTGATATCATTCTCAATTGTGTGTGTGCCTGTGTGTATATTTCATGAAGTATTTATAATTACGTCAATTGTTATAGATTTCATATGCTGAGCTTCATTTTTCTGTTAGAAATTCATGATGCCTAAACCTGATTCCGTCTCTCCTGAACTTGTACTTACAGAATGAGCAGTATTAACAGATAATTCATAGAGAAACTATTTCAAATGATTGCCAAGCACTGAAAGGCTTTAGATATTTCTTCCTAAATGTTTATCTTTTCTTATCTTTTTAAAAAGGAATAATCGTTTCGACTTCTCCAGTATCACTGGAAAACCACAAAAAACATATACAAACTTTTCTAGGCTTTTCAAAATGTTTCACATTTACTGCCACACATAGAGAATTGGATGAATATTTAATCAAAGGATTTAAAGCATGTGGTATTGGCAATCGATGTACAACTCAGATATAGAAGGCTCTCCTGATTGCAAGTTGTAGCATGGGGTGGGATAGATGAAGTTACTAGAATGGGCAAAGAGTTATTCGTTCTCTTTAAGCTTCACTGTTTCAATTAGAAACACTAGTTGAATTGTATATACGGTAGTATTACACAAGCCCATCAGAAGTTTCAGATGTTTTCTGACTTTGTTTAGTTTTTAGCTATTTTTCTTTTAAGACAGCAATGCTTTTAAAGAACCAATGTGAGCATTTTCATCATACACTGCTGGGTTAAAATATTTACATAATTTAAGAATGTATAAGATAGATATAGTCTAATGGTATTCATTTCCATCAGTTAAAATAAAAACTTTTCTCAAAATACTGGAATGAAAATAATTGGTAAATAATCATGAATTTCTATATAAAATTCTTACAGTATTTTTTCTTTTTAGGGAAGTTATTTCATAATACATAACAGAAATTAAAAAGTTTTCTGCTAATTCTTGACTTTAATTTCCCTAGAAAACTTACTATTAAAATGTTAGTTTTATACCAGGAGTATAACATCCCTTTTAAAAAGAAAGCAGAATACATTAGTTTTTAAAAGGAGATACTGTGATTTTATGATTAATAAAATGAATAACAATAATGATACTATTATGACAAATTATTGGGGGAAAGATGCATGGAAATAAGTGGAAATGTGTCCTGAAAATGTAGAAATGAGAGAGGGACATGAAAATAGGTAAATCACAACTGTATTATATATGAGCTTGAACATCTACATGATGTATTAATATTGGAACTCTAAGTCATATGAGTAATTTCAAGATTTTTTATTACAACAAAGTGCATGAAGATAAATAAGTTGGTATGGAAAGAGTCAGACAAAAGTTCCAGTGTTTCACAAAGCCAGCATTTTAGCAGTTTCTCAATTGCCTTGAACATTTACTACTGCTGATACTGCATAGTGAGCTGTCTCTTAGAAAAATGTGAAAATGTGTACATATTGTGTTATATTGATCACTAAGCAGGGTAGTAAAGGAAGACAACTGTTAAGCAGAAGTTAGATTACTAACATAAAATATGATGTAAATATTACAACACAGAGAAAGAAATCTGCTGTCAAATTCTTGGTTCAGCTTGCTGTAATGGATATTCTCCAAGAGTAAGAGATTTAGTTTAAAGGCTAAATCTGAGAATGAAAAAATGGAAAATTACTCCATTTTCTCTGTGGTTGTTTCTGCTGTTGTCACTATGGTGAAATGTAGCCACAGAAAATTTGATATTTCTATTTCTTGTTACAATTAATGCACAGAAAACCATAGGAAACCTTAGGACACTCAGAAACTGATTTTATCTTTTAATGTAATTATCTTGACTATTAATCTTGATAAAATCTACAGCCATCTGAACAAATTCTTAATTAAAAGAAAAAAAGGAGAATCAGACATTAGTATCAATATCTGCATCCAGTTTGAGATTCTTCATATTGGAAAAGATACACAATGGTACGAGAAAAGGCAAAGATCCACATTGAACTAAGTGCTTCCTGTCTAAGATATAGTGCTAGGAACTAGAACCACAATTTTAATTTCAAAAGGTCTCTACATACGACCTTCTTTAAACCTCCACAATTTTCAGTAAACAAGTCATAATGAAGTTAAATATATGTGACCAAGATTACTCTTAGATAGGGCAAGAACTGGACTACAAGGATCTTTCACATCGAAGACCTTGTTCTTTCTAGTTAGCCATGGGGCCAAGGCACTGCATGCACAACCTGTCATGCACATGGCATAGAGCTCTTAGCTTTCCTAGTTCCTAATTCAGTAATCTAACAGTCTGTTTCTATCTATAGAGTTACTTTCATGACCAAGAATTGATATTTTTGGTATTGATCAAATTTGAACGTGCTAGTATTGATGGCAAAGCTTTACAGCATGTCCTTAGAACCCTTCCTTCAGGTGGAGATAATTCTCTTCATCAACACATGTGGAGGGTCGGCATTGAACCAATATTAATGCAACTTGAAACCAGCTCCTTTTCTTACCTGATTCACAAGGCTAACAGAAGACTAGAAAACATCTTTCCTGAATTCCAGAAAAACTTTGTCTATTGCATTTCCACAGTAGGAATTTGTAATAAATAACCTTTGATAAATGAAGGTGGATCTGATATAGTATAACTATTCACATTGTTTCCATTCTCTGTATAGACACTACTTCTTTTTTCTTATCAATACATTTTATAATTATAATCATTTAAATACTATGTTTTATGTCCAATTCATATAGCTGTTAATTAGTATAATTTATTCATTCTCCATCTTGCTAATTAATTATTGGCCTTGTAGCATTTATGTTGTACAAGGCCAATGTTGTAGATAGTTACTCCAAGTTGCCAGTAGGGATTCATCTGTGTCCCTCACACTTATATTTTGGGATGTATTTATCATTGCCAAGGATTTTAAAATTGTTTATAGGAGAATGTCACTACGTTTTGTTTCAACCCGAGACGGAAAGAAATAAGTAGTCTTTGTTTATAAAAATACTATGTAGAAGAGATGGATAGCAAATATTCTCTGTTTCCAAAGTGAATTACTTCAAATTGTAGTCATATGGATTTAGTGAGCTATAAATAAGATGAGAATTCTAAGAAGCATTACAAATGACTTTGAGATAATATCTATAGTTTTCTTAGGAAACAGTATGATATTGGCAAGACTAAGAAAATTAAAGAGTATATTTAATTTCTTTTACCAAACATTCTAAATATGAAATCTGTTAGCTCCTCTACTCATTTCCTCCATATACAGTCTTTGATTTTAGTACAGAATAGGAGCAAGGCAAGGGATTCATGAAATTTTAGATTCTTATCTGATCTCTCATTCTAAATAGATTTTTAAAACTGCAAGTGTATTTTATGTCAGTTTGTGAGTTTAACACTAGATATTTAAAATTTGACTTTTCATATGCCTATCCATGGTATATTAAATAAAGACATAAAGTTTTAAATTTTATTGTATAATTGTTATAATTTTAAACAGATTGTTTCAATAATGATTTTCACACAAGGTATTGTAGCCGAAGTTTTAATAGGTAGCCAAAATCTTTGATTATCTACTAATAAGCAGAATGAAGTTGACAAGGATCACTTTCCTTTTCTAGATACTAAATTATTCCCAAATTGGAATGTAAGCATTAATATAACGTGCTAGCCAACAGGATACTGTTAAGAAAGCATTCTCTCTTAAAATTTATAGAAGTATCATAATTTCAATTTCCAACTTGAATATCATAGTAATGTATTGAATAGTATACTTTTCTTGAAGGAGACCTTTGGCAAGATTAGTAACCAATTATCATTGAAAAAATAGAACTAAACTTAGCCCAGGCTTTGAGGATTGTGTGACAATTGATATCCTATATTTTGAAATTAGTCGAATATACTTTTCTTTAAAGTATAGGGATTCTTAAATTAAATGCTTTGCTACATTTAAGAGACACATTGTTGTTTCAATAGACACATTTAAAACCAATGGGTACTTAACATACAGAATTGTAAAACTCAAGACAATTACTATAAACTAAGGATGATTTTGGTTGTGTTATGAAGTATATATGGTGCTATGAAATTGTAAAATATATGAGAAAGAGTTTTATTAGTATGTTGCTAGTGTTTCCCCCACCCCCACCATAAAAGACCAGTTATATACGTGTGATTTAAATCTCGGTATAATCTTGCAGATTGACTCCTAGATTAAGCTCGTTGGAGCCACAGAATTTTAATACTGATTTTCAGGTTCAACACTCTAATTTTAATGGTCAGGGACTTTTTGCCCAGTTCAGTATCCTGGATCATTTATCCAATGTTTTCGTGTAGTAGTTTCATAGTTTCAGGTCTTAGATTTAAGCTTTTAATCCATTTAGCTTTGATTTTTGTATGTATTACATAACCCCTTTGAAGCTACTTTCTAGACGCTGCAGATGTTCTTTACTGTTTTTTATTCTTTTTTTCTTTTGTTTCTTCTTACTGTGCGTTTTCAAATAGCCTGCCTTCAAGCTCACTAATTCTTTCTTCTGTTTGATGAATTCTGCTACTAATGCATTCCTCAGTATATAAGTCATATTTTTCAACTCCAGAAACTTTTCTTGATTCTTTTTAATTATTTCAATCTCTTTGTTGAACTTATTTGATATAAGTCTGAAATCCTTCTTTGTGTTATCTTGAATTTCTTTGAGTTTTCTCAAAACTGCAGTTTGGAATTATCTGTCTGAAAGGTCACTTAGCTTTGTTTCTCCAAAATTGGTCCTTGGTGCCTTATTTAGTTCATTGCATGAGGTCATGTTTTCCTGAATGGTCTTGATTCTCATGGATGTTTGTCTGTGTCTGGGCATTGAACAGTTTGTAATTTGTTGTAGTCTTCAGAGTCTAGGCCCATTTGGACCCAGACTTCTTGGGAAGGCTTTCTGCATATTCAAAAGGACTTGGGTGTTGTGATATAAGCCATATCTGTATTAGGGGGTACCCCACACCAAGTAAGGCTGTGGTTCTTGCAGACTCACAGAGGTACTTCCTTGTTAGTCTTGGATAAGATCCAGAGGAATTCTCTGAATTTCCAGAGACTCTTGTTCTCTTCCTTCACTTTCTTCCAAACGTAGTCTCTTTTTATGTTCTGAGCCACCTGGAGCTGTGGGTGGGGTGACACAAGCAGCCTGTGGCCACCACCACTGGAACTGCTCTGGGTCACACATAAAGCAAACACATCACTGGGGTTCACCTAATGTCTATGCCTGCAGGCTGGCATACTTCAATGAGCAGGTGGTGAAGCCAGCCAGGCTATGTCCTTCCCTTCAGGGTTAAGTTCTCCAAGGTAGGTCCAGAGGTGTTCTGGTGGGTCCAGAGTTCTCCCTAGGTGGGTCCAGAGGTGCTGTGTGGGAGTCAGAGACTAGAGTAAAAAACCTTAGAAGTCTACCTTGTGTTCTATTGTATTGTGGCTGAGCTGGCATTCAAACCACAAGAAACAGTTATTTTCCCTCTTTTCTCTTCATTCCAAAGGCAGAGGCCCCCTCACCCTGTGGCCACCACTGCCACAGGCCTATAGGGAATACTGCCAGACTACAACCTATGTTCACTTGAGATCCAGGGTGTCTTAAGTCAGCTTGTGGTGAATGCTGCCTGGACTGGGATTCACCCTTCAGGGCAGTGGGCTCCCATCTGGTCCAGGGTAGGTCCAAAAATCTTGTGCAAGCGTCAAGGCCTGGAATCAGAGACCCTAAAAGCCCACTTTGTGCTCTATCTCTTTGTGGCTGAGCTGGTACTTAACATGGAAGACAAAGTCCCTTTACTTTTCCCTTAGCTTTTCTCAAGCAGAAAGTGTTTTTCCCTGTAGCCACCACAGCTGGGAATGTGCTGGGTCTCACTTGAAGCTAGCAAGTCTCAGGCTCACCCAAGGCCCATGGTATTCTACCTGGGTATTGCCACTGGTTATTCAAGCTTTCAAGGGCTTTTTAGTCAGTGGTGATGGGTCTTGCTGTGACTGGATCCTTCTCTTCAAGGCAGTGGGTTCCCTTCTGGTCCAGGTTGTGTCTAGAAATGTCATCCTGGAGCTAGGTCCTGGAAAGGGGGCCTCATAACTCTGACTGGTGCCCTATCTTATTATGGCTGAGCTGGTATCCAAGATGCAAAACAAAGTCTTCTTTACTCTTTCTTTTCCTTTCCCAAGTGGAAGGAGGCAGTCCCTTTTGAATCCGTGGGCTTTGCTGCCAGGGGTTGTGGAGAGGTGGTACGTGCACTCCCTTAGTCAGCCCCACTGATTTCTCAGTAGGTTTTGCATCACCCAGGTCCACTGGTTGTGAGCCCAGCACAGCACTGTGACTTATGTAGGAGTTGCAGTCCTTGTGGCCTATACTGCATTTAAAGTTTATTTAGAACCCCAGAGGATTTTAGCCCACTGTGGTGAGGCATGGAGGAAGTCAACTTCTGACCCCTGGGATGGGCGACTTCCCTCTGCCTAGGGCTGGATTAAATATTCCCTTTATGCACAGGCATCAGCTGGATTCGGGCCAGTTTTGCCTTCTGCTTTGATAGGGCAGCATGGAGTTCAATGCAGTGTCTCACAGTTGCTGTGCTCTCTCTCCCAAGGGCACAAATTCTCACTGCATGCCACATGGCTGCTGCTGGGGATGGGATGGGGGTATCAATGGCAGTTCAAGAATGTCTTTCCTACACTCATCAGTGCCTCTTTCAGCTATATGAAGTTAAAATCAGATACTATGAGAGCTCTCCTGATTTTTGGTTCATACAAAATGATTATTTTTCTGTGTAGATAGTTGTTATATTGGTGTCCTTCTGGGGTGATAATCAGTGAAGGCTTCTATTTGACCATCCTGTTCCACCTTGTGTAGTCTTTTATTAAGAAGAGACTGGCTCACAGTAGTGTATAGAGTTGTTTTTCCCAATAGTCATGATTAGTTTGCACTCATGTAGCCAATGCTTCTTTTTTTTTTTTAATGTCTCATGTGCAATCTGTAATATCAAAGGTGTATTCTCTAGGAGACAACATATGAATAAATGGCCCATCCAGGGTAGAACTTCTGTGTTTTAAGTAATCATGTGAAAAATACAAAACTAGCATGATTACTAGTAATAGCTGTATTCTAAGCAATTCCAGAACAATATTTTAAGTTTAGATAAAGAGAAAGAAACTAAGAGAAGAGCTAGGTATATTTTAAAATTTTATTAATTTGAACAATATGAGTGTTAGTACCTAGATACCAATGGTCATACCAATAACTGTAAAATAAATCCAAGGACAAAGAGATTTATTATGAGAAGTGAATAACATAAAGAGCCATTTTGTATTATTTTAGCCTAGAACACAAACCTAGAAAAAGACATATGAGCTGGAACTTTAAAATGTCTTACTTTTAAAAAATATCCTAGAAGGGTCATACTCCCAATTCGAGTTAATATTTCTACTTTGAAATTGTGGAGTAATGAAATCAAAAGGCAATGTTTTGCCTCTTACCAGTTATTTAGAGGGAAAGTTAAAAAAGAAACCCTCTTGCTTTTCATTCTCTCTGGGACTCTGAGTTCAAAAGTAAAAGGAACACTCAGATTAAATTTTTATTTCTTCCTAGAAAAATATTACATGCATATGAAGAAAAACTATAATCTACAATTACTGGGTTAATTTTAATTTGTCTAAGAGTGCACAGTGAAATGTTTAAAAAAATCTAAACTAATATGAAAGGAATAAACAACAGAAACTAAGCAGGTATTATAGAGAAATTATTCTGAAATACACAGAACATAACATCAGTTATTTACTCTGTTGATACCTAAGACCATAGCAATAAGAAATTATCCCAATAAAAGAGTATCTTTCAACATGAGCAAGATGTTAGATAAGGAGGGTTGAAATTACAAAGGGGAGAGAGATACTGTTCATGTAACAGGGCCATGTTTTTGAGGCTCTCCTCACTTTAGGATTCGTTTGTAGGTGCCAGAGGCCATTTGGTTGTTTGTGCACATTATTTTTAAGAAAAGCTTTTTGAAAGAAAAATAAAATGGAATTACATATACAGTAGATATATTTTTGTACAACCTGAAATGAGTAAACTGATCTGGAAAAGCTCGTTCTTACTTTTTGTTTTCAAATACTAGAAATCACAGTAAATATTAACCATATGTAGATGTGGTCTAGTATTGTCATTATTGGAGAAAAAGCACTATTGAAATGGAATCAATTTTGTACATTGCATTTTTAAAACCTGAATGATCATTGTTAAGTGAGTTTTTGTAGCTAAGTATTTTTAAGATTGTTGAGTGATTTTTAAAGGAAATGTCCATGTGTTGCCAGTAGTACTATGTAAGTAGTCATAAATGGAACAAATAATGATTGGCATAATCAGTATGACTCATTTATATTTGATAAAACCTCTCCAAGATGCATTAGGCACACACCAACTGTGGAAAAAAGGATGGAATGTGATTCCTTTTAACTTCACAAATTTGTGAAAAATCTAACTTATTTAGTAGCAAAATGGTAGTAGAAAAAATCTTAATAAAAATAATCATAGTAAAATATAGACACAGTATTTCTTAGTTTTTTTGCTGCACATAAATTAGTCAGAAACAGCCTTTTTTGTGTCACTCAATAAATTACAGAAAAGTATTAATACAATCCTCATCCTTTAATCACACACAGATATAAAATGTCTTATCAGGGGAAAGAACACACAGAGAAAGCAAGAGAAAAATAGAGAGAGACAAGAGGGGATGGAGGAAAGATAGACATATATTGGAAAATTATTGCACTTTCTAGAAGAGATGTCATTTCTGGGATAAAAGAAGCTTTGAGTGGATTATAGAATATATCAGAGGCATTCTTTTCAAAGAAAGATAGATTTGCAAAAATACAATCAATTGAAATAGTAAAATTCAGTGAAATTTCAGCAATTTCAGCAGAGTAATTAAGAATAATTTACAAAAGCTAATTTTTAAGAAATCATTCTGTAATGAAGTATTCTATAACAAACTGATATAGTATGTGGACAGTAGGTTATACAAAACCCTAAGAAAAAAAAGAAAAAAAATTAAAACATTAAAGAATAGCAATAAAGCATCAGATCATATTATATTAACATGCCATGATTAGATTGTTTTTCTTTCTGATGTACCATCCCCTATACAAACACTAGGCAAACAACATGGAACAGTACCTTTCTTTTGGCCTTTAGCTGCTCATGATACTTGTCGCAAGTATCTCCGGGGGATTTCTCCTCCCCAGAGAGTAATTCCAACAATGGTGTATGTGATACCCATGATGAGCAATGGGAAAAAGTACACCAGTATAATGACGACAACATGGTAACTACAATGAATAAGAAAAACACATGCTGAATAACTTTTTAGAAAGAAATACTGGGGACTGAATTTGCTCAGCTTTAAATCATAATTAAAACTACCAAGAATTATCTCTACATTATCTTTACACATTCATCTCACAATTCCATCAAAATATCATGCTATTGTCACTTATATTTATGTTTCAAATTCTGCCAGTTGATGTTTGTCAATGTTTACTTGGTATATGAAAACTATAGTTGAGTTGAAGGGGGCTCAGTTAAACACGTGTGCCTCTTGTTTAGATGTTGAGGATGAAAGACTTTCTACTGCTTTGTACTCTGCTTGTTAATTGTTGAGCTAAACTAATTAAATGTATCATTGGTGGAAAGGGAAGGGACGGAATAAACAAATCAACTGGCATATATTTTCTCCTATGTTGGATTATCTTCTATATCCCTGCAACATCAGACATACATAAATTGGTTTTCATTCAAATGGAGGGAAAGAAGTAAGTAGATACTCTGAGCCATAATGAATCCACAAGTTACTACAATTTTTAAAAATCAGGTAAGGACATTTGCATGTAATTTTCCAAAGTCATGGTGCATTTGATTGCATTGTTAACTTGCTAAAAAATTGTTGACATAGTAATCACATTAAAAGTATGCTGCTGTAAATTATCAAATTAAATTCTGATATTTAGTAGCTTTTGATCAAAATTATAAGAACTCAATTAGAGAGGAAAAGGAGAGAAAGCCATACTACAATAGCGCAAATAGAATTTTACAAACTTTTTTGTTGTTTTCACTGTCTTGGAAGGCTTTAAAGTAATTAAAATTTTGTTATAACAGTTGTATCCATACCAGTGTTTTTTTTTTTTTTTTTTTTTTTTTTTTGTAAAGTGAATCTTAAATATCCTTGACTTTCTGTTTCTTGGTAGATTACTAAGTATTGATTTAAAGTCAGTGAGGAAGTAATTCAGTCAACAAATAATTTGAAGATAACATTATCATACAATTAAGATGTAGTAATAATAATGAATAGAGTATAATACTCAGTTTATATGAGCTTCCTGATTTTCCTTAAATAAGTTCTTCCTAACATTTTAATTCAAAAATCTGAACTTTGTATAGAGCAAAAGTAGATAAAGTGACTGCTTTAAAAGACAACCACTATTTGAACCATTAGTTATTTTTAAAGGGAAAAAAATGATCAGTAAAATGGAAAAATAAGCATTTTATTGAAATTAAATTTAAATGATTAGAATTTAAAAATAAAATGCAACCAAGTACACAATTACATTATTATTCCTTTTTGCTTTATTTAAGGTGGGTTTAAAATATGAACCAAATTTTCCCATATATTATAGCATTTTTATTTCCTTTTCAATCTAGTGTTCAGGTTTTTAAATTCTTTTTGCTTGTCTAGAGACAAGCAGAAGAACACAAACCAAATCAAACCAAAATAAAATTAGATAACCTACTAGGGTGCTCCTTCCCTTCGGCAACACTTCTTAAAAGAGCAATCAACACTTTTAGGCTTTGATTTCTTCCTTCTCACTCATTTCTCAATCAATAACAACCATGCTTTTCTTTGCACATTGCTTTTATCTTTTATCACTTTCTTCAGGAAACTCTCCAGTGCCATCCCACATAGACATCCTCATATTTCCAATTGAAAACCTTAGTAACTTACACAAACTTATTGATCACATACATCATACAGTATTACAGTATTTTTATATGTTTCCTTTTCCAAATAACATGTGAACCCTGGGGGAAATGTCTATGTCTTATTTGTTTGGTTGTTGCTCCTGATCTATAGTTTTATAAGTGATATACTGAATTGAAAATCATAATAGAAAATTAACTTACGTGAAGTGTTGTTTGGGACCCTCTGGCCACTGCACAAAGCAGAGAGTACGACCTGGCAGGACTTTGGTTTTGGAATAAAGACATTGAGGAAAGGCAAGTAGAAATGCTAGAATCCAAATACTTCCAATGACAATCTTGGTTGCTGTGGCAGAGAGTCTGGGTTTCAACGGATCAATAATAGCCATATACCTATATAAAAACAAATGAAACCATTTTGTTGGTTTTCTTTTTAACAGAGTTTAAAATGGAGTTTCAAAGGCATTTCAAAGGTGTTTCAACAGTTACAGTTACTGCTTTTTTGAAAAACCAGTTGATAAGGACTTTGCTTGAGTAGAGGCAGCATAGAATGGTAATCATGGCATAGTCTAGGAATCAGGCAGATTTAGGTTCAAATTCTATTCTGACACTTGTTTAAACTTTTTGAACCTCAGCTTTGCTATTTTTAAAATTGAAATTAAAACACCCATCTCTTCAGCTAAAGTGAAGATCAATAGATAAAAGTCAGCAGTCCCCAGCTTTTTTGGTACCAAGGATCAGTTTTATGGAATCAATTTTTTCCATGGACTGGTGGTGGGTGAGGGATAATTCAAGGATATTACATTTATTGCACACTTTATTTCTGTTATGATTCCATGAGTTTGGACCAATGTGATATAATCACCACAATCAGGGTACTAAACATAATCCATCACTTTGAAAAATTTCCTTGTGTTCTTATGTGTGTATATTTGGGGTGTGTGTGTGTGTGTGTGTGTGTGTGTGTGTGTATCTGTTAAGAACACTTAAGATCTATTCAAGAACGGAAAATCAAACACCGCATGTTCTCACTCATAGGCGGGTGTTGAACAATGAGAACACATGGACACAGGGAGGGGATCATCACACACTGGGGTCTGTTGAGGGGGTCCAATAAAATAATGATACAACTCGCCATAATGGAGAATCAGTGGGAGCCCTGAGCTTGTTTTCCTGCAACTAAATGGTCTCATTTGGGGTTGATGAGAGACAGTAACAGATCATCAAGCATTAAGTTCTCATAAGGAGTGTGAACCTAGACTCCTTGCATGCACACTTCACCATGGGGTTCACTCCTGTGAAAATCTAATTCTGCTGACCTGACAGAAGGCGGAGCTCAGGCAGTAATGCAAGCCCTGGGAAATGGTAGTAAATACAGATGAAGCTTCCTAGCTCACCAGCCACCACTCACTTCCTGCTTTGCAGCCTGGTTCCTAACAGGCCGAGAACTGGTACTGGTCCCTGACTCCAGGAACTGGGGACCTCTGATGTAAGTGAAAGATATTAATAATTTGGCACTGTGCCTAACACATTAGAATTCATAAATGTCTGTTGAATGGAATTGGAAAGGCACTTAATTAGTGCTTACAAATACTGGTTTCACAACTCAAAACCTTCATGTATCTTCTGTATGCTTAATTTTTAAAAATATTAATTCTAGAGAAATCATATGGATTATACCACATACTTGACAAAGATGAGAAACTCCTATAAAAGATATGGTCAACAAATCTGTTCAAGAGCAGCAAGAGACAAGTTCAGATTTTCAATGATTAATAAATAAAGTTTGATTGAGACTATGCTTTCCTATTATACCTCATATTGAATGCAAACTGCATCATGAATGTCTTCATGGGGCCTATCTGTGTAACTACATGTAACCTTGTTGTAACAGAAAAATATATTTGAGTCACTAAAAAGTATACTTAATATATACTTAAATATGACTTTTGGAGGGCAACTTTCTGGGGAATTTAGGAACTCTGTAAATATGGTAAGTAGAGTCATGCTTTATTAACACAGTAACAATATACCTGAAAGAAGCAACTTCCAATGTTGAACTGGATATAGCATGACTGATTGCCAAATTCTAGCTAATGTTCAGAGGCAAAAATAATATATACCAAACAAATTAGATTTTTGTATTTTAATAAAACATAATCTTTATATTGTTTCAATTTCATTTTTGATCATTTTATGTACATACATTTGATTTATGAAAAATTTTCAGAGGGAGTACTTTCATCAAAGAATGAATATTGCATAGGCCAAAAATGTCAACCTTAACAATGAATATTTCAAAATAAGGATATTTTATCAATATATTTATAATTCTTTGCTTCTATAACTACTGGGTAGAATGAAATCTTCAGAAGAGATTGTAAAAATTATCTACATAATATTCTTAATATTAACTATAGCTATGATTTACCTAAAGAAAATAGTCTTAATTCATTATGTATAACAGCTATTAGGTAAACATGAAACTTATATTTTAAAAAACGTCATATTTGTCCTTTTGTGACTGGTTTAATTCGCTTCATGATTCCACATATATGTGGTATCTAAAGAGTGAAACTCATGAAAGTATAGAACAGATGATGGTTGCTGGGGGCTCAATGGGTATAAAGTTTTAATAATGCAAGATGAATAAGTTCTAGAGGTCTGCTGAATAACATAGTACCTATCGTTAACGATAAAGTATCATGGACTTTATTATGTGAAAAGAATAGATCTTTTTTTTATTGTACTTTATGTTCTGGGGTACATGTGCAGATCATGCAGGATTGTTGCATAGGTACACACATGGCAATGTGGTTTGCTGCTTCCATCCCCCCCGTCACCTACATCTGGCATTTCTCCCTATGTTATCCCTCCCCAACCTCCCCCACAGACCCCATGCTGTCCCTTCCTTGGTCCCCGCCAACAGACCCCAGTGTGTGATATTCCCCTCCCTGTGTCCATGTGTTCTCTTTGTTCAACACCCGCCTATTAGTGAGAACATGCAGTGTTTGATTTTCTGTTCTTGAATAGATCTTAAGTGTTCTTAACAGACACACACACACACACACACACACACACACACACACACACACTAAATATACACACATAAGAACACAAGGAAATTTTTCGAAGTGATGGATTATTTTAAGTACCTTGATTGTGGTGATGATATCACATTGGTCCAAACTCATCAAAATGTATACATTGAGTATGTTGAATATGTGCATTTTTTTGTATATCAAGTATACCTCAATAAAGCTTACAAAAACAGAAAAGGAAAAACAATGATAAAAATGTACCGAGGTTGAGGAAACAATGTGAACTCTACAAAGAAAATAAAATGCATATGTTTGAAATAGAAGATTTTAAAATTCATCTCTTGGGCTTATGTTGGTGAAGATAATAATAGAAAAATTTATTGATTGTTAACCATAACTAGGGTACATATTGTATGTAATAGGGTTAAATCTATCAAATATACTTACTAGGCATAATAATCCAACCACTGGAATAATACTTTTACCTCGATTTTACAGAAAAGTAAACTGAGGGTTAAAAGAATTGTTCATAATGATTCAGATAATAAGGTAAAAAGCTAGAATTTTAAGCCACTTATGCCAGTCTTCAAAGACAATATAGATACAGATTGTAGCTTTTGAATATTCCATTTATTTTAGGAGAGAAATAAATAAAACCATTTATTTTAGAAGAGAAATATATATATTTATCATCCACAATATATGTATGTGTTAGATACTTATATATGTGTGTGTATGTGTGTGTGTGTGTGTGTGTGTGTGTGTGCGTGTATTAGAGATATCCACCAAAGAATCAGAAGCAGCATTTTGCATTTTTGAATCTAAAAGCCTTTATGTGTAACATTAAAACAAAAGTAAAATATATAAAGAAATTATATGTGGGCATTTCTGTTCCTGCTCCTGTTGATTATAAGTCACATAGCTTATATCTCAATACAGGAATTATTTCTGTATTGGTGTTTCAAAGCCAAGCACTTGTCAATAAATTTGTTTTACTAAACTGAATATTCCTCAAATGTTATTATAATCTTTTGCTTTGTTGCTTGCTTTGGTAGCTAATGAATGCAATTAGACAGACAGATCTTTTGAGATGAAAAGAAGTGGAATAACACAAGCAGGCTTAAAGCCCTGTCCAATGCCTGTAGCACAGATAATTCAAAGTAAACTGCAAATCTCATTGATTCTTCTGGCCAGTCAAATTTAATCTAGTGCTAGAGAAATTATTTTCTGAAATAATTTCTCCCTGTCAGAAATTAATTTCTAATAGGTGGAATATTGTTTTATTTTAATTATATATAAATAATCAATTCATGTTCTCATGAACATTTTAGTGATAGCAGAGATATTGAAACTTCTGGCATATCTTTTTGTCATAGCTGGTCTGATCCATGATTCATTTATTTAATAAAACATTTGTTGAATGCCTGCTATGGTATTCTAAACACTATTGATCCAACACTGGGCAGAAATGGTTTTCTGTGAAGTAGAAAAATACTTCACAAATTATGAAGTCCATACCATTTCTGAAGCAGACAAATACTAATCAAGTAATCTCAACAATAAATGTAAATTACTTATTTGACAATTGTTTCAAAAGTAAGGCCAATTGTATACATGAACTGGGAAAAATATATTTAGATTGTACTTCAATTTTCTTTAAGAGAAGTCATTCTAGGTTGAAACTTGGAAGGATAACCAGGCAAGATGGCAGAAGAGTGAGGGTTGCAAAGATTTCTGGGAGAATGAACAGTATATGAAAAACTCTCATGTTGTTGGTGGTTTTTGTTTTTTTTTTTTCTTTTTGAGACAGAGTCTCACTCTGTCACCCAGGCTGGAGTGCAGTGGCATCATCTTGGCTCACTGCAACCTCTGCCTCCTGGGTTAAGCAATTCTCCTGTTTCTGCCTCCAGAGTAGCTGGGATTACAGGTGTCTGCCACCATGACCGGCTAATTTTTATATTTTTAGTAGAGATGAGGTTTCATCGTGTTGGTCAGGCTGGTCTTGAAATCCTGACCTCAGGTGATCTGCCCACCTTGGCCTCCCAAAGTGCTGGGATTACAGGTGTGAGCCATTGCAACTGGCCTGATGGTGGGTTTTTACGGGTTGAACTGTGACCCTTCAAAAAAGATATATTGAGGACCCAGTATCACAGATCTTATTTGGAAATAGAGTGTTTACATAGGTAATTGGGGTTAAATTATGTCATTAGGGAGGTCTCTAACCCAATATGACTAGTGTCCTTGTTTAAAGGGAAAATTTGGAAACAGACAGGTAGGGAGAATGTCATGTGAAGACAGAAGATTGAAATGAGGCATCCACAAGCCAAGAAACAACAAAGTTTGCCAGCAAATCACCAGAAGACAGGTTAAGACAAGGAAAGAATCCCCTACAGGTTCTTGAGGGAGCATGTCCCCTGCTGACACATTGAGTTCAAACTTCCAGCTTCCAGAATAAGACTATAAATTTCTGTTGTTTAAAGGCACCCAGTGAGTGGTACATTGTTATAGCAGTCCTAACAAACTAAGACAGTGGGTACAGGTGGGAGAAGCATCATTTTCTTTACTAATTACAGGATACAGCAATTGATGACCAGAAAGTAAAGAGGGAAGGTGGTTTGAGATGAAGTTATAGTATAGGTTGTAGATTTTTTTTTCCCATGGAAGGTAACTGAGAGAATTTTATGAGAGAAGTAGAATAATCAGATTACCTCTAGAAAAGAGCTTCGAGCTTCAGTCTGCAGACTGAAAGAGGAAAAGAATGGAAGCAAAGGTTGGGTGCAGTGGCTCACACCTGTAACCCCAGCACGAGAGGCCAAGGCAGGCAGATCACTTGAGACCAGGAGTTCGAGACCAGCCTGACCAACATGGAGAAACCTCATCTCTACAATAAATACAAAAATTAGCCTGGTGTGGTGACACATGCCTGTAATTCCAGCTACTCAAGAGATTGAGACATGAGCACTGCTTGAGCCTGGGAGGTGGAGGTTGCAGTGAATGGAGATCACGTCACTGCACTCCAGCCTGGGTGACAGAGCAAGACTGTCTCATAAAAAATAAAAAGGTGATGGGGGAGGAAGGCAACAAATCACACTGCCATGTGTCTACCTATGCAACAATCTTGCATGTTCTTCACATGTACCCCAAAACCTAAAATGCAATAAAATATATATATGTAAAATAAATAAATAAATAAAATAAAAAATAAAAAAAATAGATATAAAAGTGGAAGCAGGGAATTAAGTTATCTACCTAATGTTCTGATTCAGGTCAGAGATGATTGCTGCTTAGAATAGGGCGTTACCACAGAAGGTTGAGTTAAGTGAATGGTTTGAGGAAAGTAAAGAAATATCAAAATACTATTATAGAAAGGGGCACTTAGTTGACCAAACAAATAGGGAGAATTGCCAGGCTCTGACGAAAACTTATTTGAAACTGTTGATATGGAATTCATTTGGGCACCAATGTTTTCTATTCAGTAACTTTCTTCAGTAACAATAATTTGAATGGAGAGAATGGATACTTAGGCTTATCCAAACAAACATTCTCTGGATCTTGAGAAGAAATGATTAGATTTGAGATATAATTTCACCCAAATAATTGTCAGTACTTTATTCCTTTAAATAAAAAATATATTTTAGGTGATCACATTAGCTTTTCCAAGGTTTTTTGCTGAGCTTCTCATCACCATTCTACCTTCACCAGAGTCTTAAAGACATTAGAATCTCCTTAGTGGGATTATTTCATAAGTAATAGCTAAGAGCTGATTCTTCAGTCTTCATATTAGCATATCACCTAAACATGTTTTAAAGTCACTTTTTATTATCTTTTATAGAAGCTGAAATTCTCAGAAGCCTCTATTGAAAGCTCACAGTTTTAGAGCTACTCTTAACATTTTTCCATTCCTCTCTAATACTAGATCACTTTGCTTTACCATGTGCTTTTTTTCTTATATAATTGAGAAGGTCTTTTATGTTTGCTTATTGTCTTTTGAAAAGTAGATTATTTTGGATATAACTTTTGTTTGCCTGCTGTCCATAAGTATGCCTTTTCAATTTTGTAATTGTTATTGGTATCTACTGTAACTTCCTTTTGTTAGCATTTTTATTAAGATGTTTCTGTATTTTTATGTGCTTTTACGTATTTTCAAGTTTTGCAGTGAAGACAGAGTGCAGCCTTCAGACGTTTATCTGACTGCAGAAACTATGCAAAAAATAACTTGACTAAAATGATATGACTTTACTGCCTTCCAATCAATTTTCTCCTGGTCATAGTAGAATATGTTCTAGTATGTTAAGTCCCAAATATAAAATGTGATGTGCCTACTCTGTGAAAAATAAAGATTAGTTGCAACAGCTGCTCATGACCCATAAAGCTTCAAATTCTGGCCTTCAGTGCTAGGGTATTTTCTGCTTTGACAAATCATTTGAGAGATACATGACCTTTGTCAAAATTGCATTTTCTAGATACATTTTATTTTGCTATTTTTTTCATAACTGTCTTTTCTATTCTTTTTTTTTTCTTTTTTCTTTTTGATGGGCACTTACTCTGTTGCCAAGACTGGAGTGCAGAGATGTGATCATAGCTCACTGCAAACTCCAACTCTTGGCTCAAGTGATATTCTTGCCTCAGCCCTCTGAGTAACTGGGACTACAGGTGCATGTCTGGCTAGTTTTCTTTCTCTTTCTGTATTTCTTGTAGGGATGAGGATTTTCCATGTTGCCCAGTTTGGTCTCGAATTCCTAGGTTCAAGTATTCTGTCCACCTTGGCCTCTCAAAGTACTGGGATTATAGGTGTGAACTACCAAACCTGGCTCATAACTGTCTTAGACAAACTTAAGAATAAACAAATCAATCAGTTGATTACAAATGTTGTCTTAAAACATTTCAAAGTGAATGAGCTTTTATTAAAATAAACCTGTATTTGCTGACAGTCATATGAATATATACATATAATAGGATATTATCTGTCAAGAAACAAATCACTTGTTCATCTACTCAAATTCTTTGATTTTTATAAGTAAAATGTATGTACTGATATTTGAGGGAAATTATATTTAAAACAGCTTCAGAATAGTGCAAGTATTTGTTTTTATGTTATAGGCTTTCAGTTTAAAGTTAGAATTAGGCTTATCTACTCATTTATGTGTTTATTTTAAACAATTTCTTGAATACCAACTATCTTCTGGGATTTTGTTATCTTCTTTGGCAATATTGATGAAGAAAATAGAAGTAGCTCCTGCCCTTGTGGAGTTCAGAGTCTAATGCAGGAGAAATGTATTACTCAAGTAGTCACTAAATTGATTAGAAATTATCACACAAATGTCCCTTGAAGTAACGTTGCCTCCTGAGTATTTGGTTAAATGTTCCCTGGGGCTTTAGTGTAATGGCTTTTGTGCTCAGTACCGTACCCTATGATTTTTAAAGTTACCAATCTGACTTTTATGGTTCCCTCTGTCACTATTCTTGAATCATATAAAATATACATATGGTTTCCAAAAGAAATTCATTTATATAAAGCATTTCAGATTTCAAAATTCTATTGAACTTAGAGGTTTAACAGGGAGGAGAGTACACTGCCATTCTTTGTTCTGATGTTTGTCCTTGAATTTATTCTCTTTGTAATGTTCACCTAATTTTCTAAAACCCTACATACATCATGAGTGAATCTTCATTTACAACCTCTTATGAAGTTTAACCCAGTCCCTGACTTCCTCATTTAACTGTAGTTCTAGCTCAATCTTTTGGAAATGCTGGAGAATAAAAATTTCCTCACTGTGTACAGTGCGATATAAAGATATGTACAAGTAATTATAAAGCATAAGATAGAGAATTTGACCTCATTGTGGTTATAGGTTGACACAGTGGTGAAGACATTACGTATAACTTCCACAAGTAAGCAATATTAAGATTAGAAAAATAAGTGGGGGCTTATTTAGGGAGAAGGTGGGGATGGGAAAAGAAAGTTGAACAGTGAAGTCCCGAGGTAGGAGAAAGCATAGTGCATTTTGGGAACTAAGAAAGGCCAGTTTTACAGAATACAGGACAGGGAAAAATCAGAAGTGGTGCTGAATAAAGCTAGAGATGTAGGTATGAAACATGATTTCATAAATATATTCATTATAAATTTTATATATTAACAATAAAAGTAATAATTGCTAATGCATGCTTAGGTACTATATACTCTTCTAAGTACTTTACATGTAAGTCATTGAATACTAAAATTTTAATTATTTATATGAATAGCACAAAATGATGTGTATAAAAATGCTGCATCAGTAGAGAATGTTACATAAAACAATGTCCACTCAAAATTTCAGGTATAGATTTAGACATGGTTATCTATAGTGGCAATATAAAACTTGCTAAATTTTTGCTACTTATACTATCTCTGTAATAAATAGTTTTAAAATCAGAACATGATTGATTATTTCACCCAAGAGATATAAAATTCTAATCACTTTTTCAAAGTCCAGTTTACTGAAATTTTGTGTCACCTCTATATTGTCCCAGAAAACCACTTCCATAAGTAATTTCCATAAGTAACTTCAAAAGAGTTGCTTCACAAAGTCACTTCGGTGTTATCAATTACATACTAAAAACTTTGAGTTCAGGCTGGGGTGGTGGTTCATGCCTGTAATCACACCGCTTGGGGAGGCTGAGATGGAGGGATCACCTGAGATCAGAAGTTTGAGACCAGCCTGGCCAACATGTTGAAACCCTGTCTCTGCTAAAAATACAAAAATTAACCGAGCGTGATGGGGCACACCTGTAATCCCAGTTACTCAGGAGGTTGAGGCAGAAGAATCACTTGAACCTAGAAGGCGAGGTTGCAATGAGCCAAGATCGCTCCCATTGCACTCTAGCTTGGGCACACAGTGAGACTCTGTCTCAAAAGAAAAAAATCCAAAAAACTTTGAGCTCAAATATTTTTAGCTCCCACATACAGTTACTAAAGAGGATAAGGTAAAGAAAATACAGTTACTAAGTTCAAAAATACAATTGATAGAAGAAATATCAATTGATAAGTTCAGTATCACAATAGGGCAGCTTATAGCTAATAATAAATTTATTGTATATTTCTTAATAACTAAATAACTAAAAGACTAGAATTAGAATGTTTCTAACACAAAAGAATGCTAACTGCTTGAGGTAGTGGATACTTCAGTAACTCTGATTTTATCATCACACATTGCATGCTTTTATCAAAATATTACATGTGTCCCATAAATATGTATACCTATTATGCATTTAAAATAATGTAAAAATACTGGTACACTAAAAGATCACACTTTGCAGCTTATCTTACATGAATGTAAGAAATCTGCACTTATAACCCACCCCAAAGATGTAAAACATTTGAAAGAAATAAAAAAGACTGAAACAAATTATACAAAAACAACTTTATTGAGAGTTTAATTCCCTATGAAAACACTTTTGAACTCTTAGCAGATGATTATTATTATTTATTTTTGAGATGGGGTCTCTGTCACCCAGATTGGAGTGCAGTGGTGTGGTCTTGGCTTATTGCAACCTCTGTCTCTTGGGCTCAAGTGATCCTCCCACCTCAGTCTTCTGAGTAGCTGGGACCACAAGAGTGCACCACCACTCCTGGCTGTTTTTTGTATTTTTATTGTAGATAGTGGGATCTCACCATGTTGTCCAGGCTAGTCTTGAACTCCTGAGCTCAAGTGATGAGCCTACCTTGGTCTCCCAAATTGGTGAACCACCACATCTGGTCAGAAGATCATTTTTTTGGAAGCAATTCCTTCACTGACATATAGGAGTACCTTGGATGTATTGTAGATCTGGTTCCAGACCATCACAATAAAGTGAATATTGCAATAAGGCAAGTCACACAAATTCTAGGTTTTCTAGCACATTTAAAGCTTATGTTTCCACTGTACTATATATAGTCTACCAAGTGTGCAATAGCATTATGTCTAAAAAATGTACATAGCTTAATTAAAAATTACTTACTGATAAAAAGCACTAATGAGCTTCTGATCCTTTAGCAAGTCATAATCGTTTGCTGGTGGAGATTCTTGCCTCAAAGTTGATAGCTGCTGACTGATTAGGGTAGTGGTTGTGAAAGTTGAGGTGGCTGTTGCAATTTTTGTTTGCATGTAAGAAGGCTTAATTTTTTTATTTTATTTTCATCTTTAATTGTTTTGAGTAGGTAACCGTTATATTGGCCTGGTGTGGTGGCTCACGCCTGTAATCCCAGCACTTTGGGAGGCTGAGGCAGGCAGATCGCCTGATGTCAGGCATTCGAGAACAGCCTGGCCAATATGGTGAAACCCTATCTCCATTAAAAATACAGAAAACTAATGGGCGTGGTGGCATGTGCTGTAATCCCAGCTACTTGGGAGGCTGAGGCAGGAGAATTGCTTGAACTCGGGAGGTGAAGGTTACAGTGAGCCAAGATTGTACCACTGCACTCCAGCCTGGGTGACAGAGTGAGACTCCTTCTCAAAAAAAAAAAAAAAAAAAATAGTCATATGTATTTATGACGTGTATGTGATATTTTGATACAATCATTAATGTGTAATGATCTGATCAAGGTAAATAGGATATCCATCAGCTCAAGGATTTATCATTTTTTTATGTTGGAAACATTCCAAATCCACTCCTCTAGTTATTTTGGAATACACAATATATTTTTTTTAGTTCAAAGTATGAGTGAGAATATACAATATCTGTCTTTCTGTGCTTGGCTTATTTCACTTAACATAATATACTTCAGTACCATTCATATTGTTGCAAATGACAGGATTTCATTCTTTTTATGGCTGAATAGTATTCCATTGTGCATCTATTATTAAAAGTAATGGCAAAAACCACAATTACTTTTGAACCAATCTAATATACCACATTTTCTCTATCCATTCATCCATTGATGAACAGTTAAGTTGTTTGTATATCATGGCTATTGTGAATAGTGCTACAATAAACATGGGATTATAGATACTCCTTCAATATATTGATTTCCTTTTTGAAAAAATATATATCTAGTATTGGGCTTGCTGGATGATTTGATATTTCTATTTTAGTTTTTTGAGGAACCTCCATACTGTTTTCTATGGTGGCTGTACTAATTTACAGTCCAGCAGTTCATGAGCATTCCCCTTTGTCTGCATCTTCATCAGCATCTATTACTGTTTGTCTTTTTGATAAAAGCTATTTTAACTGAGGTGACATGATATCTCATTGTGACTTTAATTTGCATTTCTCTGATAATTAGTGATGCTGAGCATTTTAAAAATATTCTTGTTGATGATTTGTACATTCTCTATTGAGAAATGTCTGTTCAGGTCTTTCCCATTTAAAAAATGGGATTATTTGTTTTTCTATTGAGGTATTTGAATTTCTTATATATTATATTTCCTAATTTCCTTTTTAAATTTTGATATAGATTTATTTCATAAAATTTTGATTATACTTTATGTACAGTTGTATTCAGCTTTTTACATTAACATGGTATATGAGAATTTTTCCGTATTTTAAAATATTTCCCCAAATGTAATTCTAATGATTATGCTATGGACTGTCATTTGATGAATTAAAACTTATGTAACCATTTTCCTCCTATAAAAATTTTTTTTTTGTATTGCATTTTAGGTTTTGGGGTACATGTGAAGAACATGAAAGATTGTTGCATAGGTACACACATGGCAGTGTGATTTGCTGCCTTCCTCCCCCATCACCTGTATCTGGCATTTCTCCCCATGCTCTCTCTCCCCCAACTCCCCACCCACCACTGTCCCTCTCCTATTTTCCCCCGACAGACTCCAGTGTGTGACGCTCCCCCTCCCTGTGTCCATGTGTTCTCATTGTTCAACACCCACCTATGAGTGAGAACATTCGATGTTTGATTTTCTATTCTTGTGTCAGTTTGCTGGGTTCCTAATTTCTTGTCAGTTGAATACTTTGCATATATTTCCTCCTATTGTTTCCTTTGCTGTGCAGAAGTTTTTTCACTGGTGCGATCCCATTTATGGATTTTTTTTTTCTTTGGTTGCCTGTGCTTTTGAGATCTAATTCCAGAAATCTCTGACAAGACCAAAGTCCTAAAGTCTTTCCACAATGTTTTCTAATGGTAGTTTCATAATTTAGGTTATATATTTAAGTGTTTTTTGATTTTACTCTCAAATTCTGCTGCTGCTTTTTCAGCTAAGTTTGTATAATATTCTACATTGTTTGTTATAATTTCAGCAATATTCACAGTATCTTGCCGAGAAGTAGATTTAATTTAAATAAACCACTTTCTTTGTTCATGCATAAGAAGCAGCTCCTCAATATTAAAGTTTGCTTATGATATTGCAGCAATTCAGTCACATCTTTAGGCTCCGCATTTTGTTCTTTTGCTCTTTCCACCACATCTGTGGTTACTTCCTTCACTGAAGTTTTGCACCCCTCAAAGCCATCCATGATGTTCTCAATGCCATCTAAAATGGTGACTCTTTTCCAAAAGATTTTCAATTTACTTTTCCTCTAGATTCATCAGATGATTCACTATGGCAGCTATTGCCTTACAAAATAAATTTCTGAAATAAAAAGACTTGAAAGTCTAGATTACTCTTTGATGCTATAAAAGAAACAGATGCTGCAGAATGAATGTTGTGTCAGCAGGAATGGAAACAACATTAATCTCATATATTTCTATTAGAGCTCTTGGGTTACTAGGTGTATTACCAATAAGCAGTGATATTTTGAAAGGAATCTTCTTTTCTGAACAGTGAGTCGCAACAGTGGATTTAAAATATTCATTAAACTATGCCATGAACAAATGTGTCATTGTCCATGCTTTGTTGTTCATTTTATAGAGCACTTCCAGAGTAGACAGCATAATTTTTTTTACATATATATATATTTTATTGCATTTTAGGTTTTGGGGTACATGTGAAGAACATGCAAGATTGTTGCATAGGTACACACATGGCAGTGTGATTTGCTCCCTTCCTCCCCCATCACCTATATCTGGCATTTCTCCCCATGCTATCTCTCCCCCAACTCCCCCACCCCCCCGCTGTCCTTCCCCTTTTCCCCCCCGACAGACCCCAGTGTGTGATGCTCCCCCTCCCTGTGTCCATGTGTTCTCATTGTTCAACACCCGCCTATGAGTGAGAACATGCGGTGTTTGATTTTCTGTTCTTGCGTCAGTTTTAGACAGCATAATTTTTAAGAGCCCTAGGAGTTTTAGAATGGCAAATGAGCACTGGCTTAGCTTCAAGTCACTAGCTGCATTACCCTTAGTAACAGAGTCAGTCTGTCATTTGAAGATTTGAAGTCAGGCATTGACTTATCCTCTCTAGTTATGAAAGTCCTAGATGGCATCCTTTTATAATGTAAGGCTGTTTTGTCTACATTGAAAATCTGTTCTTTAAGATGGCTACCTCATCAATGATTTTAGCTAGGTTTTTTTTAGATAACTTGCTGCAGCTTCTCCATCAGCACTTGCTGCTTTGTCTTGTACTTTTATGTTATAGAGATGGCTTCTTTCCTTAAACCTCTTAAACCAAACTGCTGGCTTACAAATTTTCTTCTGTAACTTTTTCAACTCTTTGAGCCTTTATAGCACTGAAAAGAGCTAGGTCCTTGCTCTGGATTAGGTTTTGGCTCAAGGAATACTGTGGCTTGTTTGATCTTATATCCAGATCACTTAAACTTTCTTTATGTCAGCAATAAGGCTGTTTATTTTTTTATCATTCATGTGTTCACTGAAATAGCACTTTTAATTTCCATCAATAACTTTTACTTTCCATTCACAACTTGGCTGTTTGGTGCAAGAGGCCTAGCTTTCAGCCTGTGTTGGCTTTTGATATGTCTTCCTCACGAAGCTTAAGCATTTCTAGCTTAACTCACTCAGATAGTGAGTGACATGTTACTCTTTCATTTCGACACTTAGAGGACATTGTACGGTTATTAACTGACCTAATTTCAACATTGTTATGTCTTAGGGAGTAAAGAGTCTCAAGGAGAAGAAGAGAGACAGAAGCAGGCGGAGCAGTCAGAACATGTACATTTGTTGATGAACTTCACTTTCTTACATGGGTGTGGTTTGTGAAGCTCCAAAACAATTAGCAGAATAACATCAAAGATCTCTGATCATAGGTCACCAGAACAGATTTAATCATAAATAAAAAGTTAAAAATATTGTGAATATTACCAAAATGTGACACAAATACATGAAGTGACACATGTTATCAAAAAATAGGCACCAATAGTTTTGCTCAATGCAGGATTGTAACAAACCTTTAATTTGTAAAAAAACAAACAAACAAAAAACCCAACCACAATATCTGCAAGGTGTAATAAAGCACAGTAAGATAAAATGATGTATGCCTGTATGTGTTAGGTTGAAATTCACGTATAAATAATATTTCTAGTAGTCAATGCTTTATAGAGATAATACAAAACACTATACATAATTAGCTGTACATGATATACTATTTAGACTGTAAGCTAGATATGCTTTTCCAAATGTGTACAACACCATTTCATTTCATTTTATTTCATTTTTATAAGAGGATGAGGTTTTAGATAAAAAACAAAGAGTGTAAAAGGCGGCTTAAACATGGAGGAATTAGAAAGAATAAGAGTGAAAGAAACCCCCAGATAGGAGCAATAGACTTAATTGCATAGCAGTTAATGGGTAAAGGAAGTGAAACTTTTTCACCTTGAAAAGAGATAGAACACTTGGCAGCTTTAGTTAAATATATGAAAGGCTGTAGTGAAGAACAGATATCAAAAACAGTGTTAGAACACTTTATGAGTAAAAGCTAAGACTACGCTGTTTCTGTGAGAAAAATGACTCACAGCTGTGCAGAGCACAGTTAATTTTCTACAGTGCTGTTAGAGGTTTTTCTGGTGTTTTGTTTTTGTTTTTGTTTTTGTTTTGCTGTGTTGTTGTGGGCCCTCAGGAAGAGTGAGTAACCATTTATTACATGAATTAAAGAACTATAAGCTACCAGATAAAGTGTGGAAATAGATGGAAGTAGGCTACCTCACAACTTTGTGATTCTAGTTTTAAGCAGAAGGAGCTTGTCTTAAAGCTGATTAATCGTAGTTCCAGGCTCTTATGTTCATAATTCAACTGATGAGGACAAGTAAACAAAGCTACATGTTTTAATTAGCACTACAAGGTATTAGTTTTGGCAGGCATTTTTCTGAACTAATACCAACATTAAAATTCTGTGAAAATAGATGTAAACTATTTTATATCTACCCTCCAAAAGTATGAATGGCTTCAGAAGAATTCTTACTATGCTTATATAAAAATATAGATGTTTTTTCACTCATAAAAAATGAATACTTTTTGTGCATCCTTATTCTAAATATTATTCATAGGGATACAGAGTCATTCTAAACTACCCCCTTTTTCTCACTTCCTTTGCACTGCTGAAGTCTTATTCATCCAATTTCTGACATCACCAAATCTGTTCTTTCCCTGTTTTCTAACTATCAATGCCTGGATCATTGAAACATTCTCATAATGAGTTTCCCTGCTGTGGCTCTTTCCTTGCTTTCTTCACAATGTCTCCAAAGTTATCTTTAAAAATATTTTTCTGCCTCTTCTCTTTCTAGAAGATTAACTGCAATTTTGCCCATGTTTTACAACGATACTAGACATCTTATATTTCCTCCTAGACCTACTATATTGTATCAGTCAAAGTTTTAGGGAAAATAGATGATGTGAAAATGGGCAAACTGAAGAGAGTTTAATAAAGAGGCCATTTACAAAGTTATGGGTGGAGTTCAAGGAAATTGATGGGAAGGAATGTTATCCAGAACTAGCAATGCCAGGGAGTGGGTACCCCAATTCTCCAGGCACGAAGCATGAAAGTATCCTAGAATCTGAAATGAAGATATAAAGCTTTAGTACACAAACACCCGATAAGAGATATGGTTACAGGTTGGAGGCTTAGCCAATTTGCAGCACTCCTGAAAGGAAGGAGTGGTAGACACATCGGAAAGCCACTCTCATCTTTTCCTCCCATTTCCTCCATGTGTCTCCCATTAGGCAACACCAAGAAAATGCCAGACAGCAAGGGACCCTATTAGTATAATCCACATAGGTAGTTAGCCTGAGTGGAGGGGTGGGGGGAGAAAAAGAAAGAAAGTGATAGGGAGTAGATCTGAACTGAAAAATTGAAAGTATCCCTCTTGCTAATACTGCAAAGTTATACAATTAGCAAACTTCTACCTGTGCTTTAATTTCCACTAACATACAGAATAATCACCCTGAATTATTTCCTTTCTATTCTTCTATAGCTAGTTTTGGCACACTGAGTACTTCAAAGGCATTGTGCTTAGACTTTGATTTCACCTTATTGTTCTAAATGAGCTACTAGAAGAAAAGTTCACTGATTTATTCTTCTCTGTGTTCTGTAGCACCTTGCAGCTTCTGGCTCACAGGAGTCAACATAATTGTTAATCAGTGAATGCAAGTGATTGCTAAATATTTCGACAGATAGATGAATAACCGTTCATAAATGAGGACTTCTGCATGTATATAGTTTTTAAAATAAATAGTTTTCTTAACTTTGCTAAGTAGAGATACCAAATATAACATTATAATAATGTTAAAATTACACTACATAACGCAATATATTCAAAGAGCTAGATAACATCAGATGCAGTAGACTGTCAACATAAATTATTCTAACCTATATTAAATATAATAGTGAAATTAACAAAGGAAGAAGAACAGCTGTAGAGATAAGCTGCAGATAAAAACAAACGAATGTAGTGTGTTAGAAGTGGTTCTTCAGAATAAAGAATCCAGAAACAAGACTGCACATCTAAAACTATCTGATCTTCTACAAACCTGATTTTAAAAAAAGCAATGGGGAAAAGATTCCCTATTTAATAAATGGTGCTGGGATAACTAGCTAGCTATATGCAGAAAATTGAAACTGGACCCCTGCCTTACACCATATACAAAAATTACCTCAAGATGGATTGAAGACTTAATGCAAAACCCCAAACTATAAAAACCTTGGAAGACAACCTAGACAAAGTTGCCAAAAGCAATTGCAATGAAAGCAAAAATAGACAAATAGCATTGTATTAAGCTAAAGAGATTCTTCACAGCAAAAGAAACTATCAAGAGTAAACAGCCAACCTACAGAATGGGAGAAAGTCTTCCAATCAATGCATCTGACAAAAGTCTAATATTCAGCATCTATAAAGAACTTAAACATCTTTACAGGAAAAAAACAAGCGACCCCATTAAAAAGTGAGCAAAGGACATGAACAAATACTTCTCAAAGAAGACATACATGTGGCCAACAAACATGAAAAAATCTCAACATCACTGATCATTAGAGAAATGCAAATCAAAATGACAATGAAATACCATTTTACACCAGTCAGAATGGTTATTCTTAAAAAGTCAAACAGCAACAAATGCTGGTGAGATTGTGGAGAAAAAGGAACACTTTTACACTGTTGGTAGGAGTATAAATTAATTCAACTGTTGTGGAAGACAGTCTGGTGATTCCTCAAAGATGTTAAAGTGGAAATACCATTCATCCCAGCCATCCCATTACTGGTATATACCCAAAGGAATAGCAATCATTCTATTATAGAGACACATGCATGTGTATATTTATTGCAGCACTATTCACAGAAACGAAGATGTGGAATCAACCTAATGCTCATCAATAATAGATTAGATAAAGAAAATGTGGTACATACACCATGGAATACTATGCAGCCATGAAAAGGAATGAGATCATGCCCTTTGCAGGGACATAAACTGAGCTGGAGGCCATTATTCTTAGCAAACTAATGGAGGAACAGAAAAGCAGATACTACATGTTCTTATTTAGAAGCGGGGAGCTAAATGATGACAACACTTGGACACATAAGAGGGCACCAACACACACTGGGGCCTGTTGAGGGTGGAGGGTCGAAGAGGGGAGGGCATCTGGAAGAATAATAATGGATGCTGGGTTTAATACCTATATAATGAAGTAATCTGTTTGGAAAACCACCATGGTACAAGTTTACCTGTGTAACAAACCTGCATATCCTGCATACATATGCCTGATCATAAAATAAAAGGTAGAAATAAAAAAAATAAGAAAAAAGTGGTTCTTAGATAGTTGTGAGTGGCACAGAAAGAAAAAAATGCTTATGCCAAATTCTGATATAAGGATTATATAAAATTTGCTTTGGATATTGTCCCTACCTTTTCAACAGAAACCTGTTTCATCAAGATGATGTAGTATAGGTTATCTTTCTTCAAAATCTCTCCATTTAAAACAGTTTTGTTGAATGGAGAGTAATGAGATCTTCTGTGCAATCTGAATAATGGCAACTAGTGCTCAGTGATTCAATTATCAAATGGAAATATTCAAAGACTTTTGGAGACTTTGTAAATTCTTTGGGTGTACTAGGAATTCTTTTCTTTCAATTACATTTCATGTGGATCTACACTGTATCAATTTTTTAAATCAGTTAAATAGTAGCCTGTGGCAATGCCAGTGTATTCTCTTTAAATTCACAGAGATCGTGGTGCCCAACAAGCATGAGGATTTCCAAATCTTAAGGGTATATAAGTTGTGAAAAGGGAAATACCTATTGAGTTAGTGCAAGTAGAATAAAGCAAGTATTAGATAACTTCAAAATTTAGATAATGAAGATGAGAATCAGAAACTTTTCCATAGTTGACTTTTCTTTTTAATTATATTTTCATGATCTTATTAAAGTTGATTTAAGCACAAACTATTAAATGATTTTTAAAACTTTAAAACTCATCTCCATTCATTTATTTATTCATTTATCCATACAACAAATATGCATTGATTGCCAAATAAATGAAAGCATTATTCTAGATTGTGTGACTATAAAGGTAAACAAAATAGATAGCAGCATTTTATGCAGAAAGATAAAACAGATTAAGTGGATGGAAAATGACATGAGTCTGCTATTTTGTAGTGGTCAGTTCATGCATGAGATACACTTAGAAAACAAAAAGATAGGTGTTTTTTTTTTTTTTTTTGTAACAGCTGCTTCTCTGTCCCCACATCTACAAATATAAGATTATTTTATTTTAATAGCCCTTTCTCTTTGAGGGCTGTAAGTCTTCTAAGTCTTTCTGAGCTCATGAGAGACAAATGACTTATTAGTAATATAATATTCAAAAAGCAAGTATTTTCTAGTTCTGTCATTTTCATGTCTCACCAGTGAAGCAAATCAGGGACGCTACAAAGTTCACACTGAATTACTAATCTGTATGGTGATTTCAGTTCCATTAATTTAAGAACATTATTATGCTTATTTTATAAATTTCATAAAGTGTTAACTGAAATCCTCTATGTTGCATTACTGTGTAAATACAGGAAATTAAAATTTTTAGTTCTGGTGGCTCTACCTCTGCCCATTTGCATTGCTTTCTTCTAGATAAAAACCAGTCATAATCCTGAATTTGTATTCTCCTGTTCCAAAATTGTAAAATGGAAGTCATACCTTCTGAGTAGAACTGTGTGTGTTTCTTTGAGTTGACAGTGTGGCATATAAATAATGGCTGTTATGGTTACCTTAGTAGCTGCATATTTCACACCTCAGGGCTGGAATTGTTAGACAGGTGGTGAAAGTATTCTGAGAATAGTCATAATATCTGATTTTTATAAACCATAACTCCAAATAAATGTTTGAGGTTGTAGTAGTACTTTTGGATTTTCTAAAACGGGTGCAAAGAGCTCTCACATCAGATTCCCTTTCATTCTCAGGTTTTATATGCACTGAAAAGACATCTCAATAACAACCCTATGTGGAGTAACTGCTGACTTTGAGTAAGCTAGGGGAGAGGAAATGGTATGAAATCTTTTAATTGAGCTCTACTTGTTTTATGAGATACCCCCTTTAAAATAACTCCCTTTAAAGTTTTAGTTTGAGGCTACAAATTTAAATTTATGTAATAACATTCCATAATGTAATGGTGACTCCAGATAACTGTGAGGAAAGGCAAGTAGAATAATGGTGTGTAATGAAAGCTCTCCATTGGTAGATAAATAAAAGATTGGATATCAATTATCTCTAACAACAGCTACACTGGAACTACACAGAATGCAGAAGCTAGGGCAGACCAACAATGCAAACTATATTATATGTACATATATTCAATATGGAGTAGTTTGATATGATAAAGTAGGACTTCTAACCCTTGAATTCCACTCAATGAGAAGCCACATTATTATATTGCTAAATTATGTTTATATAAATTATGTTTCTTTACTAGTACTTTTAAATCCTTTAATTGAAACCACCTGTTGTGCCTCAAATTATACTGTTAGACTGTGCTCAAACAAAGTGCAGTACTTGAGAACACATAAAAGTAGAGTGCTTTTGAGGGTTTCATCACCCATGTGACAAAACATGGTGATGTTCACATTAACAATAAAAAAATGCCCATATGAGCGTGGGTATTTTTTTGTTGTTAGCAAGACGAACTGGACAATTGAAGCAGCAGTCACACCTACAGAAGAGAGAGACAAAAATGGTGCTTAATCTGTAGAAATTTTTATTCTTTTTTTCCCTTTTTCTTTTTTTTTTTAATTGTACTTTAGGTTCTGGGGTACATGTGCAGATCATGCAGGACTGTTGCGTAGGTACATACATGTGGTTTGCTGTCTCCATCCCACCGTCACCTATATCTGGCATTTCTCCACATGTTATCCCTCCCCAAGCTCCCCCACCCCTCTGCTGTCCTTTTCCTGGACACCCAACAGACCCCAATGTGTGTTGCTCCCCCTCCCTGTGTCCATGCGTTCTCATTGTTCAACACCCGCCTATGAGTGAGAACATGCGGTGTTTGATTTTCTGTTCTTGTGTTAGTTTGCTGAGAATTATGGTTTCCAGATTCATCCATGTCCCTACAAAGGACATGAACTCATCGTTTTTTATGGCTGCATAGTATTCCATGGTATATATGTGCCACATTTTCCTTGTCCAGTCTATCATTGATGGGCATTTGGGTTGGTTCCAGATCTTTGCTATTGTAAACAGTGCTGCAATGAACATATGTGCGCTGATAAGGAGGAATGTTTACACTTGTTGGAAGAAAAAAATCTGAGCAGACCTAGTAAAATGAGAGACACGCATTATAGAACTAGTATGAAAATTTGCTCTGGTAACAATCCATTAGAAAGTTTCCAGATTAATTTAAGTGATGTATGTATCACTTAAAAGATATATATATATTTCTCATTATTATTGAGTGAAAATGCAGTAAGAGCTATATATAGAATAGCTTCTCATCTGTACCCTAACAGATAGCTAATAGAAATCTGTTCATGAGTCTAGTTTTTCAGGTCTCATTATCATTTACCTAACTCATTCATCACAGGAAATTATTGGCAACAACTATAGATTTTCTAGTTTTGTTTTCTTGTGATGAGGATCTTTTAAACTATAAGCCATCTCATCTATGTTCTCACTTAATAGGGTAACAGGGCTATTAGAAAATTGAACACTATTTTGATAGCTATGCTTATATATCCACCTCTTTGGTACCAGTATTCACAACAGTTTTTCAAAAGAAAACTAATTATCAGAGTAGTTTTATTTTTGTTGAATTATTTTTTTCTCTAAGCTTTCTCTTTTTTTCTTTTTTTTTATTTTAATAGGTTTTCTCTTGCTAAGATAAACTATTTTATTGAAAATTGAGGGTAATATTCCTTCTTTTAAAATATTTTTTGGATATTTCAATACAAATCCAACAGATTTGCTTGTAAACTGCTAAAATAGGATGTTTAAAATATGTATTTACCAAACTCAAGATAAAATTTAACTTTAGTTATTCAGATGCAGTCAAATCACATACAGTATTCCACCACCCCACACACAAATACAGTGTCACATTCCTACACATTATGAGGGATCTCTCAATTCTACTCACTTTTTGATGCTAAAAATTGTATCTAAAAATATAGTGACTCTCTCATGGCCTAAAATACATCATCATAAATCTATTAGACATAGCCTTCTTGTTGTGTCATAATATCTCTCATTTATAATTCATTTGAAATTATAGATTTTAAAATTTGTAGCTTAATGGGAACTTATATAATGACATAGATATATTAAAAGTAAAATTGTAGAAAAATATCTACCATGTAAATACTATTTTTTAAAAAAGCATTAAGTGGCCATATTAATATAAAAGTAAACATTAAGGCAAAGAATATTACCAGAAATAAAGAGGGCTATTGTTTAATGCTTAAAGGATCAATTCACCAAGAAAATGAAGTAATCCTAAATGCACCTAATAACAGTGCTTCGAAATACATGAAACAAAAATTGACAGAACTAAATGGACAAATCCACAATTATAATTTTGCGTTTCATAATCTTTTTAAAACTTATAAAATTTGTAGACAGAAGATCAGTAAGAACATAGCAAAACTAACTCCACCAATGAGCTGCATCTAACTGACATTTATGGAGCACTGAATCAAACAATAGCAGAATATATACCTTTCAAGTACAAACAGGCATTTACAAAAATGACCCATATACTAGAATAGAAAACAAGACTTTAAAAGTATAAAAAATTAAAACAAACATATATTCTTAGATAATAATGGAATTAACTAGAAATCAATAAGAGGAGAGACAAAATTTTCCAAACTTGGAAATTACACGAAACACTCTTAAATAATTCATGTTTATTAGTTTTATTTGCTGTGTAATAAATTGTCATCAACTTAGTAGCTTAATGCTTTTTAAAATTAATTTGTTATTATTACTGACCCACTCCAATTATGGTCTATAAAACAATACATTTTAAATTCTTGTCATTACTATTTTTAGAAATGGAGTCTTACTCTTTTTTTCAGGCTGTAGTGCCATGGTACAATCATGGCTCATTACCACCTCAAACTCCTAGGCTCAAGTGATCCTTCCACCACAGCCTCCCATGTAGTTGGGTATATTAGTCTGTTTTCACACTGCTATAAAAATACTACCCAGGACTGGGTAATTTAAAAACAAAGGAGGTTTAATTGACTCACAGTTCCACATGGTTTGGGAGGCCTCAGGAAACTCACAGTCATGGTGGAAGAGGAAGCAGGCATATCTTACATGCCAGCAGTCAAGAGAGACTGAGCAAGAGCAGGGAAAACTGCCTTATAAAACCATTAGATCTTGTGAGAACTCACTCACTATCACGAGAACAGACTGGGGGGGAAAACACCCTCATGATTCAATCACCTCCAACCTGGTCACTCCCTTGACACATTGCAATTATGGGGGTTACAATTTGAGATGAGATTTGGGTGGGGACACAGAGCCACATCATATCACTGGGACTACAGGTACGAGCCACCAGGTCCTGCAACAACAGTTATTATCTGACAGTTTCTGAGTCAGTAATGAGAAAAACTTAGCTGAGTCCTCTACTTAGGATCTCATAAGGTACCACCCAAGATGTTGGCTGTTCTGTGTTGTCATCTGGAGGCTGGACTGGAGAAGGATCCACTTCTATCTTTCTAAGGTTTTGGGAGACTGTTGTGTATGTGGCTGTAGAATTCATGTTAACTTTCTTTTTTAAGCCAGCAATGAAGAAAGAGAAAATATAGAGCTATCTGATAGTAAAATGGAACTTTAGATAATATAATTCAATAACCAAGGTAACACCTCCTCACACTTGCCACATTTTATTGGTTAGATGCAAATCACAGGTGGTCTTCACTCAATGGGAGGCTAATAGAAAGGTAATGAAGATGAGGAGACAGTGATCCTAAAGATCATCATAAAATTTGTCTACCACACAATGGATCAAAGAGGAAGTCTATGGAAATCTAGAAAATCTTTCGAACAGAATTAAAATGTAAATACAAAATTTACAAACCTGTGGGGATTCAACTAAAACAGTACTTAGATGTAAATTTATAGAATTAGATGCTTACATAAAAAATTTAGAAGTCCTCAAATAAGTAACCTAAGGTTCCATCTGTAAAAATTAGAAAAAATGAGAACAAAATACACCCAAAGCAAGAAAAAGAAAGGAAATTAAATGAGAGAGGAAATCAATACAAGTCAAAGCAGAGTGACAATAGAAAGAAAATCAATGAATCCAAAAGATGACAATTTGGAAAGCTTGCTAAAATTGATAATGCACTAGAAAGACTGACCAAAAAAAAAAAAAAAAAGAGAGAGAGAGATAAGACAAAAAAAAGCAATATCTTTTTTAAAAAAGTGATATTACTACAGATAAACAGACATTCAAAAGAGTATAACACTACACATATATATAAATAGATAAAATAGACCAATTTCTTAATATGTGCAAACTACAAAACTCTACCCAAAATGAGTTCTACATCTACTAAATTTCCAAAATATGAATCTCTAGCACTTGATGGTTTCACAGGTGAATTCTGTCAAATATTTAAAGAAAAATAACAACAGTGCTACAAAATGCTACACAATTGAAAAGTAGATAACACTTCATAATTCATGACAGGAAGTTGGGGGAGGAGGGAGAGCCAGGAAAAAGAGGGAGGGGAGAGAGAGAGACTGAGAGTGAGTGAGAGAGAGAGAGAGAAGAAAGAGAGAGAGAGAAAGAGAGATAAAGGAGAGAAAGAGAGTAATATACCATCCAAAAACAGTATTTGTTTATATAATTTGAGACTGGTTTTAATATTAAAAATTCAATCAATTTAACCCAAACACCAATATGACCATATCAACTGATAACAGTAAAAACATTTGGTAAAGTTCAACATCAATTTATTACAAACTTTCAACACGTTCAAATAGAAGAGACTGCCCTAAATCTGAAAACAGAGAATCTACAAATCACCTAAAATAATACTCTGTTAAATGATGAAAAACTGTATATTTTTTCTTGTGATCAGAGTAATGCAGGAGGTCCACTCTTACCACTTCTATTTAACACTGTGCTAAACATGCAATAAGTCATGAAAAAGAATAGATAGGCATAAAGAGTCAAATTAAATTTAATAATGTCTCCATTCATACAACAGAAGATTGTCTATGTAGATGAATCCCAATAAATCTCCAAAAATCTCCATGTAGAACTAATAAATGAGTTTAACAAGGATGCAGGATACAAGTTAAACTGATGAAATAAATGGTATTTTTAATAATCAGCAATAAACAATTTGAAATTAAATTTTAAAAAGCTACCACTTATATTAGGTCAAAAAATAGGCATGTAGCTATCAAAACATGCAAAATCTGCATGATGAAAACTGTGAAATACTGATAAAAAGTAAGCACCTAAATAGGTGAAAAAAGATATCCGTTGTTCACAGTTTGAAGGATTTAGCATAGTAAAGATGTTGAAAATATCCAAACTAATCTACATGTTTAATGCTATTACATTAAAAACTCCACCAAGATTTTTTTATAGATACATGAAAGCTCATTTTAAAATGTATGTTAAGGCTGGTCATGGTGGCTCATGCCTGTAATCCCAGCACTTTGGGAGGCCGAGCTGGGTGGATCACTTGAGACCAGGAGTTCAAGACTGTCCTGGCCAACATACCAAAACCCTGTTTCTATGAAAAATATAAAACAATTAGCCTAGTGTGGTGGTACACACCTGGGGTCCCAGCCACTTGGGAGGCTGAGACAGGAGAATTGCTTGAACCCAGGAGGTGGAGGTGGCAGTGAGCTGAGATTGCACCACTGCACTCCAGCCTGGGCGACAGAGCAAGACTTCGTCTCAAAATAAATAAATAAATAATAAAATGAAATGCATATTAAACAATTTAAAAGTGGAATAAGAAAAATAACTTTACCAATGAAGACTGAAGTTGGGGGAATCACTTTATCACATTTGAGAACTTCTGTTCAGCAATAATCAATACAGTATCAATTTGGTACAGACATAGATCAATGAAACAGGATCTAGAGTCTAGAAACAGATGTACATAAACATGGCCCACTGATTTTTGTCAAAGGTATAAAGGCAGTTAAATGAATAATTGATAGTCTTTTCAACAAATATTTTGAAACAATTGGATATTTGTATGCCAAAAATATTTTACATTGAGTTCAACCTAAGACTGACAAAAATTAACCCAAAATGTATTATACATCTGAAATTAAAACCTTAAAACAACAAAATATTTAGAAGAAACCCTAGGAAGTAACCTTTGTAACCTGGACATAGGCAAATATTTCTTGGACATGGCAACAAAAACACAATTCATATAAGCAACAGTATTGATAAATTAATCTTTATCAAAATTAAACTGTTGCTCTGAAAATACATTGCAAAAAGAGTAGAAAAATAAGCCACAATCTGAGAGATATTTGCAAATCACATGCCTGACAAAATACTCATATGCAGAATATATAAAGAACTCTAAAATCTTCACAATATCATATACTCCCAGAATGATGGTGTGAGGAACTCCACATATCTTCTCCCCCAAAACCGACAAAAGACAAAATGACTAAAATTAACTACTTAAAGTCTCTGAAAATTAAACAAAGGCCATAGAAGTTAATAAGTATTCATTAAAACTACTGAATCTGTGTAAGAGCAAGTAGATTACATGTCTACCTCTCCCTTCCCCCACGTCCACCCTGTGAAACTTCTGCCCTGTGTGGGTGGGGACATCTGTAAGAACTACTAGCTCTGCTGCTCTGCTGGAGGGGGGCTGACTTTGTTTAGAGAAGAGAATGGAAAAACTCTTACCTAGGATTTTTGTTGAAAATAATAGAGATCTCATTTCAGTTGTTAAAACAATCAATGATAAAACATAGCAGTGTTAGTTGGAGAAAGCAACAAATCTGAAGGCTAGTTATAAATTTAACAGGATGATCCAGGGGAAGAGACAGTCAAGTAAGGCTCTGTTAGAATTCCTGCTGCTTTGGAAGGCTGATGCATGCACAGGGCTATGCCACTTAGGAAAGACAGGGAAAATGTCCTAAGAGCTACTAGAACCTGGATGAATGTGAGGCAGACTTGTAAACTCTCTGAATTTTATAAGCATTCCCATGACACAGATTTAATGGCAAATAGTAGAGTCTTACTAGTTCAAGTTATTTAATCAAAATCTCTGACCAGTTTTTGACTGATTGAACAATCACTAACCGAGCTGACTCAGAGGTAAACCTTCAGAAATCACACTTAAAAATAAACATATGAATAAAACTGAGCAACAGTACCATAGACCACAAACTGTCCAAGAAACAGACTCCATGAAATTAGTACACGAAACTTACTAAATAAACAACAAACAAAAAATGATAACAATAAACCCCAAGGTGGATTGAGAAAAATAGAATTCATAGTTGTTACATTACATGAAATGTCTAGTTTTCAATAAAAAATTATGACACATGAAAGAAACAGGAAAATATGACCCATATGCAGAGATAAATGCAGTCATTATAAATTACTTTTGAGATGGCCTAGAAGTTGGACTTAGTAGACAGATTTCAATGCAGCTATTATAAATATGTTCAGAGAACTAAAGAAAAACTTCAAAAAAATAAATAAAGCAATACTGCAATGACTCGTCAAATAGAGACTATCAAAGATACAGAAATTACAAAAGGAATTACATGGAAATTCTGCAGTTGAAAAGTGTAACAACAAAACCTCAAAATATTTTTGAGTTAGCAGATGAAATCATCCAGGAACTTATAGGTAGATCAATAGAGATTTTTCAATCTGAAAAAAGGAAAAAATTTAACAAGGAAAAATTAAAGAAAAATAACCAAAGCCTAAGATATCTGTGATACTCAAATATACAAGCATATGCATAATGGAAGTCCCAGAAGAAGAGGAAAAATAAAGGAACAAAAATATTTTTAGAAGATAATGATTGAAAACTCCCTAAATTTAATGAAGAACATTAATCTACATATTTCAAAAGCTCAACAAACTCAAATTATGATAAATGCAAAGATCCACATCTAGACACATCATAATTGCAGTATTGAATGTGAAAGAAAAAATTAACACAAAACAAAACATCTGTGCAGTTGACAAGAGAAAAGTAATTAATTGCACAGAAGGGAACCACTATGAAATTAACAGATGGCTTTTTGTTGAAAACAATGAAAATGAAAAGAAAAAGGCAATGGACTGGAGTATTAAAAGTGTAAGAGAGAAAACTGTCAAAATATCTTTCAAAAACAAGTTGAAATAAAGAATTTCCAAGACAAATAAGAAAATTTGTTGTGATTAAACCTGCCTTAAGTACATACTAAAGGATGTTCTTTAGGCAGAAAGAAAGTAACATCAAACGGTTTCTCAAATCCACATGGAGATATAAATTAGTCTCAAAATACACAAGTAGGTTGAATGTAAAACAACAGAAAAGCATTGAATGTGAAACACACCATGTAAACATTAAATGAGAGTAAATGAGTAAAAATACAAGAACTGAAGTGGCTATGTTAATATCAGATGAAATAGACTTTAAGACGAAAAAGTTACTAGAGACAAACTAGGAACTCATTAGAAAGAGATACAGACACAAACATATGTATATCTAACAAGGGACCTTCAATATAGGTGAAGCAAAGACAGAACAAAAGGGAAATAGACAATTCAATAAGAATAGTTATACACGTCAATAAACCACTTTTACTAATAGATAGAACAATTAGAAAATCAGCAAGAGTGTAGATGTGAACACTAATCACACTATTTACCTATTAGCCCTGTAATTTATAGAACATTCAACCTAACAGCATCAAAATACATATTCTTCTCAAGGGAATATGAAACATTCTCCAGGATAGGCCTGTCTAGGCTATAAAATAAGTCTGAACTGTTTTAACAGACAAATATGTATTTATTCTGAGGGGAAACTACAAAAATAACAATGATGTGAGGTAATGTATTTGTTGATTAGCTATATTTAACCATTCTACAGGGTATATAGAACTAAAAAATTATGTCGCACATGATAGATACATATAATTTTACAATGTCAACTAAAAAATAAATAAATTTGAAATTTTGACAGTATCAATTGCTAGTTAGAATGTGGAAGAAGTGAAACTCTTACACACTGCTAGTATGAATACAAAATGGTAGTGTAGTTTCTTATAAAGTTAAATATATGTTTTCTATACAACCAAGCAATCTCACTCTTATTGTCTTACCCTAGAGAAATGAAAACTTCTGTTCACACAAAACCCTATACAAGAATACTTACAGCAGCTCTATTCATTGCACAAAACTAGAAACAACCCGAATGTCCATAGTAAACAAACTGTTGGGCAGCCATCCAATGGAAAACCCTCAGGGATAGAAAGGAACAAACTCTTGATTATACAGATTAACTTGAATAATCTCAGACCTATTGTGGTTAGTGAAAGTATCCAATCTCAAAGGTTACCTGTTTAATAATTATATTAATATGACATTTTCCTAAAACGATCAGCCTGCAGTGGTAGCAGATAGATCAGTGATTCCCAGGTTTTAGGTCAGGAAGAGATTGTGAATACAAAAAAGGACATAAAGGCTTTCCTTGTGGTGATGACATTGTTCTGTGTCCTGATTGTGGTGGTTGTTACATGAACTATCCGTGCATTAAAAATCTTAAATCTGTACCTCGATGAAAATAAATTTTACTGTGTGTGAATACAAAAATAAAATTATGTGGTTAGAATTTACATGATTCATTACTAAGAAATCACATTTGTGATTTCTTATATTAGAAATTCTTAGTATTAAAATGTTTATGTAAAAATATTTACCATGTAAATGCTAATCAGAAGAAAAGATTTTCAATATAAATATCATAAAAATTAGACTTCAAGGCATGTATTATTAAATATAAAGAGGGACATTTGATGATGATAAAAGGGATCAATTCACAGGAAGACAGAACAATCCTAGATTTTAATTAACATTGCTTCAAGATGTACAGTGCAAACTTGACAGAATTAAGATGAGAAATAATCCACAATCATAGTTGCACTATGACATACCACTTTAGTAGCCATTAAAACAGGAAGGCAAAACAGCAATAATAATGAAAGTTAGTAAAGATAAAGAAGATTTGAACAACTTGATTAACCAACTTGCTCTAATTAGGAGGAGAGTTTTATCACCATCACGTCAGATAATGGCAATGATTCCATTTATTTTGAAATGTTATGTGTACATGTGTTGCTAAAGTGTTTTTCCTTAAATATTAACAAACCCAATTAGTGGAACCATATCCAGATAGCAAATAAATAGAAAATACTGTGTCATTAAATATTGTCTATTGCAAAATTCCAGTGACTCACAGGAATGAATACTTGTAGTAAACTTCAGTGAGAGTTCTGAGGGGCCAGGTTACTGCTAAGGGAGAGTCATTGCCCAGGCTTCTATGAATAAATTACCAATAGGATAATACATAATGAGAAAGCATGTGAGCATTGAGGTTGCTGTACAAAATGCAACAGTGGATTACTCTCATCCTTCTTTACAAACAAGTTACATTTTCCTTCTCATTAGTAAATATGTAGTTTGAAATAGAGAAGACTATACATAAGAAAATACAATGTGCAAAAAATAAAATATTTCTTTGCATCTTTGTTTTTATGGGTAGACACCCCAGAGGTGAAGTTGCTTTGCCAAAAGGAATTAGTAATTTCAGTGTGCAAATGGCCAAAATAATTTCTCAAAAGGTTGTTCTGATTTCTATTTCCTCCAGCAGATAATTAGAATGCTCACTTCTCTGACTTTCATCATCGTATTACCATAAAACATGGTTGTCTATTTTTAGGTAAAAGTGTACTTCTTTAATTAATGTATATATTTTAATCTATGTAACCATTTTATTTTTTCTAAAATTATCATCTTTTGCATATTTGTATTAATATTTTCATATTGATCCATAAGAACTCATGTTAAAATATCAATTGTGTCTTTCATTTAATCATACTTAAAAGTTTGCTTTATCATCTAATTATGCATTAATGCTTTTTATTATTTGAACAAACTATATAATGCTTTGGTTATATAATTTTATATAGTCAGATTAATTGATGTTTTTTTCTGTATTCTGATGCTCCTGTGTTTAGAAATTTTTTCCTAGGTAAAATGAAAAGTTTAATAATAGTATTTTTGTTTTTTGTGATTTTATTGTTACAGTTTATTCTATGAGATATTTATATTAGTGCTCAGTGTAAAGTAGGATTCTAACTTTATTACCAAATAATTAGCTATATTCTAAATTTCGTATTTTGGGAAATTATGCTTTACTTATTGGTTTGTGTTATGTTCTTTGTAATTGTCTCAAATTGTAACCAAGCAGTTCAGATTCAAAACACATATGTTTGGGTTCAAAACACATTAAAATCTTTTTTCTTCTCTTTTTCTCCTTTCCTCCTAGTCTCAATATTTGAAGCAAACTTCAGAAAGCTTTTTTCCCTCCTTAGTCTTAAAATACAGCCTTGAAGTGTACTTTCTAAAACTTTACATCCCTCCCTTTCCCGCCATACACTCCCTTACACTATTATGCACACTTATCTAACTGTATGCTTGTGAAACTTACAACATGCACACTTATCTGTGTGCTTACTAAGAAGTTCCAGGGGCTGATCTTGAGACAGACGAAAAAGGAGACCTAACTGCAAAATTCTGAAGATTACCTCATGGTGGTCAGTCAACAACCCAGCCATTGTTGAGATAGTGCCAGTCTGTGTTCCAGGTGGACTGCAACTCAAGGTAGCCCCTGGATTAAGACACACAGACTTTGTTCCTAGCACAACTTACGCATGCTTCCCATTCAAAGTTCCCTTTTTTAGCCCCTCTCCCCCAACCTAAAATTTGAAATAATTTATCTTAGGCACTAGCGTTGGCCATTTCCCCATGACTGACTCTAGATTAAAGTCACTTTCTTCCACCGCACGCCATCCTTGTTTGCTAGCTTTATACATACAAAGCAGCCAAACTTGATTTTGGTTATAATATGTGTAAGAAGTTCATGTGTAAAAAACTTGGTATTAAAATGTTTATGAAAAAGATGTTTACCATGTAAAAAGAGAAGAAAAGATTTGCTATATAAATATCATAAAAATTAGGCTTTAAGGCATGTATTATTAAATATAAAGAGGGATATTTAATAATGATTAAAGGGATCAATTCACAGGAAGACATAACAATCCTAGATTTAAACTTCTTA